>OX454265.1:16752653-17952653 GCA_949715065.1 Periphyllus acericola
GATGTTTATTATATAGTACGTTCGCGTTTATCGCTGATGGCTGTTGTGTATGTGTGTGGTCAGGTGCTTGGACAGGTAGTCGGCCCTGGCAAAGCACTTGCCGCACATCTCGCAGTGATACGGTCGCTCGCCGGTGTGGATGCGCAGGTGCCGGGTCAGGTCGCTTTTGCCGCCGAACGCGCGGCCGCAGAACAAGCACGCGAACGGCCTTTCGCCCGTGTGCTTGCGCACGTGCAGTTTCAGGTTCTCCTTGGACCGGACGCATTTGCCGCAGAACGGGCACGCGAACGACTTGGCGTCCCGGTTGTTATTGTTGTTAATGCTACCGCCGTTGTTGTTGTTGTTGGCGGCGGCGGTGACCGCCGTGACGGCAGCCGCCGCTACCGCGACAGCGGCAGCGGCCGGCGTGGTGGCCCCCGCTGCCACCGCGGCCACGGCAGCCGTCCGTTGAGCGTTCGTCCGGAGCATGTTGAACAGCGACGACGGTGTCGGCGAAGTGGTCGTGTCGCCGCCGGCCGCAGTCTTTTGCGGCCCGGTCGCCGTCGCGACCGCCGCCGCCGCCGTCGACGTGTGCGCCAGCTCCGTGGACACCACCTCGTTCGTGCTGGTCACCTGGCTGTCGGACGCCGACGACTTGGTCGTGGTCGGCGTGGCCGGCACGTCCCTGCTGTCGTCGCTGTGCGCCGCCGTCACCGCCGCCGGCACGTCTCGCTGCAATCTTTCCAGCGCGTGGTTGAGCCGATGCTTTTTGAACGATTTGAGATACCTGTACGAGAAACACGTTCACGCCCACGTGTACAATGTAATACGCATGACGTGGTGCGGGTGACAATTTAATAACAAAACGGATACCAATTAATAATATTTATTATTAATTGATACGCGTGCGCCCGGTATCCTAATCGGCATTTTCGTTTTCGTCCCCGTTCACGGCAAACAACGCTGACCGAACGTTGAAATATATCATTTAGAACAGTATCCGTTTTTCGTGAGTGCAACGCGAAAACAAGGAAACAAGATAATATTGATCCTAACTGTTTTAGGAAACTGCACATATCCTATCGTCGGGACAATTTCGAATGAGACGGCATGACCGATGATAATGTTTTCTATCGACCACATAAACACGAGCAACTGTTACTGAACATCTTACGTGGACGTACCGAGTAAATGTTTATACTCGTAGACATGCGTTTAACGATGAGCCGATGACCAAAATAGTGGTGCATTGAAAACACTCTATGGATAATATTATTAGCTTTATTATTGAAGCAACGATAAGAAAGCAAATCAATATCGAGCTCGTATAAAATACATCTTTTAATTTTTATTAAGACAAAAAAACTTTATGAAAATTACAATAAATGGTGCTATGCTTTATGAGTAAAGGTACATCAAGGTTTATGAATTAGGTGGTATCCGAGCGAGGTGAAGCCAGGGACTCCTAAACGAATTTCACATTATTATATTCATTCCTAAATAAAAGATATTTTAGGTCTACAGTTGAATACGGTTGAAATATCGAACGCGAGGTAAGCAGCTATACTATGTGGAATTGATAAATCTAAAAACAAAGCTTAAACCATGTAATATGTCTAGAAAAAATGCTGATGACGATGGGGATACAGTGCATTTCGTAACGGCCTAAAAAAATTTAAATTAAACGCAATAACAAATTGTCCGATACAAGCGAAAGCTAATGAAATGGAATTCTGATGAGTTCGGTAACATTTTCACGGTAGTGTTAATTTTTTTTACTACAAACGGACCGGTTTTTCTACGAGGAGAATTGATCGACGCGAAATCAGGTCGAGTTAATTTCGGCGACGACGCGGGAAACCTGTTCGCGCGCGATGGAGAGAACAGTCGTATTATGCAGCTGGGCAAAGGTCCGGTCCGATCATCGGTGGTGGATGAGTGCCAATAATAATAATAATGAAAAATAAAATTTAAAATATTTAGCTACAGCCGACTCACCTGAATTGCATGCCGCATATGTCGCACGTGAACAGCTTGTCGGCCGGCAAGCGGGCCCGATGGTTTTGTTCGCGGTGCTTGAGATAGGCCGAACGGTAACGGTAACTTTGGCCGCACTGATCGCACTGGAACGGTTTCTCGTCGCCGCCGTCGCCCCCGTGGCCGCGCACCGGTTGCCCGGTGTGCTGCAGGGCCGTGTGCTGTTCCAGGAGCCACGTGGACGGGAAACCCGCTAGGCAGATGGCGCACCGGATCAAGCACCGGCTGGCCACCTCGTCGCTGGAGCTGACACATGGCCCGATCAGCCCTTGTTGTTGGAGAACCGAGTACAGGGACACGGACGTTTCTGCAACAGCACACGAGCGCGCATTATTCACGTTGAAAAAAATATCATCGTTATCTTATCGCGTACGAAATATCATCATTTCCATCGGAAGACTTATTTATCTATTATCAGGCGATCGGAAGCTATCGTTTTCTGTCTAGGGCGCGTGTGCAAAACCGGTCATTTACACGTTTTATATTACTTACATTTTCCAACGTACCCCAATCAATCCATTGTTGCGGATTTAAGGATTTAAGGATTTTCTACGCCGGTGTGAATTCACCATTTAACCTGTTCGAGAACGACTTTCTCACTTTTTTCATTTTTCTTAGAAGTTTTGAAAAAGTTGACTGTGTCGAAATCGATTTTAGTGGCGTTTTTATGCAGATATGAGATTAAAATTACGAGAAGGCCGTTCGCATCAATAGATGATTGAAAAAATGGAAAAAGTTCCTACGTTGCGATCGTGAGACTTATAAGTTATAGCTTCCATAAGAGTCCCGTACATCGGTTGCGCTAGAACTCGATTCGTATTCATCGTTATTCGTCGGCACGGTAGAAGGAAATGAGCGTCTAAAACCGAAACTGGCCGTAACATGAACTGCGCGCGCCCTTATTAAGCGTTGGTCGTTGGATTATTGACGTCACCGTCGCAGTCGTTCAAACAGTTTTTATACCAACGCGTCCACGATACAGTATTTTTCGCACGCCATTTCTGTTAGAATGTGCTGACTCCCGCGCACGCACGTATACCAGAATAAGTAAGTAATACGCTACAAGCACATGTCTTCCGCACTATTTGCTCGAGACATGAAATGAAAAACAAACGTCTCGAATAAAATATCCGTTCTGGAAAATATCGTTCTCACGTGTACGCCCACGAACGAGTATTTGAACACCCACCCGCACATCAACATTATCGAAATGTTAGATAACTTCCTGGTTTTATTATACTACTACGCACCTTTGCAACGTGAGCTGGAGTAAGAAGTTATCATCTCACGTTATCTATTTCTGTGTATTGTTATTATTATACGCAGAACTATCAACTAATAGGTAATACTGCAACAGTGATGTGTTATACACTTATATAATATAAAAACGTGTTTCCGTCATTCCTAGTTTACAAGAGTAATCTATCCATATTCTATACATTTTAACGTACATACATTTCCTTCTTCATCATCGTAGTTATCTGCCTTCCAGACCTTGTTGTCAAACATGTACCGCGCCGGTACACCTGTATATAGCTAAGATTTGTCCGGTTAAACCCGCTTACTTCGTATTTTTTTAACCCTGTACTCAGACTAAGTCCTTAGGGTAAGTCTTTCTGGACCTTCTGGACTACTGAATTTGCACCATGAAAACCTTCTTTCCGCCACAAGTAGCCGGTTCATGAGAACCATCTCTTTCTTACTTCATCTACTATATTGAATAATTGATAAATGTCCTTTATCTTCTTATTATTTTTTGATCTTCAAGTCTTCTGAATATGCATCTAAGCAAGGGTAAAAAGTCTACCTCAGAATATTTTTCTTTCAAATACTAAGATGATATTCTGTCATGCTTTATGAAGCCTCCAAGTTTGAACATCACCAGCGGCCGAATAATAGTTCTGTACAGTATTCTTGACTTAAACATCTTGGTCAACCCAAAATAGTATCTATAATATATAAGCCTGCTTGTATTCTTACTTTTATTTCATTATTCCGAGTGAAAAGTGTACGTGAACTCCTGTACTTTATTAAATTCATATACACTCATCCAGTGGCGTAATTATAAATGTTTTATGGGAGGGGATATGAATTATTCTATGGATACTAGCCCCCACACCCCCTTTTGACCTTACCAATAATTTGTTTTTCAACATAATGCATTTTAAAAATATATGATTTAAAACAAAACATTTTCTTAATTACATTTATTACATTATATTATTAACAAAGACTACCTATATTATTATTATAACAAAATTACTGTAACAGTAATATAAATTTACGTTTAAAACTTTTTTTTTTCTAGTAATTATTGTATTTTGTATTAAGACAACAGTATATAAATACGGCTCATGGGGGATCTATCCCCCATATCCCCCCCCCCGTAATTACGCCCCTGCACTCATCTCAAAACAAGTTAATACAACAGTAACAGTATAACAATATAACATAAGTATATACATATAATATGATGGTAAAATTTGATTAATGTATTATCCATGCTGAAGTCTATCATTTCAATATTTCGTAAATTTTATCTGAACATCGAAAAGTGATGCACGCAGAGATGAACAACTATTTCCTACTAGATCCGGTCGCCGACAAACGCTTGTATACCGCAATATTATCGCTCGATACGCGCATTATCTAAATATCACTATTATAGCCAACGAGAATTTTTAACATCTACTTAATACGTGCTATCTATAGGTATAGTTTTCACGTATTTCTATAGGCGTATCATTTATACGACACCGCACAATCTAAAATATTTAAAAATGTATTACGAGTTTCGTTATGAAAACTCTTGGACGAACTTTAAATGTTGGTATTTTTTTATACTGTAGGCAAACTATATCTTGTAAGCTTATACATGTTGTATAAGGTATGGTGTATTTTAGATTCTGAGTGAAACGGGGAATGTATTGGTTTTACCATGATGTGTGTTTGTTTTGTGAATGTCATCACAATTTTTCCTAGAAAACGTTACCCTATCAACAATAGTATTAACTCTTATATTTATATTATCTATCGAGTTTTTGAAAGAAATGGTACAATGTTAGTAATGTATGTGAAAAAGATTTTAGGTAGAAAGATCGTTCTTAAATTTCATATCAACCAAACTATAGATGAAAACCTCATCTAGTTGTTATTTTAGAATGGCCATTTTTTATTCGTTAAAACTACGAGAACATTTCTAAAAAAAACAATGCAATTTGTGGTAATTTTTTATTAAATAATAAATATTTAATTATTAAATCTCAGTCTGGGAAAATCTAATGAATATTTATTTTAGTTAATTACGAATCGTACAAATAACAAATTTTTAAAAAGTGTATTATAATTATTTTTATACCTATTTGTTTTGGTAATTTAATTTTGCTCTTTTGTTAATTCAAAAATTGTTAGTTATAATTTTTTCATAAGCATGAAATTTGGCACCGTTGGACATTTTAAATTCTATGAAAAGCAAATAGTGTATTGAATTTAAAATAATGTATTTTATTTCTATTAACACTAAAGTATAAAGTATATAAAGTATATGGTATATATGATTTCACGAGATCAAAAATTGGAATCAACAGGTACAAAGTAAAGAGTCATTTTTCGATTTTCGAAGAAGTTTTTAATGTTAATAGAAAACTAATAAAACGTGGGAACTTCGTTAAATTTTTTCCAGCAGGCGGTTTATTAAAATAAATCATGTAAGGTACTGCATTCCAGAAACTATTCTGGATACAGTTAAATAAAATAAAATATTCAGTTTAGATATATGTACATTAAAACCTATTACTAAACGACCTTCGTTTTGAACCGTTTTTTGAGTAAGATGGCTTATCTTTGCTCTCACAACACACAATATACTCTCACATATACAAATTATACGACGAATAAAAAACACTAAGTCTAAGGTCTTCCAAGTTTTTTTTAAAAAAAAAAAAAATATTTCCTAATGGGTTCTGACGTTTATCAATGAATAGTCTTATGATGCTTTTGTTTTAATATTAAAATGTTTGTGTTAATATTTATTTATATTTTCTTATTATGCTGACAAATAATATAGATTTTATTTTCAACGACAAATACCTAAATGAAAATATTTAGTTGAAAAAAAAGGAAAATGTTGCTTCATAAGTTTTTTTTAAATTTTAACTATGACTGAATTATAATATTTATAATATAAGTAATTTTGTGTTTTAAGGCATGGAGGAGTGGCTAATCGGTCATTGCTGACCGGTTCTTGTAAAACCATTTCTCCGAATACTAGTTCTCGGATGCGTGACCATCCGAGGATTAAGCGATGCTCTGTGCCAGTCTTTGCTAACATAAAATAATCATCGTTATATAATTAAATAACCGGAAATATCTTAAAAAAAAAAATTTAAATATTTTAAAAAATCTACAAGGGGGATGTGGAATAAATTAAATGAAAATAGACCATTGGTCTATCATAATATACATATATTACAGTAAAAACATTTTATATAAAATCTAGACGAATAATTTTCGAATACGTTATTTATAACAGTTTATAATCAAATTTGTATTTTTAAACTTAAAATGTCATCGAAAGCTTAGTCAAACTCAATCATTTCAATCTATAATGTATTTTAAACTACAAACCATTTTTTGAATTAACATTTTGCACTTCTCATATAGAAACCAATCATTTTTTAAAATCGTTGGCTTATTATTTTTTAAATATTCATGTTTTGATGATCTACCAACACCATAAGGCATAAGCTCATACCGGGATGACTACAGTTTATTATTTTGGATATTACATCGATACCGCACTATCCGCACTATTCATATAATTGAACGAATTAAACATTAGTTATTATAGTAAATTAACATTAATTATTATAGGTATACCTGTTAAAAATATATTGTTATAATATATTGTACTTTATATCGACCCAGACACTAACGATTAAACCAACTATTATTAGATCCACTTTTTGTGTTCTAATTTTACCTGTATTGTAAACGGGTGGCAGAGTCGAGAACCGACTAAAAGCGGAAAATCCTTGTTGTAGAACGGAAACTTGCGACCTGTAGGCGGCCAACGTGTTGAACACTCCTTCCACCAAGCAAACTTCCTATTTTACATACAATACACACACACAAATCAATCAATGTTAAGGTAAAAGGATCCACTTGTAAAATGGGTGCAATAATTGGTCAGTTATCAGGAAACTTTACAGTATATCACGCATTATATAATACATGCATAAAATACGGTAACATAGGTTATATATATATGTATATCGTATATACATATAATTTAAACATAATATGTATATTATATGTACATAGAAAAAAAATTGGGTGTAGATAGTTGTGATAGGACTGTGGAAAACTGGTAAAATAAATAACTCTGTTCTTTTTCATACATTAGCAATTGTTTTAATATATATATTGCACTGACAGAAAAAAAAACTATAATAAAATACACAAATAGCTAATCTTATAATGTTTTTAGCACCTAATAATAAAAATAATCGATGATCTCACTTGTCTCGTTATCACATTTACTAAAAATTATTTCTTATACGCTACTGCGGGGCTCACATTGTCATCGTTCATTTGAATAACAATTTTCATTACAAAATTAATACCGTCTAACTGTATGTATAAATGTTTTCCTAGATTCAAATGAATTAATTGGGTAACATTATAAGAAACATTATGGTAGTGCTATAAGATAAAAAAAAACAAAATATATGTGCACGAGTGCTTCAGAAAACTTATGATTTTCATGACAAATATAGAAATGTATATAAGACATATTAAAAGATCTTTTGAAAATTAAAAAATTAGATTAATTAAAAAATAATATATTTAATCAACGCGGGAGAATTTTAAAGACTTCTTCCATGTTCGTAAACTTCGTGATTTTAAAAATGACACACTTCTCTAGACCTTTTACGATGTATTATATTGAATAATATAATATGCTATCGTTATGTTAAATCGTAGATCACAGGTCGTGCGTTAAATTATGAGAATATAAGTATATTATATACGAGTTGAGCATTTCGTGGCGTTTTGCTATCACCACTGGATGATTTTACAACGTAGTAATTTATATTTAAATATAAATTTATTAAGATAATGATAAGAATTGGTGCGTATTGTTTGGTGTAGGTACGCGTAATTACGAAGATAACAAAGCATCAAGAAGAAGTCTTTCAAATTGCCTGTTTACATTTATAACATATCTCTTAAATTCCATACAATATGTAGCCTATCACAGTCGGAACATCTTAATCCTAACCCACGGCAATCGCAGTTGACCATGGCCTATACTAAAATTAAGCCCATATATATCGTTTAAAAATACCACTGCTCAGTTTGAGTTCAGGTCATATGTTACATTCGTTTTGGTCCATCAACAAACAGAATATAATTAAATCGTGAAGTATGTTTGAGATAGTTTCCCTCACATAATGACATTTGTATTTTGTACCATAACAATTGAGACTTGCCATTAACATTTTATAAAAAAATTTAGTAACTTCACTATAATATTATATAATCATAAATCATAATTTATTATACTGATTTGATACATCCTTATTTACGAATCAATAATTTCAAAGAAAAATATTTTAATCGTATAAAATCTAAGTTAGTTGGTATTGTTACTTACAAATAACTAAAATGTAATAAAACGCTACAAGTAAACAAAACCTAATGTCCTATTCCTAATCGTTTTAATATGAATATATTATGTATATTTTATTATTTTTATTATATTTATCATTATTGAAAACAAAAATTATTATTACTTGATGGTTGTACAAAGTAACTAATTTCAAGGCATAATGTATATATAAATACTTTAAAACAAAAATTCTTATGAAATATTATAATACATATTCTAATCATCTATTGAAAAAATATCACATTCCTGTTCCTTCACATCTTGCTATTTTCACTCTGGTAGAATTCGACATTATACGTAGATTTTTGTTTATAAACTAAATAGTTTAATAAGTTAATAATAATTTTATGAAAATGAGAAAATTTGATCACACTTAGGTATAGACTATAAAATATAAATAATAAATAAAAAGCTCAAATAATTTATGTAAGGCATAATTTGCAAGGAGTGCCAATAATTAACATTATACGGTGAGATAACAGGTAAAACGTATGGATAATATCATATATGTAGGTACTATAAATGTTTTTTTTAAATTTATTTTGGTCCTTAGAAAAGAAATTGAGTACACGGGTATTCTAGACACTATGTAAATATTTATTTTTTTAGTTTGTGTGATGTTATTACATTATATAGCTATAGGTCTGAGTTTCTAACGATGCAGCGGATTTATGTAATTCTCTTACCCTGAACCATTTTTTGAAAGCCAAAAAGACGGATCAATGAATTTAAATAAATTCACGATTAGGTTTTAAAAATTAAATATTGAACATAATCCAAAATGTTATTTATATTTATCGAATATGTTTATTAAATACTCGATAGTAAAAAAAAAAATCAAATGGCTGGTGAAAAATTGACTGGTAAACTAAAATTAAGAATAAAAATGTTTTTAACGTTTTATTTATGTTTTATTTTTAATGGAATTAATGAAATCATAATAGAACAGATTTTAAGTTGTAATGCTTATATTTTTGAATACGTATATTACACTTCTAAACACTGGCACATGTTAACGCCTACTACTATTATTAGAATAACATTTTATTTATTTATATATATAAATATATTTATAAATAATTTAAACATGCATATCACAGAAAATTAAATCTACTGACTTATGAATAGGCGCTAGAGCGTTCTGATTATGAGAAATGAAGTATGCCAAATTTACTCGGAATTTTCGAACCTTTAACCAATTATACACACCGTTGATTGTTATACTAATGTTATTAAATAGTAGTACTCAAGGGTTCGTCTCAATGTTAAGTTTTCGGTAGTAATTAGCTTGGACGTGAAAAAAACAAGTTTTTGTTTTAAGAGTATTAAAATAATTACGGTTTACGGATGAATAAAATGTGCTGTCCTCGGTCTTCGTAATAATAAATGATGCGTTCAACTCATTCAAACGTTTTTGTAAAAAGAGAACGTCTGCACTGTCTGGATACCAATATTCATAAAACCTTTTCAAACAATATCGTCTATCAGATTTATTTCTTAATCGTAAGTTTATTTATTGTTATTTATATTTAATTTCGATGTTTAAGTTGTTCTGTGCAGCAATCTCGTATTATTTGTTTTAGTAAATAAGAAAGGGAGATATTATTATTGTATTATAAGTCCAGATTCAGTCATCCGTTTGGAATTCAACAACGTTTACGGGCCGTTTAACTTGGTTTCAAAACGTCAGATAAGAAAATTCACAGTTGAAAGTTGTCTTTAGAATGTACAGTGTGTATTTGTTGCAGTAGTAGTTGATAAGATCAAATATTTGTCGCACTGCACTTGAAAATGTCAATTATAAAACAAATTTGATGAAATTGATCGAAATGGAAATGCTATTAATGTAATTATGACGAATACCGAAAGAACCGAGATAATAATTATTATAATTTCGTGATAAAATTAATGTATGCAACGTAATAGTACGTGAATGGTTAATACCTAGTGGTTAAAAATGTTAATTCGAAATGTTCACTTCACCGAGAGGACTATCGACAGTTTGAACGACGATGGATGGAATAAGGACGCACACACATGACACACACAACATTTTAGGACACGCCCAACGATGGATCTTTTCTTGAATAACGACAGATACTCGCGACGTCAGCCGCGGTGTAATAAAGCCCGCGGTGAAGGCGTTCGCGACCGAAGTCGAATCGATGAACGCGTTCGAACTTAGTTTCACGGATTATATTATGGTCCGCCGGTTAACGCACTATGTTATTACGTTATTTCGACGATTTGTTGACCGAGGCCAAGCTTGCCGCCGCCGTACGTGTATCGTCTACACGACGTAAGCCGTCGAGGGCACGGCGGCGGCGGCATAGACGGCTGTTAGTACGCGCGGCGTATAGTCACGGCGCGCCGTATTGATTCTAACCTAAAATATTTGAACGGTTTACGCATATGATCCTAACCTTCGGCGATAGTGCTTATGCGTGTGTGTGTGTGTGTGGGGGGGGGGGTATGCCCGTTAAACGTTCTGGCGATTGTTTTCGTTTTTCGTCACGCAACAAAGCGTATACGAAAAAAAAAAAAAAAAAACAAAAAACGCAACCGACGAAAAGCACCATGCGCGTGTGTACAACACAAACGTGTGTATACTTGTACAGCGACGACGACAACAGCACGCCCCCGTCCAAGTCGTATCGAGATTTAAATCGACCTGCCTCTACATTTGCGGGTCGTTCGTGTATAATATGTATTTGTTACTTTCAAAAGAATTACGAAAACCTTAACGCTTTGTGTATAACATGTACGTACGTACGTGTGTGTGTGTGTGAGAGAGAGAGAGAGTGTGTGTGTGTGTGTGTGTGTGAGAGAGTGTGACGCCAACGTCGGAGAGCATCCGATATAATATATATATATCATATTATACATAAATATAAATAAGTGTAACATGACGGTGGTTACGATAACAAAATACGTAATATATATGTCGTATAATATATGAGTGCGCGTAGACGAACGGCGGCGGCGGACCTATTCCGTCTACGCTGTATAAGGAAACAATCGTCGTCATGGGGGCGTCGGCGGCGGCGGCGGCGGGGCAGGCGGTGACCCACTGCCGTGCCTGTGGTGATGCTGTATGACGGTCAAGTCGAACGGTCTGACCGCGGCGGCGGACGCGATGGTCGCCACCGCCTGGGCCATGCCGCTACCGAAACCCCCTAACGCCGCTATCCCGAGTCCGCCCCCCGCCCCGCCCGCTCCGCCGCTCACGCCGCCGGTTCCTCCGGGCTCCTCTTCCGGGCTGGGCGACGACACGAAGCGGTGACGTCCCGTGAACTTCGGGTAGTGCGTCTTCTCGTGCGCCTTGAGTATCGTGGACCGCGAGAACGTCTTGCCGCACAGCGCGCACCGGAACGGCCGTTCGCCCGTGTGCACGCGGCAATGGTCCTTCATGTGGTGCCGGAGCTTGAACGCTTTGCCGCAGAACTCGCACTTGAACGGCCGGTCGCCGGTGTGCGCGGGCAGGTGGCCCACCAGCGTGGCGACGTCCGGGAACGTTTTGCCGCAAAACTTGCACAGCGTTCCGCCGCCGCCGCCGCCGCCGTCGTCGTCCATCGCGGACGCGTTGTTGTTGCACGATTGCGACGACGACAGCAGTGATAGCGAGACCGCGGACGGCGGCGGCACGAGCACACCGCCGCCCGGGTCCGTAAACGAAGCGCTGCCGCCGGGCGGGTTGTCCAGGCTGTGCGACAGTATGTGCCGCGTGAGCTTGCTCTGGTGCGGGAACGTTAGGTTGCAGTACACGCACGTGTAATACCGTGGCGGCAACGCGGCCGCTGTGACGACAGCGTCCGTCGTCGTCTTGTCGTCGCGCTCCTGTAACCGAAACAAAAAAAAACAAAAAAAAAAAAAAAACTCTCATCAACTTCTTTTCGCTGGTAGATTTCGTTGAGTAATGTATGTATAGAAAAAAAAACCAAAAATAAAAAAAAAAAAACAAAAAAAAATTTGTAAGAATTATACTGTCAAGTAAATAATATCATGGTGGACAAAATAGTGTCAGCACAAGAAGTTGACGTGTTTTTTTTTTTTTTGTTCTCTTTGTTTTGGCTACAGGCACGGCCATTTATTATATAATATATATAAAATAAATATATATGTATAAATAATAAATTATACGATCGAAAACTCCATTCCACGCGCACCATTAGTTTTTAGAAAACGCACAATATCGTCGTTAGGCAAGTACACATTATATTATAAATACTCATCTATTTATATAAAAAAAAAATGATTTAAAAAAAATATAATAAAAATAATACGTTTTAGTACATGGGTCATTTTTCATATTGACATCGGTATATAATCATCGGTTATGCAGATGCGAAATTCAAATGAAACAATTGTTCAGCCGGTCGTTTTTGTTTTAAGTTTTTTTTTTCCTAATGTTTTAATTTTGATCGCTGTCACCGCTCACTAGCAATTTTTTGGCTAATCCGTCGCAGCTTAGATAAGCATAACGCAAGTGAAATTTCGGAGGGGGAAGCCCTCAGATGATAATCAAGCTTCCACCTCCCGTAAACTATTAAGGTTTCAGGTATGTCAGGTATATGTACATTTTAGGATTTAGTAAGTTGTAAACATTTTTCTTTTATAATTTGAAAAAGTTACAAGATCAAAAATTAGTCGTTATAAAATATTGGTTTTTACTTTGATCATCCTCTCAGAATTTTAACCCTAGTTTCGACTTATGGCATGTCAATGATGAAATTTAGAAGTGAGATGCCAACCCTAATTATGATATTTGTAGGTATATGGATAAACATATGTCACCTCACCGTATTCATAATAATTGTCCTTGGGTGTGTGAATCATATAATAAACGATCATATTAATAACTGTTTATTATAATGATAATAACAAAGAAAAGAAAATTATCCTAGATTATAATGTTTAAATCAGAGTAGTTTTATTAAATAGCCAATTACGAAATCACTAGTTTATTTAATAACACAGGATTAAATAGTATTAAAATCATAAATGAGTAAAAATGTTCTTGTAATATTCTTATGTGTATTTATAAAAGGATTTTACTTCATAGATTCAAGTCCATTTTAGCGTGGTCTATACGACATACTAACAAATTTACGAAACTACTTCTCTTATTTGGATGTCAAAAAGATTTTAAAAAAACGTAATAGTATCAATAATAAGAAAATCGGACGTTGAAATGACTAAGGTTATAGAATTATAATAAAATAAAGGTCCATGATCATTTTAAACAGGTACAAGTAGACAGGTAGTAAGGTATTTTTGACAGGCAACGGAGTGTAAAATAAGAATTTATTCAAAATTAGCAATTATAAAAATAACAATCACGATTAGTAAGAATTAAAAATATAATAATTATAGATCGATCAATAGTTATTTATAATAGATAGAAAAATTAATTTCTGCGTAACCTTAAAATCCATATTACTTTTCAAATCTTTTTCTAATCATACGAGTGTATAAAACGTAGAAGTGCGATGTGCAACAGCCCAGTTCTGAAATGTACTATACTTCGATCAATGTTAAACTTACAGACCACACAAAATTTATCGCTTAATATGCCTAATAATAATTATAAGGATTTGGAGAGTAAATTAATTGAACCTATGCATACAATTGTAATTAAACATTTTGAAGTCAACTTCTTGAGACTGCACTTAGTTTACATAAAATATTTCAATATTTCTAGCTGCATATGGGGGAGAGGGGGGAAATATCGTATAATTTACTCTAGTTTTTTTTTCTAAATTACGTTCAGTCTCATTATACAACAAATCAAAATTATTTTAATTTTCTATTCTGAGTTAGATTTTCAGTATATACATTTAATAACAACGGGAATCGATGCAATTAAACGAATAATAAATAGAAACAATTTTATGCTTACCGGATCTGGTATACTCCGATATTCTGAAGAGCTTTCCCCTTGAATGCTTCGGTCGTCAGTCTTGTCACAGTCAGCTTCTTTCTTCAAGAACTGTATAATATAATGTTGGGTTTTAGTTTCACCAGAATAAGAAATAAACGGGCACATTAAAAAGTTATATTTTTTTTTTGATTTTGAAGAACGATAACGGCTTGTGTTAATTAATGATGTATACTATTTTCTGTGTTTTTATACAATTATTGCATTTATAATAATGTGATTTTGACAGCGTCGAATAAAATAGTTTGAAGGTAGTAAATTTTAGGTTGATTTTAAATCAAAGTTATACTTTTAAAAATAATCAAACTATAAAATCCTAAATATTAATAGAAACGATAATACGAGTAATTCAATAACTTTTAACATATAAATAAATGATTATGAATATCTATAATCATAATGTTTAAAAATGTTGTACACACACCATAAATAGCAAAAATAAAAAGTTGAATTATGTAAAGATGACTGGTTGCAGAAAAATACATTACATCAAACAAAAATAAACTATGTTAGGCATTTAACTAGTTTACAACTGATTTTCAATAAATAAACATTTTTATATATGTAAGTATATATACATGTATATATACTTTTAAAGTTTTAGAAAGGGGATGATTTAAGTAACTGAATTAAAAGAGAATACATTTTAACTATTTAATAATAAGTAAGTATTAATTAATCAAAAGTACTTAAAATTACACTAATATCACTTAAGTTATAACTTATAAAAGAGGTAAATAATAAAACGATAAATGTAAAAGACTGGAAGGATAACAATTAGGAAAATTAGGAAATTTAGTAATAATAAGAGTGAAACAATGATAATGTAACAATTTAAATGATACACTACGACCTCAGCGATTTATGAACGATTATAGTTATACAGTTATACATAGATTATGAATAATAAGTCAAAGTCCTATAATATCATTAAATCTTTATAGAAAATAAATTATTTTGTGTTTGGGTTTCCGATAATAATAATTGACAAGTATTGTAAATTATCACTAAATTATATATTTTTACACTTATAACTAAAATAAAAAATATAAATATTGAAAAATTCGATTAGAGTACTCATATTTTACAAAGGAACTACAAGGGAAAAGACCTAGAGGAAGACCTAGTAAAAGATGGATTGACGTGGTGAAAAAAGACCTAAAGACCCTTGGAGTTGAGGATTGGAGAGAGGTATCACAAGATAGAGATTGCGATGTATAGTATTGGCGGCAAAAATTCTTAAAGAGTAGGCAGGCCGGAAGAAGAAAAAGAAAGAAGAAGAAGACATATTCTACATCAGCCAGAAAAAAATTTGATTTTATTCAAAATTTAAAAGCTAAGAATAATAAAAATCAATCAATTGTATTCAAGTCTACTGAAACGGTTCGTATTCAAAAAATATTCTTAATGTTAGGTTAGGAAAAAATAAAAAATAAAAATTCAAACAATATAACATTTTGAAGACGTAGTAATAAATAATTAACAAAATATTTTATATATCAAATATGGTAGGGTGCTCATTGGCCAAACGCATCATTCTATTCATTGGGTTGTTCATCCCATAGTTGGTACGATGGAAAGGAATTGCAAAAGGTATACATGATCTAGAGAAACGAGGTGGAACTCTAAAGTTAACTTGGGATAGTAAAGAGGGAGCATCAATATGACCATTTATCAGCTTACTCAAAAAAACTAGATTCGCTGTCATACGTCTATCAACCAAGGAGATCAGTCCAAGCTTATTAGAAACAGGAAGATAATCATGCTTAATATGCTGTATTCCTAATATATTGGCGGCAGATGATAAGAAACGCCTCTGGTCCTGCTCTATAAGTGAAGAGTCCGTTGCCGTGTACGGATCCCAAAGAACGGATGCATACTCAAGTAATGATATTACCAGGGAACAATACAAAGTTTTGAGTGAGGAGGTCAGCTTGAAGTTCTTCGACGTTCGGATTACGAAACCTAGAGTCTTGAACGCTCTACAACAGACTGACTCTATATGAGTGTGAAAATTGAGGTCAGAACAGAAAATTACGCCCAAATCTTTTTTAGTAGTAACCATATCTATAATTGTACCATTTATTGAGTATGCATTTACTATAGGTGAACGACTCCTTGTAAAAGACATAGACTTACATTTGTCAATGTTAAATTGTAACCCAATAGACTCAAACCATAATACAAGAGTATTCAACTCATCTTGAAGAGTTAAACAGTCAGCAAACGAATCAATTCTTCTAAATATTTTTAAATCATCCGTAAACATAAGGAATTTACTATCAGTGATAGCAGATTTAATACCATTAATAAATAGAGAGAAAAGTACGGGTGATAAATGCCCTCCTTGAGGAACACCGTTATATATGAGGAATACCTCATATTATATGAGGTACATATAATATGCTGTTTTTTGTACATTCAATAATTTATCAATGAACGTTTGATATTTATATGGTTTTTGTTAGTTAACAAAATTTCAGTCGAATTGTCTACAACTTTCTTCACTTCAACAGTAACATTATACCGATTCTAATCGAATAGGAAAATACATGAATTATTTTTTATTAAAACATAAGACGAAATAAAAAAAAAGTAGTAACATTACAATTAATATGATGGATTAAATCATAGAGACAGTTAATTTATTTGCAGTTAAAATCGAAATAGCTTGATTTGTACGGAGTTTCATAACATTTTATTAACAAATTAAAGTAGTGATGTGAGACATCTGAAAATACCTTTGAAGATACAATATGCCTATACAAATGTAAAATAATGTAATATTGTATACTACGTGTATATTATGTTAAATTATTGCATCTTTAAAATATGAATTGTAATTTTAAGCAAATTGTTTATTATTCATCTCGTTCTTCATACTTTTAATCAAAACTTTGACCTAGTGAAATTCCATTCAATTTTTTCCTGGTGACAATATTTTTTCAAAATATAATTAAACCAAATACAACTTTAAATATAACTCAAAATATCATGAATTTAGTTAGAATATAACCTATCACTATCGCAAAAACCGAACTCTAAGTTCAATTAGCCTCGGAAATGTTAAGCGTGTTAGTGCTTATGGTCAATACAACAGTATATATTTAAATAATACCTTACACTGACTTTTGCTTAGAAAGGAAGCTTCGTTTTACTATAAATGTAAAATGATATCTGCTACGTGGTACATTAATAATTTATTATATAATTGGTAACCAAGACAAAATCAAATAAAATCTAATAGATATCTACCGTGTTGATAGAGATAATCAAATTCTGTTTTTTTTTATGAGCATCCTTGGGCAAAGGAAATTTTTTCGATGATAGTTTGGTAAATATAAGTGTGTTATTAAAGAAGTTAAAAAATTAATTTTTTTTTATAAATTTTATAAATTTGGAAAATAGCCATTTTATAGGGCTTATTTTTCTGAAAATGTTGACGGTTCAACTTATTAACTTCTTGATTTTTAATAGTTTTTATAATTTACAAGAAAATAGTGTACTATTTACATAATTTTAAATGATAATAACATTATCAGCAAACCTTATCGGAAAATGACGAGGTGATAATAATTTACATTATTTCTTTGTAAACTAAAAAAATTATTAAAAATTATGAATTAAATGAAAGCTGAAAGATGAATCGTCGACATTTTCAGAAAAAAAAGCTCTACAAAATGGATATCATCGAATTTTACAAAAACTATAAATAAAAGTTAGTTTTTAACTTCTTTAATAATACTTACACTTATATTTACCAAATTATTGTCTACTAAAATGTTTTTGTACAGGGATGCTCATAAAAAAACAGAATTTGATTATCTCTATTAAAACAGGAGATATCCCTCTGTGTAAATCCCGGTGGGGCACCCTGTATAGTAGTGACTAGAGGGAGATTAGTCCTTCCCAAACACCAAATTAGCCTACACATTTAAATATTCTACTCGACTTTTATGCGATTTAAATAATTTTAAATATGTTCAATACTACAATGTATTAGATTCTATTTAATGTTAGGCATTTTTTTATTTTATTATTCAATTTTTGTGGAGACTGTTGCCACTAGTCATCTAAAATTGTAATCAAATAAAAACGTATAACTTTTATGTAGCAGAATGATAAATATAGCAGTAAATAATATGTATCAATTTTAGAAAGTAGAATTATATCAAATAGAGTAATTTTATGTAAAAATTTCAACTTATAATGTCGTATATCAAGATTAAAAGTAATAATCAGGTAACCTACCTGCAGAGGAAATTTGATCTATCACGTGATGCGAATACTCTTAACATTGTCGTGAATTTCAAGGATGTTAAAACCTTTGTTAGGAGTTTATACACTTAACGTATTATATATTGTACGATACGATAACACATGCTATAGTTATAGAACGAGAACAGACAAGGCCGAAATATAGAAGTCACAAACATGGAGACAGGGAAAAATTATTCTTATATAATGTCAAGAAGGTAAATTATGATTTTATGAAGTATTTAAAAATAAATATATGACACATGTTACAATATTATTAAAAGTGTAAGTGTAATTTATTATTATATTATAATGATTATGGAAAAATTAAATATGTAAATATACAATTATTTGAAAAGTTATTTCAAAATGAATTATATTTGAATTCAACAACCATATATATCTTAATTAATTAAGGTAACGTTGTATATAACTTACAAACTTAAAAGAGTCGACTGTAAGACTAATGAGTAAAAACTGCTGTCATATACCACTCGTAGGTTTGAAAAACCTCATATTATAATTTTATACTTAAATTGTATTGTTTAAATATTTCATTTCAGATCCAATTTTAATTCTTATTAAAATAATCTTCCGTTAACAATAATCCATTTTGTGTACAGTTACAATTTGTATATTTTCTCTTTCCTTTATGTATTGCCTAAAATATGAATTAGTGTTGTGTTATTGCAATGAAGCATATACAGCTCCTAATAATCTCAACATAAAATGTTTAAATATATCTATTTAAAACCATAAAATTATATACCACTAACAGTTATTTTTAGTTATTTTCAGAGAAACTAACACTAAGTTTTAAAGAACCTTATAACACAGTAAAATATAATTTTTATCCAAAGAATAAACACCAAAAGAGGTTTAATTGTCTAAAGTTTAAATATCAAATATTTTTGTACAAGTTATGTAACAAGTATATTTCTAGTTATTTTTATTAAAATCTCAATATGATTCAATTTTAAGTTCGTGTGTAGTTATTATTATTATGTGCCACAAAATAATATTGTTAACTTTATAGATTTAATAAGATTCAATTTCATTCTCAATATTATGCGAAAAATATGCAAGTTAGTATGACATTACTCATGGAAGTTTTTAAATTTATTTTTTAAATAATACAGAGATACTAAAATGTTGTAAAATATTATATAAATAAATATTATTCACATTAATATTCATTAACATTCACATTAAGTTATGAAGGAAATTAACATAAAACATTTCAAGTACATTTTCATATAATTGGAATTTTTCTCTAAGTTTTCTGAAATTAGTGATTCAAAATAGTATTTTGATAAAATTATAAAAATAATCAAGAACAAGCATTTTACTATCAAAAAAATTAATTACTTAGACAGTCATGTATTTAAAAAATTTGGCAAATATATTTGAGTTCAAATGTAAATTCTAGGTCAAGTTATTTGTTTCTGCTCTCTGAATTTTATATCATAATTAAACACGTTTCTTCGGTAACCAAATTAGATTTTTGAACATCCTGGTTATAAAAGAAGGCAAAGGCATTAGTAATTTCAAAGCCGAAATTTATGGTCTTGATATTCTGTATTTTGTGTGTTGTACGAAAAAGAGAGCTTTTGTATAGGCGCATCTTTGTCTAGTTTAAAATTGTAATAATTGTTGTATTACTTAAAATGTTTATGTTTTGTTAATTATTTAGCAAATATAAAATTATACATAGCAGAAGTTTCCTTTGCACATAAATATTTTTAAAAAAGAATGTTAACTTAAATTTAAATGTAGTATTTACATTTATAAGATGTACCTTTTTATCTTGTTAGGAATAATGAAAAGATATTCAATAAAACAATGATTTAGAATCGAATAATTCTAATATACCATTGTAAAAAATATCTAATTGATATTTTTCTTTTGCTGAATTTCTTACTTTATTATTATTTTATTTAAGTAATACAATAAATTAGCAGTAATTATATTCATCACAACTACTTTGTTTTAGTGATATAAAAACACAACCGCAATAGGTATAAATATATGATGATCCAAGATATTTTTATTTATAGATAGAAGATTTATTATTTTTCTGCTCGTATAGTTTAACATACATAACAATTTATCTAGAAAAATCATAATTTTGCATGTGAAGAAAAAGGTACTTTTAATCAACCTTTACTAAAATAATAAAATATTTTAATACCAGTTAGTTTAAAAATAATATTTCATCTACAAGAGTACTAGACAATTAATTTTTTGAATTTGCGTTCATTTCAGAAAATGCAGAAAAACAGAGGGTTTTACAATAAAAATGATATTTTTTTGAGCACTGTAGATAAAATATTACCATCCACAATACTAAAATAGTATTCTACATTATATACAGTAAGTTCCCGTTACAACGAACTCCAAGGGACCGAATTTTTTTTCGTTGTAACGAAATTTCAAAAATTCGAACAAAAAAAAATGTAAAAACATTATGTAATTCAAATTGTATTAATTTAGTTTTTATTATAATACATATTAATTCCCAACAGTTAGTTATCGTTGATTGACTGAAATCATCCCAAGCTCCGCATATCCATTCGATAGCTTCCTTCACATTACATTTTCTTTGGATATTTTTCTCCAAATCACTAACGTGTGAGCTTTATGAAAATGTATTGACTGATTGTATCACGTTATCGATTGACGTGGAATAACACGGTCACACATAATGACAATTTAATGACTTGATTATCTCATAAAATTGTATACTTGTTATCTTTAGATTAAATTAGAAGGGAAAATATATTTTAACATGCACAAATAGTTCGTTGTATCGGGATTTTTAAAAATCAATAATTTCGTTATATTGAGATTCATTTAACATTGTTTTAATAGCTTTTCTGTAGGGGACCTATGACTTTCGTTATAACGGGATTTTTCGTTGTATCGGTATTCGTTGTAACGGGAACTTACTGTAATTTAAAATTATTAATAAATCTAAGCATAAAGCATGTAAAAGATGTGTACAGTTCTTTATCAATAATATTCAAATCTAGTCTCAAACGATGAATTGTTTTATTATAAAATTAAAATCTATAAGCAACAAATAGGTTATTTTCAGCTAATAAATAAATAAAAATTAGTTACTGATCACATTTTTTTAACGGAATTTAAATCTAATGAAATACGAATAAAAATATTATATTTTTGACATTGTATATATATAATTCCAATTATTTTTATTAAATTAATTAATCAATATTCGAAATTATTTAAAACATCGCACATCTTCAGCTTACTTATATATAAAAGTGAGGGAACTCTTAGTATTTTAGTTAGCTCTTCTTCGTGAGTTTTCTATTCCAATTTACGAGAAATAATTGATTTTAGAGTCCCTAGAGTGCCGTTGTTAAGGAACTAAATCGAATAACCATGAATAAACTAGAATTATAACAAACATTTTGGGAAAAGAAGACCAGTAGATATAATATAAAATCAGTCTTTATAAAAAATGTTATATTATATATTAATTAACATACATTTTTATTATACATGTTATATGTTAAAGTGGAAACCGTTTTGAACATTACCAGGTTAAGTTACCCTCCCAAACCGAATGTTATATTGTGATTATAAATGGTGTATTGCTATTTAAAACCAATAAAACTTTTTTAATTTACATAAATATACGATATTTTTATTTATTTTATTTAACCTTAAAAATGAACGATTATATTCGATATATTCGTATGAGTTATTTTATTTAATAATTATCTATTGTTTCTTTTATTTTTAACTATAACATAATTTAATGTTTTGACGATCTTAGCACAATATTTTATTATAATTATAATAAAATTTATTATATAAATATGTATAATGATTAAACAATTAAATATGTATATTACAATTTATAATTTATAAAAATAAAATGTACAGACTCCAATGATGGTGGTGGTTATCCTTAATTTTTTTCACCGGTCAAAATCGGCCTCCACATTTAATTAATGGAAGAACGGGAACACTTAAGTTTTATTTAAACAATTAACATTAAATGAAGATTGATTATTATACTTTTATATGTGTATAAGATCCCATATATAAGTTTTTATATTTAAAATTACTTATATTTGATGTATAATCGAACAAATAAATTTTAAATACCAGCTTCACACTTAACATAAGTTCACATTTATGTTAAAATTTAATTGAAATGTTAAAAATACTGTGAATTAAACTGTGTTTTACATAAAAAAGAGTATTGTTATTAGCGAGAACCAAAAAATATTTATAGCACACTGTGGCTAATATGTAACATAATTAAAATTATTATGATAAGGTTTTTTTAATGTGAAATAAACTATTACGTACCTTTTAATTTTTATTTTTGTATTATTAAGTAATTGGGGTAAATGAAGTCCACCATTGATTTAGCCTAATTAGATACTACAGGTTTTACAATTTTTTTTTTTATTTCCAATGCTTTGACCCATATAAACCAGTACTCAGTATATATTGTGAATTGGTATAATATGAGTGTTTAATACTTATATTCTCTTATATATTTACTTATTTACTTATTTATTTACTTATTGTATATTAACTACATACGACTTATTTACAACCAATATAAGTATCATAATTAAAAAATAAAATACATTTGAAAAACAAAAATAATTTAAAATGATACAGCGGCACTAGTATTTATCGATCGTAGATTTGCCCTATCTCTTACAAACATCATATTTTTTATAATACATTCACAATACTTCACATAATTGAAATAAGTATTTAATTAATGGAGGTATTTCAATAAATAAAGTAAAATATAATTTATAATTGTATTCTATGTGCCAATATATATAAGTAAATGTAATATTGAATAAATTTGATTTAGATGCTTCTTTTCGGCATTTAAAAAGGGTTTTTTTCCACACTAGTTAGATTAAATACTTATATAATTAAAAATATAAGACAACTATAATTATTTTTATTTTGAATGCTTAACCAACTCGGAATCATCAGGATTTCAGTTAAAAAATAAATGTATATAATTTAATAGTAACTTAAATGGATTGTGTTCAAGGGTGTTTATTTGGAGGCAAGCGATTAAGTGGATGACATGTCAGTAAACCAGAAAATAATAATTTTTTTTTTCAAAATTATAACACAATATAATATTATATATGTTTTAATGGATAGTAATTTAACGAAAAAATCCTATAATAATCGATAATAGTCATAATCATATGCATTATTAATGTAATATATCAGGGGTGGCAAATTTTTCTAACGTTACGTGCCAAAAATTATCTGATTTTATTTTTATTTTTTTTCCGCATGCCATTAAATATTATTTAATGATTTTTTTTTTAATGTTCAAGTTACCATATAACCTATGTTTTCAATAACTCTTTTTTCTATGCCACCTTTGGGGTGTCCTGTGGTGATAGAAATTCTTATTTTTCAAATGGAAACGCCCATTTTTCACAGCGGTATTTTCTTGAGGGCACTATCTGCGAATTTTGATGTATCAAAATCTAAACTCAAACGAGTAGTTTTTGAATTATTCTTATTTGAGTATTAAGGAAAATAGTATTATAATGCTTAATATTATGATATAATTTGTAATTACGTATAATCGCTAATTGTTACTAATTCGAGATAACATGAATTTTACACTTTTTACTCGCAATTTTAAATTTAAATAAATCCGTTGTTGTAGATAAAAGTATTATTCCAAATTTTAGCTATGTCATATCAAATATTTTAGAAAAATGAACTGTACAATGTTTTGCGTAAAAAATATGGTGTTGCCATTTGAAAAAATCAAAGTTAATATAGTCACAGGATATCCTTAAGTTGGAATGAAGAAAAAAGTTATAGAAAACATGGGATTTATGGTAACTTGAATTTTTTTAAAAAATAAATCCATATTTAAGCATTTTTACGGCCAAAAAGGGGGTGAGCATGGTTAAAAAATGACTCTGTTAATATGAGAAAAATTTTATTTATTTAGTAAACTAATGAAAAAGTGATTATATTGTGGCCTAATAATTTAATATTAAAAATAAATATTAAATAGTAGACATTTTAAGTTTTTGCGTGCTCTCAACTTTTTTGCGTGCCATCTCAGGGCATTCGCATACCACGGATTTCCCATCCTTGTTATATATAAATACTTTGAAAATTAAAAATTATAAATGTTATATTAGTATATTAATGTATGTATCTAGCGCTTAAAAAAATTATGCAGATATTTTAAAAATAAGAAAATTATTTTCGGTTTTTAGATAGAAAAATAAATGCGATTGAAATGGTTTAAGATTTATTTAGTACTGTCGTAGGTATTGACAAAGATGTAAAAACATATTCATTCCATATTTCTCAGTTGTATAATTGGAAAAGTCCCTGAAAACGTGAAACGTGGTAATTGCTGCTCGGTTAATAATTTTAAGTTTTATGCAATTCTCCATGTACATAACTTAGTAGGTATACGAGTGTGACAATAATTAAAATGATTTTTTTAAAATTTAAACATGTAATTCGTAATTTGATGTAAAGATTAAAGCATTACATTAATTATTAGGACGTACATATAACATACATTATTACGATCTTCCAATAAAATTAATAATCTAAGAATGACAAGATGCGCCTGTATGTGATTTAAAATCGACACCCTTGACATGAAGTACAATAACCAGAAGGATGAGTGAATATAGTTATTTGAAGTGGTGCTTTTGTGATTCCTCTACATTTTGAATGTTTACCAAAGGCCGAACGGTATTATTTTTAATATTCTCACCTTTACATTGTTCTTAAAACGTAATCCAAGAAGTTCACGGGTCGCATATCGCGGACGATAGAAATTTTCTGATATTTGTCAACGTAATCCAATTATACGCGTGCCGATAAATGAGTTCCTTTGAACAGCTGCGATGCCTATATACACCGCCCGAGAAACGATCGATATCACATGAAGCCATCCGAGTGAAAAAAATATAAATAAAAAAAAATAACATTTTCGAAGAGGCGAAAGTTACGTCGTAAGACTTGTACGTTTACATCTGCGTACGTCGTACGTTCGTGAATTTCACGTAGGCATTATGAAGTTTATCGGCTCCGTTCGACGCGGTTCTAGTTGAAAGATTATATTACATACCGTAATGGGACCCTGGCTGTTATCAGTGTATATACTTGACTAGGAAAGCAATGAAAATGGATTCGACACGCAAACGTATGATAATAAAATAAGCGTCCACAAGTCCGTACCGTTCTTACAATTAAAAAAATTAGTTGAAATTATTTAAA
This sequence comes from Periphyllus acericola, assembly GCA_949715065.1. Taxonomy (NCBI): domain Eukaryota; kingdom Metazoa; phylum Arthropoda; class Insecta; order Hemiptera; family Aphididae; genus Periphyllus; species Periphyllus acericola. Next base: position 16,778,828 of record OX454265.1, read on the forward strand.
AATACAGTAGAGTCCCGCACCCCCTAAAATATAGCACCGTGTGTTATATTATACTACGGTTACGATATGTTTATATCAGCGTTTCTTAAGCTGTGTTCCGCGGAACCCCGGGGTTCCGCGAAGATCACTTCAGGGTTCCGCAAAGCTTAAGTAATTTTTTCAAAATGTGCAAGAAAATTACTTTAAAATTTCCAACTGAAGATTAGTAGTGGGGAAAAAAGTATGCATCATAGACGTAGTCGTCATTTAGAATCTATTCATGGTGAACTTAAAGAAAAAAATGTGGAATTCTTGCTCGAAAGCGTGATGAACTATAAAAATCAACTGAATAGTTCAAACTACAAAAAACGTGAATGAAAAAGCAACCTAGGCTTCTTATTTTGTTAGCTAAATACCTTTAACATAATATTATTATATAATTATAATTAATTTACAAATAATCCTAAAAAAAGCTAAAAAGCAAAAAAAAAGTAGGGGTTCCACGTAAAAAGTGGGCATCAAAAAGGGTTCCATGGATAAAAAAGTTTAAGAAACGCTGGTTTATATACTCTTACAACGATATTATGGATATGTAGGGTGTACGAGTGGAAAACGAATGTACAATAAAATGGTATGGTACTCACCAAAGGAACTTGCTGAACCGGCGGCAGACCGGAACCGGACGGAGACGGTTGGTCATGCCTGCCGACGGTGGTCATGTCACTGGGTTCGCTTTGCATGGACAGGTTGTCGTCGCTCTCGGTGGGCGGCGGCGACGGGGTGCGGCTCTCGGTCGGCACCGGCGTCCGGCACCGGCTCAACGGCCGCAGGTCTTCCGGTTCCATTGGCTCGTCGTCCCGGTCGGCGGGCACCAGCTCGACGCGGTCGCCGACGGTGTCTTCGTCGCCGTCACTGGGGCGAGCCATGTCAGCCAGCCCCTTGACCTTCAGGCTCTCAGCCGTCTTCAGCAGGGTGGTCAACTGTCTGTGGTCCACGTTCACCTCGCCGCGGTACATAAACTCGACCAGGTCGCGGAGCTCGGCGAACTGTACGTCTTTGAGCACGACTATCGGGTGACGGGTCGGGTGGTCTAGAAACAGTGCCTTGAAGTATGCGCTACACGCCGATAATACCACCTTGTGGGCACGGATCAGGCGGCCTTCTTCCGAACAGGCGAGCGTCACGTCCACGAGGGACTCTTCTTGGAGCAGCTGACTGAAAACACCCAGTAGGTTGTTCTGATGATTGTTCCACCGGAGACAGTAGTGCTCGCTTCCCATGTCTGAGACAGCCTGCGCATACGAAATACCACAACATGAGAGTTATATACTAATTTTAAATGTATTTATTCTTTGTGTATAGTATACGTCGTATACAAAAATACGAGATACGTGAGTATACTGCACTTCCTCGGATTTCCCAAGGGAAAGCGTCACCAAAACCAAACTTTCCGTCTAACCCTTTTTTTGAGCTTCGAATTGCATATACTCGTACAACCCGTATATTATAATAAGCGGATTTTCAGACACCCTTATCACTGTAATTCGGGCGAAAAAAAATTAAAATATTATCTACATTTTTCACAGTATAGGTATTATCGAGTGAATGCAATATATAAATGCCAAATAATATATATATAACTATGGCCTATGCGAAGAAAGGTACTGTGGACTTATCATGGCCGTGGTAGATGTTTCCTCCGTCAGAAACGGGGAAGCAGCAATAGTTCGATATGAAATTCTACACGGGTCTGGCAGTGATAAAGTATAAAATAACACGCGTGATGGACTTTTGGACCTTACAATATTTTATTTGCATACAAGTTAACAGTAAATAATAATTGGTTTAAACTTTAAAGACCAAAACAATAGTTTATTGTCGTATAGATCAATAAATCGTAGCTGTAATGTAAATACGATGGAAGAAGTACGAAGAATAAATACTCCAATGTGCATTAGCCATTTATCTTGCATTATTAAAGTAATTTAGGTACTTCTTATTTTCTTTATTATTTTAAATATATATTTGGTGTGTTTAATGTTTCACTCTTCTTCCCGTTAAAAATGCATACCTAAGGCACCACTTTAAACAAAGCTCGGGTTCTGTGTATAAATAGTTTGTACCCACTTCGAACATTACACCTACATTACCGAACACACTCTGAGTTCTCCAAAACTAAAATAATAGTCGATTTAATAACATTCGAAATTCATAATAAATTGTCCCGTTTGCACGCGTAGTACATTAACGTAATAATGTAGATAATTAGTAGTATAAGAGTGCGTTATGGTCAACAACTGTTATTACATTTTATTGAGAATTATATTGAGAAAACTTATTTTGTACAAAAAATCCTGTACACATTTTGACATTTGAATATAGAGTCAATATGCTAATATAAATACTAGTCTATATTACTTATTATGTTTCTAAGACAAATAGAAAACCATTGTGTTATTCTAGTATTATAATACAAATAAAAAAAAACTATTTCTATACAAGCCATATGATATTATAAACTTCAAGTGTAAACCCACCATACTGTAGCATTAAGGATTTAACCAGTGACTCACCGTGATAATTTTCTGGATATAAAAAGTATTATTTTATTTGTGTATTAAAAAAGACAAAATAATACAATTTAAACAAATTTTATTTAGATGCTTCTCGTTGGCGTTTAAAAAAAGTATAATATATAAGTAATAACATACACAAATTATAGTCAATTTGTAAACAAAAAATAGTTACAAAATAATGCGTTTTATTGTTTTTATTTATAATTTAGAAAATTATTCAATCCATGCACATATGGTCAAATCATCGTAAGGGATGTTTTATAATACAAGGGCATGTAGGGGTGAAAAAATTACCATCCAGTTACGGCACTTTGGCATGCATACATTTTCTAAGAACTTAATGCTTATGATATGTGTTTAATTATAGAATAAGGTCTGGGTGCCATTGTCGATTAAGCTTTCTGGGAGGATTTCCGGTAATACAGAAAAATAGTATGTTGTGAATATAGACAGGTATTAGAAAAGTCCGTTTTTTAATTTAAAGTAGTGAGAATTGGCTATTTTTGAGACTATAGAAATGTGAAGACATGATTTGAAATGTATGGGGGAGCGTTGGTATTATGAGTTATGCTTATGACTGTTATGGGTCTGAAAGTCTAAGGACTTAAGATTATAATTATTTATATTTTTTAAGAGGTAGATTTTTAGCTAAACCCCATGGTTCCATACATCCATATTGGTTTGAGTAAGATATTTTAACAACGTATTTTGATTTATTGAGAAATTTTATAATATTTTCTTAGGATGAGCTGGAGAAGGAATAGTAGTTTATTTTTTTTCAGTTAAATGAATGTATTTCGATCTCCAAGTCAGAAACTTATCAGAAGTTAGGCCTAGCCTAGTTAAGTATTTAACAATATTTGAATTTGGAACGTGTTTGTTATTTAGGCATATTAGTGAGTGTTGAAGAAGGTAGAGAGCAAAATAGTCTTATGGGTGCATATGTTATCATTTACTTTGACACTACAGTTGAAGTGCAGAAGAGATTAAGTAAATGATTCTGGAGAGATTTCGATACTGCATCAGAATCAACACGGTTAGAGTAACTTTGTGGTCTGCCAATTCAGCTGTTTGCGTTTCCGAGTGCATGAATTGGTTAGCGGAATATAGCTTAAAAAGTGTTGGAATGCGACTGAGCCTTGGGGAATACTAGTTATTATTGGAGAGATACTGCAAAAGAGCTCCGACCTAGATCCGACAGTAAAAGAAGGTCCGCTTAAATATAATTTGAGGAATAGGTAGTAAGAAGTAGTTAAAAAATATTTTAAGTAATACAATTGGGGCTCCATAGTTCATCAAAGGCCTGTACAACATTTTGAAGTATTACCAAATAGTAACAGCTAATCGGTATATTTTATGTATTTCCGAGTGGCGCTCTCGAAATCTAAATTGTAAAAAGTAAGAATGAGAATCGTTATTGAAAATGTCCATAAAAGGAGAAGATAAGAGATTCGGGGGAATTATTTTGGTTGCAGACTTTATGGAATAATACATTTTATTTTCTATAGAAGGGTTAATGTTATAATTTTGCTTACAAACTTTGGAGAAGTTTTGTCGGAATATTTTTGTTTTCTTCTGTCATTTATTGCTAGGCTATATCTAATATTTGTATTTTGGAAAAAGGTTGATTTAATTTTCAAAACTTTACTAATGGTTTCCCACGAGGAAGCATATTTTTGAAGAGGGAAATAGTTCGCTTAATGAAATCGTCTGAACACTATTTTGTCATTTGTCATTTGAGAAGAAGCATAGATAATTATAAAATTAATTTTATCCAAAGTTTTATGATTATAATCATAATTATAGAAATTTAGTAAAATTCGTAGGATAATGATATTCTTTGCTCATTAACGCGCCGTGATACGGTAAATTCTAAAAATGCAGTAAATATAAATGTAAACAATTATTGATATAAAACTAACTAACCTACAAACAATTCTGAACATAGTCATTTGAAAGATAATTTATAATGCAGACAGTATCATTTGTATACGTGTATATAATTGTAACGTTTATTCGATTCGAACAGTATGAGACTTTAGTCTTTACGAGTTATTAAAAGTGTTAATTCTGGTGTTGAAACAGGTGTATACAATTTTTTAAAAATTACATTAAAAGCGAAACATTTGGCAGTTATAGAAAAAGTACATTTTTTAATTAAGCTGTTATTAATTATCATCTAAACAATGCATAAAAATCATTTAACCAAATAAGGACGTAGCTTAATTAAAAATGGTGTATTTATATATATAATATGACGATTTGTACTTCGTCCACCCACTCACACACCCACCTATTAAAATCCAGAATTGTGGTTTAAGTACATACGTACACTATACGGAATATGAAAAAAAATATTGTTATAACTTATAAACAAACGGATTAAAACGTTTTTATTCGATATTCAACGAATTATCAATTTTATCCATAAATTGAAGATAATTACAAATCGATTATTGTAAAACGACACACCATTAAGTGCTTTGTCACTGAACTCGACCTAGTCATTATCACTGTTACTATTACCACATAGTGAAATATTTATTTACTTTAATTTCATTAATCAAATGCTATTTATAGATAATTGCTATGGTTAAAAACGTAGATACAGAATGATCCAAGTAATATAAAAATTAATTTGTATTATAACTTCGTAAGAAGTATGTGGAAAAGGAAAACTAATACGTATTAAATCAATAAAAAGTAATTACTAAAATTATAAAGCCATTTATGTATTAATAATAACATTAATAACTCAATACATAGCTAAGTAATAACAATTGGTGATTTATATAATGTATAGATATCAGTTTTATCAATAACAACGGTTTTTGCACTTTTATAATGCAATAAATTATTAAGATAATAGATAATTATTTGAAAGAACACTCATGGTTATGAACTAAAAATATTTTTTATTTTCCTTTTACTAAAAAAAATGATTCATTATGACCACACCAATTAAGACTACTGGATTTCTTGCGATTGAACGTACTATTAAACTGACGGTTAGGAGTTTAGTTCGAAGCTAAAACTCTCAGAAAAATTGGTTAGTTCGAATGATCTCAAGCTCACTAGCATTGGCCAACTTTTTTGAGGGGAAGAGGGACTTTATAAAGTGGTACACATTGTAAATTATTTAAATTATCTGTAACACTGCGTAATGTAATGATGCATTTTGTTGAATTAAAGTCATTTCCAGGCAGTTATTTTCTTACTTCACAACATTTTGATAATATAGTTATATGACTACCCTGTGGAATTAGTTTAACTATTTTAATTTATTATTGTTTATTTAAAAATAACAATAATCAATTTATTGATGTGGTACATTTTTATTTTAAATATATTTTAAATTACAAATTTGTAAAATACTAGGTTATTATAATATCAGACCAATGCGGAAAATGTTACATCAAAAGTATTTCCTTTGGATCTAGATTCTAGACATAATTTAATAGAAATTTAGAATTTATTCTTAATAACCAAAACAAACTATAACTCTTGAAATTATTATAAGCTTATCGTATACATATATATGTTTGTATACACAAATTACCAGATAGTAATAAGTACCTATATTGTTTTTATTTACTTTGTAACAAACCTCAAAACAAATTATTTTTATTTTTGTTAATATTAAGAATTTACATAAAATATTGAAAACACACTAATCAAAACCTTAATTATGTATTAACATTATTATCATTATAAGAAGTATACATATTTTACTAATATATATCGCATAGATCATAAACATATTCAGTATACATACGATATACGTCAATACGCTATCGTATACACAAACACAGTGAACTTTGAGTGCCATAAACACCCCCTCAAATCGTAGGGTTAAAAAAGTATCCCACCCCAGACTCATCTGGCCACATTTTGTCAGTTAAAAAATTGAATAATTATTTTGATTACATATAAAAGAGGTTTAAATAATATTAAATATTTCAAGATATTACAAAAAATTGTTCTAGCTTTGTTCGAAATTTAAATTTTTTGGATTTTTTACTATGAAAAATTCACAATAAATAAATATGCCGATATAAAAATTAACGCACCTTTCACTACAACACTAACAAGCTATATTTTTATTTCATAAATACATTTTAATAATTATTGATTAATAAATAATGGTAATTAATTTTGCAGAAAATAATTAGTTTTAAATTTAAAAATACATTATAGGACAAAATATACACCATCAATTCTGAAACCCCGAAAAAAAGATCGAGAGCGAGAAATATTTCCTTCAATTCTTCTATATATACACTACAGAATTAATCAAATTAGTAACAAAGAATCTTGAAAATATTCCCACACAACTTATTAAACTAATTTTTTTCGCCCGATAAATATTGATTAAAAACAATTCTAAATTACATATACCATTATGACAATTGACAAAAATTCATATTTAGTTGTCTGTTTTACAAGATTATTAGGGTCAATTGCAAAATGATAAACTGTTAGATCAAAAAGACTAAAAGGGTATCCGCGCAATCATCTTAGTAAATTTTTGAGAGGTATCATGAATTGTAGTTACGTGTTAGTTAACAACTCGTTAAGTCCTCGGAAATATAATATTATCTGTATTTTTTTCCTGTTTTTTAATTTAATTGTATTTTAGTAATGTAATTTTTAAAATTTAAAACATTTTATACATTTAACGACTTCTTTTTTTTTAATTTACACCAAACATATATATGAAATTAACATCATTTTTAATTTATTGTCATCAAACGGTTTAGATACTATATCAAATAACTTTTTGTTGTTTCAATCTGTATCATTTTTACTGATATTTTCGTATTATACAATATTATATACTTATAACTCATTAAATAATACCATAAAATCTAATACCTACATTTATTTACTTTTTAAGTTGCTACTAGTTAACGAATACACATTTCTTAGGTTTTATAAGTAAAACTGTATCGTGACTATGAAAGTTTAATATTTATATACGAGTATGTATTCAAACCAGAAATATGTTGTCACAAACAAAATATTCTAAACAATTTTATGGATTCAATTTAAATTACATTTTTAAATTATTTTACATTTTAGAATTTTAGCCTTTATGTTATTCAAAGTGTTCCATGAACAATTTTTTTTTATTAAGTGGTGCGACGCGGCTTTAATACAATTTCAATAATTAAAATGAGTAGTAATATAAGGTTATTCTAAACATGGTAAAAATTTATTACACGGTTTTCTGTTTCAAAAAAATGTAACTAAAATTGTTCATACCCTCAATTAAACCCTTGATATACCTGATGTATTATATTTATATACGTAAATACTAAATAGACTACATTATATAATTGTAAATTATACATTAAGTTATAAATTCATAGTATATTGTACTAGAATTTTGTCCACATTTCGAAAACCTTTTATTTCACAATCCAAAAATATAAAAAAAACTGTTTGATCAACATTATACACTTTATCCTTGTTTTTGGTTTAGAGCGTTCTACAGGTAAGTAAGTATTCGCAAGTCCTTTCTATTCAAAAACCAATCAGATTGCAGACAATTATATTATGACCTTGAGTTTCCGTAGATCGACATTGGTATAGGTTTAAAGCACTTAAATATAATAACATATATATGTATATTGATGCCCAAATAAGAAATGTACAAATTCAATACATAGGTCATAGGTTTATATTCGGAATAACAAATATTAGTAATGATGATTCACAGCTAAACTAACTTATCGTTTTATTTTCAAATTTATACGAAAGAAGTATCTTTTTAGAAAATTAAAATATTGTTTTTAAATAGCTTCTACAGCATATCGAGCATCATTTATTTATTATTTATTGAACGTATTTTTTTGGAAACGCTCTATAAACTGCCGTAGACTGGCGTTACGTGTATGCAATTTAAAGACGCGCATGCCCATACAAAAATATTATATCTTGATTTATTCTGTTGGAGTTTTGAAGGATAAAAACTCTCAGATTTAAATGGAATACTAGAAATTTGAATCAAACATTTTCCGGTCATAATATACGCTGATTACACGATTTTCCTTTCGATAATATTAACATAATTTCGATGATAAGAAGAAAATATTGTAAGCGTCTGATAAGATTACATGTATATATATTTGCATTATCAAAGCACCGGCAGTACGTACATTGGCCGAATGGCGATTCTTCTAATCTGCTATCGACATAATATGTTGTATGGCAATATAACTGAACGTCATCCATGGGATCGTACACATAAACTATTCAAATACTAAATAAAATTTAAAAAAGAAATCACATAGTTATACGCACTGTGTGTTAGTAGTTATTGTCCTTTGCGAAATTCCTTTTCGTAACACCATTAGTACCGGCTAATAAAATACCACGGAAGTTTGGTCGTAACACAATTTCGTTTGCACTTTGGAGGCTAATTCGACACACCGAGCATGCACACCAAAATAAATAATAATAATAATAATAAAAAAACGAATCCGCAACAACCTTTCGCGAAATGCGCATGTGAAAGACAACAATAATAATATGTAAAATATATCAAAACGAAAATAAACTTAATGATTAGAAAAAAAAGCAAAAAATGTTTTTTTTTATATTTTGTATTTTTTTTCCTTTTGTCGTTTAATACCTTAGCTATATGAATTCATTTTGGCGCCTGGAGTGCGTGTGTAACACGGCGGCACACGATAGAGAGGACACACGAAACGATAAAAAAAATTTATTATTATTATAATTATTATTTTTCACAAACCGGTATAACACGTCGCCGGCGTATGACGAGCGCACTAATCGCGTCGTTCGCGAATATTTCTGTTCGCGCGCGTATGTCGTGCGTGTGTGTGTACATGTATTCACGTATGTTGTGTTCATGTGTGTATATATCCGAGCGAGTGTAAATGTGTAAGTGTATGTGTGTGTTTTGCGTGTTGTGTGTGAGTGTGTGGTGTGTGTGTGTTGTGTGAGTGTGTGAGTGTTGTGTGTGTGTGTGTGTGTGTGTGTGTGTGTGTGTGCGTTATCACGCGCTTTCGATGGGAGTTCAACCGGCCTCCGATGACTTTGCCGGTCGACTGATCGAGTGACTGTGAGCGCTGGCGTACACTGCACTGGTGCCGTTGCGCGGCGCCAAAAAACGAACAGACTGGGCCGAACAGGACGCGCGCGCAAAATCGTCGCGCCGACGGTGCGCCCGAACTGACAACGCCGCTTAGACGCCGGGTCCCGCGCACCCCGGCCGCCGAGTCGGCCGTTGGCCGGACGACGGGGAACGAGGGGAAACCCGCGAATATTGCGTCCGGCGGCGGCGGCGGCGGCGGAGGGCCGATTGGTGGGGGGCCCCAGACGAACCTTCGACGCGGCGGCGGCGGCGACGACGACGACGAGGACGCTGCCCCGACATCCGCACCCACTTTCCCGTCCCGGCCACCACACCCCCACCGCATGGCGAAACCGCTGCGGTACGTTCACCTCCCGCCGAATCCGTCGCCGCCACCTCACCGCTACGTCTGCTGGCGTCCCGCCGCCGCTGCCAATACCACCGAAAACCGGTCGCCTTGGAAATTCGCGTGTTCCGCGCGGTTTTTTTTTTCACGCAGGTGATATTCGGCCGATCGGCCGCGCGTTGCGTAACGCGTCATCAAATGTACGCGGATTTATTTCGAGCGCGCATATGTGAATATATTATTATTATTACTATTATATTATAAATACCTCATCGTACGCCTCGCGTGCGCGCGCGCGTGTGTGTACGTATTTCGTATACGTGTATAGTAATAATATGTATTCGTCGTCGTCGGATAGGTTATACGCGATCGTTCCTATTGGCCGTCCAGCCCGATTGCCGTTTGCGGATTACACGCATACATTATAATAATATTCGTACGCACACGTATACGTATATTTAAGTACATCCGCGTTTATAAGACCGGCCGTCGCTCGCTCCTTTCACGACGATCGGTTTTTTTTTTGTTTTCGCAATTTTTTTTCGCCATTGCGAGACCGTTCTGGTCAAAGTCCTGCGCGCGCGCGCCCCCCGTCCATCGTTTCCCCCGATGAAATCTGGTTCAGATCCCGTACACTTACCACGGTTTGTATCCGTTTGTGTGTATGTGTGAATAATATACGTGTAATGTGCATTATATTGCGTACGGTTTGATTACATTATTTCGCTTCTGCGATGATCACAGGGATCTATGGACTGGATCATCGTGATTTTTCTTTTCGCTCCTGCGCATCTGTTAACGGTTACCGTGTGCGAGCGCTTTTCGAAATCGCACCGCGTAAATGTAGTAAAATAAGGTTAACAACACGAAGAAAATGCAAATTGTTTAAGGCCACTGAACCTCCTTGAATGCTGAAATTAATTTCAGCAAAAGTTGTTCGTACCTTCAAAGTTTTATGCTCTACGAACAGAAGAGTATTTCAACAAGTATTATTATAATACAATAGTAATTTTTTTATTCTTTGATACCGAGTTGATTTCGCATAAATACATCCATTATGTTTTTCTCGAATTTTATTTTTAGGCGATACTGTAATGTTAATTTCGCATGCATTGTGCTAATTTTTTCCCAATAATTTACACTTATCTCGGTATTTCCTGTTGTGTACACACTACACAGCTTGCTGTATTATGGATATAGTGAAATACATTTCCGTTTTATTTTACTTTTATAATTATTTTTCATTTTTATTCGGACAAACAAGGTCTTTGGTTCTAATTGGTAAAAAAAATGTAGGTAGTGTTTGTAATGACTGCTTATAAATTGCATATAATATATTCAAGCTAGATACGTGCAATACGTTCTAAAAGAATTTTACGATTTTTAATCTGCAATTTTGCAACTTCGAGGTCATTTTACTCTAAAATAAAAAAGTAATAATTTTAATGAAAGGAAAAATAAAAATATTTTAAGTATATATAAACAGCGAATGATTTTTAAATTAATTTGATTTAACAAAATATTATGTAATGCACTTTTTAATTACATATTCAGTAACATAATAGTGTTCTCATAAAATAATTGCTAGACCGACATTTTTAATTTTAAATCAAATTTATAAAAATTGCTACTAAAATTGTAATCAAGAATTTTTTTTTTAATTAATTTATGTACGAATTATTTTTTAATTAGTAAAACCAAAATAACCTGAATCATAAAAAATTGCACGTATAGAAGATTGTTTATGCAAATACTTATACGGCCATGACCATGCATATAAGGAGCTGCAATAATAATTAATACTTAGATTATTACATATTTTTTGGATCAAATAGTTTCAGATTTAATCCTTATAATAAAATGTTGAACATGTTAAAACTGTCTAGACGTATTTAGAGTTTTTGTGGTGAGGTGTAAAATAATTAAATTGAATTCTATTAATTTTCAATAATATTGTCACAAAAAATGATTTATTCCATTAAAATTTGCGTGGCATACAAGGCATGTATATATAATTCATTCTTGGACCATTTTGACGTCCATGTACATTGTAAACTTATAATATTATACTACATCCATCCATATTGCGGTGAGTATTATTGAATACCTATATAGACCATATGATAAAAACAAGCTTATATAGATTCAACCAATCTTGTCACGCGAGAGTGAAAATTCTACTCAAAGAAATAAATCAACAATTTGTTTGTTTTTTGATTTTTGTAATATGTACCTACTTGTATCAAGAAAGTAATATTCTATATCCATCAACATATACCTGTATATCTTTATAATGCTTTTCTCAATTGTTTTTTGGTGAGTTAAACTAAACATAACATACATAAATATATATATTTTTATATAAATCGAATTTTCTCTAGAGCAAATATAATATTTTACATATATATTATACTATAGAGTCTATAGTATAGACATCATATATTAACCTAGTGTTGAACTCACTTAAACACTCGTCTTGCTTTGTTCACCTCAGTGTTGCACAGAAAATCAGTGATCTGTCATAGCTTATAATTATGGTTCTCTAAAAGCAGCAATAAATAAGGTCACCGATGACAATTTACTTCTTATGATGTCTTCAAAGTTAACAATTGTATTGTATAATAGTCAAAAAATATTGTTAAGACAAGACAATATACAGATCTGCTTAAAACGTTTAAAATGTTATTAAACTTTATTAAATTTGTTCATAACACTCAAATAGTTAGGTGAGTCTTTGATAAAGATTTGATACTAAAATAAATAATCAAAATATTGAAAAAAAATATATATATAATACCAAAGCGTTTAAACTTTCAAAAAAAACTATAAAAATAATCACATTCTATTTCCATCTGTATTTTACCTCCCATAAAATGTATTAAATCGATAAAACTAAAAAAATATCTATTATAAGACCAATAGTTGTAACTTATAAGCAATTATATTCGCGAATATTCTTAATCAATTATATTCCTTGGAATAATCCAACATATGCTGTTATAATAGTAGTATCATGTCACAGTGTCACAACACATCACCTGGTAAAAATATAAAAATGTTCACTCGGTTATTGGAAAAATTGAAGATTGTCTGTTATTCTATGCAAAAAAAACCCAACAGTTTAGAGACTCGTGGATATTTTTTGGACGTGCCCTTATGGCCGTATATATTATATATGTATGCTGCGTATACGTACTAACGTACTGTGTATGCGTAAGACTGTTACGACTTTGAAAATTTACTTCCATCTTTGTAATTACAGGCTACAACCACCGTTATATTTTACGAAACGTTTGTGTTCGCAATCGTGTAGATATACAATATAATTGTGTCAGTAAAAATATAGTATCATCGAAACGTCATATTGTCCAAACACACACATAAGCGCGCAGGGTGAAAATAATGATATTTGGATGGAAACATGAGTGCGCTACTATATAAGGGACACTACGTGTCTATCCTGAGATGACGGTTAAAATACGTCCTAGGCAATGTATTAAAAAAATATATACCTATTTTTATATGTATGTATATTATATAAATGCAGACATAATGTATGAATAATAATGGCCACAAAGATTTGGAAGGCGTACAACGATGATGGTCATTCACGTCCGCCGTTTAATAATAATAACATTATTGTTACCATACGTCTCTACGAGGTTAGTATCTATAGTATCTTTTGTGTAAGTAATGATCTCGGCTATATTTATGTATACCCAGAGACATAAATTACGAGTTTGAGCTAGGTATGGTGACATTTTTAATGACCCTTTTTAGGCGGAGTTTATAAACGCAAGCATTTGTACTTTTGACGAATTGGAAAAAAACCAAAATAAATTCGTAGCTGTACATGCGAAAAATATGCATCAGAGAATCAAAGCTTTCTGCAAAGGCGGATTTAGACCAATATGTCTTTAAAACACAAGGGTACACATTTAAGATAACACATTACCCGGTTTTTACCAAGGTTTAATATATATTATTTGATAAATTTCAACTAAATATTTTTAAACGTACCTATAGCTGGTTCGTCTAAGTCTTAGACTGTAAATTCTAATGCGTACTAAATCTCGAAATTCTGTTTTTTTTGGTTTATAAGACAACGGGGGGAGGCGATTGCCCCTTCTAAATGAGCCCCTGGCTTGTTGTAATAGCGGGACTGATTTTATATTTCTAGTTTTGATATATTCAATATCCCAACAGTAATGCCAAATCGTTTATCCGAAATCGATTTGAGATATAAGCTACAATAGTATGATCCGAATGACGGTGACCTCGGCGTCTTCTCGAAACGAGTGTGTCGCCTGCGTAGTATAATTAATATGACGTGTACGTTCGACTGTTTTGAAATCGGGAAAGAGATTTCGGGTTAGAGCGTTATTGCCGGTCGGTCCGTGTTACAGACTGATCGTATTACAGAGGTACGCGATTGGGAAACAAACTTCGAACGTACAACACTGCGGCTGTACTACGATCTATCACTGTTTTTCATCGCACAAGAACGATCGGCGGCGGCGGCGGCCGTGCACCCGGACGACTCGTACCGGTCAGAGTGGCCGGGGCTTGGGCAGCGCGATGAGCAACGGCGCGCGGCGGCCCGTTTAGAAAACGACGACGGTAGAAAACGTCCGTCGTCGCACCGGCCGCGCTGCGGGCAAACGCGTGCAACTGGTTCGGTTTTCGCGGCCGCGCACGCACGCGCCGGCCGAACGGAGACTCGCACCCGTGCGCTTCGGCACTCGCGAGTTTAACGTCACGAGCCGCCCAGCGCAACAATTATTGTATTACATTTCACCACGGAACGCGGCGGATAATAGTAATAATAATATTGTACACACGTACGCGTACGCGGTGCGCACGTTGCGTGTATTATCGCAGGTACGCGCGCGCGCGCACAACACTAACGTCGGTTTAAACCCCCCTCCCCCCCCCACTCGCCCGCGCCCGCGCGTAAGTACGGCGACGACCGCGACACGGTGGGGCGATAACCACGAAATCCCGACCGCGGCCCGTTCGTGTCTCGGCCTACGTCCGTCCATTATGTGTGCTCTTCGCGCGCCCAGCGCGACGCGTACGTTTCCTGGTCGTCGCTCAAGGCCTTCGCGGCCGCAACACCGGCCGTGCCAACACAATGCGCGCGCCTTGTCCATTGTCCAACGTCGGGTTCCAACGTTACGGCCGTTCTAGCAACGTTCACGTACCCTGTCGCGGGGGTACCGCCGACGAAACCGCCGACGAAACCGGTGCACCGCGGCTGTCGCTATTTTATCATCAACACTATCGCCCCCGTCGCAAGCCCGTGTGCATTTTCCCGCTCACCGCGCGACTTTTGTCCGAAAACGCGCGCGCGCGCCGCTCGTTTTTTTCCGTTCCATCGTCCCCACCCGGTCGTCGTCGTTACCTACGCTCGAATCGCGTTCAAGCCGTCGTCGTCGTCCGGCCACACCTGACTTCTGGGTCAAAACGTTTTAAATTCGAGACCAACGGGTTTCGGTTTTGGTTCATGTTATCGCTAAAACAATATTCTCTTTCGGTTAGCGGGCTATACCTATGCCTAATATCTACGATAAGTCAAGTCCACAAGGTCAATTGAAAAAAGAAAAAAAGCTTTAAACGCAATTATTTTATTTAATCGTTAATCGGATTAAAATTAACAAACGTTTTACCTCTTGTACCGACTATAGACTATGCAGTTAGTCATATACATCATCGTTACGGAACAACAGTTTTATGTAGCAAAAAATGTAGACCAAAAATACATTTTAGTCTTGACGATTTTTTTTCATTGTCATTCAATGATGTTTCAATAAAAACAAATTTAATTAATTAATACATCTCAACTTTATCTTTCTATATTACTAAATGTTGACAACAGGTATATCGATTTCTTACTAGAAAATAATATCATTGAACACCTGTAATTCAATACTACACGTAATATAAACAATTCAGACTTGGTATACCCTTCAGTAAAGAAAATAATTATTCATTTTTTAAATAAATATTGTTATGTTTAAAATTTTTACCAAAGTGAGTCAATTTGTGGTAAATACATTTTTATTTGGTGTTTCATCAAAGGAAATATATAATTGTAAATATTTCTCTATTCTCTGTATAATACACAACTTTATTGCATATTGATGTTAATCACAGATTCACTGTCACATTAGTGTATTTTATGTCTACAATATGCCACTGTAGTCAATATGTTAAATATCTAATATTATTATTAAATTTATAAAGTTTATAATTAATGAGATACGAGTTTCAAAAAACTATCTGAGTGATGAACTATTTTTTACTTGATAAAAATAAAAATAAATAAATTACAGGTTATTTCAGAATTAACTTTGATACATTACAGATTTTTTACTAATTACCACTTTTTTTCATTTTGAGCGATACACCCAAGAAAACTCCGTCATGCTTTACCGGCATCATCACATGATAGATAATCGCAAGTAGACGATCGTACTTGATTTTTTATCGTAATATCCTTAATGTATTCTGCACTCCATTCTTATATTTGTGAGTTTTTTTTGTTATTTTACCTGAGTTAAACCATCAATGAATGAATAATACTATAAGTCTATAACTATATAAATTCAATAATTTATCCAAATTTTATTAAAAATTTTATCGAAACAAAATTCATATTTTTACAAAAGATAAACTTTTTAGTAACTAATTAGAAAATTATAAGTAGAATCACGCATACAATTCTAATCATATGTAATTTAGATAACAGCATAACAGTACCCACAAAATCAAAGGCCTATGGCAAAGTTACAAAATTATATTCTCTAATTTTAAAAAGAATACATAGTTACTTTAATAATAATTTGGTACTTGCTACTTATTAAAATGTATAATCAAATATTTTATTTATCACATTGTTTTTCTATACCAAAAATCGTTTTTATATAATAAGATTTAAAAAAGAAAATACTTCTTATCATTTATACGATTTATTATTTGACATATTTTTGGGCGAACTATAGAGATAACTATACACTCATACGTCAGAGTTTATGTGTTAATCAGTTAATTTATAGTTATTACATAATATAGTATTCTAATATCCATAAAACTTAAATACTATACATTTTATGTATGTGTAACAACGTCTATCGTGAACATTTATTTTGTGTAGCTTCTAGAAACTAGATACACATATTAAAAATGCGAGATTAGGGGTCGGATTTAAAACAGAGAGATACAGGAATGGGTGACCAATATTGATGAATTCATAAAAACAGAATTAGAAATCAGTGCGTATCGATGGTTACGAAAAATAATTCTGACTGAAGTAGATGGAACACCCTTCATGTATAAATATAGTTTACATTACTCTATATTCAATATTGTCTATATTTCTATATTAGTACATTGTATATACCTAAGTATCTGATAATCTCGTAAACAGGTTGTTAAAACGAACTTCACACAAAAAAAAAACATTTAAATAGGCATGATACGAGTATCAAGTTTATATTTAAAGCCCCAACAGCTAATATTTTTGGACAGCAAAATAGTGACTACGACCTAATCAAAATTCGTACAAATGCTCGGATAATTAACCAAATTTCATTGAAACATCTAATATCTTCAAAATTGAATATTCTATTGTTTATACAACTTTTGTACTATTTTCGGGTAAGTTCTTTTTGTTGACTACTATTTATAATTATTGTCAAGTCTTAAGTATTAAAATTTAAAGTATGTACTATGCATTTTTAAATTTTTAACTGCAACAATTTTCCACATGATTTTGGCCAAGTCTTGTCAACATTTGAATATTTAGATGCTTATAAAAAGCTTATACAATGAATACTGAAGTTGTACCTAAAAGTATTTGATATTTTTACATTGGATTTATAATATTGTTTAAAAATTAACAAGCTATATTATAACATTTTAATTTAAAGTTATCGATATTTAAAAATTATAAAGCCAAAAACAGTATTTGTAAGAAAATAATAATAATATTTGTTTTTTTTTTTTAGTCTTGACCTCTTGAAATAGTAAATTATAACAAAATTACTAACTTGCTATCATATCGGGCGGTGCCACTAAGTCCCTCCAGTCTCTCAAATGTTTTTCCGCATCTCTAACTTCTACATCAATGTCATAAAATATATTGAACATACTTTATATTAATTATTACATACAAGAAATAAAACCAAATCATTGAAAGTCAAGATTTAATTAATTTTTTGATATAATTAAGAACATAATTAAAAATAATCATAACAAAATTCTGAGCGAAGCGTAAAATGTTTTAGTTTTATAATATAAAAATTTTTGCCGGTCTTATATTTTAAAATTTACAATTTTCATCTTTACAATGTAAACATTTAATATAAATCGTAAAAATATTTATATATTTCTCAAACTATAATTCATATTATGAAACAAAATTTGTTACATAAGCGTTTTAAGTTTTTTAAAAATACAAAAACAAAAAATATATTATACTATTATAGTATTATAATAATTTACTAATGTATAAATGTTGTATACCATAAAAATCGGTTAAACATCTTATTTATTTGATATTACAGACGGTTCATACTTAGAAATGTTCAAAAAGTTCACAAAAATAATTTGCAAAACTCAATAACATTTTGATGACTCAAGCTATAAAATGTTGGTTGAATTTGTAGTCTTAAAATAACAACATAAGAGATTTCATAAGATATTAAAATTTAGTTTTAGCGATCTACTGACATGGAGGAGTCAAAAAATATATTGTATATCTTTCGATTTTAATTAAGTATAGGATTTCGAAGTTTTGTTCTGTGTTTATTCAATAACATTTAAGATTGTATCTTTTACGACCATACATATAATAAAAAAAACTTTCATATGCGTAATTCTAAATAGTTCTATTGCTAATATATTTATTCCCAATTCCGGTTTGTAAGTGTTATTATAATATTTAAGCTATACAATATTTTTTTTAATAATACATTTAGTTTGTCGAGATCGATCTTCTTTAGGAAACGTTATATGTTTAGCTGTCGGGACCAATTATTTCAAAGAAGTTCTTTGAAATGTTGTACTCTTCTCTTCTGACTTCGTTGTATCGGAATTTGATTATTATATGTTTAACTGTCAGTAGGTGACAACTCCACACGAATATTAAAACTTATAGTTTTATGTAGGTATATTTTAGTTTTAGTTAAATAAGTACAAAATTAAATAATGCGATATAATTTCTATATTTCAATGATATTCATCTGTTGAAAGGTATACACATGATAAATTCTTTGAGATACAACTTTAAGTTAAATATATGTATACAGTTTCTCTAAATATCTGAAATTAGTAATTCATTAGTCCATATTGTTTACTCACGCTTAAGTAGTTTATTTTTCATGTAATTGGTGATATTCAAAATATTGAAGCTGATAATAAAGCGAAATGGACGTCGAGGAACATTAAAATTCAATGAAGAGAGGATAGTTGGAGAATTAAATTTATCAGAAAATAAACCTTTAAGAAAATTAATAAAACTCTATAAGCCTATACTCAAAATTTACTTATTTTACCGAATAAATTTAAACACTTTCTTGACGAAATTTAAAAATATATCTAGTTGTTATTTATTTTTTTTTTCATTTATAAAACGAATATAAATGAACTTACATATTATAAATACATAATGGCATACATTTAAAGAAAATGTTAAAATTAATTTAGCTTATAACATACAATTCGTATAGAGATTCATATTTTAACTTGTTTATATTAAGAAAGTACCAAAATTAAAAAGGACAAGTAAAGAAATTTATAAGTAAAGAAATAAAATCTATTTACTATCAACTACTATTACTTTATAGTAGGTAGTAATGGAAACAAACACGTACAATATTAAAGTATATTTAGTACATTTTTATGAATAATAAAATACATATTATATGTTGATTTATCTATACATTTCAAATATTTAACTTAGATATATATATATATATATATATTATATAAGTAATATTATGTTATATGTTCATATTCTTCGAGTTATTTATACAATTATTTTGTTTTTATTAACATTATGAAAATAATTTAAATAAATCTATTTTACTTGTTTTTTAATTTGAATTATATTTTTTAAACATAAACAATTACTTTACTACATCAGACCGAATATATTGTATGTATATTTATCTACAGTGAAAATAACGCTAATACTTAATACTGTTTACACCACGGTGCGCGTTGAGTTGTCGATGAGTTTTTAGATTTTCGTGACTTGGCCACTACGTTTCGAAACGTAATTCAAACGGAAGCCTTGGCTAAAAGATAAACTCCACTCTGAATATATTTATAGGCGAATACACATGTATTGCGCGTTTGTTTTAGTTAGGCCTGTACGCGTTAAGCAGTCTTAACAATTATATGGGAAATTTTTTGGCAACCGCTGAGGAAATCGGTCGTGCGGGCAGGCTGCGATGTGAACGGCCTGGTTATTTCTAGAACTCGCGAAAAATACCCAACGGCCTGAAAAGATAAACGGGCAATTTTTTGGCAAAAATATTCAACAGAGATCGTAGAATTTTTTCTTTCGTTATTGCACTCATCTGCACTGACCTCAAAATGAATACAAAAATAAAGTGCACCGTTTTAGTGACCAATCAGAGTTCCTCATCTTCTCTCCGCACTACCACTGGCGAAATGCACTTTGTTAATAGTCTATGGAAGCTACGTTTAGAATATAACACTCGGGGCAATTTGTAATAACTCGTGTTCACACAGTTAATTTTGTATTATTATTATCATAACACACAAGAAATTATTGAACATAAAAGTTGTTTTTCAGCTCGTCAGTGATAATACGTGTAGCGAAGTACAATAAAATTTCGGATTAACGTTAGCTATACTACCAATCAATAATTTATTATAGCCCTACTTTACTATAATAATTATTATAATTACAATTATTGTGATTAATGTCAATATTGTACGTTCATATAAAACACATATCTATAATAGAATATGCTGTTCTATAAATAAACGAGTGACTGACCACCCGAAATTTTAATTTTTACGGCATTTTATTAATAAAACACCACAGGAATGTGTCCTAATTATTCTGTTCAGATGAGGCGATAACCTAGGAAAACCTTTTTAATAGGAAAGACTCTATGTTAAGACGGAAAATCTTAAGCTAAATAATTAATTTAATTAAAAATACTTCAAACAGAATTATTTTAGTGTGTTAAAATGGGACTGTAATTTATTATTTTAAGAGTTGTAACGAAATTATCAGTAGGAAATATAAACGTCATATTTATATAAAAATTAAATTTTCGAATTTGTTTCAAAATTTGCAATTGTTTTCATTTGCATTGCTGCAACTTAATTGTATACAATTTATTCATAATTTTTTTGTTCAGTTACGTTTTTATTTATCAGATAACCTATTGTAATAAGTAAATATGTTAAATGTGTTAATGTTTTCGTATGCGCCACAATATGCTTCAATTTGTACACTTACTTCTTGTACCCAAACGATTAATCTTTTTACAACAATGTTCCTCCCATTCAAATCCCTTTAAATGTGATGCATCATATTTGCATTTTCTTTGTTTATCTTCGTTATTTGTTAAACCAACTTGAATCCCTTTTAGTCTTTATCCATTTCAGTTGTCATTAGTTGCTTATCCAAAAAGTAAATGAATAGTTTGATTATCCATACATTTAGCTGCAGATACAAAGATCATGATATAGAAATCGAAAAATTCCATCAAATATTCATCAATAAATTTGGATATAGATTACATTTTTTTTTTGCACATAAAAAACTCGTAGGCTATAATTTTCAACTACACTTTTTTCAACCCATCGTGCTCAAAAAATTGATAGAATATTTAATTGATAATTTTGAAATTCAAATTTGTTTCAATACCTTATACCTATAGTAGTATAATATGCTATACTATACCAGTTAATAATAATTGTTTTCTTTTAATAAATAAAATCACAATTTCAACTATAATAAATATTTTATAATAGCTTATATATAACTATCTTTATTTTTATTACTATTTATTGCTATGCTAATTATTTTCATTATTTAATTTTAATTTTATCTCATATACAATTCATATGGTTAACTATGTTGATTATGCCTGAATAGTAATTACAAAAGACAATTAATTATTCGTTTGAACATTTAATTTTTTTTTAATAAAATTAATTTTAGTATTTTATTCAACCAGGAACAATTGCAGATATGAAATATTTGCATAACATAAAATACATCAAGTACATGGTAACTACAACCACTTGTATACAAAAGTCAAATTATAAAAATAAGTTCTATAAATGGTAATGTGAAATTTTCCATCTTGTATAAAATAAATCCATTTTAGCAATCGAACAGCAGGCAATCAACGAATATAAGTCCTGCAGTGACATAACGAACAACATTGTGTAGAATGATATATTTTCTTATTCTGCACGTCTGAATGATTTGTTTGCTTTTTAAAAACATACGAACAAGGGATAACAACGAGACAATCTGATATGGAGTAGTTAGATGAAAAAATCGAGTAGTTAAAAAAACAAAGGAAAAGAAGCAGAGGAAAAGAGACAACCAGAAAATAATAAGGAAAGGAAGAGAGCGAAACAGGGGAAGGAAAAGTATAAGAGTGAAGGACAGAAGGAGAGCGGTCTGAAAACAAGCGAACCAAAAAGTTCTAATGGGATCGAGTGTATGGAGTATTCTCTCTACCTCTACCACCACCGTCACCACTAGTCTCCGTTATTATGGCCAAAAGGGGTTCAAAACCTTGTGGCGGGCGCCGGATTGATGTTGAGTAGACTGGGGTTGGCGGGGATTGACGAGAGAATTGGACGACAGGGTAGGAGAAAGAAAAAACTTCACCGTCCCCTACGCAACCGTGTCTGGGTTGCATGTAGGCAAGGTGCGGGTGTCTGAAATGCGGCCGGGTCAAACGAGGTCGTACAAAGAGCTATTCCCAGACGGGCTAGGTGGTGAAGGGATACACATAAAAGGAACGTGTGGCGGCCGGGAACAGGCGGGAGCTCAAGGATAGGGGAGGGTAGTTCGAAAATCCTCGGCCCGGAGATCACAACCCCCTTCCTCTTGGATACCCTCCCGACCACTTGCCAACCACCCTCCTTTGTCGCTCCACTGCCATACACCACTACCCTAACCACCCTTACACACGCCGCCGTTGCTATCGTAGCTATTACCACCACCACCACCACGACTTACCCAAAATCCAATTTGGCTTTTACCCGTCAAAGAAACTTTATAACGGTTCCGACGCTCGAGGTCAGGACCCAATCCCCGACAAACTTAATAATTTAAAGCACATAATTATCCATATGATGTACGATACTATACTACAGGCGATAAAATACATGCGCATCAAGTTATTCTGTTGCGAGTGTTGACTAATGGAAACGTGGTATATTGCTTTGATGCCTATTACTTACAATTTTTGTCATAGTCATAACAGATGGATTGCGAGAAAACACTAAATAAAAACAAACACCAGAGACCATAAAAAACAATAACGACAATAATTGGAACTATGAAATTTTCACACGGTTCACATTGTTAGTATTATTGGAAACATCGAATGTTTTAAGATTCAATAGATTTTTTTAGATTTACAAACGATTAAACGTTATTTACTTATGTTGTATACAACCAACCAACCGAAAATTATATAGGTGTCTACTAATTGTTTACAGATTGCACACGGCAACAAACTTTATTGAGATTTAACCAGGTAACAAAGGCTATACTAGCCTTTATACTATTAACTCGAATATCTTCTTTTAGTTTTAAACACAAATTAATTGCTGTGCTATGTTTTCACCTTTAAACAAACTAATAATGCTACAAAAAAGATTTCAAATTTATAATAGACTGATTTCCGTCGAATATTATATGTAGTTGATACTTGATTAATTAATTTTTTCTTACAGTTATTTTTCCAAAACTTTAATTTTAAAATCTGTATGGCTTTAAATTTGGTATTCCTCCTTTGTTTTTAAATGAGATCAAACTAATGAAGTAGTTGTGCTCCATTTACAACAATACGGTAAAGATTCGTTATTGTGTTAAATTCGTGATCAATAGCGTATGAACTCGTTAAAAACTGTTTAGATAGTGCTCATATGATTTTCATGCGGGAAATTCCAATGATAAATTTATGAATGTACTCACAAGTCACAATGTTTCATGGACGTGTAATATCATTACGTTTACTAAGACTAAGAGAGTAAAAACCCCATTGACTAACAATGTATTTTTTTTGAAGTCGACTTTTTTGTATTAAGACATCTATTTTTCCTATACAATTATTTCCACTCATTTAAACCTTTATTCAAATTTCCTGCCTAAATCGGACTATGAGTATAGAGACATTATGCATAATCCATGAATTATAATTCACAGAAATTGTTATAAGTACCAGTACCAACAAAAAATTATTTATTTATTCATTGTAAACGGGTCAATACCCTTCGCTTAAAAATAGTACATTCAAAATTTCGACTTAGCAAAATATCAGAAATATGACTATAAACCAAATCAAATAAAAAAACAATATTGAGAACACAATATTAAAAAAGTACATTATTAAAACAGTCATGATTAACATTATACTCGTATTATTATTATTTATTACTGTTGCAATAGGAACAAATTAGTCTTTGAGTTCTTTATAAGTACGTTCCTCAATTTAAAAACCAAGATAAATCAAATAGATTTTTACCAAAATCGGTTTTCAAAATAACAAACACTAATATGAATAATTAATAACGAGTACAAAATATTTCACATTCTCAAATCAGCATTGTCTCGTTGTTGAAAAATAATTGTTTGTTTTAAAAATTGTATTATTTTATACCGTTATAGATAGTTGATAAAATTGTAATTCAAATAGTGAATTTTTCAATTTCTAGACACGAGGCGAAGAAAAGTGTTGACTTGAAAATTCATTTTATTCCGGTAGAACTTTTTTAGGCGAATAATATAAAAACTAACTGCAGTTTCATCGATCACCTTCATCGATTGAATTTTGAGTACAGATTAATATTTTCTCTTATAATTTCTCATAGAAACATGTAATAAAAAAAAAGAACATACGAACACGTTTATGAGATGTAGAAAGTTACATATTCTTGTAAGATCTCCATGGTCCTATCATGGTATATAGTTTAACGATAAAAATCGGTTGAGATATAACGAGTGTTGCGCTATAAACATTTTAAGACCCAATATCCGGGGGTGAACGGTGAAAATGCGCGAACGGTCAACGCCCTAAAAGAATTACCATTTGATTTGGGACGTACCTATTACACAATACATTGTAACATGTATGTACGTAGGAGCTTTGCGTGTTTACGCATTATTCCGGCAACGTGTAGTTTTCAAAGAGCTATGTACGCGGCTTACACTTTACGATTTCAAAGGATATTATCAATATTGCTGGGTACAACGGTTGTCCGATGAAAACTGAACGGGGCCGCTGGAAGACAAAACCAGACGTTTCACAAGGGTTCCTCGGCCGCGTTTCGATGTACACCGAACACGGCACACAACGTACAACGTCAACAATATTTGCATTTCTACCGCGGACGCGTACAATAGGGTTTTAATCGATCTCGGAGTCATTATATTATTATATTAACGCGGTACGGAGCGGTATCGCAGGTATAGACGGTATACGCTCGTGGTGTCGTCGTTATATACCGTGATATTTACGCGGCCGCGGTTCGTCGCGGTTTTAATCACGGCGCGTGGGCGATGGAAGTGAAAAAAAAAACAGCGCGTCCGGACGGATTGGTTTGCCGAACATCACGAGATCCGACCGACCGAACGACTCGGGCAACGTATACGTATAGTAGCCAACACTGGTATTGCAATATTGCGGTACAAGTGCAGTGAACTTGAAATTATTCGGTTTTCCCGTTACGCGAATCCGCGGGCGAAAGTCGACGCACCCCGGGTTTCGCGCGTACGTTGCCGTAGAACTACATGTTGTACGTGCGCGACCGCGGAGAGCGAGTGGGAACGCAATTTTTTTCGCGGGCACACATGAAACCCGCGCAATGTTAGCGAAATCGAAATCGATTCGGACATTTGCAGCGTCGTCGGTTCGAAATGCGAGGAAACCATTGCGACGCACGGCGAAAGAACGGCGCCGACGTCTCGATCGCTGTTGTCCGGGTTTTTCATTCTTATTGCGGCGGCGTGCACGTCTCGAAAGCGGCGGCCGAGCAGGCAGGGCTGGGTGCCTACACGCGTAGTCACGCGCGCGGCGTTCTTGCGCGGGAAAAACCTGTGTGGTTGCGTGGGTGCCGCGACGGCGGGCGGTGGTCACGAAGGAGGCAATCGGCGGGAAGGAGGGGAATGGGGGTGGGAGCTCGAAAACGGATCGGTGACATTTGGCCTTCGGTGGTATGTACACACGCGTATTGCGCTAGGCCAGCCAACGCGCCTACAAGCCCGCGTCGATTGTGTGCGTGCGTCCGTGTGTGCGTGCGTTTGCGAAAACGTGCGCGCGGCGCTAGTGCGTCCGTGACGCCGGTGCGTGCGTGAGTGCGTGCGTGCCGTGCGTGCGCGCGCGTTTTGGAGGACGGCGGGAGTGGCATTGAAAACGGCCCCGGACAATGCCAGGTCGGGGCCACGGAGAGGGAACGGGTTCTGGTTCGATAAACGTCCTACTGGCGGCGGCGGCGGCGGCGGCGGTAGGCCTATACGCGAAAACGCGAGCTATACGGTTTTTGTCGTCGGTAATTTTTTCATTTCCCCCCTCCCCCTCCCGGGCCATTTATATTCCTTCCACAACCCCCCCCCCCCGCTTCCCTCGCACACGCTTTTATTCGCTCGCTCTCTCTCCTCCTCAACCCGACACGCATGCAAATCGATTTCTCCCAGTGTTATAATGTATACCAATGTCACTGTATGTAATAACGTCGCTATATACATATATTATTATGCACTGCTATACATATTATCATTACGTACGAAATATATATTATGTATTTAAGCACGTGTGTGTATATATATATATATGTATTTGATGGGTGATAAGTAAAAACTTATATTGTATATTGTATTTCGTCTGCGGATTTACGGGGGAGCGAATCCGTTGGTCTCCGTTTGAGATCTTCTCATCTGTGGGTACATCAGTATATCACCTTTCCTTACAACGTGTTAATTATTGCAACTTTGTACCATATAGTATGTACATGCGCATAATATTCATTTCAACGAACGTCCTATAAAAACATACGGTGTAAGAACGTATGGCGTTTGTAATATATATAAATATAAATGTTTGTATCTGATTTATTCATTTTCTGGACACCGTACCGACAAAATCGTTCGAAATTCGCCACTGCACGTTACATTAATGTTGCGATTACCATAATCTAGACGCTTATAATTTATTTTTGCGATATTATACAGCGATATGTTAAAGCGTAAGTTTGCCGGATTGGCCTATAGTGGACGACACGAGGGTCGGCCTTTCTCTTTTATGTTTTCTATTTTTGCATGTTTTCAAGACGATCGAATATTGCAATACATTTCACGGCTAAAACGATCGACAATAACGACGACGGCTACAGCTTCATCTACGCTGTTTACGTGAATATTACTGTACGCGCACCAGGCACCTCTTTATACCGACGACTTATAAATGTGCACACACTTGTTTGGATAATATCGCGACGGCAGTAAGCGAATATAACCCGTGAAAAAAAAATATATATTTATTATTTTAAAACTTCTATACGGATGCGTCAATTCGTGTATCATAACCGAGTAAATAAACGACGCCAGTCGAATTTCTACGCTTGTGAAAAAAAAATTCCAACCTATCGGATGAAACAAAGCCCAGATTTATTGCGCAAAACACTATTATTATCGTTCGTTATCTTTTGACTTTTAGACGTTTTCTCTGGTACATTATTTGTTGTCTGTACGGTTGAAACGTACAAAGGACTTTTAAAGTGAGAACAAATCGTAGATATACCACCGAAAATTAATCTAATGATAAATGATAAAACAAAAACCAACAAGAACTGTTATAATCCAACTATACGCACTGTAAGATATACACTATATGTTAATTAAGAATACGCTAATGACCCGAATAGTTGATGCATAAACACTTTAATCAAAAGCCAATAATCTGTTACGTCTTTATAATTAAATTTTAACTTTTAAGAGTTTTTTCACATTAAAGACATTAAAACAATTGATATCCATATATTATTATTACACAGGTGTTTGTTAATGACTTGGACAATAAATAATAATTTTAAATTTAAATTAAATTTTTGTAAGTTGACACATTAAAGGTCAGCAGTTTAAAATTGATATGATTATATTATAAATTATAATTTATTTATACAACAATTCTAAACTGAAGATTTATTTCTTCTAAGATCTATAAGTCATATTCAAATTAAGTGGTTTTGTAAAATATAATTGTGTATGCATTTTTTTTAGCTATACACATTACCATAGTATTGGATATGTTATATATCTACTGGTAAAGAATAATATTATTCTATTCCATTATTCAATAAAAAATTCTCTCGCGAAAAAAAACACTTGAATATGTATATCTGAAGAGTTTTTATCAATAAATTCATTAACGATCGTGTTTCTAGATATTAATTAGAATATTAATTTATACCATAGTCATTTAAATAAATTATAGTATATTTAAATACATCTAAGATAGGTGGAAAAATGAATTTCGGTTAGTTAATAATTATTAAAACCAATTATCAATACCAATTGCTCTGTTACTTTATATTATTTTGTATTATTAAAATTATGTATTATATAGACTTATCTAAAATACAATCACACGTTAAGAGATTTTTTTATCAAATACACTTTAGAAGTGAGATTATTATATTTTCTCATAGAGTTTTGAATATGTAGATTGTAGTATTACACAATACTATATACTTTATACATTTATTTACTCTGGGATTACTTAACTATTATGCAAGTACAAATTACAGGTAATACCGACTTAATTGTGTTACATATGTTTATTTTTACGTTTTATAAGTAACTGGTCTGAAAATTTTTAACTAACAACTGTTTGCTATTATCAAAATAATTATTGGAAAAATAATACTAAATGTATACATATTTTATATTATTCACAACAATTTTATGCAAGAATTAAACTTTAAAAACTTAACTGATCTTAAAATTAAAATTATGTTGATTTGTATATTATGATTTATGTTAAATAGTTATCAATGTGATGCATTCAAGTAAAATTTGTAAATTCTCATCAACATTACTATAATTTTTAAATATTTATTAGTTTTTTTTTTCATTATATATTTATATAGATCTTAAATCTTGCTTTGGATACCTGAAATAGCTTATCATGCTTGAGAAAAAGATGTCCAAGAATAACTGAATTTTATATATATAAAAAAAAAACATCTGGGTAGTAAACACCGGTTTACATAATAATTTAAATATACCGCATATCTATGGCAAATATTTGTCATATTGAAATGTAGTTTCAATGTGGAATTTTAAAATGTTCATGATCATGATACATCTCATAAATGTTAATACATATTTTATTTATTTTTACTACAATGACTCAATTACGCAAACATTAGGAAGTATTTTGTTGCAAATTAATTGTATATACTTTAAAATATAAAGATATTTAAATCCACAAAGTTCTAATAATACAAGACATATTAAAATATTAAAAAAAATAAAAAAAAAAATAATAAGATTTTGTTTGTCTTGTTTTATATAAGTTTCTAGTGTAATTTATATCATTTTATACGTTATTTAGACGTACATTATTTTAATTAACGTGTTGTCTTCTTTATTTATGTGATTTCATATCTATTGATCAAATAGATAATTATTTTAATATAAATACCTCTAATAACAACCCATTAATACAATATCTGGCAGTCCCCTCTATATACGGCAACCTACCCAGACGTCCAAAACGGAAATTGAACCGTGACCTCTTATCCCCGCCAATGTAAATCAACGCAATCAAATAATATAAAAAAAAAAAATTAATATATATAAGCCTGATTTTTATTAATGGATGACTGTTCTATCATGATTAAAAATAAAGCAAATTATTATTTATTTTGTATCATTAATTTGTAAAAAAAAATTGATAATATGTGTATACGCACTGCATTTAACACATATATTTATTGTGCCTATTGAGCTGATTAAGAAAAATATGTATATATGAATATTTTACTTTTATTAATTTATGAATGTTTTGCTGCCACATAATTGTAAGATTTGGTGATTCTCTCTAAACGATAAAACTGACACATCTACTTAATTATCACTCAAATAAATAAGAACTGTTTGCTCAAACGTTGTATTGTTTTTAGATAAGTCTTCGGGATGACTCTTCAATTATGTAAGTTTCCGCTTAGGTTCTACAAATAAAGTCTTACAGTGGTGTACCATTTTAACTTTAACATACGAATCCAAATTACAATTGGCATAGGATAGACCCACGGCCTACATAGTGACAATTTTACTTTTTTCGAATAATGGCAATACAATTCTTTTGATGTGTTTATTTAAAATAAAAAATGTTTAGTTTGTTACCTACTCTGTATGATCGTGTTTAGGACATAAGCAATTTACTTTTAGATCATAATATACTATACACTTTATCGATATTTATTGTACCATTCATTCGGCCGTTGTTTTAAAATCTATAAATACATCGTTGTTAAAGTTACGTAGCTGGAAAATATAGTGTACTACGATGAAATAGAAAATATTATAAACTATATGAAATATGCATTCATAGTAAAATCCTTGTCAAACTAATAATTAAAACACAAGAGATCACACACCATAACACTAATCAGTAATCAGTATGCAATTAACAACCACGCTACTATGAATTACGTGAATTATTATAGATTCACATTTTGTACCTAAGGCATTAATTATATTCTGATTTTAGCGAAATGGTCTTTCCGAACATTTTTAAGAACCCAAAACTACAGATTAAATGGCATTCGGAGCCTCATTCTGAAGATGTTTATTAGACAAACATTGTATAGTGCAAACATAAAGACGAACTATTTTTGGGTTACGTGTTAACATTTTGTTATAAAACTTTTAAAAAAAATTCACGTGTCAGTATAATATGTATGTACACACATTTTTAGAGGAGGAGAAGGATTTTTAAGATATTATTATATGCTGACATTTATAGCCAGTTAATAGCATTTACTTTTATATACACATTACATATATTACTAATATATATAAAAGATAGAATTGTAAGAAATTTTTTTTCTATAAATTCAAATATTGAAGAATAAAAATAAAAATCTGTTCTCTTGCCGTTAACATTTGGCCACATTCCATCTTTAACACTTGTGCCATAGGTTCGTCACTATTACTATTCTACACCAATATGTATAATCGCTTTCAAGGTAATCAAAACGATTTCAGCTTTTGGTTGACATGTAATTTTAATTATTTTATAATTTGTATTTTTCCTTTAGAGATTGTATAGTTATTGAAGTCATGATAGTTTAAACGTCGTTACGATATCGCGCGAAATTAAAAAAAATATTATTAATAAACGATGTTTTAAGTAATTACTAATCACTAATTAGTATGGCAGTCTTTTATATTTTTTTATTGATTTATCCTAACCTAGCCTAACACAAAAAAAATCAAACTAATAGACACCGAATAAATATTTTACATTTAATTGGTATGTAATTCAATAATGTCAAATCTACGTGTAAAAATGATTAATTATTTTTTCGGCAATATGAACACGAAACACAGACAAATCTAATCAACCAAACTTTATGTAAAATGGTATTTATACATACGTATGATTTACTGTAATTATGCTATTTTTTATCATGTTTCGTGTATGTATACAAATGTTTCGCATGGTAGGCAATCCTTGCCAATACACTATAATTACACACGCTGAACACATTTATGATACGAACGTGCGCGCATACAAGTAAACGGTTTTGTCCTTTTTCACACATTGTTTTTTTTTTTTAAAGTAACTGCAGATTTGATTTTTATCTTGGATCTGTAATTATGCATTTATACATTTCTACTTCCTGAACGTTTGATTTATGCTTTTCGTTAAAACTGGCATTAATTATTTTTTCTCTGAAGTTATGTGTTGTGTAGCCCGTAGAGTGTAGATGATTAGGTAACGAATTTACAATTTTATTTTAACATAAGATTATCACTAGATTTTTTTATAAACAATCAATTTCTGCAGTTTGAAGGGCTATTCATTACTTTATGATGGTATGACAAATATTTCACAGTGCAATTTAATTTTGGTATATACATAGTTTTAAAAAAAAAATAATATTGCAAAAAAAAAAAATCAACTGATTTTCAACAGAAGTTTTATGTCCCTACAAGATTTTCTTATAAACATTTTACTGACAGGTTTGGACAACTGTATGTAGTATTTATATTGTATACGTCGAAATTTTGTTTGAAAACAGCCAAATAGAGAGAACATTTTGACAAACGAACATATTATTGTCAGAACAGAATTGGAAACCACTTGGGCTTCCATTCCTTAATTTCATTGTTCTTCTGTTTATTTTCAATTACCCTGAATATTACTGTTTATTTTGGCCATATTTATTGTAAGTGGTTAACGAACCTAAAGATTATTTTTACACACACAAATTTAATGATTGTATATGTGTTTTAAATTTTAACATTCATAATTTTATATGAGATAAACCAAAAGCTTACAATGATAAAATGTTCATCATATTAAACATAAAAACACATAACACATTGTAAATAGGTGATTTTAACTCATTTGACGAATAGAAAATAAATATGTAAAAAAATATGAATACACCTAATGATTTTAATTCATGAAATAATAAGGTTTTAACTTCAAAAAATTTCCAAATAGAATCATGACAGTATAAATTACATGCGTGATAAATGGAAAGGTTACAGAAGGTAATCAAACATGTACATTTTAAAATATTGATAAACTTCATAATAAACATATTTACTGTGTTTCGACCATTTATAACTATTATTAATGTCACATTAACAAAATGATAAATCTCAAAATATGTAAAAACGAATTCTTCAAAAAATATTTTTAATGCTATTGGTACAACAAATTTAGTTCTACTTGTTGATTAAAAGTTTAAGTTTTATTACTAGGTATACGAATAGATGATTTAGTTTATGATGTTATTTATTGTACGTGATTTAAGACAAACGATTGCCTACGTAGTTTTAGTTTAACGCTGTATATGACTTACAAAATTACAAATAAGTTTTAAATAAGATATTTTCTGAATGACGATTGTAACTACAATCTACTCGTATATATTATGGTAAAAACACAAAAAAACTCAACACAAGTTGTTTTAATATCAATAAAATAAATCGATATGAACTAATGATACCGTATGGTAATTTCATTATCTTGTGATTTTATTAGAACAATTAGAAAAAAAATAACATTCAATTTTTTAAATAGTATTGTAAATATTTTTAAAAAATAGGTTAGACACAGAAATTAGTTGTGTTACCAGAGTCGGATAATCAGTTGAGCTGATAGCAACACTGTTGAAAGAATTGACAAAATATGTCTTTATTATTTCAAAAAACAATTCTAAGTGAATTTCATTTATGATTATGGTGTAATATCGACCACTTTTTAAAAGTATTATCTTATAAGATATTATTATAGTATCGAGATTTGTAATGTTTTAGATATATTTTACTATTTTAGTAGAATAAACTTTGTACATAATATAATTAATTATTAATATTTACAAACAGTAATAAAATAATCACATAATTATAAAATCAGAAATTCTTATTTTCGTTTTTAGTATAAAACTACAGAGTATCGAAATACTACAGTACCAAAATAACATTCATACTTGACCTACGGTAACATCATACGTATACCGAAACAATGCCACGTTCTAGAGAAATATGATAGGGTTTTTCATTGTTTCACGATTATAAAAATAACACTTTAATGCTATGATTAAATTAATGTATATAGTGCATTGTAAATAAGAAAAAATAAAATTTAAATACTTATAAAGTTATAAATATAAAAATCTTCGCCAAATGTTTGATATTAAAAACTTTGATTTTTCACGTTTTCCATGAAATATTTAAATATTTAGTCTGAGTTAATGTTTTTAATTTCAGGTGTGATTGTAAAATTTAAAATGAATACGAAATATTATTCCGAAGAGATATTTGAATTAAAGTAATTATGATAGACGCATTTAATAAACGAGCATCTCTTGGAATAAATAATACAAACATATATTTTGATGCAATATATATTTTATAATTGTATTTATTATTAAAAAAATATGTGTATTGTAATGGTTTTCGCGCGTAATTCAAAAATTTGTTCGACAAAAATTGTATAATATTCTATGTGTGAAAAATTAAAAATAAAAAAAAACCTGTCCGTTATATGCTTTTGAATTAAAAAATGTTAATATTAAATGATACATCGTGAACAGGACACGATTATGTACGGGCAACTATAATCTATAATATCACGATAAACAATGTATTCATAAACATAATGAACTCATACATACGGACAATAATTATGATAAATTTATATATATTATATTATAATATATACAATGTACAAAGTACGTTTCGAAGGTTTTCGATAGTCGTTTCTACCTTTACCTCGCACAACACACGCACCGGCCGCATATAAATCGCACGTAATTTAGGCCTACGCCGAACGTTGGCTGATTTTTATTATTATATTTTTTTTTATTATTGTTGTCTCTGGCCTACGCCAAATCCCACGTGCCCGATGTCGCCGACCCTTAATAGGTCCGGTTTTGCTTGAGACGAAAATCTACCAGCGGCGTATTGTATTTTATATGCACAGCAGTATTAAAGCTAAAGCTGTAAAATGTACATGCTCACGCGTAGTATATTTAAATATAATATAATACATAGGCGTACGACAAAGGTGAACAGAATTGTAGAAATAATACACTAATAACGCGAAACAAAACATAGTATATAAATTCACGGGAATACGTGCGTAGGCGGTCGCCCATCCATCGCCTTCGTATATAATACACGTACATACGTCGATTGTGCGTGTGAGCGTCGGCGGTGAGGTGAAGGGGTCGTTGGAAAGGAGGGTGCTGGGATTTGGGAAACAGTCTGGTCACCCCCGGACCACCACCCCGTGCGCCGCGACAGAAATTTGAACCCGTGACCCTTATAGCATGAACCGTCATGTTCGGTCGTTCAACCCTGACCCACCGCTGCCGCCGCAGCGTTCGGTGCAATCCCCCGCGATCCGCAGCGGTCGTCATCATCGCCGCCACCACCGCCACGGCCGTCGCTGTAGTAACCACCGGCACTATATTGTCGTCGTGTAGTGTGACACGACCACCGCTGCCGCCGCCACCGTCGCCACTGATGCCGCCGAGAACACTGACATGACGCGGGGGTGGCAGGGCGGCAGTCGGGTATAGGTGGCGCGGATACTTGCGCGCACTTGCGCGCCGAAAAAAGAACACGCAGACGTCTGGGAGTTTTGGGTGAAACGGGCGCACACGGTCGTGTGGAAGCTCGCGGTGTGACGGACGGGGGCGGGTGGGTAAATGACGGCGGCGGTGGCTGCGAGGGATTTTCGGAACAAAGACAGCGACGTATTCCCAGGGTGTTGGCGTCAGTTTGGCGTCGATTCGCCGCGAATGAGGTCATCCGAAGGTCGGGATGGGCGCGTTGATCCCGTCTGCTCCCCGGATCCAGACCTACCCTAACACGCCAGACGGTTACCGCGCGCGCGTGCGAGTGTGCGCGCATGTGTGTGTGTGTGTTTGTGCTCTTCCTGCCCGCGATAGCAGCAGACATGAGCCATGACGGTGCACACACACACACACACACACGCGCGCGCGCGCGCGCGCGCATGCACTCACTCGTTTATGTACGTCGTTGGGGTTTGTTTACGCTCCCGGGCACCCTTTTGTATTATTCGGCGGTGCCCAGACGCAGACAACACCCCCAACCCCTTCTGTGCCACTTCCAAAGACTTTTTCATCCCCTTCCATCGTTTCCGATGTGTGCCGGAACGCGGCCGCTTCGCGTGTACTCGTCCTGTAATGAAAAACGATAAATCACCGCCGTCATCGTCGTTGGATCGCAGGTTATTGTTGTGTCTCTATAACACGTGAGCCGGTACGTGTGTACACGCACACGAACCGAAAGAGTTTTTCATTTTTTTGCATAAAATAATCCTCCCCTGACCACCCCCACCCCTGAAAAAGTATGCGCAGACAATGTGCCGTTGTGCATTACGCGAAACGATTTATTACAACGGTTCGTACAAGGCCGTGCGTCGCCACTGCGCCGCCGCGCCACCACTCGATGCACCACACACCACAACGCGAATCAATACACGAAACGCGTACACATACGAGTACGTACATGTTGGTAGTATTTGAGTGTATGTGTGCGTGTTTGTGTGCGTGTGTGTGTGTGTGTGCGTGTTTGTGTGTGGGTCGTGTGTGGGTGGAAACGAAATAATTACGTCCGCGGACGAAAATATCGTAGACGACCTGAGGCGGCAATTACGGCTGCGTTCACGGATGCATTGAATGCAATTTTTTTCCGAAGTAAACCGAACAAGGAGAGCCAACAAGACATGGGAAATGCACGCTCATCATGCCATAGAATGTATGATGGTATATGATATTGTTTTGAAGCAATGATCTATCGTGTTCCGAAAATCATTTTAGGCTTAGGTACTGCAACTTTTTAATTTTATGTGCGCTTGTAAAAAAAGAAATCGATGGCTAGGAGAGAAATTCAATGTTAAAAACAAGTTAAGTTACTACTCTATGATATTTATGTATTATTATACGTGAGGATACCGAAAAATTAAAATGTTAATCTCTACATCCAAATTTATAAAAAAAAATTTACCACATGTTGAAAACATCAAACCTATTTTTAGAAAAAGTACCAGAAAATGCTTGAAGTTATCTATTTTTATGTTAGGCACCATGGTATGTCACAAATTACACACTCCTCAAAGACTTAAAATAATACTAACCAAATAATATTACATTAAATTTCACAGTAAATTACAGCAATACCAAAATCCTCTTTTATCCACACTAATATTACCTGAGACCCCCCCCCCCCATCGTCTCAAAAGGCTCTAGTTCCGAGAGATCTTCTATGTTAAATAAAACAAATAAATTATGTTTAATTTATTAATTTTGAAGGGTTCTATCATTGAATTCTGTCATTTATATATATTGTGTTTTGTTGAACATATTATCATATTTACTTATTGTGTTTTTATTAATAAAGATTGTAAAAAAAAATGGTTTTTTATGTGTTCTATTAAAACGATGTGTGGAATGTGGATGAGTTTACCAGAAACATCAACAGAATAGTCCCGTTAAAAAATGTGACAAATGCATGTGGTAAAAAATTAAAAAATAACATGTACACATATCATTATACCTAACTAAAACTCGAGAATCGACTCGGAATCCGAATTATGTTTGGAATATAATAACGGAAATCACATTTCGGATGTGAGACTCCGCTATAGTGCTGTAGTGAGTATACAGACTCAGCACTCGGACACATTTGTGCAATATAATTACAACCGGTGGTTTTATCTCCACCATTATCTGGCACGAGAAACGTCGGCGTGGCGTGGCGTGCACACTCATGCAGTTTAGATGAAATAATTCAAAATTTTTGCACGCTGCATGTATATTTATGTGCGTATAAATTCTCCCATACAAAGTTGTTCTAGCTCGTAGGAGTATGTATCCTATTAGGAACGTTCAGTGCAGTCGTTCCGTTGAATCTACGGCTGTATACGAATAATATTACGGATCAGATAATTTGTACCGCGTTTTAATGGCTACAATAATGTCGATCTGAGAATCCTGCCAACCGTATAATTTTGCACGCTGTGCACACAATTTCCCCCACCGGTGAAAATGCAGTTCGTGCTGAAACCCATGTGTAGTCTGATGGTTGTAGATTTCGAATGCAAATAATAATCAAATATTTTATGTTAACGATTAAATTATCAAGGCAACTAGCAGAGCAACAACGTAGCCTCTGGGAAGTTGCAGATCTTAACCCCGCCCCTTTCCCGTACATTTTGTACATATTTTACAATTGAATCAATAATACAGTTATTATTTAAAAATATAATATACAAGTCGATATAAGTTGCCAT
Source organism: Periphyllus acericola (assembly GCA_949715065.1). NCBI lineage: Eukaryota > Metazoa > Arthropoda > Insecta > Hemiptera > Aphididae > Periphyllus > Periphyllus acericola. Next base: position 16,817,132 of record OX454265.1, read on the forward strand.
TATAGGTTGGACTTTTGTTTTTTTCAAACGTATAACTATAGTAGGTCCACGTTTTCTGTAAAATCATAACCAATACGAGTATATTCTTTGTATAAACTGTATACAAATTGTGTTTATGTGCAAATTGAAACTATTGATTTGACGATAAAAAAAAATGTATGCTTGACTGTACGTCTGTATACTATCATTTTTGGGATAGCATCGTTTTACAGTTTTTAAATATGTTAAACAATTTTAGTTCTAAGACGCTTGATTGATTTAAAAATTAACACACATTTTACATTTAAACATTCTAATTTTACAACTTCTTATTATTTTTATTTATTAATTTTACATACACGAACGATGCAAAAAACGCGCAGTTAAAGAACTAAACTATTTTGAACGAAAAATATTTTGTGTAAAATCTTAAATGCTATTGTCATTTATTTTTCATATTAAGTTCTGTTACTATACTTGTCATTAAAAGGTACACTGAGAATCCTGTTTTTCAATACCTGTGGCAGTAGATAAAAGTTCCTTTGAACTCGTTAAAATAATTTCTATACTCAGTCTTAACATTATTTGCCATTGATCATATCTATATAGTTTTTAGAACCTTATTGCAAAAGCCAATGGATCAAAATTCTATTGAACTCGTTAAAATATTCAGTTAGTGTTTTTGATAGCATTATAATTGAATACAAATTATAAATTTATATAAAGTCATTTAAGAACATCTAAGCTAAATATTAATAATAATTTGTTTTACATGTTTGCTTCGAAAATTAAATGAAACAACTTCTGTGTCTGACATTTCCGGGTGCTATCTAGTAATTATTTTGCATAAAGTACTGATAATAAGTTTTATGTTCAATGTAATCATATAACGGTGTGCTGTTTTAAAAATAAAAATTCCTAAATAAAATTGCAACCAATAAATAATAGCTCTAAGAATTATTTTGTAACCCATTTTTTATGTTACACAAACTTTCCCATTTAATTTTATTCAATTTACATTGAAATTATATGTTTTTTATTGTAATTTTAACTATTGAAATCAATGCCTCAAACCTGAATAGTTAATTTGAATATATAAGATGTTTAGAAATGGGGCATATCCGTAAGGGAAGTAATCCAACCCTATTACTTATATAATATATTTTTATTAATTATTACAATTTATAATATTACTAAATTGTTTTTAATATGAGAAACAATTCTATTATTTGATATAATGTATTTATAATTGTTTTTAGGATTTTTGTAGAGGTCAAGAAAAATAAGTATGGTTTAAACAAAAAATGTCACCAACTCTTAGTAAGAAGTGCGCAGATACACAATTGATTCGGAAAACTTACGCATTTAAATATCAGTGTACCAGGTTAGGTTACACTGTACCTCAATAAAATAGTAGATATTATATATTAATATTTGTTTATATTATTGAGATACATGACATAGACATAACATACATTTAAAGTCTGATGAAAACATAATTTTGAAGAGAAATATGAATTGAATTGATTATACTAATACTCTGGTATTATAAAGTGATTAGCTTTTAAATTAAAAGCATTAATAACCTATAAATAATCATATAAGAAAAATTATCCAATGCAAAATTTATGATAACTATACTCGTATAGTTTTTCCAAAATTTTAGCAAAGACTTTCCAATCTAAGTATAGTTCACAAAATTGTACTCATCAATTTTAACTATGAAGTCATATTCATATTTAAACATTCATTATTTATGAAACTAAAATAATTTCAGATTTTGTTCATCAAAATATTTTTTCAGACGTACAATCAAATAAATCAGACTCAAAATATTATTTCAAACACTATAAAAATTTTTATTATTTATGGATAGAACAATTTTTTTAAATATATCCGTCAGATATATGAATAATTTATATAGAGTTTTTTTTATTATAGTCGAGCATATAACAAAGTTTACATATTTCTTAATTTTATTAAGAGTTAGTTTGAAATATTTTTAAATGCTTATTACTTTTAAGGTAAAAAATTAAATATTGTTTAGAGTAACAATTATTATCATGGAATAATAAAATATATTGTAACACGATACCATTAATATTTTATTTTTTCAATAGTTATTTTTAGTAATAAGTTCTGCAATGTATTGATGGTATAATCGTATATCATACAAATTAGTGTTAAACAAATTACAAAAAAATCCATCTAATATTAATATGTTATAGCATCATTATTAAAAGCAGTAATGTACCAAATGTATATCATAGTACGCAAAACTACATCGTGATCGTTTACTTTTACTTTTTATTGGTGATAAAATTATTTGTTTATAAAATAATAATTTAAATTGCACGATAATAATATAGACGAATTGTTGGTATGTATAGACTTAAAATCGTATAGAACTATTTTGATTTTTTTTTGTTTTAAACAACTGCATTTCTAGAGTTGTTCTGTTGCCAACATCGACCACGGTCAATGTACAAGGTATATAATAAGTGGGGATGCCCGTCAAAACCAACTGTCGCTAAAAATGTTAGTAGAGGCCATCTCAAACAAAAGATCTAACAACGAAGGAAATGTCTTAATCAATTAAATTCTGATTAAGGATGATCCTTATATATAAGGATATATATAAGGATGATACTAAACTTGGTTTTATTTTAACATCTTAAATTATTTTCGGATGTTCAAATAAAATTTTTTACATGTCTTACCATCGTTTTTAATGGCATTGAGGATGAAAAAAAATTGAACGGTGCTTCGAGCTATGTTCTACGTGTATAGTTGGACAACTGTACAGAACAGGGCAACCGACTTGAACCGTATAATTTTCGTCAAGACTCCGATTTCATTGTAAATTGTGTTATGTATTTTGTTAGGCACTTGGTTTTTTTTTGGTAAACCGGTCGTAGAATTTACGAATTTAGAAAGTTAGCGCCCGTCGAACCGGAATGACTGATTCTGAATACATGAGGCGTATTTTATGAATATAACGTCAGCCTACGACTTAAAGTAGATAAATTGTTCAAGTTCACGCCGAGATAAATTCTAGGAGATCCCAACGTTGCTTTAAAATAATATAATTGTTATACTTCAATGCTATTTTTTAATAAATCATGTTTATTCAATACTAAAAATTATTCTAAAATTTGATATTTTAAATAAAATAATATTCATCAGTATTATACATTTATAAAATTTATAACTAATAATTATATTTACTCTAAATAATATCGTACAAGTATAAAAAAAATTGGGTATGTATTTAATATTGTATTATATTTCTCGAAGTTGTTTGATCTTGTATTCTTGTACAATGTACAGTTAAAAAAATTCATAAATGTAAAAACATCGAAATAAAATATGCTAAACGATGTTGAAACAATTTATATTATATTTTATAATAATGATTAAATAAATCAAATCAACGAAATTACTTTTTAAGACTAAATTGCACTAAATTGTCTCAATTTTGTAAAGTAAACAATTTTACTAATAATTCAGTTTTTTTTTTTAAGAAAACAAAATATCCCATAAAAAATAATGATTTGGTAAAGATTTTTCTCGTATGTTTAATATTATACGCCTACGCCTACCATGAGTAATATAAATCGTGTACCAGTCCCCCGGACATGGTGCGTAGGCTTCATTTAGGTGTTTTTCCTATTTACTTTACGAAACGATTTTGGCAATAACAGTGTGATGTTTAAAGACATAATAATAATACGTTTTATTAGTTTGGATAAATTTGACATTTCACCTTAATTGTACAAGGTATAATAAAAATTGTCCGAGGTCAGTTTTGGCCAAATTTAATATTTATTCACGTGGCCATGATAATTAAGTAGGTACTGTAAGTACTCGTATATGCATTAAATGAAAAAAACAAGAATGTTTTGCTTAAAATATAATCTATAATGTAATTATATCTGCACATATTCTTTAAGAACATAAAATATCAGATACATTTTATATTAATATTATTTTTATTTTGACTTGTATGCGTGTGTGTTGTGTATTTGTGGCATATTCTATGTGAAATTATAAAATTTTTAGCGCATCCTAAATTCAGTTTTGGCCATGACTGTAATGTCTGTTTAGTTTTACGTAATTTGATTACTTGTTTGTGCCAAGTGTCTTTGCGAACATTATACATCAATAATTTTTTCATACGAATATTTTAAACTTTTTAAAACGTAAAATGATAACTCTGAAGTTTCAAAAAAGTTGAGCGCTGTATCTGTGGTGATTCATAACATCATAAATTAATTTTTGGGTCTCTACTACCCATCAAATGTAATTCCATAAATTAAAAATATACATTATACATAACACATGGATAAATAATCATTGTATGCTTACTGTTTATACATTTTGCATAATAATATAAAATATATTATATATTTGATGCATGTATGATTTGTGTTTGATTACACGACTTAAAAGTTTAATTGTATATTCTCAATTCTGTAGTATGAATTAAAATTTTATTCGTACAAAGTACACATACGCATGTTGTCACAATTGTTTTGACTTGTAATGAAGTCTGGAAGCCATGCCGTATTTTGAAATAGAGAAGAAACTAATTAATATTCTAATGATATTAACTAGTTAATATTTTAGAGAAGTTAGTTCATCATGATTTTGTGGAAAATATTACCATTATATCTATTATTTTATTAACAGCTATATTTTTTAAACAATAACAAAAAATAAAATTTATAAATAATAAATAATTTTTTATAACAAATTCTTTTATAATTTATTGAAAAGTAATTTATACAGTCATACAATACCTAACGGCTAAAATAAAATAGTGAGAATAAACTATATTTATAGAATTTGGCAAAAAATCAGAATATTTATTTAGGTTCTAGGTATTAAGAGAAGTTAGCGTGTGAGTGAATGAAAAAGAGAGAGGGAGGGAAGAGAGACATATTGTGAATATTTATATGAGGCACGCACGTGAATATAAAAATTAATTAAAATAATAATAATATCAATACTTATAAATCTATGTACATTTTTAACGTGATACATTTTATTTTATGTTCAATACTTATTTGTACATACTTTAAATTTATTTTTCATCACGATTATTGAACGGGACTGTTTAAATGTTTAAATCAAGTAATATTTATTCCGATAAATAACTTCGGTGTAATATAATATATATTTTTAGAATGTTTTAAAGTATCTAGATTAACACATAGCGTAATTTGAAATCTCAGATAACTTAGATATATTTAAAATTTTGCTAAAATGCTAACTACGTAAGACGTTTATGGCGTTAGGTAGTAACAAAGGAATTAAGACGAAATTGTGCGAACAGCTTGTTTTTAAAATACACTGATATTTTTTCTGCATATATATTTAAAATATTAGTACCAATACATTTTTAATTTTAATTTTTAAGAAATTAATCATTTGCATAAACATCTCTGGACTTACTATTCCAAGACGAATTGTTTTCACAATTTGTTTATTATAATAAAATAAGAACAGTATCGGTTTTAAATAATTTAAACACACTTAGTACAATTAAATAGTTTCTAGATTACCAAAAAACGAAAAACATGTAAAATACATGTCACAAGCCATAACTGGCCAAAGATTATTATTATAATGTCTTAAACATACCGTACACATTTTCATTATAAATATGTTATCTAATTTTTGACTTGTGAGGGATACTAGAGACAGCACTGCAGGGTAAAATTTGAAAACAAATGAAGTTGTTCGTTTGGTCGTGAAATTAAAGCGACATGTGTGATCGAATGGAAACTGTCGTTATTCATCAGTATTCTAATATTTATCTTGTCTGGTCCTTTAAGTTCAACCGTTTTCAACATCAATTTTGTCATTTTATAAATTGCTTCATTGTCTATAGCATAATGTGATTTCATCATGCCAATGGACAATCATAAGATGAGTCTCGATTATGAAAAGGACGAATTATTATCCCCTGATATTTTTCGAAGAAGCGTTTATGTACCACAAAATATAATGTCTAATAATTATCGTATAAAATATAACATGAATGTGAAATTAAAATTATTTCCTACATTTCAAAATAAAAATAGAATTGAATTATTTATGGTGAAAGTGTGGTAATACCTACCTAATGATATGAAATTTTTAAAGTAATTACTAAAATTTGACAATTTACACTGATAATTTGTGATTACTAGCGAACTACCCGATTAAACTAATCAAATTTCGGAACTGTAACTGAACTTTAGTTTTCAATTCTTGCTACACGCATAACAAACCATAAAATTCAAAATAAGTTTATCAATATAATTTTTAATTTGAATATGATTTTGGAACATAAAAAAATCTTAATTTGTACTAGTTATAAAACTGGTTAAAGAAATAAGTTAATATCAATACGTGAATAAACTATTTACAAGGTTAATCGAAAATATATTTCTAACTACAATAGGATATTTTGTTGGATTTATAAACCTATTACTCTTAGAAATCAAATTCAAAAAGTATTTTTTATAATACATATTACTAAATGCTAACACGTTTTATTGAGATATAAATTAGGATGAATTGAAGTTGATTAGAGATACATACATATATATCCATACATTTATCAGAACAAATAAAAGTGGTGTTTAATTCAAGTTAAGTATAAACAAATGAAAATAATTATATTATGTTAGTTGTTCAAAATACAAGCTTAAATTTATTTTTGGATGAATTTTTTTAAAATATATATTTAATAAAAAAATAATTTTATTGGGGACATTCATATGCTCAAAGTATGACTAAATTGGATTTTACCAAATTTGATTGAATTCTAAGAAAGTTTTATGAAAGTTATATTGTTATTAATTCAAAAAATCATAACTAAAATTTCGTTCTGCTGAAATAACACACGTTTATCCAATATCCGCTCTTTTTCCAAAAAATATAAAAATGAAAATCAAGATGATTAATTCGCCTGTATTATAATATAGGTAGTCATTTAATGGAAAATTTGTTTAACATATTATTTACGAGATAACGGTTTCATTTATTTAGTATAAAACAACGTCAAATATAATAAAAAAATTATTTATTTCTAACGAAAATGTATTATACATATGTTTTTTATACATACATATAATATACACATATTATATGATTACAATAAAGAGTTCAGCTATAGGTGTACTGTTGAAAGTTATAGGATGTATACATTTTACTTAATTTCAAAATATGTAACATTGTAACCATATTAATAATAAATAATGTGTGCTTAAATTTTTCTTAAAACATAGCCTCAACATTTGAGGAATAAAAAAGAAAGGATAGCCATTATATAATATTATAGTTATTTTTAATCGTATAATGTATATACACATATATATGTATTATATGTTGCATGGCAACCGTTTTCATTGTATTACTTGATTAGATCTAAGATATCTACATACCAACTTACCACGCCTATAGAAGTATAACTTCAAAGAAACTACTTGATGAAACACAAGATTTAAGATTGTATTTAGGGCGGGGGTCTTAAAAAAGTTAAATAATAACGCAATAAAAGGTCATTGCGTATAAAAATTATTCTGTACGTAATTTGGATATGAATGTATATTAGTAAATATATGGATATTAATTGATCGAGATCAATACATTTATAGAACATTTGAAAATCTTAAATTTAATGTAATAGAAAAGATCTTTTCTTAATCACGGAACTCTTAACCCACGCAAAATAACTTTATAAAAAAAACGAAGTAAATCCTTGGAAATGGTTGGCTCGGTATATATGTTTTTGAATGTTTCTTGAACAATTGATTGTGGTTATTGTGACCACATTTCAGGTAAAAGCAATTTTTAGTAGTTATTATACCTTAGTAGTTACTAGTTCATTATTAAATCGTTAAAAATTCTTAAAACCCTAAATTCAGTTCACCAAAAAGATGAACATTTAATTACACATCAATTATTGTTGTCCACCGAGGAAGTGACGTATCTCCATCTTCCTACAACGAATACATTTTGAACACATCTTCCTTAAATAATACTCTACTAGCAAAATGTTTCGGTGATAAACTGTTATCTTAGCTTCCAATTAAAACTTCAAATTCACTTCAAATAACAATTTCAATCACATTTAAACAAAATAAAAAATATGATATTTTTATCTTGTCTACACGCTTTATACGAAAAAATACTCGTAAAACTGATCCCTACTTAAATTAAATACGAATGTAATATCATTACATCTGACGATTAAATATTATCGTGGGCATGATGTGACTCATTGGTTAACCGGCAGTCACTGATCGGTTGAGCACCACCCGGCGTCGCAAGCTCTCAATCGACTACTCGGGTTTTTAGCGATGAAGCTATATATACGTGTTTCAAAAACCTATCGTTTCAAAAATCCACCGTTACTACCCCACAGCTAATGGCCATAATTTCCGAAGCTTAAATTAATAATAATAAAAAATGAGTAAATATTATCGTAGTATCGTTCTAAGAATAACTAAGCCACATTACACCAAACAAAAACGTAAACAGGTGATCTCAAGTTTCTATTTTCTTTATCTCATATTAAAATCAAACATCAGTTTAACCAATTCAGTCCAGAAATTATCAGACCAGTGTGGTCTTATATTCTATTTAAATTTGGTATTATGTTGGATCTTCAAACAATCGCTCTTAACAAGACTTTCAGGTCATCCTTAAGATTCATGACACACACCCTATGGTACATAACACATTGTATCCTCATTAACAATCTTCAAACATCTTCAATACTCTTCAATAGTGAATTAACTCGTGAAAACCACTAAAACTAATTTCATTAGAAATTCACCAATTAAAAAATATCTTTATTCATACTAACTAAAAATATTTCTCAGTATCTAAATTTAAGTTATTTTAGGAATTTATTAGCAAAAACTGAACAAAAATACGTCTGTATAATATATATAATTATAAAGTCCGTGGTTGTGTAATAGTTGTGTAAATTTATGCTAATTGTTTCTGTGTTATCATTGTTACTTATTGTATAAAAGAATTAAGAAGACAGTAAAAAGACAGCCAAATATTTTAAATGATAAAAATTTAATAAATGGTTATAATTTTAAATGTTATTAAAATTTCAGAAAATATGACTTCTCTCTCTTCGAAAGATTTTACTTAAAATATTTAAAGTTTCAGCTTGGATAAAATATAATAATTGTGACAGTTTAATAAATATATTAACTTCTTTTTCTTTTAATATTATAAATAATTTAGTATTACAATTTTTAAGAGTTGAACATTGAGTTATTCTTGCATTTATCATATTTTTATTAGTTTATAGTATACTTAATAATTAGTATTTATTTACTTCAATAACATAATTTATATTTCTGCATATTAGGACTTGCTTAGCCTGACTTGAAGTGTTACTTAATATAATATATTGTATTGTTAGTATCAGTATTATAATGAATATTGCTATATTATATCAGTATTTATTAACTATAATTAAAATGTGCTAAAATTTAAGTTAATATTTTTTTATTAACATTTAGGGCACAGAGAGACAACAACTAACTAATTTTCCTTTTTAAAAGAAAAAAAATATCTACTCATTTATACACTATAAAAGTCACAAGTTAGAGTTAAACTATGAATTATATTTTTTTAAATAAAAAAAATACGTATTTTCAATCAGCCAATAATTAAATGTAAAGTTAATATAATAAATTCAGAAAACGACATATTCATAAAACAATACAAAAATAATAAATAATTTTAATTACAAATTAGAATATGTTACTTTATTGCTTGAAAATATTAGATACAATTTGTGTAAATAAGTTAAATAAATTGGCATTTAATGTACATAAAAACAAAAATCAAATCAAATCGATGTATATTAAAATGTTATTTTCTGCAACCAATGTACATTTAATTTTATTTAAAAGTAAATGAACTCCTTATTAATAATTTTACTTATAAAATTCAGTTGAGGCTTACATTATTTTGTGTAATATATAGTGCTTAATTTTTTTTTTTCATTTAAACTATGATTGTACTTAACAGTTTAGAAAATTTGATTGATGCAAAAATGTTTTTACAATCTTTTCATTGAAAACACGAATTATGTATTTTACTTGCAGTGCTAAATAAAGTGGGTATACCTAGGTATAATATGTTGGCCTTGCCCCGGGTAAGATTTTGTCCTGCAGAGGTCATTGCTTCTCGTTTTATTTGTGTAACGTATTATATACAATATACGTACAATATATTTATAAAAATATATCATGTATGTGACTTGTCAACGAAATAACAATTCTTCAACAAAACCTTTAAGAAAACAACTATAAAACAATTGGCTCGTTGTATCACTGTGTGCGACACATATGTACATATGTACGAACAGCCGTAATAAGTTTTACTAAAATATACAGGACGACCCATGATGGGATTTATTATTAATTGCAATAACTTATAACCATTTAACTATTTAATGGATGTTTATTTTATATATTGCATCGTCTAAAGAGTTATGATTTGGTCACTTAGATTTTTTTTTCAAGAAATTAATAAACAATAACCAAATATGAATGTTTTTTTTTTTCTGTAGAGGAGATATTAAAATACTGAAAATCATTAAAGGGCACTTTTAATTACGTTCAACAATAAAATACGTTATTCAAAGACAAATGTTCTCTATCTAAGATGAACAATAAAATCAAAATTAAAAATGCAATAAAATAATTAATTAAATACATAATAGAATATGGTTTTGTTGTCATTGTGAAACTAGAGCGTGACGACTACTAGTCCAGACACAGAGTCGGCAAAATATAAAACATCGTACACCTGTATGACAAATATTGAAATATAATATAATGTAATATAATAACTAATAGATTAAAATTAATCAAAAAATCTTAAAAACTAAAAACAAAAAATATCAAAAAAAAAAACAATATCAAATTATTATATACCAAAATATAATACTTAAGATCAGTTATCCTAATTTGTTATCTTTGTTTAGCAAACGTAAAATACCCAATTTAGAAATGTTATATATTTGTATATAATATATATATTTAGCCATTAATTGATATTTGTTTTCCGATTGATATGATGGTGCGAATAGGATTTTGAATACATATTTGAATTCACCATTCTCAATTTCAGATCTATTTAAATCAATTTTAATTTTTCCCTTCAAGTTTTCCAGTTTAACAAGCGGTTTTCTGAAAATGAATATGATAATTTAATTACTCCAAGGAAAGCCATAAGAAGTAATCGAGGCCGTTCTTAAGGAGGAATTATTTGTATTTATTGTATTTGTATAAAATATCTTTTATTTTCATCTTACTTTTTTATCATTTACACGAATCCGAGGTTTTTATCACATATTCAGAGGTAGCTTGTAACTACCCCGCTCCGAGATAATGGTATGAGTGGATATAACATAACGTACGGTTATGTCCTTGGGGAACTGTGTTATGCAATCGGACAACGACTAAAGAGTCTTGGGAATTGACAGCCGCAAAATTGTTCTGCAGTACCGGAAATTCAACCATAAAATTATTTCCGTATGAATACATTTTTTCGTGCTCATCCGGAGCTTATATTTATGGACGCTTCTTATCAAATTCTGTCCATAGGTCATAAATGTATTTATTCGTTGCACGAGATGTGAGTTCATAAGCCGCAGTATCTGTATTCTGTCTACAAGTTTAATGCATAATACAAGTTTTCTGTAAGAACTAATATACCGATATACCGTTACAACCAATATCGTCTTAGACTCATAAAGAGACTATTGGGATTTATTCTCCGCAACATTATGAATATCTCCCCAAGTGTTTCTAGAAGAGAATAGAAAAAATTTATAAAATTGAACAAATTTAATGTTGACGAATTACATGTTTGAAATGTTACCAAACATTTTTTGGGACAAGGTTTTTTTTATTTATTCGAATAAAAATGAAAGAGGTTTAAACAAATTATCGGAACAAAAGGCTCTTACCATCACCAAAATATCAATTGCTATTTTCACTGTTCTCATATCTAAATAAACTCAATTACTTTTTTTATACACTTTGTACGCATACATATATAGTTGGGTATACCATTTTTTTCTACAAAACAAAGAAAAGAATCAGTGATTGAAAAATTTATCAAATTTTCGTTTTTATTGTAGATCACATACATTCAGTAAAGATTTCTGTTGTGTCTTTTTTTTTTACATAGGGTGTCGGTGACAAGGGGTGATACTGATGTCAATCATTTCAATCCCCACGTATACTCGTTTATTGTGAAAATTTTAATGAAAAATCACGATATTCCATCTTATATTAACAGCAAAACTAGATGATAGTTGGATGACACTGCACAACTTTTGTCCAACGTTGGTTAAGTTCATACTTGTTAATGAAATCAATAATATTAGGGTCAATAGACAAAGTAAATATTCATCCAATTATTATGATATTAAATTTCTATTGTTTCAAATTTTTTTTTAAATTTTTTTTTAACTTGGTAACGTAATTATGGTAGATAATTTTTCATACACTGCACTAAAGTGTAGTAATTGCTAACTTGAACAAATAATATACACATCTATTCTCATCGTTCAATTAATTTCTACTCTTCACTTACCTAGAATGTTTTGTACTCTGAATGTCTTAACTTGTTTCCCGCCTTACCATTACACTTTATACGTCAACTATTCTTCTATCTAATTCACTTACACAAAATAATTATATTAATCTATGTGCCGTGTAATATGTATACATGAATTATATCCCATATATTAAATTATCCATTTCATGAACTTGGCAATGATTGCTTAATTTATGAGCTGCAGGGCAACAACTAGGTTCAGAACTATATACGTCTTAATAAATTAGTAAATTATAATAAGCTAAACCTTTTCCCGTACATCTGTGATTTGAAAAATAACTGGTTATTGTATGACAACAGCTGTTTAATTTTAAATTTACCAACTCCACTCGTTCAAAAATCATAAAGACCGACTTATTTATTTTAAATACCTGAATTGTATATTTATGTATCAAAATAAATAGTTTCTGTGACATGGTGTGGCGGAACAGTGAGATGGGTCTCTAGCGGCGTAGTTTGTTCATGCCTACACACATACGAGTACACTTCCCACATATTTAACCCCCTACAGTACCTCTAAGAAACTAAAAAACCTACAAACAAAACCCAATTGAAGGAGGGCTAGTGGCCTTAGTTGCCGCGTCCTCCTTAAACAAATATATCAATAAAAAAAATAAATAGTCTATAAATTAATTAAACAAATTTCACTCTGCAAATATGAGCACAAAATGAATCATTCTCAAAAGAATTTTAATTTAAAATACGCTTGTCAACAATAGCTTGTAGTTTTCTGTTTCCTTCCTGCACAACTCAAACGATGAATTAAGAACATACAGAGAAAATATCAAGTCTACGACTATTATCAAATTCATAAATTATACATTAATTAAATTTATATATTTACACTTATTAAATTAGCTAATTTATTAGTAAACTAATTTACATTTATATAAAAAAAATTCATTGAAATACCCAATTTTGTCAACATTTCATATTCTAACGCTTATGAAAGTTTTTTGCGATATCCATGTAAAATATTTTAAATAGTTACAGATACATTTTGGTATCAAACGTTGTAGTGTTAAAATTGTTAAGTTTTAAGAATTTAAACTACAAAAATGTAGCGGACTTTCGTGATTTCTGTCGTTTTGTCAAAATTGAATATTTAAACATTTCGATATCTTTTTCGTATAAATTTTTTTACCGGGACTAAACCACAAAAAAAATATAAAAAAGACACAATTATAGGTACAGGCGTGCTTGGTTACTGGTAAAGTGGTATTTGTTAAAACTTTTCAATAAAAAAAAAATTCCAAAACCTAGAGAATCAATGAAAAATTTTGGCGCATTATCATTAAGTTATGGTAATTGTATACTATTGTTAAAATATTGTATATTATTATATAATGTTATTTACGTTGCGACACCGGCTGCGATCATGTTCTATATTTGTTTACTTCTATTTATTCAGTAGGTAAGATTAGGAATTACGGGCGAGTATAAATTTATATATGTATAATAGGGTGGTCCTTATTTTTGAATTTGAAATTTGTTGATGTAGGACCCTCTCATTTTTTCATTGTTATAAAGTAATTCTGGTTAAATTTGGTCTTGATTACTCAACCCCTTCCCATGCCCCCGAGGGGTTGAAAAACAGCCAACAGAAGTAATTTTGCTGTATTTCCAATTTAAACTAAAGAAATATAGGACTTAAAGAAAAAATGTATAGAACCTAAATTGTAGAACGTTATATCATCAATAAAAAGTATATTGTTATTCAAATATTACCATATTATACATACATAATACTTAAATATAAATCAAATTAATTATTAATAATTATTCATGCAATTTTGAACTATCTTATTGGTAAATTTAATATGTTTTTTTCAAATCAATTCTCTTACAGTCTACACTCTACATTGTATAGCGTTTAGTATGCGCACTCACACTAACAATAATTTACACACTAACACAATGGCAATGGCTTGAAACGCTATCGTGTCGCCGTATAAGAAATTTCCTGAATTTTGTCTCTTGTAAATAGGCGGCTCCGACATCCTGAACTGGGCAAGTAAGAGGCTCGTATTGAAAAAAAATTCTTAGGTGTTCTTCTGTAATTTCTATATCCGGACGTTGCACATAATAATCAAATAACATAATAACTAACAAATAACAAATAACTTAATTACTCTTAGGATACTAGTACAACCAATAACTTACGATAATCGAATTGAACGGTAGACGCCCGGTCGATCACGTAAACCTACGTTAAGTGATGGGTTTTTAGATGAAAATAGCACCAAAACAAATATATTTTTTTTCTGACCGTTAAAACAAAATAAATTAGCAGCAGGATTGTGACAGTTACTTTTTACTAAATACCCGATGCTATTTGTGTGAATAGCGACAATATTAGGGATAACAATTATTTTAATATGCATATAATTTTAAGATGGCAGAATTTTATATTTTATTTACTATAACTATTTATCGTTATTTATTTATAGACGGACACAACCAACTGGTTTTAGTACAGCTATGAATATTACGATTTGTCGCCGATTATCTTAATGGCGTATAATAAAGATTTTCATGTTTGAAATTTATATATATCTCAACCATTTACGAAGTACTGGAATTTGGCCAATTCGTGAAATTGACGATTTAACATATGAGGTGTAATATACAAATATATATATATATTCATAAGAATATTGTGTGTTCTGTTCTGTATAATTGTAGAAGTGTAAAAGGTATCAATTAAAGCTGAAATACATTTTAGCACAAATATCATTGTGAATTCAAAATTGTTTTGAGCTCGTAAGTATATGATAGCTAGACTGAATAAACACACATGACAGTTAATATATTTTACTTGTGAACAATATCATACAATAAATACTCTGTTAAATCGTCACCTTTAATTTAAAATTTTAATTTTTTAATTTAAAATTCGCCGGGTACAGTTTTGTACACTAATATAAGAAACCGCACATGATTCGAGACTCCAGAGTAATATTTGACATATTTGAGACTTTTTAAACAAATTGTTTTTTCATCATAATCTAATAACTCTAATAGTCGTATTGTATATTTTTACTTGGTTATTAAATCCTAAGAAATTAAAGCTTTTCATTTAATATAACTTTCATTAAGATCACACGATTATAAACTTGATTCCGAAAAACTGCGGAATCCTTGTTCTATTATTTATAATGTATTTATTGTTCGGGAAAGATAATCCAGATAAACGTATGACAAAGATGAGTGTATCGCTCTGAGAAAAATCAGTTTGAACTTGATGAGTCACTAGTGAACATTGTGCGACTCGGAAGAATTGATTGTAATTTGTATACCTACATGTAGTATATTTCGACTACGTAACTTAGCAATTTTGTAGGTTTAAAGACTTTATTTTTACTGTATATATCATTGGATGAACCAGAAAGATAATATTATTTATTACGTTTTCATTATTCAGAAATGTCAAATATTCGTGTGTGTATTAATATATTATATATTATTCGTTTTACATAACATATGCCTATTTCAGTCACTCATTTGACAATATTCTTAAAATATCAGTTTTAGGTTTTTGAAATTCCAAGGAAAAGGGTGGAAATATCATAAATCATAATTTTTGTGTGTGTTTTGTAAATTTTCCCTCTTTTTGGATGAGCTAAAAATGTATATGGAAGGGAACTCATTAGAAACTATAAAAAGTTACAAATAGACCTTGATCGTTTTTCAAATTGGTGTTTACAGAATCGATTAAAAGTTAATGTGGATAAATGTGTCCAAATATCTTTCACAAGATGTATAAATCCATTTATTCTTTAATTATTACATAAATACCCAACAACTTAAGTCGGTATCTTCTATCAAAGATTGGGATATTGGGCCGATCTTTCTTTCTCGGAAAATATTTCATTTATCTACGGTAAGGCGATGCATATGGTAGGATTCATCAAGCGTCATTGCTGGGATTTTAAAAATGTTCAATATCTAAAAACCCTTTATTTTTCCTTGGTTCGCTCTAATCTTGAATATGGTTCTATATTATGGAATCCTTCATAACAGGGTCATGTTAACCGTTTAAAATGTTTAAATAATGTCCAATCTTGCTTCTTAAGATATACATATGTCTAACAAATTCAAAATTAATTGCTCTTCTAAAGACCTTGCTATAATATTAGGAATACATTATCTTCCTTCTAGACGTAAGTTCAACGATACATCGTTTATTTTTTAAATTATCAAAGGTACTGTTCTGCTCGTATGCCCCGAACACATAGGATGGTTGGTTCCCACATTCTACACTAAGTCTAAGTCTACCTTTTATGAGTCATTCCACAAGCAACAATATAGTTTTAATGAAACTAAATGTCGAATGACTTTTGGACCTGGATAATTTTGACTTCAATTTTGATAATGAATCCAGAATCTATGTTTAACTTTTGGTTAAAACTTTTCTTCATTGTAATAAATTATCAGTTATACGTTCATATAAATTAATAATTTTAATTTAATCAATATTACTACTGTATATTATACATTTTAATATTTACTTAATTGTTATTAGTTATATGATATTGTAGATTTCTTGTATAAACAACTTGTTCACTACTTTGCCCTTATAAAGGCGTCAATAAACTTATTATTATTATTATATATTCCCCTTGGTCTACGGCCTTTTCCCTGTCAAGGGAGCCTCTGTTTAGCGATTACTTCTCTAGAACAAGATATTTCAAGCCCAAATCCAGTCGAGCCACTTATATAATGCTAACATTTATTTCGTTTAAAAACATTAAATCCTATATTTTTATCCACTCCAATGAATAGAAAAAGTAGCATATTACAGTTACATTTACAAGTAGGTTTAGACAAAACTTGGTCTTTGGTGCATATTATAATATTATAGGTACGACTCCTTGTCTTGAGATGTTCCCGGCATTGTATTCATTACCAGTAAACTCTCATGCAGGAACCTTCAATGTGTTTCACATAAACAACGCATCGTTTTTACCAAAATAATACTATTTACAATTTTCAACTTGTTTTCAGTAGACTGATATTCACTATTAAATGGTATTTAAATAAATAATTTATTAATGGTTAAACTTGAAGGGAAATAAACATTATTTTTTTACATTTTTCGAATTTGTTTTTTAATAAACATGAAATATATTTTTTCTAAGCTTTAATGTAAATATTTAAATTTAAAACATTCTATACTAACGTCTTTCGGGAAATAAATGTATTCGTTTTACAATGTTTTTTTTCTATTATCAAACTTTCAGAATATCTTACAAAAGTCTCAGTGTATTGATTATTTTACCCATAATATCAGAAATCGGGCACAAATGTTACGAAAAAAGAAAATAATTTTTTAAAATAATCAAGAGAAAAAAAACTTCCAAATAATTTAAAACCTCGTTTGAACGTTTATGTTTCTTTTTATGATGTTTATTTATTTATTTTATAGCTTGAAGAATTAATGCATCTTAACTTTAATAGTCTAGTGTTAACAATTTTAAAATTTCGCTCGTCAAATTTTTAAAATACATTTTTAAAGTTATTAAGTTTGAAATACGCCAGATCTTATTATTGTTATGTGTATTAACTCTCTTTAGATTACGTTTTTTTTAAAAATACATATCATAGATTAGTGAATATCTAACAGTGAATTTTAACTTAAATCCTTGTGGTTGTGCATGTAATTCTTTTGTTAGATACATTTTATATATAGTGTATTAGATTTAAATACGATTTTTCACAACTTGATATATTGCTTTGACGTTGGTACAAAATCGGTTTTATCAAATACAATATTTATCGTTTCTATAAAATTAAAACAAATAAAACAAGACGACTAATTCAACGAAATAACTAACATTTGAAAAATAGAAACCACTTAATCTTACAGATTTATAAATTGTAACGTAAGTATTAAGTTAAAATAATTTAAGTGTATGAGTGCTTAACAATTCAGTTTATGAAGTACAGTTGGAAATATTTATGATTCGTAAACTTAAAGGACATTGAAGTGCTAATGCTTTCTTTTCGCGCATGTTTTACCAACAAAATGCCAACCAGGGCTTAACATACAGTATACAATTACAATAAATGATTGACAAAGGACACCATTTCAGTTCAAAACTATGTTTTGATAATCTCAAATATGGATTGAATTACGACCACAAGTCTCCGGACCCAAGTTTAAAATAAGACAAGACATTTTACAGAGTGCTTATCCCATGAGTATGAGTTTGTACTTCGTGTGTATACGTTACGCTAAAAGTTAAAGTTAGATTTTAACATGTAATAATGCTAGGTAAAATGAATAATGTATATGTATATACACATATAAGTTAATTTAGTGGTAAATAAATACATGCACACACCATAATGAGGATACAAAAATGCTAAGGTCGTTAGACATAAGCATGTGGAACGTTGTAGACTTTGTAAAAAGGTTTTAGGTTATGAAACGGTTATTAAACCATCCAAAACTGCATTTGAGGAGTTCAAAGGCGTCAGGTGTCTAAACTTTTTAATTACCTTCCTATTATATACCTACGTATACACGCTATTACTGAACTCAAATATGGCATATATTGTGTGGCCAAGACCTTTTTGCGTGTCTTACAGCTGTAAATAGTAAAATGTACGTATATATGTATAATGCAATATTTTTTACATCTAAACCACCCCTATTCATTTCATTATTCTCCCCTATACCCATTACTTAAATAGTTGTACATAGTTGCGTGAGTGTGTGTGTGTATGCGTGTGTGTGTGTTTGTGTGTGTGGTGTGCGCGCGTTTATATTTAAGTAAGCCAGAAACCGATCACGATAAAACCACATGAAAACCATAGTAGAGTTTATACGCGAACTCGACAATATTTATACGAATTCGTGACAGTAGCCCGGAAGAACAAAGGTTACTGACCGAACTTTTTATAAATGAATACAACTTATCTTGTAGTCCTATATAATTGTTTACCCGCATATCATTAAAACCACACATCATTCATCTAAAGGATATTTTTAAAATTTTTTGTTACATACACTCTACTGCGGCAGAATTCTTCGTACAAAATTGTTACTATAACAAATGAATGTATACCAAAAAAATTATTTAAAATTATAACGACTGAAATGTACTCATGTCAAATTTACATACATTTGACGTACTAATATTGTAATATTAACATTAATATCATATTCATATATCAAAACCTTTACGTTTTATAAGTTAAACATGAATTAATTAATAGTACGTTTATGTTCATATTGTATAATAATAAACAATTATTAATATTCCGATATTAACGATAATAATAGATAAAACTTCCTATATGTAATGATAACTACTAACTTGTTATCATTTAAGAAAGCATAAATCATCTACCTACATATATTATAATATTTTTATCAACATTGTGGCATCTATCATTAACACATATCTATATAACACACTCGTTTTTTTAATTATTGGTTTAAAATAATTATATTTTTGATGTGAATATAAATTTATTTTATTTTATTTGTATACACCATAAAAAACATTAATTTAAGATGCTTTTAGTACAGTAAAAAAAAAAAAGAAAAAAGTTTGCTTAATACTAAATTTAACAGTAGTATATTATTATTAACTATAACATTGGCTGTGGAAAAAGTAACCGGGGTCCGGGACGAAGTCGAACTTAGACGACGTAACATTCTGTGCAGTGAGTGGTTGAACCCATAAGAAATATGAAGATACGGTGATTGAAAAGGTGAGTGATTTCTAATATAGTGGGAAGGAACACGGAATGAGATAGGAGAGAGCAAAATGAGAGAATCAAGAGATCCATCACGAATATAATATATGAAATAAAGGTAAGCCTCAAGGCGACAAGAGGCTAAAGCGGGAATTTGAAGAGTGTAAAAAATAAGGGAGTTATAATAAATAGGATGTTTGGTTTTTAATTTGAAGACAGCAAATAATATAAATCTGTTTATACTTGCTCTATTTTTATAGTTCATCACGTGCAAGGTACGGGTGTTATATTACTATCCTACAAGTATATTCTAGATGAGAAATTGGTGGTATTACGTTTAAAAAATCTGACTAAAAGTGGTAAACTGAAAAATGAAATTTCCAAGCAATTTAATATTCCACCGATGTATAAGATAGGCCAAGAGAGAAGTAGATTACCCATACCGAGACTATCAAGAATATCTATTAGAATACTGTGATTAACTGTACGAAAGGCTTTTTTGGAGTCTGTGAATATGGAATGAACTTGAGAATCAATATCCAGACTGCCAACATTTTGAAGGTAAAAGCTAAACTACTGGTGATGGTAGATTTCTCAGGTCTGAAGCTGTGTTGATAATTGTGGATAATGTAGTTAAGACTTATTTTAATAGAAGAGTAGATAATGGATTCAAACAGTTTTGCTAGGTCAAGAATAATGGAGATCTACATATTGTTAGATGCATCAGAAGGATTAACCGGTTTTAGGATAGAGTTAATATAGAATATTTTCCACACAGTAGATAAAATGCATTCACTTAAGGAGCGCCTGAAGAGAATAAATAGAGGTAAGGTCAGAGAATTTCGACAGTTGTAAAGAAATCAGGCAGAAATATTATCAGGCCCGTTGAAATAGTCATTTTAGTGATCGAAGAGCTGAGAACATCATCACATGAGAAAAAAAAGTTGGGGGAGAGATCATAAGAGTAGGTTTTATCAGGATTAACATTAGAATGAGAATGCGAAGAGAACTTAAAAACTGAGGAAAAAATTTGGAAAATAGGTTTTTAGAGCTCAATGGGCTATTTTCTATTTCATTAAAAAGGTTTAAATAGGAGGTTTTACAGAATTTTGCATTAGATCTCTAGTTTATTTCCAAAAGTGAGATTTATTGAAGGAGAGTTTGCTCTAAATTTCACTTATAAATCTATAGTCTGAGAGACGTAACCGCTTACACTTTGCTCGAAGCTCAGATTATGTAATCGGAAGCCCGAAATTCAGGGTTTTCTTGTTAGTAATACATTTTTTAATTTAATTTAGAATTTTATCATTGAAAACTGTGACAACGTCATCAATGAAGTAATTGTAAAAGGTGGCATATCAGTTGAATAAGTTAAGGGAATATGAAATAGAGTCATAATTTGTAGCCTTGAAGTCATAATATGAAAGAGTAACGTTAGTCTTAGGCTAATTTGATAATCAATGACGGATGATAAGGGTCATAATAAGTTAAAGGAGAAGGGACTTTGCAGACTGATTTATTAATAGAACTAAAAAAGCTAAAAAAGATACAAGGACAAAAATAAACTAAACCAACACAATTATGATCTCTGCTAGGTTTACCTACCTATTCACATTATATGCAATAACATATAATAAATTCGTTTTACACGAATATATATTTAAAAATTGCATATAAAATATTTTAATTTGAATTCTGCAATACAAATGGGTTTGTTCAATGCGGTGAAAAATCCGTAAAAAATAAATTAAAAAATCAAACATGAAATGTACCTAACGTACTCAAAAATAAAAGAAAGCATTTTTTACCGCGTATATTTAAAATACTGAATGCCGAATATTATAATGAGGTTTTGAACGTTTTCAACTAACACTTTCAACAACTCTTTTGAGTTAAGTGTACCAGTATTTTAACAAAAACCTTTTCAAAATCTTTGCAGACTACGTCTACTCAACTTCCAGACACATTGACCTTATTTAAAATTTGTTGAAAGGAAAATAAAAAAAAAGTTTTGTCATAACTGGCTAATCATACCTAAAACGGATTGCCAATGTCCAACAATAAAATACGCAGGTAATTTACTACTGCTAAACATTTTTTTTTTTTATATATATATATTATTCATTAGAACGGAAACTCATGCTCACAGTTGAAAATTAAATTCGCGTGCTTCCGGGTACTGTTTCCGAATAATGTCATAGCAAACTATATATACTACGAGAACTACGTACCTAAGCTGGCTGGCATTTGCGTGCCGTATATCACGTTGAAAAAAAAAATAATACTTTTAACCGATACGAGTTCAAACTTTTAAATGGAATTATGCTTAACGTAATTATGCCTACCTATTATTGTTTGCCTTTCAATCAAACCGTCCGAACCGAACGATAAGAATAACCCATCGCACGAATGTATACGTGCGTGGGATAACACATTATATTGTACCTAAGCACGCTCGACTTGTACCTGATACCCCCGGCATGTTCGATACGTACACCTTACCACACCACCACACGTACTGCATAACCACACCGCCACCTTAACGCACCAGTCATTCCCCTCCGACCCTACTCCATTCGCCGCTCCGCGGGAGGACGTGTAATTCTAATTATTGGAATGTCAAGTACACAGACAACGCTGTGTGCATTTTTCATGAACACGAATATTATTATAAACCATCGAAGTATCAATAAAAATTAATTGTCCTCGTAACCGAATAAAAAACGTTCCGATAGGTTACACGTTATGACGTCTCAAGTCCTGAGTATCATAATCGCTATATGATTCGACATTACTTATATTGTATGCGGTGTCTTATAATAATATCCCTGAAAAAATATTAACGCGGAGAATATTTTCAATCTCATTTTTACTGTCACGGATGGTATCGGCAACTGGACCCATTACGACCCCCCCCCCTCTCTCCCTCAAGTTGATCGGGTGGAACACGTTAGGTTGTCGGTTTGAGTATATGACGGAGTGATTGGCGATATCTTCTCTCCGAAAGGGTCCGAAATTCGAAACCACTAGTTATATTTGTCTCTTGTTGTCCCGGATATCAGCTAAACATAAAACACGCTAAATTTTAATCCAACACAGGGTTGACAACCTTTTTACATTTGTAAGCAAAAAACATTTGTACATTCTATAAGCAAGTGCTATATTAGGCATTTAAAAAAAAAATTTAATTTTAAAACGAACGGAACTAACATTATCACTAGCTACCTAAATGTTATGTCGTCAATATACACATCTGGTAAATCGTTGTAGCACTCGGCTGAAGCCCATATAATCATTTTGCAGGATAAGTGCCTTTTATTATCCCAATTTAAGATATAAATTAATGATTTTTACACGTTATCATAATGTATCAACGATTTATGATATTTCAAAGGTCACACACTATAACAAGTCACGCGGACTGACTGTGGTCCGCGGGCCACGGGTTTCCTGCTCTAACATAATAAATAATAAATCTTATTTTTTATAATAAATGAAACGAAATTTTATAGTTGATATTTAATAGCGCAAAAATAAATGTAAATTATTTATTGCGCTCCAGTTTTTACCAATAAATTGAAGGCGAAACAGAAAAATACCTTATTGATAATCGTAATCTATCTTCAGTCTTAAGTATATTCTTACAATATATTTACTGTACATTATTTTTCGCTGACTTTTATTAACATTACCATTGATTTTATAATATACCGTTATTTTATATTATCAATGATATTACTATACAGCATGAAAATAACATTTCAAAATATTATGGTACAATAAATTATGAAAGTCCCTATAGTAGTTTTCAGCTATAATTGTTACAAAATAAATGAAAAAAAAAATTTATATATGTAGTGAATGTACTACAAATTAATTTTTATCCCATTAATATTTTGAGTTGAATAAAAATAAACCAAATTTAAATTATATTATTTTTATTTTTATTGTTATTGGATATTTTGTGCTTCAATCAAGAATAGTTGTAATATACGTCCATCCAAATCATATCTACATGTGTGTTAAAATTAGTGAATAGTATGACATTTCTGTACATGCATCTATGTAGGAAAAACAAAAAATATATGATAAGAACATTTTGATAGTATTACACATTGTATTACAACATACAATCATTGTAATACATTAGCAAAAGGACATTTCTACAAAGACTTGGATTGGAAAGGTTTTATTCACAATAAGTATTCAGTAAAAATAATTGTTATAATACTATTGCCTCTAAGGCTCAACCATGGCCTATTTGAAAATTAAAATAAACGAAGTAAAATAAACCGAGGTAAAACAATGGTATGAATAACAAACACAAAATAAAAATTGAATCATAATTTTTTTTTTCATATATATAGCTTTATGTAATTGTTCGTATACAAATTAATTTTCTAATTCTTAGCATATTATTAATTTCTTTAAATCTTAATTTTAGTTTAAGCGTTTTAAAAAATTTAAAAACTACACAATAGATTGGCCCGTCGCAATGTTTTATGGTTTTATCAATTCTAGTTGTATAAGTTTTTTTAATGCAAAAACAGCCTTGAACTTTTACTTGGTAATGCCAAATCTACAGAAAGGAACGTGTGATCGATAAGCTACAGAGTTTACACAGAAAAATGTATTTGTATTTTATTCGGAAATTAATTATTATATTGAAAATATTATCCACGTAAACTATTTAATTATTTATCGTATAATTTTCCTTCACGGGTATGAAAGTATGACATAAATGTTTGTACTTAAATAAAGTAATAATATTATTTTTAAATTATTAATATTGAATTAAATATACGTTTAACTATATTAAAATTTAACAATTGTATCCTATATAATATTCATTCTTCGTGGTTTCATTTTTTATACAAATATTAGTTAATTATAAATTTGATGTATTTTAAAATTTAGTAAGACTGTTTGTATTTTAATATTATGAAGAAAAAATTTTTAATATATGAAACCAACAATTGCTCTCAATTTTAAAGTCAACCCTATGCAATATTTCGTGTTGCCTATACAAATAAGTGTACATTTTATTTCCAATTACTTAAAACGTTACTAAAAACGCAACAAACTAAATTAAATAAAGTATTTTCATTAAAACAATCTTGAAGATAAAAATACTTGCATCCATAATATTAATAAATTCATAGGGATTATGACAATAATGAATATTGTAATATTACGATTCTATGTATTTTTTTTGTAGTTTTTAGTCGGTGACTATGGTAGCTCAACAATTAACAGTATTATAACAACAGTCCAGAAACAGGAACAAAAATAAAAATAAAATAACAAATAAATAAATAAATTAAAAACAAATTACAATAATAATAATACATATTAAATAACATAACCGGCTTCCAATACTAAGTTTATTACATTTTTGATAACGGCTACAGATCTAGTGTTAAGTATAAATAAAATATTGGGGAGAATATTACGAGATTTTAGATAACTGAGTAATAAAATGTATTTAGTATGTAATGAGGGACAGTATAATAGCAAATGTGAGAGGTCACAGACACTTCCGTTAAGTGTAAAGTACAAAGAGGAGGGTAATTTAATCCAAGCTTAAAGGCAGATTCGATGTATTTAATGTAAATTATTTGAATTATTATGATTGGTTCGAATTAATATATTAATTAATATTATAAAATTTAGATCAATTTTGAAACATGTTCATACAATGTAAAGTATAAAGCAAAATATTTAATCCTGTATAATATATATATATATATATATATATATATATATATATATATATATAATATGTACGTATAATATACATTACCATTAAAATACACGTATTTTTGCAATATAAGAAAAATAAAAAGTTAAGTTTATACATTTATCAAATAATAAATAGATTCTGAACATTGCGAAGAATATGGTTAGATTTTGAATTAAAGTTTAATAGTACCTATGTATAAAAAAATAATGCCTAAAATCAAGTATACCATTCACATCGTACTGAACACATACACGTAGCTAAATTGCCTATTCACGTCGCCGTATTTTTAATCTAAAAATTTGTCGTAATATCATGGACTTATCTCTTTAACATGGGCGACACGTATATATGAAGGGTAAAATTTTTTCCTACTGACAAATTGAGATCGATATTGCGACGAAAATTCGCCATTTTGAGAGGGTTGAACATTCCCTCACCCAATAGTTCGCGCGTGCGCAATTTGAGAATTTTTAAAGTAAATAATCAAAAAAATTAAAAAATATGAGATATTTAGTTTTCAATAAATCGCATACATTTGTCTACAATGAAAATCAAAATAATTCATTTCAACAGACGACAAACTAATAAATATCAGAACAATAAATATTCGTTTCTATCATTTTACATTTTTAAAAAATCTTATCATAAAATAATTTTACATTTTTACATTTTATTTGTGTTTAAACATACAGGGACAGTATTATTTGAAACGATCGTCAAATTGTTGTTTCAATATGTAATAACTTTGATGAAATTTCCTTCCTCGCTCTGTTTAAGTAAATGAAATACATTTAACTGACCATGATCATTAATGTGAAAACGAACTATTTATTATTTATATTTCAATCGTTATTAACTTTTAAATCGTTTTAGCAAGGGAAATACAATTTTAAAAATGTATGTCCTCAAATATAGTGTCCAAATCGTTCAGAATAAATCTTTCTTGTATACAAACATCGTTTTACGATGATCCAAAAATATATGTATAAAATTAACTTTAAGTAAAATTAGTTAAGTGAGTCCATAAAAATATCTTAATGAATATACATCAAGATGATTATTACAATAAATAATAAAAGTTGAAAATGTTTAGATCCAAGGATAACAACTTTTTTATCATGGCTTATGTTTTATAATTTATCAGCGCGCATAAATAAAATAAAAACACTAAAAAGTGTAATGGTTTTTAGTGGTATTTAGAGCTAAAAAAATAAGATCGTCAAAAACAAAAATATTTGAACATTTTATCAAAACGCACTACTCCTGTCTTAATAAGAAAAACATACCACTTACAACTGACGTATTTCTAATAACAGTATACATAAAGGTAGACAATATAAACAGTGTGCAATGGTTTAAGGTCTTGTAAATTCGATACATTTCGATTGCGATTAGGATCGATCCATCGAGTGACGGGGCCAGTAAAACATTACAAGTGAACGAATTGTTAATTGGAAGTATATTGTCGACATTACAAGAAATAACGAAATCGATTAAAATGATGTGTATAATATTACATGCTAGACGAACGTAACGGGTGTGTTACAACGGTGGCGGTTAGTGGCGGTGGCAAGACGACAAAGGCATTAGCAACCGGTGGGAGTCGAGACGGCGACGGTGGGACGCGTCGACAACGACCACGACGTCGATGATGACGTTGGGGGGGTGACGACGGGTATCGGTTTTTCGTTCGCGGCCAACGACAATGGTGACGGAGTAAAAATAAACCACGTCCAACTCGAATTTTCGCGAACAAATACAGAGCATTTTTTTTTTTTATTCGTTTTTCGTACTCTTATAATAATACCATATATATATATATATATATATGAGGTTGGATTTTTCCCCGTAGCCGCTGAACGCAAAACGGCTTCTCGCCGTATGTCTCTAATTGAAACCCCTCAAATGCCGCGGCGGCAACGGAAAAGGGATCGATACATGTTGTGCGTCTCCCAACGTACACCCGCCCACTCCCGACCGCGGTCTTTCATCGGCCCTCGATCCCTCCCGCTCTGCCGCCGACGCTCACGTCGTGCACTTGTGCCCGCCCGTCCTAGACACACGCACCGCACCTGGCCGGCTACTTCGCGACCACAGCCGCATAGCTGACACCGCCGATGACTGTGCGACGGTGGCGGCGACGGTGGCGCGATGATGGTGGCGGTAGCAGTGGCCGCGGCGACAGCGGTCGATGACCCAGACGGATAGTATCGACCCGTCACGGTCCCTGCTTCGGCCGCCACCACCGGCAGCGGCGACGACTTGACCTGCCCAACACGCACACACGGTATTCCACATGTACATAACACCGGCTAGCATTGCCGAACGAACAATGCGGGATATATTACGCACAACCGAAATCGCCTGCCGTATACTAGCGGCGAAACACTGTCAACAGTCACCTTTATGCAATCACCGTAGGCGCGTGTGCTAGTAAACGTCCGAGTGAAAACTCGTGTTGGCCCGCGGCAGTGTGTGCGAGTGAAAGGGTTACGGAGGAATTGTGAAGGATAGCGTGGGGGTGGGAGAGATATTCTAGGGGATGGTAGTGAAGCGCCCACGCTGCCAAATTTTACGTGGCCCCGTCATATATACAACATCGGAGTACAATGCTGCCGTTACTGCTGCTGCTGCTGCGCCGTTATTGCGTGTGTCTGTTATGCGCCAGTGCAAACCGTCGGCAAGGGGGTCGCGGTGGTGACGGTCCCGTCGTCGTCGTCGTCGTAGTTGCCGGTAACGATACCGCGTGCAGGGGTGCAACGGGGTTACCGCGTGTACGAGTGTGTGAGCGGGGCGGACGCGCACTCGTAGGGGACGGAGGGCAGGGTCTAGACGGTGTCGACGAACCCTCATTTATCAGTCTGTGAACCCTGTCCCGCCACCCCACCACCCAGACCACGGCCAGAAAACCCTTTCCCGCCACCGTACCCCCAAAATGTGTTGCCCTAAAAACCGCGCGCGCTCGTTCCGAACGATAACAACGCATTCGCTATACGTATTTGTACGTCTATGTATATATTATGTACGTGCAACGACACCGCCGCCGCCACCACCAACGTTCGCTGTACACCTTCGGTCGCAATCGACCATACCAGCAGCACCACCACCGCTGACGCCGCCACCCCGTACAGTGTTTATTTATTTACAACGTTATTATGTTGCGCGTTCGCCGTCGTCGTCGTATGCGACTACGTTTATCCCCGTTGGAAATACAAAAAAACAAAACGAAAAATAATAGTTTGTCGAATTAACAATATACGTTCGTATATTTTTGCATACATTTTCGTAAATTAACGACTAATTGTAATGGTATTACGGTAACGCCCTGCTTGTTTTTCTAACATATATATGTATAGTCTTGCACCTTATCGCGTTACGTTGTGTATACCAACTGCCCTACCTCAACAACAACTTCAGTGGCGGCCACTGTTTTTTAGCGAACAATACACTCGTGTTACATTCTGTATCCACAGCCAGCCAATGGTATCACCATTTTTCACGACCATACCCGATTTAGTTTATTTATATTTCACGTGTAAATCATCCTTAATCTTGCAAGTGCACATACTAATGCACTTTTTTCTTTTCTCTGTTATTATACTTAAATTTGCAAATTTTATGCTATCCAAACTCATCTAATCATCTAGTCACTAATTGGAAAAAATAATTTTCCGATAGTTGAATAATAATATGTTTGCTGTAACATACAAAGATAAAAAATAATGTATAAAATATATATTATATAAATACATAACTGCACTAATATTATTACAAGGTTCGCTAATATTTAATTTATAATAATTTATATTGCATACGTATTAACAACTGAAATTACAGAAACATATATCCAACCATTCCACCTCTACTCTGGTTTCATAACCTCAATCTCTCCAGGAAAAGCATAGTGTCGTTATCCCGTCTCCGTTTTGGTCACACTCGACTTCATTCTTATTCCTTTCATAGAACGATTTCTCCCTCCGTACACTCCACAATGACCCTATGGTTTATAACATTGCCCACCTAATATTCATCTGCCCCAGTCTATTACCACAACATGACCACCTTTTATCCCTTTTCAATCCCTCAAAAATTCCTCCTGATACCAAAAATATCCTCTGAATCCAAGAAATAAATATCATACTTCATATATTATCTTTTTACCTAAATAGGCTTCAATTTAATTTTGTACTTCTCTTCATTCTTTTTGATTACTTATATTACTCAAATATATTCTCTTACTTATATTATATATTATTACCTTTACGTTTCTCACTATTATCTAATTGTCGAAACTAATTGTAATAAAAAGGTTAAATAAAAAACAAAAAATATAAATGATAATTTTTCCAAGCGAATATAACTTTTTTTTAATTTTTTATTCTTTTCATCTATATAACTAACTATTTAGATATATGATGTATAGTCCTACAGATATTAAATATCATGGGTCTACATGGATCTATGTCTAAAATCAACAATGTAGGTACAGTTAATACATTAAACATATCTATGTATTGTATTGTAAATTGATAATATGATTATAAGTTTTATTATTTATATTCCATAACTATAATATGTATATATTTTAACACGCGTATGTGATGGTTTAAGTGATTGGTAAAAAAATTTAAAACGATCAAAAATTCAAAGTTTCTTCAAATACCTATGAAATATGAATTTATTTACCAAAAATATAAAAATAATTTATATGTTATAATATTTAAAATGAATTTGGTATTATTTTATTTATTATTAATCGTATACATAATTTATCAGACTAAAAGTATCACAACAATTTTAAAATATTAATTAAACCATTTACACTAATACGTTATAACCAGTTGGGTATATTTACATCTATGATGATTTATATTTGCAACTGCAGTTATTCTCCCCACAAACTGAAAACTATAAAAAACAATTAACTAATTTATCAAATATTATAAAAAATGTTTTTTTATAATTTATTATATAGTAAAACAATATTTTTATACACAAAAAAACACGAATAAAACTATTTTACATTATGTTATACATGGTCGAAGTGTAACAACTTATAGTTACAATTGATAAAAATAATAATATTATGTAACATTTTAGGTTGTTTATTACTAGTATATTTCTTTTTATTATTACTTTTCAAATTAAATGTTACTAAAAATGCAACATTTATGTTTACTTCCAAATTATAATTTCGGATTCTTAAATTGTATTGATACAAAAATGATAAATGGGTAAAATAAAAAATGTATAATAGGAAATAAAATTAAAAATAAAAACATTAGCTATTAGTGTAATTGCTAATTACCAATAAGCAATATTAAATATAAAATGGTACCTATCAATACGTTCCTAAATTTATAATTTATAATATACCAGCTAAATTTAACAGTTAATAATATAAATTTAGATTATAGATACTAGTAATATGTGTTAATTTTTTGTTACGCTGAGTGTTTGTGTGAAAAGTTAATTATTTTAAGGTGAGTAGACATAACATGTAAAAGTTGCACATTGGAACATGTACACATTAATTTGTAGTAGCTGTAACAAAATCCAGAGTTATCGATATTCCCACTTTTTGATTTAATGTTTTTTTTTTTAGTCAATATGATTCATATTTTAATTTTCAATAATTTAAAAAATGCTTGAAGAGCAGTTTTGAGAAAATTATTTTAGTACATATTAACAAATATGATAATTTTTAACAAATCATTAAATCAATTTTCAATCTGGAAGTCTATAGGTACGTTTTAGTTACGTAACCGTATTAACAGTAAATACAACCTATTTTTCTGTATGTTTTTTCTCTCGACTGTAACACGTTTTCCCATGATTTCGTTAGTTTATCTTGTGTACTTTATATTAAATAAGAAAAAAAATATTAGTAATCCACACGAAAATTATAAAGGCATCTATTTATTTGATTGTTAATGCTGCTTAGTAATTATTGTCCATCCTTACAATATTCCTTTTATTTAGATGCAACAGTAGTATTATTATTTTTAATTCAGTGGTATCCTTACTCTTTAAAATCATCTCCTGCAAAGGATGAATTTCTTTATCGCTTTTGGATTTGACAAAATTGCATTTTGGAATTGTGTATACAAATAATATAAGAATGAATATGAATGAGAATATTGCAATTACATTTTAATATAAGTTAATAACAAATTCACTGTCCAATAAGTTTGAAAAGCACACACACATTACAACACCCATATTTCGTCCGCTGATAATTTTAACTTTATTTATTTGCATATTATAACTTTAATGTTCTAAGACACATTATGAAAAAAGCTCATAGTTTTACGCATAAAAATGGCAAAAGTGGTAAGATTACACCTGAATTAGTGTTGCTTTGAAAACATAGATAAGTACCTCTAATATGTTGCATCAAAATAATTTTGTTATGGTTTAAGAGATTCAATAATATTCTCTTAAATATGCATAGATGTCTTTGTTCTAGATAAAAAAATATCTTCTATTTTGATGTAAAACGCACATAATGGTTCATTTTCCTAGTATTATTCATACAATATAAAACACTAAATAGGTTATATAAAATTACATAAATTACATTAAGCAATGAATTAAATACTAGTGTAAATACATATGTTCTCCAAAAAAAATGTGTGTATACTTTTAAGTGTACTGCTTGATAATACTATAAAAGCTAGCATAATATAAGTATTCCCAAATTATTAATTTTAGTAGGTATTTCATATAAATTATTTGCCGCAAATGGCTTTAATTAAAAATTATAGTAATAAAATCATACTTAAAAGTATTCTTAAAAAATCACCTTGTTTATGCGCTTGGTTGTATAAATATAAAATAAGTTTTAAAAATGAATATAGATTGGGTTGTTTAGCAATTTTCTCGCATCATTGCTTCGGAGAGTGAGTTTAACTGTTTAGTTGTTGGTAATTATTGATTATGACAACTATTGTATTATGTTATCTATACATTTTATCTGATTTTTAAATTTTTAATGCAGAAAAAGTGTTTTAGTGGTGTATTATAAATGAAACTATAAAAACTATTAAATTTATTATTTAGTTTAATGGAAATTAGCTTAGGACCTAAGGAAAATAGGTAAATAGAAAAATAATTTAACTATTTCTTATGTATAAACATTAAACACATTATGGATATATATTTATTTATTGACATTTCGCAGTGATATAGGTAAGGGTTCTTAGTAATACTTGCACCCTCCATCTAAGCCTTTGTATTAAGACAATGAATATAATTTAGATATATTCAAGTTATTTTGATTATTTAAAATTTAAATAAATATAGTTGTAAATATATTTTATTTAATTTAATACTATAGTTATTAAAATTAACGATGAAAATAATAACAATAAAAATTAAATTAAATATAGAGAACACTTTAACGTTGTAGACGTGACATTGTGAGTGGATTGGTCCAAAAGGTAATAGTTAAATTTAAAAGCAAAAAGGATATTAAAACATAATTTGATGTGGAGATTTGCATTTTGAGAATTTATCATTAAAAAAAAAATGTTTGTAGAAATCCATACTTTTAGGATGAATAAATAAAATTACTTTAGGAATACGAACAGAAATACATCTGACACATAGACAACCTATGGCATTTCAATACTTAATTGATTATTATTTGTGATGCATTTACATAAAATTATTGAAAACAAAACTATAACCTAAGTGTTTTCAATGTTTTAAATTATATCATTACTAAAAATAATATAATCTTTCTAAGTCCACCAAAAACATAAAATTGTATTTTTTACGTCATGTATGTAACCTTTGGAAACATTGATTTTTCCGTTTCGAATTTTCATATTATATATACTCTCTTATATTTACCGTTAACAATGTATATTTTCCTACACAACTTAAAAATAAAATAAAACATTATAACAAGACTATCAAGCGCCAACAAATTAAAAAAAGAAAACATTATTAATTTTCATTCGAATTTTTTTTTCTGAGTAGGTATACTATTATTATTTACTATACACTCGGAACAAAGTAAGGGATATATTGGTTGTATTACAATGACGGTTCTTATGCAAACACTTTTTTTCGATAGTAAATTTTCTCCAAAAGTTTCATGCAATAGATTTTTAAATCGGAACCTAGACGCGGACATGATACATTAGAGAAATTTTTCCGATTTTCTATGTAGTAAAAAAATGGAAATAATGTGTCTTAAATATTTCATGCGATGCATTAACTCTGAGCTATTGTAGCGAGTGTTGAAAATTTTACAAATTTTTATCCTGTCGTTATTTTATTATTTAGACATTTTAAATATTTGTAAAAATAACCGATTTATTTTTACGGATATTCATCAAGGTGGTAGAAGAAATATTCAGTATGATATAAATGTTCACATTGACTTTTGCTCGTTTACAGACGTGGAATATAATAAACTATTTTTTTTTTCAATTTATAAATGCAACTAACACAACAAAGGCTTCGCTTGGAACGAGTATCTTATCGGCTTTTCATAATTTGTTCGTAACTATTATTAGGTTCAACGTGTACTATGGATAGGAAAATAGCTATCATATTTGTACGTGGTTTATAAGCCAAATAAAACGAATTTGAACCACTGCAGCTGCTAACATATTTCGTCTACGACTTTGCTTGAAAATAAAACGTTCAGTATTCACTGACGTCATCGTTTTTTCGTAGCAATGAACTGTAAATGCTGTGGCGGTGGCGTCAAAGGTGGACATCGAACGAGCCACGGCCCACCACAAAAGTCTTTTTTCCGTCCAATGACCAGCCTAAATTTGCCTATTATAGTATACCGTGAAATAATCGTGTTATGTTATGTTACCCTCAGGAAGAATTTCAAATACGTCATCAGTTGATATTATACATTTGTCCTAGGAAACAATCCACCTGGGTGCACTGTGTGCAGTCGATAATACGAGTAATAACACGAATCTTCGCCGAATATTTCGCTTTTTAGTAAACGTATATAATTGCATAACATAACAAAATGTTGTCCGTGTCGGTTTATGGTTTAAACCAGAAACCGCGCAAGTGCGCGTCGCGTATTTTATTACCGGCTTTATATTTATTTCGGTTGGATGTTTCGCGACAAACGGCACTGCGGAAACACGCTGTGGTATATAGTTTTGAAATTACAGCGATTAGACAATTATAATATAACACGTGCCGCTCGCGCGGATTCCTTACAAATAGTTGTAAACCGAACAGAAGCTCCTCCGCGGCGCGAGTTTAAATGGAATTGTTTGCCGCCGGTCCGACTTCAGTTTCGGCCTCGCAGGTCGCGCAAACGTTACAATAATTATTATATTAGACTTAGGCGCGGCCGATAAACCAATAAACGACGGTCGGCGGGAGGGGCGGATGGTGGTCGGAGGGTAGTATATACATATTATATACTACTAAACCCTTTATGCATCATGCCATTTATCGTTATTTATATGTATTCACGCACGTACACTGTGTTTGTACCTAATAATAATACTATGTATCAATACTAACGTGACTATTCAATATTCGTAAAACGGTAGGGAATGACCGTCGATAGAGCTGTCTAGTAGAATCCCTAGGATATAACTATTAGCTGGCCAGACCATGTCTGCCCTAGATACTCTAAAGTTCCCTGATTTATATTTATAGCCCTGACGCGGGACCCCAAGGGCTGTCGCCATTCTCGTGAAATATAAATGTATCAAATCAGCAACGCAATGATGTTTATTACTTATAATATATAGTAATTAAACATATATAGCTGATTATTGGACCGCAGCGTTGAACAGTGATGGTCCGAATGGCAGGCGGAAATGGCACACAAGATAATAAAATGTTAAGGTACTCGAGCTAAGATGATAATATGTCAGCTGAAGTTATGTGCGTGATTATTGAACGTAGAAGTCTTGAGATATATCCCCCCTGGCCCATATTTTACAATATTGTATTCGATATCTAAGCCGATTCAGCTAAAAGCGGAGAAGTATTGGGCTTGCATACAGTAGCCGTAACAATACGAACTGCAATGTATAATATTGCGCCGCAACATTTCGGCCAACTATTTTGGTTACATTTTTTCGGATCGGTGCCCCGAGAGTTTGTCGATATTATATATACTACGTTTTGTATCCGCGAGCCGGCCGCGGTTCCCGGGATAAACGTTACTGATGACAAGAAAATGATGGTACACGAAATGTAAATTAGTCTATAGCCGAATTCCGAAACACCGCAGTTATGGCATCGAGAACCGTTGGGACGCATAACCATTGCCAAGAGAAGAGCTGTGGCACGGGGTGGGTGTACCGAATTACAATAGTACAATGTACAACTCACATCCATGACGTCTGGATGAGGGCTGCGGACTCACCCGACAGATCGCTTACACTAGGACGGGCGCGTTTCAGTACACCAAACGCTTACGGACTGCAGGTGGAAAAAGTGCAACCGTCTGAATCGAAATATCACCTGTAAGTGTAGGTGAGGCTTACTCATGGCAGCTGCCTCAGTCCTCTACTGTTTAATGTTTATGTGGCCCCCATATGTTCGTCCCTAGTCTCCTCACACTTCAAAGTTCTCCCCTATGCTGATGATATTGTCTTATTTTCTTCTGAAAAATCTTTCAACAAATCCGCTGAGATATTAAATGACGCCTCAACTATCTACTTCATTCTTTACTAAAGCTCCAGAGAAGAGTCATTTTATGATAATCACCCGAAAACGAATCACCGCTTACCCTCATTTGGTACTTGAGAATCAAACTGTTCTACCATCCTCTTCCGTCACTTACCTAGGTCTAAAGCTCGATCCCACATTGAGATAAATCCTACATTTTCAGTACCTTAAAGGAGTACTCTCTCGCTGGTCCAACTTTCTTCGAGCTACAGCGTGCTCCAGTTGGGGTTCACATCCCTCATGTCTTTTAAAAATTTTTAATTCCGTCATTAAAGCAAAATCTGATTATGGTTCCTTTCTATTTGCTTCTGTCTCTCTTACGCATCGGAAAACAATTAACTCGATTTTAGCATCTTGCCTTCGTACAATAATTGGATCATTGTATTGCTGTAATGTTCCCGACAGTAGCAAAATAAAAAATAAAAATAAAGTGTAGGTGTAGATCTCAACGTGTTTTATAAACGTTATTTGGAGAGCAAAAAGAAAACCACGAGTCACAATCAACCGCAATTCACGAAGTTTTTCATATACTTACTCGCGTGTATCACTATAATTTTTATGAATTGAAATCAAATACATAAAACAGTTTTGAACACCCGTTTGATTTGTCGTAGATTGTTTGTGGCGCACATTGTACTCACAAATTTATATCATAATTATTGAAAAAAAAACACGTTCAAAAACTCTTAGGTGAAAATAATTGATTCGAAAAAAAAAACATGTTTAGTTTTACTCACACAGTCACACTAACACTTCCGCGGTCATCATTTTTTATAACATACTCTCTGATTTTTATAAAATCGAACGGAAGTAAAATTATTGGCTACATAATAGGTGTCTTGCTAATATTTAAATTTGCTTTTTTTCACCCGAACCTCAGTATTACTCCGATTACATAAGATATATATACTATAAAATACATACATCATCATATATATACACATCGTGTATAAATAAGGAAAACCCGCCATGGTTTCTCGTGATCAATAAAACGTAAATCAGTTATAAATAATTGATTTATCTGAAGAGATTCAGACGTTAATATTTCTTTTACAAATACGTATAACCCTAACTCATATCGGCGCAAACAGTCCAGACACGTCCGACTTTATTTTCTTTTTAAAGACACTTTTTTTTTACCGTTTGCTTTTATACGTTATCTGACCTATTTTAGTTAGACGTTTACATGCAGTCTGGTACAGAGATAAAACGACTTCAAGTAACGATTTTCTTTAAAGAACTTTTTACACCCAAACAGATAATGTTGTAAGTTTACATAGTATATTATACTCTGAAACACAGTGAAATATATTTTTACTAAAAACCTATATAGTCTTATAATAAGTAATAGCAGTAGTTGCATTGTATAATAATTATAATCAATAAGTTAATTTTTGTTTTAAAAATTCGTCTGAAGGGTATCATTAGTACAGCCGATGTATTAATAGTTTTTCTCTTCTTCTTGTATTCCACTCGAGTTTTAAAAAATGTATCAAATTGTAAAAGTAATGAACAAGTACCACTAATATCAAGCTCGTGTTGACTTAACGGTGATTAAGAAAAACCTGTGAAATACATCATGGTAATATATTCCTATAACATTATAAACATCATTAATTAATTGAACATCATCCAATCGGCTGTTGAAGACTAGAACCTTTTATTTGAAATTCAGCATGTTCAGTGTTATAAATTGTTTTCACTCACTCTGAGTTTTCTTATTAAATTGACGCGTTTCTGGATGTTGAATATTGTATAATATAATATGATACTGAACGTCTTCAAAAAGTTTTCGTAATAAACTAAAATGTTGATATTGGATATACATATTTATTTACATATTTACATAATGCTAAAAGTGTCCGAAAATAAGAATTTCATCAAAAACATCATAAAATATGATTTATTAAACAGAGAACTACACATAGCTTCTATAAAAGTGTTTTATTGTACTTACTACTTAAAGTATTGAACAAGGATCTTAAACAGTTGGAGTTTTTTGTGAGCATTCAGTCCATGAAATCAGCTGATTAACAGTTTCTCATTTATATAAATTGAGTTTGAATAATTGCGATTTATTTTTCAGCGATCATGACAAAAATAATGTAATAAGTAGGTCATTTTACATTTATTTCGAGTTCCGTCGAACGTATATTGTGTGTTCAATCCACGTACCGATTGCCTTTCAGTCGAATAGCTTACAACGTCAGTCACTCTGATCCTTTATAAACTGAATATATGCATCTACCGGTCAACTAAGTTACCTACTAAGGTTCTGTTGAACTTCCAAGAAGTGCCGAGATCGTGAACAGGATAATCCAATTTTTTTTTTCTCGAGAAATATACGTATACGATTTATAATGAAGTCACTAATCACAAATCGACAAGGGTATTTTTCCTATCTCTATGGAATCAATGGACATTCGCGCAGTATTGACCGAATTACATTGATTCCATCTCACCATATTGAATTACTGTATATATTACAATGTTACATCACTTGCACGATTCACAGTGTTCGGATGGTTGATGACCTCGTCGCTTCGATTTTAGTTTGTATCAGCCGAAATATGAATTCATATCCGCCATTTGGGTTTTTTAGTCATTCACTCGTTCAAAAATTAGGCCGATAACCTTAAACATATATATTTAGGTACCATATGTCCACATCTGTACAAAGCTTAGTAACTCTATAATTTATATATTTACTAAACAATATAAAACAATTACAGACTACTGCATGTCTGCACGCATCAGCAATCAACACTTGGCTGTGTTTACAGTGCTCAGATAAAAAGAGGATCAAATATATTAGCCTCGATAATATATAATAATATTTATAATCTTGTGTCCCACCAACAAATGTTTTTATTTCGACGAGGGAACCCCGTTCGTTCTGAAGTCGTGTGTTCGAAATGCACTGTGTTCACCCTGTTTTTCTTCAAATAGATAATAATTTTTTTCAAAGGCATTTTATCATTTTTATCGACTGAGCCCTTGAACAATTGTTATGATTTCTCGTGTGATTAGTTTGAGTAATAACATGAACAAGGGCATCTTATAAAGTAGATGTGTAGATATTAATAGTTGTCTTTCATAACGTACCCGGACACGCAATACTATAACACAGCGTTTCTCAAACTGTGGATCGTGACCCCCTGGTGGGTCTCGACTCAATTTTGGGGGGTCGCGAGAAGTATTTTAATTATATAGATTGTATGAAATTTATGTTTTTTAAATTGTAAAGACTCTAAAAGTATAGACTCTAGAACAATAATAGAAGTATAAAGTAATGTAAGAATTATTACGACGGGTATTTTTAAAAAAATTTAGTTAAATTTGTTTTTTGAAATTACTTTTTTGATTCTATAGATGTAAAACTATGGGGGTCGCGATAGATTTTTGGAAGAAAATTTGTGTCGCGGTCCTAAAAATATTGAGAACCACTGCTATAACATATTATCAAAACAGCGACGATGCTGTTCTGGACCATATTATTATTAATTGTATTCAGCGACTGGGAAATCAAATTTTTCGTTCGAACGTTTTATCGAAGCCATAAAAAGTACTATGCGTCCTGTTGACTGCTCATCTCAGCCGTTTGAAAGGCTTCGCGCGCGAAACGCGCAGTACGCGCCGAGTGCTCGGCACAGCAGCGAAACAAAGCGCGCGGGGGGGGGGGCGTTCGCTCCGCGTACGTATTACATATAATTTGATTTCCGTCCGACCCGCGAATCACGTGAGCAAAATACTAAATCATCGGGAATCGCTTGAATAAGAATTAATGCGTGCGCACGCCCGAGTATATTATAAATAATATGATTATATAGGAGTGAATTCCGTTATGACCACGCGTTTCTCGACGGTTTTGCTACTCGGTGTCTCGGCGAGGACTTCGTCCTGAGGTCTGTTTCGCGGTACGTGTTCTACGGAGCAAATTGTACGATATTACGCCGAATGCCCGTACAACCGACACGATAGTTCCGACGAGACACGACTGCTGCAGCCCAGGTATAATGAAAATGATAATAATAATAATGACTCTAATGTATGCATGAACCGTCCGAGTCGGCGGCAAAGAGTATTACGTACGTATTCTCGTCGAACGTTGGGTCGTAAAAAAACTACCGGTGATTTATTGGCCACGCGTACATCACAACCGCCTCGACGCCGCTATATCGTCTGCAGCAGCCTCGCCCGGGGTAGGTCGGTCGGAAGTACACACCCGTCCTGTGACTGTTCGTCCCTCGATTCCTTAGGCTATTTTCGACATTGTAATCGATCCGCCCCGACCGACGATCCCTCCGAAACGGCTTGACGTTGACGAATTCGGTCGATTATGATGTCCGCGGCGGCGTTTCGAATCGCATCTCATCTTGTTTACATTCCGATCCCGATGCTTTTCGAGACGGCTGCCACCAGGCATCATCATATTATCGTTCTGCTCGACCGACTCCGCACTCGTCATCTAAGAATAATAATAATAAAATACTAACCGCCATCAGGTCATCAGGACCTTTCGCTGTTTATTAAACAGTGATGCGCACATCGTTTTAATTGCGTTGAGGTTATGAAAACGGCGGATAATACGCAAAAACGATTCGAATAAAAGTAATCGAATTTAAAAGTCAGGCCCATAATATAGCACGACGTAATTTACGCAACATAATATACTTTGCGACAGCAACGTGAAATGATTTATTTTCGCATGTTTCCCTCCAATAAGAAATAATATAATGGAACGAGGCCAAACTCTAATATCAGCCACCGTCAGAAGTAATGTATGCGAACGCGTGTTTCTGATGAAGTTTGGCGGTGTTTGGGGGTGCCACCACAGGTGAATTCCGAACGCAATATCATAGCAGGTCAACAGACACTACGTATTCGCGTATGTGTCTATTTTCAATAACGTCCCGTTCGCCGTATAAATAGGGTGGAGATAAGTGAACACCCAATACGTACACCAAACATAGTAACGGGGATACGTGTCGGCGGTATCTGTAATCTGTGTATAAACTATTAAGTACCTGTTGACAGTGGTTTTTTTGTGGGGAAAATGTCACCTGCGCATTATATAGCCGTAGTGCGCGGGTCGTGTTATATATCTATAAAGTCGTACATGGGAAAATTGATTTAAAAAAGCGCACATTTTGTAATATACATAAATTTAATCATTCATTTAAACACTTTCCGTATATTATATTTTATAGTATATTATCCTCGTTTTATAGTAAGAAGGTAGCTGTAGATTAATAAATATTATAATTCAAATTGCATTTAACTTAATACAATTATTTAAAATATTTTCATTGTTTTGATGTCCACCTTATCACTTCAACATAAATTTAGTTACATTTATATGTTATCACAATTTCAAGTATTAAAAACAAAAATAATTCAAAATTTCAAATGCCTATAAATAGATCAAATTTCATAAAATTATATTTCAAAAAGTCTCTATAAAATGATTTTATATTATTCAAAAATATTATGAGTATGAACTATGAATATTCATTAAATATTTCAAATTACTGGGATAAATACTTTGATAAAAACAACAACATAACTAATATCGTTTACTCGAAATTCGTTGAAGTATCCGATTTAATTTTTTTATACTTAAAAAGATGTTTAACAACTTTATGGAAAACTTTTTTTTATTAACTACAATGAAAAACTTGTGAAGTACCTCTTATTCAATGTTCAAGTCTTGAGTATTAAAATTGATGGTTTTTGAAAAAATTACTAGGTAACTCTATAAATGTTGAGAGACTTTCGTGGTTTCTGTCGAATAAAAGTTATGTTTTCCATCATTTTTTTTTTATGCCACCTACTCTGGTGATCTGGAACGATACAATTTTTTTTTTCAAATAGAGACACCTTTTTTTCTCTATGGTTTTTCATTGAAGTAATTTTTCTGTGTATTTTGATGTATCGAAATCAAAATTCGATCGAGTAGTTATTGAACTATTTTAATTTTAGTATTAAGGAAAATAGTCTTATATTATATCTATTTTTATGATATAGTTTCTAATTAAATGCAATTGCTTATTTCTTACTGATTCGAGGTAACAAGATAACACGAATTTTACACTTCTCATATGTAATTTTAAATTTAAATAATTCGAGAAAAATGAACTAAATAATATTTTGCGTTAAAACGTAGTGTTTTAAGTATTGAAACAAAACTTATATAGCCACAGGACACCCGTAAGTTGTCGTAAAAAAAATGTATAGAAAACATAGGTTTTATGGTATTTCGAACATTAAAAAAAATCCAAATTTAAGCATTTTTACGGCCAAAAAGGGGGTGAGAATGGTTGAAAAATCACCCTGTATACAGCATATAGTCGAACTCCAATATCATTGTACATAATAATTATAAATCATATATTATTCATAAATTGTGCATGCTCTGAAAAATTTAATTGCAGAACAATGATCGCACTATAAAATATTGCACACCGTGCAGTACCGTAACCGTACATACCACATACCGTAGTGATAGCATACGCCGGATACACGTATTGCGTAACTATACTAACTAGTGAGTTCCTACACGAGAGTAGCAGGTAAAAAATGACATACGTTAATTCCTATAAATGAGATGTGTAAGTTCCTACACTTTAAAAGTATTGATTTATTTTATTTGTTGTGAAGATTGCTGCGTTCACATTTTCGATGAAAAAC
This sequence comes from Periphyllus acericola, assembly GCA_949715065.1. Taxonomy (NCBI): domain Eukaryota; kingdom Metazoa; phylum Arthropoda; class Insecta; order Hemiptera; family Aphididae; genus Periphyllus; species Periphyllus acericola. The sequence continues at coordinate 16,860,588 of OX454265.1, forward strand.
CAAAAAAATCGTTTACGTGTGATTATCGGAATATAATCTCATATACGAATAAGGTTTACGGTATAATTATTTATTAGACAATTGTATGTCAAATTATAGTATTTATCCACCGACAATTTGAGTACAGCAATCTTCCGACAGGATACATACAACAAATGCTTGTGAAAGTTTTCATTCGGATTTTTATTCAAATTTCTATCACCAACATCCACATGTTTTTAAAATCATTGAAATTTTCAAGGTTTTTGAGGTAAATATATATAATAGAAACAAATAGGAACTAACATAAGTAATTTTTTCACCGCGTAGGAACTTACATACGAACGATATTTTACATTGTAGGAACAAACATAATATACGTATTTTTTTTTACCTGACAAGTCCCGTGTAGGGACTTACATTCACCCAGTGTCGTATCTTTAGGGGGGTGGTAGCATTCAACCCCACCAACGTGAGCTGTATAATTATATATTTTTATGTCTTATAATTAATAGTTAATTTTTATAAATGTGAAATGTATTTAATTAAGTGGAGTTTTTTGACTAATTAACTGAAACATTGATCAAATTAAAGAAACGCTTCTTATTTATGAATTTAAATATTATATTTTACAAGTATAAGAGAAAACATTGGTATGATCCAACTGCCTATATTATACTATAAATTATAATTATATTGTTATAGTGGTGACATAATCTTTTTTTAAGGAATTTTCTACTTTAAAAATGAGTGAAAAATTAATTCCACAGTGCCTCCCTCAGGATAAAAAAAGAAAAGAGGAGCCTAGGTACGCCATTGACATTGCGGCGTGTATAGGTGTATAAGAATACATAAGTACGAGAAGAAATCTAATTAAACGGAGGACGTACTTGTACGTAAGTACACCTCTCTATACAGCGACGTTGAAGAATCTTATATATCCGCAGTGGTCGTGACGATTCGTTTTATCGTACAGTCCACGCATTATATACATATTAAATATAATTAGTTTTCTCGGTGCACGTACTACACCGGTACACCAGCATAATAATATGCGAGTATAATGTACAATACCTACGAGCGCGCGGTCCGGCCACCCGCCTGCCACCAGCAGATCTTCAAGGATCTACGTTATTTACTTTACCTATATCATGCACGCGGACGGCGTGTAATAGGATAATTTTCTCTTGGTCGACTTCGGATGTCCGGGGGAATCCGAGAGGATAAGAGAGAAAATGGTGCTTCGGCTTCGGCATGAACGATATAAACTAAACGGCGAATAAATATTAAATAATACAATAAATATAGTCGAACCTCTGTTAAACGAACTTCTATGTTTAACGAAACACTCTGAATAGCGAATTTTTTTATGGAACAATGAAGTTTTCATTAAAATCAATTTTTTTTCAAACGAATCGATTTTATATAATAATTGTTGTACATAAATTGTAAGCTGTATAGTAATTTATTGAGTACACGCACTCGAAATAATCTATGGTGTAAAACAGTTTAACGAGCTATCTGTTACACTCATACATCATATAATTTATCAATACTTACATAATATATTGCTAATATGATTTATTATTTAATACCGTATGCAAGTGAAAAAAATATTATTGTATTCATTACTAGCTGAATTACCCTCGTCCGTCCGGAAGATATTTTTCTATTTTAGATTATAGTAATAACTATTTGGATTTAAAAAAAATTTAGATTGAAAAAAGCGCATAGTCGTCATATATTCAAATTGTATATAATTATTGCATGTAAACATCGATCGATAATTATAACAATTCTTTAAGAAATTTAACAAAATAAAATATTTCCTATGTAACCAATACATGAAAAAAGTTATGGGTACATCCGGCCCAGAACTGTTTCTACCTTTAAATTTGATTTTCGTAAAATCATTTTTTGCACCTACAGTACATCGTAGTAAGTACATCGCCCCAAAATGTCAGATAAATCGTTAAGGTAGTTTTGGCTGTACGCTGACCAACAAGGAGTGAGTGGTATTTGAATTTTGTAGACATTTATACATAGATATGGATTATACATATTATTATTACATAATATCGTTATTTCGTACGGCAAAAACGATTTTTCAAGCGAAAAAAATGTTGTATTTATTTTCGACGAAATTTCTATTTAACGAGTTGTTTTCAGAGAACCGTCAAGTTCGTTAAACAGAGTATTCGACCGTACGTATATAAAGGTTTTATGTACTATTCCAGCGCTAATAGTGTACATCCGTATTCCGTATACATACGTTTTTGTACAATACTGTATCTGTGCTAGACGGGACAGCATGTGTTTGCAGTGCGAGCTAGTGGTGACGTCAGCCGAACACGCACACACACACATGGAGAGACGACACGCAAACTTTTATTATTCGCCGTACCAAAGAAAACTCGTTTTTCGTACACTCTACCCTGTACATGCACACCGAGTCTTTACCGTATATATTATATTCACCTCGATCGTGCGAGATAATATTATTTTTTTTTTTAAACGAAACGTTTTCAAAACAACTGTACTGGGCGATATTTAGGTCGCGAGTGTACATATAAAACGAATTTCACGCAAAATCACGCATGATCTCGATACTTGTCTAACTCGCGTTTATCTAAAACGTTGTCGGCGTATCGCACGATTAGGATCGACAACACACGCGTATTATTCACATTGTATTCGCCGTGTACCGTGAACGCATGACCATAAACAGTGCTCGAATTGGATGGTGGGGGGTTGGGGGGTGACTGAGTACCATAACCAGAGCCGTCCTTAGGGGGGGGGGCGAGCAGGGCCCAGGCCCTGGGCGTCACGCTTTTTGCTTAAATTTGGAGCCTCGCGTTTGAAAAAAGTAGTAAAATTGGTTTCATTTTCTGATGTGTTGAGTTCTGATGGTGTCTGAGGTACCTACCACATTTGTTGTGTGATAAGTAGGGAACGGATTTGAATGCAAATTGCATTTTTTTCTGAATGCCCGAAAACATTGGTTTCCAAGCAAAAAGTTCATTTCATACATCAAGGAATTAAAAAATGTAACTTTTATTTTGCATTTTTTTGCATTTTTTGCATTTTTAAGACTTTATTACATTTTTAGAGCATTTTTTGACATTTTTAGTGCATTTTTATGGTTTTTAAGTCATTTTTTCAACATCTTTTCAACATTCATACTAAAAAAATAAAAATGCCTAAATATGTTTTACGAAATTACCAAATTATTGTTGACCCGCGTTAAGGTAAAGATAAGATAAGCTATTTATCTAAATTTTACAGAAGATAATTGAGAGTTAATTTATTAAAGTTTTATTGTATTTAAATATTTTTTATCAGATTTTTCATAGTAATGTGTTTTTTTTATAAGTTTTAAATTCAAAATTGTGTTTTTATTGAATATAAATACATTTTTAAAGTTTTTTAGGGCATTTTTTTAGTGCATTTTTTGATGTTAAAGCATTTTTTTAAGGCATTAAATCGTATTTTTCTAAGGCATTTTTCTTGTTTTTTAGAGCATTTAAATCCGTTCCCTAGTGATAAGAATTATTAATGTCATTATAATATGTTTATAGATGGATGATTTAATATCTAAAAGGCGTTTAAAGTATTTTCGCCCCGGGCCTCGCAAATCCTAAGGACGGCCCTGACCCCAAATACTTCTTGACAAATTGTAGCACAGCCCTACTTGCGCATGGATGGCGGGGGGGGGGTAAAAATGGCTGGTACGCTCTCTTTATTAAGTGAAAATAATTATACTCCCTACTTTTCCCAATACGAGCACTAAGTCCATGTGCAGTATTAAGATTTGCGATTTTCGAATCGCCCTATACGAGTGGTGAGAGCTCACTGCGGATTAAACAATTATCCATCGTGAATGTTCGGTGACAACAAACAAAATACACTTTGAGTGAGTACGTGCGTACTGCGTATACAAATAATCTGTTTTATACGAATTCAATTGCTTAAACAACGACGATGTGAAGTTCTCGTGAACTTCATGTCGTTGTATAATAACGTGTAACACCGTACATTGAAACAATGGAAAAACAATGATGAATTTGTAACGTTAAATATAATTTATTAAAGCGGCGAGGAAAATAACTGCGCGTGGACGAGTGGTTCTGCTAAATGTTCGTATACATGTGTATTGGTTACAAAAATTAATTATCAGTCTGTTAAATACAGTGCGTAGGTAACACGCGTAAACTGTTGGAACAACGTTGACATGCGATTTTCTACGATGCAGAAATATCTCAAACTTCACTGAAACATTAACATATTTTGCAAAGGTGCTCTAACTGCTATGAGTGTTTAACATCCCCAGGCTCGTAATTATAACCTTTGAGATTCAAAATATGCGCTGTGATAACCATGCGTCAATACCATCAAAGGATTGGTGTATCAATTAACGATTTTAATTAAGATTTTCCTAAAACTTACATGTTATACCATATACCAAAATCCAACCAGAAGTTTAAACAATTTTCTTTCAAAAATCAACAATCGCATAGTCTTATGACTTATATTATTTAGATACTTGAATCAGAAATCGATGGAGCACACTAGAAAATAAGTAATCGTTTTAGGTACTGATAAAAAAAATGTATTTTTGTTATTTTAATCAAAGTCATTAACTAATAGATAATTTACTAAACTTTAAAAATCATAATTATCAATGATGGGAATCAACATTTAAGTGATTTGTCTACCAAATAGTAAAAAAAATAATAGTATAAGTAGAAAGTAGCATTTACAAAGATAAGTTATCAAAAATTAGATTATACTTGAAAAATAATCAATTTCTGAACACCAGCACTAGTTATACACAAAATAAAATACTACATTACTTCCTATATATATAAATGTAAACATTGAACAATGAAATAAATAGAACTATGAACAAATAGATCATCTGAGATAAAATTTAGAAGAAATAATTGTATTGAAATTTCGTAGAACGAGAAAACAGTGATAATATCATATCCCCCAATTAAAAATTCTGAATCCGCGTCCGTGTAGTTTCTATGCAGCTATATTGAACACCTTAAAGATTAAAAATAAAGAGTAGAATTATGAAATGTTTTTATTAGTTTAAGTTCATTTGTTCCACCACCTAACAGTAAAAACCTACCGTACCAACAAATAAACTACTTAACCACACTGTAGCAGAGCGTATACAAGGGGTGAGATCTCCCCCGGGCCTTCTTTTTCGAAATTTTTAAAACTTTAAAATATAATTGTTGGAAATATACATAAAAAAAATGAAGTTTTTGATATCACACTCCAAGTGAGTGATTCATTATAAGATTTCAGAAAAATCATTAGTAGATGTATGTATACCGGTATACGCGGAAACCCGTACTAATAATGATCTCTATAAAGCGAACGTTTGTATAACGTATATTCCAAAATAAGTGTCTCAGTATTATAAATTAATATGCATTGTATGTGCAGTCCGTACTTGCATATAAATATATAAAATAGTATTGTATCTGTATGATATACAATGAGAAAAGTTGTAATAAAGCACAATTTTTGTCATCAACGATTTCATGGAAAAAATAATTTTTGCTTTGCTACAAATTATACCCGTAAATTTTATAATTTAACTTTAATAAATTATTTTTTTAAATAAAATTTATTAAATAAGTACACATTTATTATTTATCATTTATCGTTTATTGGTTGATGGTTGTTTTATGAACTAAATAATGTAAAGCATTATGTATAAGTTATAATTATTACAAACTTCATGTCTTCCTACATAGCTGCATATACATAAATGTAATTAGGTTAACACTTTAAATGTTTTAAATTATAAAAACCTTAAAACAATTATTTGGAAATAGGTTACGATTTTTCCTACCCCCTATATTAAACAAAAATTATGTATATTCCACTGCCCTGTGGCAGATGCTATAATAAGTACCAATAAACAATAATAAAATATAATAAAAAGCTTAGTAGTTCATAGTTTTCTGGAAACTTGGTTGTAATTGGCGGGCTTCATATACATAATTATTGTAAATTTAAGAAACGAAACTGGTACACCGGTAAACGTTCAAGGATTGATCACCAACAAACTATATATTCTGCTTTAATAATACTAATAATACTGATAAATACTATCGTTTTTAATGACAAGTTGTTATCTGCAGACTGTTAGCTTAGTAGTAGGTACCTAACCTACCCGTTAAAATATAAATAACGGAATATACAAACTTTGAGCGCCGAATTTATTCCGTTGAAAGGTATACTATTGATGCCAGATGGTACTCATACCTAACTTTTGGATCCAAAGTTTACGCAAACTTGATATCACATGTCCAATTTCAAATGAAAATCTTTTAACTTGTTCAGATAGCGTATTCTTTCTTATTCAACTTATATCCGGGTCTTTTGATGTCACGTTTGGTTGTACGTCGCATGCACGTAGTGAGTCTAATTATTTTTATTTGCTCTTACATTATCGTGTAATGGCTAAAAAATATTCGTCACAGTAAAAAAATTAAATTTAAAAAATACACCAGTTTTTCATATTCAATAATTCCGGTATCTGCATGCGTGTGATACGGTATTGTTTTTCGTACACTATCGAGTCACTGTCTAGACTTCTGTTATGCGTCGAGAACGATTTCGTTACATGCAATTATGAAGCACCCGCAATCATAGGCGCCCGCAGGAATTTTATCAAGGAGGGGCATAATGAAATCAATTACCGAAAATTACATTAAAAAAAGGTTCACATCATATGTACTCATTATGAAGGTGTGCATTAGTACATAACGAATGCATTGTATTATTTCTTCGTCAATTTTAAATTTTTAATTCTGTAGTAGCTTATTCAAACTGTCAATGAAATACTTACTTAAACAGTAATAAAAGTTCACATTTTCAAAATTATATAATATACTTGAAGTCCAGTGGGGGGATCAATTGCACCGTCTTGCCCCCCTACGGGCACCCATGCATGCAGTATGCATATATAATATGTATTGCGATGCACTCTATACATAAATATACTTTGAGCTAGTCAGGTTAACCTATACATTTTTAAACTTTGACCCGCAAAAGATAAGACGTAGAAATTATAAGACGAAGAAAATTAAATGAATAAAATATGTCATGAATCTCACGACTGAATATTATACTAAACTCGTCGTCAAAATTATTTAGGTAATCTGAGATTTCATACGTAGTGGATAATGTGTGTGAAACTAAAATCTAAAATACGTATTTTACTCCGACGGTAAAAAATGAAATATTATAAAATAAAGTAGAATTACTTCTTTTTTTTAATATATGAATTATTACTTTTAACTAAGTATTTCTTATCTAGACTTATTAAGTCACACCCGACCTAAGAGTATCACCAATTAAGAAATATTTAAGAATATGAGACATATATTATAACAGTGTCTCGATTGTAATCTATAATTATTATTAAAAATCTATTATGAAAATAACTTTATTTTAATTATTATGAAAATCAAAGTAAATAAAATTAATAAAAATATAAAAGCATATTACGTAAATAATTTTATTAATTTTTCTGGTCTTAAATAGGTACTTATAAAACGATACTAACTTATATAAAGCCTATCTAATTAAAATATTTAGTTCTATTACTATATCAAATGGTCATACAGTTATCCACCCCATCTTGTCTGACCCGTTCTAAGCCGATTTATATTTCCCCCCACCCCATCTCTATCCTACTACGAAATTTCGAAATTAATTTGATTTATTTTTTACATATATGTAATAGAAAATTTATTTCTGGAAATTAAAAACTTTGTCTAATTAAAATGAAGAGCAGCATTTTAAAACTTAGACAAGCTGGAATTATCTTTAAAATTAATTGTCCTATATCTAATTTCTTACATATAATACTATCACTTTTATGGTATAAGATTAACAAAAATTATAAACATAATCCAATTCTTGTGTAACAGACTTAAGAGGACGTTATACCGCTGACTTACTAATGTTATAACATGTGTACATGTCAACAGAAAAAGTGTCCTATTAAGCAATTTTAATACTAATTATAATAAAGGTATAAAGCAATAATTCTGAGAGTATCCCATATGCGTTTTATAAAATATTAGTAGGAGAAATAGCTACAGAGATATTAATATGTTAAAAAATTAATTTCCAAATTCATCATATCTACCTATAGTACCTAAATGTACAATATATAATTTATAATATATAAAGTCGATAAGTTATACAAGTCACATATGAGGTTCTCTTGGAAGTATATTTTTCCTCTGTTATCCTTCACTTGGAAATTGTAAGAACCAATCTGTAATTATTTGCAATCAATTTACAAAGTATTGGCATTGGTTCAGAACGGATCGCACAAGGTGTGGGAGGGTCTAACTTCATGGTCATCTATATTCTATATAAACTATCTTTAATAATTAAAATAATGCACCCGACCTCTTTTACTCAGAATCATTTTACGAGAGAGAAATGTTACATTGGTTTCAAGAATAAAAGACAAATACAGAAATTAACGCATCCCTGAATCTCGCCCGACCGTGGAGTCTCACCCTACTTAGGATTTTCGTAATTTTTTTTAAATATTTTAAGAAAAAAATAAAATATTGTAATATTTTAAAAATTATATTATTTTAAATGTGTCCTGAACATTTTTGTTATTTGCTATAATATAATGTACTATTATCCCGTTCCATTTTTCTTATCCAGTCGTCGCCTGCAGTACAAAAAAGCAGAGGCATACAAAAAATGTCACCGATCATAAGATATGATACTTTGGCTTTTGAATCCCGACCTTGCCACGGGTGGGATTTTGTCTATCACGCTCTCTTCCTATTATTTCCGAATCTCTACTCGGCCAGAGGCGGTACTCAAACTATGAACATACTTACATACTATATATATTATATTACATTTACATATACTGATATACTTACTACATCTTCCTAGACCGAGAAATGACAATGATGCCGAATGATGATATAATAAAATGGACGATAAACGTTTTCAGTCCAACCATTTAGAAATTCGTAAAGTTATGTGAACAAGAGGAATCTTTAAAAAAAAATTACTCTTGTATTTCGGAATTTCAAATTTCTGGATCTTCATCACTTATGATCAAGAAAAATTAATTTTATAAATATGAGAATTTAAACGTTTTTTGTTTCTACGATTAGTTCTAAAATCATGGGGTCGAATTTTACATTCTTATTTTAAAATATTACTTCATATTAGATAAAGTTAATTGACTAAAATCGGTTTTGTAAATTGTAATGAATATCGCACCTTTGTACAATATGCGGGTAGAGGTAGTAGCGTGCTGGACTGCTGGACACTCACACAAATGTTCATTTACTACTCACACAACAACAGTACGCGATTTTAAACTAAATGCCTATCGTCTACGACTATACAGTATACACTATATGTTACATATGGTAAATACTAATTCGTACTCGACAATGTATAGTGATATGACAGTGTATAGTCAAGCACTTGTCATTATCCTGTACTCATCCAATAAACAGACTTCGAGCTTTGTTCGAGATTAACTTTTATTTTTAATATAATTCAAGTATTTTGTATCGCCAAAGTTTTAACTCCGATATCGAAATATAATTTCATTATTTTTATCGAATAAATCGTCTTTATAAAACTCAATCAAACTAATAAATTCATCTTTTTCGAGTGTTGACATTTCTAGCGATTTTGGAAATACATTTTCAAATCTTTTAGTATTTCTTGATGTTCAATATAATAACGTTCAACTTCATTAATAAATAGGTCTAAATAATGTATGAATAATGTTATTTTTAAGTATTCTCCAGGTTTATTCACTGAATAATTATCTCTGTTTTTTTGTTTACGTGCAATTCGTGGTAATGATACTGAAAAATCCATTTTTTGTGCTACATCGGATGTTTTTATATAGATATCATGAAAATGTTCATCAATATTACTTCTAACTGTTTTTAATTCAGTTAGTGTCGCATTAGCTAAAAACATAGCTTCTTTCCTTGGGAACCGCTGCCTTAAACGAATCAGCCGATAAAAGTCCTATCGAAATTATGAATTATCTTTCTGAAATGAGCTTAAATAGTGGATTTTCTGAGGTATATAAATGAGCACAATTAATATCTACTATACCAACAACAACCGCTTCAGTAGAGAGATCATTTTCATCATTAAAAAGAATCCATACATATTGTCGTTCAAGTGTTCAACTCAAACACAAGAAAGAATGAACAACTTAAGTATAATATCTATCGAAAAAGAATTGGTTTTCAAATTAAGAGCAAACAAAAATAAGTTTAATGAAGATATTATAAACAAATTTATTAAGAAAGGGAGAAGAGTAGAATTTGAATTCAAGTAAAAATCAGTTTAGAAGTTTATCCATTTGCACAAAAAAATTTTATTTAATTTTTAAAATTTATATTTAGTTTATAGATATTTTATGTTTTTAAAAATGTATAAAGTATGTAAAATAAATAATCTTAATAATATGTTAATAGTTTATGAGAATTTGTTTTCTATAAAGGGTGTTTTCTTAATGAATTTTGACGCCGAAAGTCAGGAAACGCCACTGATAAGTATAAAGTTATATAAAAATTATTACGGGAATTATTACGACGGGTATTTTTAAAAATTTTTGTTAAATTTGTTTTTTTAAATTACTTTTTTGATTCTGTAAATGTAAAACTATGGGGGTCGCGACAGATTTTTGGAAGACAATTTGGGTCGCGGTCCTAAAAATATTGAGAACCACTGATTTAAACCATTATTAAGGGGCCCTACTATTGACTGAATCGTGTCCCAATAGCCATTTTGTATATTTTGTTAAGTGTTCAGGAAGAGAACACTTTCATAAAAAAAATTATTTCGCACCAGGCCCCGCAAATCCTTGAGCCGGCACTGATTACTTGTAATCGACCATTCCTAATGGTCAATACCTGCAATCTGTATAAAATGATAAAGACGGCATTTTATATTGAAAATTTGTTCATATTTTTTTTATTTTATCCTCAAATATGTAAAAGGCCACGTTATGCCAACTTTTTCTTTTTGATACGTGTTAGGAATTTCGGTTGAAATTAATAACTTAATAAATTCATTATAATATTTCCATTTTTAATATTTTTTGTTTTTCCAAAATAAATTCTTTCGTGTTTGGTAAATTTTTACACACTATATTAGTAAATATAATTCTATAATTCTAACAATTTCTAACACTATGTAAAATAGCTTAAAGGAACCCTAGTGTAAAATGTACAAGCCATAGGACACTAGTCTGCTACTTTCATAAAAAATATAAACCAACCATTTATACCTTCTTAATAAAGTTAAACTTTATTTTTATTTTTTATTTTATAGTTTAATAGCAGCAAAACTACAAAGAAAATCGAAAAATGACAGACTCGAGGAAACTTTTGTGTTTATATTCCAATCATGAAATACCGGCATGAAATAATATTAACTAAATTCAAGTTTTAAGGAAAAAAATCTCATTTTAAAACCAGTTACTTTGCTTAGATCAGAGTTTTTAGTTTTTGTCTGAATTTATTAAACAAAAGGTTTATCAATGTTTTAAAATTAAATATATCAAGTTAAGTAGTGTTAGCATTGATTATAGAATTCATTTATCCTATAATCAATGGTATTAGATAAGTCAGGTTATAACGCTGCATATAATAACGACCTGTTGGCTACTGATGGTAGAACACACCTTCTACCAGTACCTTGAAACATACCTATTATAGCTCACATTATTGGAGTTTGAATGAACAGTTATAAATAAATATTATTATAGAGTCAAAGAATGAAAAATTATCATAAGCATATTGCAATTTAATATTTTAAACAAATAATTACTTCTACAATAAATTCAAAAATTCATATAATTTTCATCCTTCTCTATAAATAACCTACTTCCTTACATTGATTAAGATTCACAAGAATTACACTTCAAATTAGTTGAACTAAAGCACTTAATTTAAATATTTCATCTATATATTGAGTAAGAGATTTATATATAAATCTGATATTGTATATTTAATTTTATAATTTATCTACTCAATCTTATTACACTACTCAAGTACTGCTTAACTATTAATCATAAATTATAATAACTGGCTTCATACTAAATTTACAGGTGCAACATTTACTAATTAAATGCAATACATAATTATACAATAAATTTAAATATTTTTTAATAAATCCAACATCTTCATTTTATTAATGTTAAAAAATGTAGAAACAACAAATTTTAAAATATAATTATGAATGATTCCAGATTAATTATCATGAAATTTATATGTCAACAATTTTAAGCTCTTATGCATGTAGTGCTTAATCAAATTTATCTACAGTAAAATTTACTTATAACTTCAGTTTGAAAAAATACAACAATGATACAGACATTTTAAGATGAAAAATTAAAGGATTTATTAAAATGTGAACAAAAACATTACAATAATTGAGTAATTAGTATATTTACTTAATAAATTCAAATCAATCACATAGAATCTATATACAAAAGATCTTTATAACTTCAACAATTTATCAATTTGTTTTTCATGGAATTCTATGAACACCTTTTTTCCAGTAATAAACCATATCACAAAAATAAGTAAACTACCAACAATTTAAAAAAATGTATTGCTATTTATTTATCAGATTATGGGGCTTCTTCTAAAAACTCTTTCTCGTGCTGTCCTCCAGCAATGTAGACCATAAATACTGCTGTTCCATTGTTAATTGGACACCTAAAATCACAAATAAAAGATTAAACACATATTAAATAAACACTATGTACTATAGAGCATAAAAATGCATCATGAATATTTTAAACAGTAAACATAATTATTAATAATTCATCAGTGACTAAAATGGAAGACACAATACTACAAACAAAACACAAATAACATTTTTCTGAAATCTAAAGTTTCTATGTCAATTAACAGTATAAGTTATTTTATTATAAATTAACAAGTGTCATATAAATATTTAATTTTGAGTATATACAAATTGTAACAGTAAGCATTTCAGAGTGTTAATGGATAAAGAATATTGTCAGAAGAATTAACAGCATTATATTTTAAATGTTAGATAAACCTTAAAATGATTATTAAATACCTTCTCCAACTTGAGTTATTATTTAAAATTTAAATCTGAATCTAATCAAATTGTCATAAATACTAAAACGTACCTTAATATTAAATTATATCAATAAATTCTATAAATACATTTTTTTGCTCTATTTAGTGGGTGTTACAACCAATAATTTATTTCACAATTTCACAATTTGGAGTACTAATAAAATCGTATTGTTAAGTAGTTTTAGCTTTCATACTTTAAACTAACAAGATATTAAACCAAGCAATATTAATTAACATCAGTGTAAAATATTAGTAATTTGTTTACCTTAATACCGTCAATGCTTCAGCTAAAGTACATGTTTGTGTATCTATTTTTGTAACTTTGGTAGCAGTTTTATATTCATTTAAAAGTTCAAAATAAACATTTACTGTGTTCGCACTGTATTTTCCTTCAACATCCCATTCTGGTCTTTCGGAAAATATTTCTTCTAGGTGGTTATAAAATCTGAAAAGTTTAAATTGAACATTAATTTAAACATAAAATGCTTCAAAAATTATAAATTATAAAAATAATTTTTAAATGTACCATCATGCAAATTAGTTATATGATAACAATTACTATTACATTAAAAATCAATTTCTAGCACGACTATTTTCAACTTTGCAATTTACATTATTCTAATTACATACTAATTCAAAGAAAAAAAAGAGGGAAAATTAATATTTAATGAAGTCAATTTCATATAAAAACATAATATAACGCTTGTAAATGTATTCTTTAATTTCATTTATTTCCAAATAACTTATTTTAAAGAAATTATTAATGTAAATATAATATACCTATAATATTTTTTTGATCAATACAAATCATTAGGCATTACAAATAATTAACTGATTCGGCCAGCCTATGACTTGGGTAGAAATTATATTTTTCAATGTTCAACTTCATCAAATTTAACATAAATGTTATGTGTCTCCTAACTGTAATTGACAACTAGAAGTATTTAACTTAAAATATTTAAGTATAAATGTATAAATATTTTAATTTCAAAATAATTTTGTAGTATTTTTAAAGTAGGGCAGAAATTATTTTCTGAAAATTATAATAGTGATAAGTTATAATATTAAAGTAAAATCTCAGAAACTTACATTGGTCAGATATTTTTTTTGACCATGTCATCATGTTGAATTAATAAATATAAAGTTATATCATAATGAATTAGCCAGAAAGTAATCAACAAAACAAAATTTTTATTTTTTAAAATACTAATTAAGTTCAATTATTTACAGTAAATTTAAGGTTGTTGGCGGAACACATAATATCAAAGTTTGACTTGGTAATATTTTTCCATATGCAGTGTACTACAAATTTTATAATATATAGTAACACACAATATACTTACGTAGAATCTTCATGAAATTCTTGTATAATATCAGAAGTCTGATACTCTGGATACAAAAAAGTCACTGGCCATACTAATCGATTCTCGACCAAATGCACCGGATGTATTAAACCAGGTACTTTAGGATCCAACACTTCTAAATCTTTGATTGGACCACCTAATTTTAAACACATAATTGTCGCCATAAAATATATAACTTAAATATTACTATCTACAATTACTTTTTTTCCCAATAATATACAATTGTCTTTTATTAAGTTCCTCTAATAATTTTTGTTTTTCAATTTCTTTCTGTTTTTGAATCTTAATTGTTTTTCTTTTTTCCATCTCTATGATTTTCTAATCAGTTCAAAATACAAAAAAAATTAATTTAACATTACATAATAATTAAATAGGTACTCAATATTACTTTAGATTTAATTGCTTCTTTTTTTAATTCTATAACACTATTATCTCCGGGGGTTTTTTCTAAATATTTATCACAAAAATCCAAACATTTATCAAACTCTTTTAATTGTTTGCAACAATTAATTGCTCTCAAGATTGTTTTTCCATAGTCGGGCTTCATTTTGAGAGCTTGTTCAGCAGCTACCAAACTTGACCTAAGAAAAATAATCAAATAATTAATTTTGGTTATTTATAATACATGGATATATTTCTCAATTAAATTATATACCTAAAGTTCTTTAAAAAATAATGAGAAGCAGACATATTGTTGAACATTTGAGCACGCAATTCATCATTTTTAAAATCTAATTTAATGCCTTCTTGGTAACTCAAAATGGCTAATTTATATTTACGGAACTTGAAATTAAAATTTCCATCTTCTTTATGCTTTGTTGCTAATTCTTCAGGAGTGTTATCGTCGGGATCATATCGAAGATTCTGCAATCCTTCAACTAAAGGTGACGGCACATCTTCTGGTTCAGGAGGCTTGCTCATGAAAAATGGATGCTGTTCCATTTCCTACATCAATTCCAAGCCAAATAAGCATTATTGTTCACACAACTGTAAGAAATATATCTTAGTAGTCACCTCGCGCCATGTTTCTTCTTTCCAACCGTCTTTATAAGGCGTATGCTGCAAATTGTCAATAAAGTTATCTAAATCTTCGTCAAGGCAACTTGCGAGTTCTGCACGCTCCTCATCTGTCATCATCTTCTGTTTATGGGCGTCCAAAATCCTAAAACAAAATGTACAATTAATAATATAACAGTGCTCAATAAGACTCGGCGACTGTGCAAAACTTATGTCACGTGTAGTTTTACAGAATTCAAATTGACAATATACAAATAATATATAAGCTCACTTGTCCATTTCGGTTTTAATATTTTTCTTTGATATAATGTAACACTTCCTTTCATAAATAATGTTTTAGATGTTTCGCATGTTTTGAATATTGTTTTTCAATGGATAACCGAGAGGAGCACGTTTTATCAGGTCTTATCATGAGCTATCAATGAAATTCTTTGTTTCTCCATGAATATTTTCAAATCCGCGTTTTTCTGTTTTTCTCGGTAGTTTCACGTCGTTAATTAATATTAACTATACAGAGTTTTTTACAAATTTAATACACAATCTAACACAAGTGAAATATCAACGAATAGGATTGATCTAAATCATTTAGAAATGTGCAACGAGCTATGTCTCTGATTTATCAGCACAAATAGTGAGGTTCTTACTGGTATTCATTCATGATTCTTCAGTAAATCACTTATACATAATAAATATTTAATCAAACCCCTGTACAATTTACTCTTGGCGCCAGTAATGAATAGTAATTAAAAATTAAGATATTTTTGTTTAAAACAGAAAAGATAAAAGTTTAGTAGACTGAATTATTTCTCTTGTTTTGTAATGATTATGTTTACTTATATTATGGGAGTGCAGGTTAATAAATTACATTCAACGAGTAGCATAAACCTTATCCAAATATTGGTATATGTATTAGAAATCAAGTCAGTCATAAAATATAAATATATACATTTGTTTGGTAGCTTATCAAAATAAACATATCCACTTAAAAAAAATAAAAATTATATAGGTACTATATTATCATCAATCCTGACTTTATTATGTATATTAATTACTTGTTTTATCATATTGATAGAAGAAAATATATCATAAAATCTTAATAAACATCCTAATATTTTCAATAGAGATAATATGGTAGACACTTACACTATATTACATATATCAAACCATTTAACCATCCAATATTTAATAAATGGAATGTAAAAATATCCCAACCTCTTTAATTTAGATAATTTTAAAATTAATTCAAATTAAATTTTACATGGTAAACACAAACCAAATAAATTACCACTTAATTTTAATATAAATTTGAGTTGTCAAGAAATTTGAAAACTGTTTCTATTTCATGAGCTTGACCTAATAATATATACTATTAAATTATTAGAAATTCAATTTTCCAACAATAAACCCATGCAATGTTCTGAAAAAGAATATTCATTATAATTTTTAGGTAGCCAAAAGAAGAAACTTTATGTTCAAATATTTATTGTATTATTTATTCATCATATTCAATAATTTAAATATAATTTTGTATGGAAGATGATTGATAATTCATAGATAATTGTTCATATGCTCCTTATTTAGACTTTGTTTGTCTCACCAAAAAATCTTCTCCTTATAGAGATCTATAAAAAAATTATTAAAATTACTTTTTGTTTAACAGTACATATTATAATATAAATTCAAATCCACTTTACCTTAAACAGATTCTTGTTGAAACATATTCTTCATATCCAAAGGACTATGACCAATCATAGTTTTTATGTCACCAGCAAATTTATAATGAAATTTCCCTTTGGCTCTATCTATTATTCCTTTTCCATAATGATATCTTAAAGCTGCCGCCATTTTGCTATAGTCCATTCTCCAATTATTTTTAATCAAACCCCACATGATAGAAACAGTATTTGGTTTAATTATTTTGAATGTGCCTTCATTGTCTACCCATTCAATTACACTTTGATACTCACTATCTGTTAATAAATTTAGCAAAAATCTCCAGATTTCTACATTATGATTAAAATCTGAAGTTGAATACATTTTATTTTTATAATTAAGTAATGTAGGTATATCAATACACTCCTCATCTTTGTGTTTTATGAACACTTTATGCATAGTCTTAAGTAGACATACATGAGTCCAAAAGTCATCAGTAGATGACTTAATGTCTAAAGCAGCGATATTCCAACAAAAATTATCTGAAGTCAACTGCTTCCCATTTATTGTCAAATGAGCAGTGTTCACATTTTCTAAATTGTATTCATCTTCAGCCCATTTTATCCAAGTGTGAACTTGTTCCTAGATAAAATATACCTAAATATATTTACTACTAAGTACTCAACTAGTTTTTGCACTAATTGTATTGCTTAATCAATTTTGAGTATTAGAACTTTAAATATTTAAATGGTCAATTTTCTGATTTATAAACAATATGTTATTTTCATTACTGTTTACATTTTTCAATTATTTTTAGAAATGAACAGTCATATAATATGCATTATAATGTTATTTATTAATTTTATTAATCAAAATTTTATTATTAATCACTCATCATTTTCAGTAAATAATGAATCATATACTGACAGTAAACATTATAATATTTATGCAAATAGAAAAAATGATTTTAAAAATTAGTTTATCTCTTACATTTAATTAAATGTTTGTCTTAACAAATATTTTTTTAAATCAATCCCTTAAAATTATATTACATTAAGACGTTAAATTACTTTTATAAATTCAATAATCATCTTTACTAAAAAAAATATTACACAAAACTATGTGATGATTTTGATAAAAATTTACCCAATAAACTATCTGATGTGTGTTAAGATACATATATTTTACTTTTATCTATGACAGAAAATACAAATCTACACAGCTTTATTTCATTACAATCCTCATAAAAATTATAAAAATAGAAAATATAAGAATTATATCCTTTAAAGTCTTTTTCTTAGACTGGAGTATTTATATGAGAATGAATATTTTTTAATAATAATTGCGTTAATTCCAAGCTAAGTGTTACCAATAGGTGATTTCTTAATTCAAAATATTCATGTTACTATTATAATATATATACTTATTGTGCTACGTTGTACAGATTGTGTTTTTCAAATTGTAAAATAAAAAAAAAATAAAAAAATAATAATAATAGAATAATCTAAATACTTTTATTGTTACCAATAAAATATTATTAATGAAACATCTATTACATTTCTTTGGTCAGTTTACTTGAATAATTTTTTAAAGATAATTGATAATACTCCTATACCTGATCCCATTTACATGGATCCTCGGGTAGTTTTAATCTTTTATAAAACTGTTCTTCAACAACCCAGTGAAAACCATTTTTGTCAAATACTTTACAATTTCTATTGTCAAATGTTCCAGCATTTAATCTTTTACCGACCACAAAAACGGTCTCATACCACTCTGCGGAATCCATATAGGATGCTCACTAAAAACAAATATGTATAATGCATTTGTGTTTAAAACATATGTATGCATTGAAGAAATGAATAGCTTACCCTAACATACCGATCTCTATAGTTGCACATCTTTTCTATTGTAAGTTAGTTCTACATCATTATTTAACCGCCGTTCACCTACACTGCAATAGTAAATTTGAAAATATAACTAACAAGTCAAACATTGCGTAGAATGTGAAATTTTATATCGTTTTATAACGAGTTAGTAAAATCAAAAATGTATGCATCTTACATCGCTTATGAGTTTTGAAGCTTGAAAACAAGTTCTAAGTCTAACCATTGATTATAGATAGTAGTTATAATCAATGGTCTAACGTAGATTATTCAAACTTTGATAACTGATCCGAATAGTGATAACACCACAGAACAACTGTTGTTCCGTGATAACACTGGTTGAATAGTGTTGATAGCGTATCACACATACTGGATGAATCAAAATTAGATTTTGTGTTCAAACAAAAGAACTTTCACCGGCATTAAATTATTTGTTGATTTATGATCATTAAATGCGCGAAAATTCTGCACTTCGGGGACTTTAGCGCTCCAAAATTATCATTAGGTAGCCAAAATATCTTAAATATTTTAAGCTCCCGACAATTAACATTCCTGAGAATTAAAAAGATAAGTTAACTTGTACACAATTAATACAACGTTGACACATGTAAGAAAACGTTTTACTTGGGAGAAAAGGGTTTATTTATTTATATATTTTTCAAAAAAATTGAGTGGGTGAGACTAAAGAGCCATATAATATATTATTATAATATAGGCTCTCTAGGTGAGATCCTTTGAAAAAAAATCCCCCAAACTCAAATCTACCAAAAATCTCGTTCGCTATTAGCGCATAGTTACTAACTTGCGCATGCCTCATATGTAAAGTTTGAATTGTGGCTCGGTTTTCTCCTCGTCCTTCACCTATTGTCACATCTGGAATTCACGCGAAAAATATGTTATTAATATTATTATATATTGACATAATATATACACATAAAGGACGTATTTTCTACAATCTTTCAAAACACATTGGCAAAGGCATGTTTGTTGAATAAAAACACATAGAAGCCCTAGCAGAATTCATACTCCAACTTCTAACAAAATCTATTCCGAGAATCAAAGTTACTGGAAAAATTGAAGTTATTAAGTAAGCAACAAGTTAACGGAGACACGAAGAGTGACAATTGATCTTCTCGTACTGTGTAATATTATGCTTATTTAATAGGTATAATATTATCATTTTAACTTTAAGTATATGGTTATTGCCTATTAATATCCGTCAGGAATTTCAGCAAAAAACCCAATTGGTATTATATTTTTTTTTCTTGTGGCTATTATAAGCGTTTAAAATTAAATTGAAAACTCCATTAAAAAGTAGGTAATTAAACAGTTAGTTAATTTAATGTAATACAGAAGCACTATTTACAATATTCGTGGTTCAATAAAACGCGTTTGAACGATTGAATTTCTCTCGCATAATAAACTAGATTTAATTATTCTTATTTGAATCTCAGAGACCGATCATTGATGAGTTTGATAACAATTATTAATACCGACTCAAGCGTTACGAATCATCATCTTCTCGGTGATTTTTCTATTTATTCCTGTATAAGAATACAGAGAAAAACAAAAACATCAACATTTTCAAACTTTTTTTCTCAATGTACCTATTAACGAAACTATTTTTGGCCGCATAGACTTTTCCGCCTATATCCTTTCGCAACTCCCTAGGAGTAAGCTCAGTTCTAATCTAAGGAGCTAGGACCAGCGATTCACGAACTGTTCACCACAGTCTATTCTCGGGTTTCTACAGTTCATATACGAACATATAAAAACAATTAAACCATATGTCACCAATGGTGAACTGTAGTGTGAATTTCTTATATTCACTCTCCTCGTGGTACTCGCTACTCACAGGCCACAGCTAGGTTAAAAATTTTGGGAACCGCTGATCTAGACAGGCGGACCAGTGCTGTTTCGACAAAAAGTCTTGTTATATTAACAAATATAACTTAATTTAAAATTAGAATTTAATATTTGACAATCAGTTTTTTTTTAACGATTCAATATTAATAAATACTACATAATTTATTTCATAACGCGTTATTAAATTAAATAACTATACTACGGTTCACTGTTTACTTAGTTAAGTAGGTACGTATAACATATTATATACGTGTAACTTATTAGTACTTTCGATGTTGTATAAAAGAAAGTCAAGTAAAAACAATAGAAATAAAACGTTGTGGAAAATACTATTCTCTTGGTATTTTGTATAAACGCATTCTTTTCAGAAACCTTCATTTAGTTTCATGTAGCTCGTAATATTTTAATATTTAATATAAATGTATAATTATTAACTATTATTATTATTATTGTTACAATGTTACCATTGCAATTGACGTAGTTGTTATTACTGTTTGTATTCGTTTCGTAATCAATCAGCCAGTAAGCGTTCAGAAATATATATTTCGTTAGGTGAAATCATTTCCGCGTAGCGTGTTGTACAAAGGAAATGCGTCTTCGAAACGGGTTTGAACGCAAAAACCGTTTTCTCTGCACGCGCGACACCGTTTCAAATGCGATTTACTGCAGACCGTTCAACAAAATCGGTTCAGACAAATAGTTTTTATTTCCGTTGACGCGCGAATGCAGCCGCCGAGTGCAGCCGTGTTCAACGGGCAGGCCAGGGCCTCTACCCCGTTTTGAAACTCTCGAATCGGTCTTGAGCAATAATACAACTGTCGGTGTACGATTTAGATTTTAGTCATAAAAAATGCGCGGTCGCCCCACGGAAGATTTCCTAAACAATAAAATGTACTGAACACGCGTCGTTTGTTGACGCTGCGTTACCGAAATGCTTAATTGCTATTTAACACGATTTTACTGTATTTTTTTTTGTTCACATTCAACAACATTCATATTACGCGGTGGGAGATAATGTTTTATATGTATGTTTATTCTGTAACGCGATTTCATCTCTCATTTTTATCACAGATTTCCGCAACTTTTCCCGGCCAAAGCGGTCATCGTAAAAGCAAAACAATGCGTTAGTACTATTAATTAACAATGCGAGAGCTGTGTATAATTGAAATTGAATCAGATTTACTACATAAATACTTTTGCTGTTAAATAAATATCGTTTTTTACTGAAATATCGTGACGCGAGTGAAAACACTAAAAAAGATAAATTAACGTTTTATTAACTACTCTAGCATTATATTCCCCCAACCGAAGTAACCGAAACTGCACTCGCATAAATGCGCGTTGCTTGATTTACGACTGTCGAGACGGTTAAATTAACGCTGAAAGTTCTAAACATAATATCGTTACGTTGGAATCGCACGTACGTTCAATCAGATTCGAAATTCTGCAAATATCAATTCGATGCATCGAGTTTATACCCTGGCAGACTGCAAGTGCGAAGCTGTGAACGACCGGTTTCTTCGATCACGTTATAACAAGCTTTGTTCCTTTACATTCGACTCTTCGCTCGTTTCGCTAGTTCAATTCGAGACACGACGATATCGAAATTGTACGATAACGCGTCGACCTGCGCTTCCACCACCACCACCACCTCCGCCGAGGAGGGGTAAGTTCGGAGATATTAACATTGACGTATCGGTCAAATCGACGGGACGCCCGCGCGCCAAACAATACGCGACCGTGCACGTTGTGCAGCGTGCGCACGAGGCGACGCGGATCGTTTCGTTCGTATATTCCGCTTTCCTACACGTTATCACAATAAGGTTCGCGATGGTTGCGAGCGGGTGAGGGGCAGGGGGAGGGGTGCGAATAATAATTCTTTAGCGAACCGGGTGCCGAATACTTAATGGCCCACAATGTGTTACATGTACATGTACTGCGTGTTATGTATACCTCGGTTCTTACGTAATGATTATAGTTGACATCATATCGCGCGTTATCTCAACCCCGAAACATTTCGATTTGCATTGGTCGCAGAACGGTTTTCTCCGTTACCGCGAAACAACATTGTAATACGCGGTACAGCCGCCGATGCCATTACACCTATTGTACGGGTAACACATAATACGCGTGCGCTCGGGTTATACAATCCGGACGACGGTTTTCACTCGGCCGACGGAAATCGCCATGAACGTCGAACGCGTGCGCGGGGGGGGGGGGGGCGGCTGCGTCCTTTGTGTGTATTAATAGTACAACAGGTGGTAACAGGTGACGTGCTTTTTTCGCGCGCGCGTCGTCGTGCACGATATGAATAACGACGGTAACAATATCGCGTTGAATGCGATTATTTTCCGACCGAAAATGTCGCCACCGCGAACAATAAACACGCACGTCGCGCGGCGGGAGTTACGTAAACGCGGTTCGGCCACGTAACAATGACGTCGAAACTTAAAAGTTCAACCGGCTATCGTTTCGTTCGCAGGCGGCATTATAATATTATGTTGTTATGTACATCTGACCCGAGTGCGTCGACCTATCGACGTACACGGACCGATTTAATGTGCTTATCCGCGCGCACCATCTCGGGCGGTCGCATGTAAATCGCCTTTATGTAGATCCCGTCGTATTTTTTACCATTTTTCGGACAAAGGATAGAAAAAAAAAAAAAAAATGAATAATAACTCTCGTCCACCGCGGTGCTGACGAATGCTAATAATAATGCGCGTACCACACGCACACGCCGCCGTTTACAATCGACATTACCGGGAGGGAGGGCGGGGGAGAGGGTAACCTCACCGATGTCGTATAATATAATATGATGATGATGATAATATGATATTGTGTGACGGTTACACAACACGCGTGCGCTCCTTGCGAAAAGATCGTGTGCCGCTGACGGGGTAGGGCCGCCGTATCGCGTATAAGCCGCGGTTTTCTCATCGACGGGCTGCGTTAGACGAATACACGATTCGCCAACGTGCTTCGTCTCCAACAACGATACCGCTGGATATAACATTATCGTGTGCCCAATTTAGAATAATACGACGAGCGGAGCGCGAAAAAAAACTTCCGGCTGACATTGGCAATGACTGGTCGCGCGGCGCGCGTAGCCCCTGCACTCCCGTCTAATTAACGACCTCTCCGCCGTACACCGTTTCAACCCGTCCGTCCGGGTACACGGTACGATAATACAATATATGCACTTGGACGTCGGTATAATACCCGTACGGCGAGCATAGGTAATAGCATTGATTTTATAATAAACTATTTGTTCTATAATCAATGGTAATAGCCAGGCGCGTACACAAAAAAATATTTTGGGGGGGGGGGGTTTGGACGTTTGGTTGTACATTTTCGTACATGCTATATTTATATATACATTTTCGTATATAATCTAACCCAACGAGAAGTTTACACCATTTCTATTATAGTACTATTTATTTCTCATAAAAACGTCATTATTAAAAAAAATCGGGAGGGGGGGGGGGGTTCGAACTCCTAGAAACCCCCCCCTTGTATACGCGCCTGGTAATAGCAAAGGTAGCAGCTACGCGACGTACCCGCTGACTACTTTGGAAAAACTATCGCCGGCGGACGGTAATCGTCGGTTTGCGCTTACGCGCGTGGTGTACAGTGTACACTATATAGTAGTGAACTTTGGCGTGTAAGTACACGTACGCGAAAAGAAAAACGCGCACGCGGGTTATCGTGGGCAAACCAGATCACCTTGACCTTGACAATAATCGTACACAGTTTAGTTTACTGTGTTTGTGTGTGTGTGTGTGTAATGTGTACGTAGTGTTTATACGGGTGTGCAGCGTATAAATGCATATAATGGTCGACTTGTAAAAACGCACACCTTCCTCGCCGAATTGAACAACTACCCTGCCGCGAGACTCTTGCGCGATATTTCGCAACGACAAATAATAAAAGATTTCGAAACGTTCGGTCTGGCTCAGAATTTCGCCCCTCGCCGCCCTGAATCACACATCAAAATGTGTAAACACACAAATATAGTTCATCTACACAACTATGGAACTTTGTCGGTCACCGTATATGCAAATAACGACATGAATTATGAACTATAAAATTAACGAAATTATTCCAAAATTGTTTCGCGCGTACACGACGTGTAAACGCGCGATAACAGTAATAGATACCTAACCTCTAGTGTAGACTTGGGCAGTATAATGAGATATTGGACAGACACGAGGTATCGCAACTGTTATGAATTGGGCAAAAATCATAAAAAATGCCAAATTTAGATTTTCGGGCCGTATTGTAAACAATATCTTGTTATTTTTGCCATCGATTTTCACGGTCATCCAGTAAAAATCCGCTGTTTCTTCAACCGGTTATTCCACCTTCCATGTATTGAACGTATCGTTGTTATGTAATTCACTGGAGTTGATTTTGATTTAATTAAACGCGAAAAGAGAGATTGTACAACAACAACAGTCAACAACGTACACAAAAAAAAAAAATAGACATTATCGGCACGTTTCCGCATATCAGCTCTTATGGTATAGAGTATAGACGACGTGTAACATAATGATATAGGTACTTGATCATTTTTTAGTGACTGTCAAGCGAAAACCTTTCCATTATTTAATTTTATGTACGCATTGTGCACACATAATATTAACCGATCTACATGCATTTACATCATGTATATGATGTATGATTCCATCACTTTACTAGTTTTCATTCTTATAATACCTGCAGCAGTACCGCCGTATTATGCGTAAATGTAAATAACCTACACGGAAACGAATCGGTTTTAGAAATTATTTTAATCGTGCTGTTTTTTTTTACTCGTTCAGACATTTTAATCTCGTAGAAAGTTTCCGATGAAAAATGTCGTTGTTAGTTTAAATATTGTTATATAGTACTAGACAATAATCCACATATACATGAAACGACATTATATAGTATTATAGTACAATACTATAATGCACTAGGTAAACGGTATTGTTCGTAATTGTTATAATAATATATATTAAACATAAATGATGTGACTATAATAGTATAATACTATAATATGATGTTTACAATGATGGTGTAAATATTTTAATCAATAAATATAAATATATAAATACTTTTTAATGTGCTGCTGGGCGGACACAATTATTACCACTAAACAAGTTCGGAATTAAATCATATACCTACATGGTTTTTTTTTAAACGAACGGTTTCTTATTTGTTATCTCATATAAATTGAATAATGTTATGTGTATACTATAATCTAAATTCTAACCTATCTTAAATGAAACAAATTATAATTCACTTCCTTTTTAACGAAGGTCATTGATATTATAGTAAGAACGTTCTCGACGAATACACTCGTTTCACTTACGGCGATTTCTCTAAAATAATAGTTCAGCCTTGACAAGATTAAATATATTTGTAATACTTAAGTTGTTGTCGTAAAAACTAGGAGCACTTTAGGCATAGGTCATAACCCTAGGGCAGAATATATTCAAGGTTGGCATTTTATAATCTTACAAAGGAACCTATATGATAAAAAAAGGTGAAATACACAAAAATGAATCGTGACCAAATATTTATTTAGATATTAATTGTTTAACACGATTGTAATTGTTATTGAATGTTAAAAAAGCAACAACACAGCATTTGATTATATTCTGAACGAGTTGTTTTTAACTAAAAACCCGAGGTGTAATTTTTTATATATAATGTATGTACTCGTATAAATAATGTGAAGGATTATACAGAGAAATTAATAATTCTAAAGCGAATAAACACATGTACCTAATGGCTAATCTACGTTTCGCTTAACCGCCTTATAATATTATTATACTAAATTCTCTGATAAATGTACATGATAAATGATAATACTTTAATTTATGATATTTTTTTCTAAACCGTGTTGAAACAAAACAAAATATATAAGCAAGTATCGAGTTTTAAAAACATTATATTGTTTCCAACTAGAAATTTGAATTTTATATTTGATTTCGTTGAGGTATATTCAAGTAAAACAAACGCACAATCGCGAATTTAATTCAGTTGCGCCAAAACAATATAATATAATAACATACTATGTTGTTTTATCAGTGACGTCGGATCAAGAGTTTCGATTTCTACACGGAATATTCGAAAGAGAGAATGTATAATAGTGTTGGACGTTAGTACGAAACAAAAAACATATAATATAATTACCTAATAATCATATTATTATTTATTGGTTTATTACCGATCATTATGGGGCATGAAAACAAAGTCATTGCAGCGGTGTTAATAGTCTAGCGCCATGGTGATGGTGAGAGGAGAGGAGAGGTTGAAGATCAGTATCTGCGGAGGGGGAGGGTAGACGTAATATTTTTGACATTTGAATAATGCAATATTGTGATGTTTCCCTCAACTTTTTGCAAGCGTATACCTAACCCACTTTTTTCTTTTAAACATTATAACCTAACTACTACATATTTTTCGCTCGCTATATAAGATTATTCTACAAAAAATCATTAATTACTGATAAGTAAATGCTGACATAATATGTCATTTGTTAGAACATTTATCACATTTCAAATTTTTAAAAGCACACTTTTGATTTAATTTGATTCTATTACGTGGAATTAACAGTTAGAATATATATTTTTAAGACATGACTTACAAGTTAAAAAGATTCTATAAAACGAACCATAAAATTCGACAATTCGACTGTATCCTATAATGGCGCTAATGATATAGCTAATGCTTATTGCTTATACTTAAACCAGTCTTTTGATGTAATTATTCTTTATACTTTAAAGCTTAAAAGCTAGGATTATATTATAATTGATAGAAATTGATTTACCTCGTTTTGCTTATAGACAAACACACCGTAGTTATGTGCCCCCTAATTGCTCAGAAAAATATGATAAACTTTCTTCATATATTTTCGCCATTTCTTGACTATATAAGAATACAGCTTTCTGATAGATTTCAAAAATACAAATTTTCTATAAGTTCAGTACAACAAATTGTTCCAAGTAAATTGTTACATTTACCAACATTTCCAACAATGAAAATATAAACGACTGTGTAGTGTTTTATTCCCAGATTTTGACGGATTCTTATATTATGCTTTCAAAGCTTGATTTGCATATGGAAATCAAGGTGGCTAAAAGACGAGTCACGCCTGAATACAGCGTTTTTAGTAGGTACTTGGCAATTGTTCCTAATACATGGAAATGTTTACTAGTATTAGGATACCAGAAAGAACATTTTCATCTCTAAAAAGGTCGAAAACGCTTATACCTTAGAAACATGACTGGTGAACTCGCCCCAATCAATTAGCTTTAATAATAGGATGCCACACCCGCATACGTTTTCTCCGTTTTACCAACGCACAAAATTACATAGTAAATCTGCAGTGTTTAGTATAACAAATGTTGTGAAGTTGCTTAAATATCAGACTAAACTGACTTGTTGTCGAACTCAAGGGGAAGAACATATTAACTGTGTCTTTTCGTAGGTCTTTTACGATATTTTAATTTAAAAGCGAGTTAAAATATTACCATTTTAAAAATCTTCTAACTCGCTTATAAATGAAAACATCGTGGTAAGACGGAGACAACGCATGCGGGTGTGGCGTCCTCTTAATGACAGTTCACAGGGAAATAAACGTTGATCCAGAGCAGGTTCTATCTCGGTTTGCAAAATCCTCAAGAAAAATGATGTAATTTAATTTAAATACAATGTATAAAACAATGTTTCATCATTTTGTTAAATTAAAAAAAAAAATAAATATTTGTCACCAAATTACAATAAAAATGTTGAATTATCATAAATGTGTTACTGAATTATAACAAACACCTAAGCTGATTAAATTATTTAACTACCAAAATATGTACATGCATAATGTGGTTGAAGTACCTAACCGTAGGGACTGAAGAAATATGTGTATTGCATTAGTTTCAAATAAAACTCAACTGGTTTCGATAATAATGCGCGCACGCTCTGCTGAGTGACTATAATATTGTAAACTAGTGAGTGTGGCTCGAGGGGACGCGAAACGGGCCGAAAATATCATCATCATCATCACGTGCTATCGTTTCCCGGTGTGTGTCCGCATGTGGCCCGAGCGAACGCGGAAATCGGACAGCGCGTGGGTTTTTAGCGCGCAAGGTCGCGGACAAAATATAATTATTGCCAAGGTTTTTATTTTATTTTTTTTCGGAACCGATCGTAGGCGACGACGGTGTTTTATGTTTATTATTATTATTTTTTCGTTCTAAACTACTCTATATCGCCCGAGTTAATTATTATTATTAATACGTTACACACTATCGTGTATTTCGCGAGTACCGCCGCCGCGACGACGGTACGAAGACGCGACGGGTGGACACGATGCGACGGTTGTCGTGCTGCTGTTGTTCTGATTATATTATACAGTTCCCCGGCGTACTGTGGTGTTTCGTTTCGCGTTTTTGCCCACCCGATACGTCACTGGCGACCAGAAGAGAATAATGTGTACACAATCGTACGTATCGTAGACAATTAAGTCGTACGGGCTGGCCGTCGGGTGCACATACCTACTATTATCATGTGTACAAGTTGTTAAAACTGCGGAAACCATTATCGTCGCAGGTACCAGCTACCGTTCATTATTACGTGCGTGTTTGCATGTTATAGTACACCGTGTGCGTGTGTGTGCCCATACCGATTGTACCTTGTTTGGACGCGGAAGTGCGAGTGTCTAACCGCGTCTTCCGATTCGTCTTATTGTAATTTAAATCGTAGTGCCACAACTATAGATCGATTTACGACGCTGCGATGAATAATAACTCAATATTTTTGTTGTCATTATTATTACTACGGTTTACCGTAAAATAACGTCAAAAATATAATCTACGGACATAATAATTGCACTGTACCTACTTGTAGTTTTTTGGTTCCCCGCTAGAAATTACGATGTGTTGTAAAATATATTGTATCGTGCACGCGTTTCGCCGAGCTATTAATATGAACTGTCACTTTATTGTAAGCCAAAACAATTACGTATCATAATATGCAGAAAAACCATTGCTTTCCAGAATAACATAATAATAATTATTATTATCGTTATTGTTGTTTTAATAATTTATTAGTTATCATCGCAATAACGAGTATACATTTTTATATTTACCAATATAGTAATTCATGACATATACGTAAGTATTAATTTATGGCGGTAAACTGGCGGAAAACCTTAATTATAATCTAAGTGATGAAATTAATAATTGTATACATAATTGTTAATTGTTTCGACTTTACATGGTTATACTATTGTCTCAGTTGTAGTAATGTATAGTAATAATAAATGTACAAGTTCTTTTTTTTGATTAAAAATAATAATTATAATAATAAATGCATATATTTTTCATTTATGAAACTATAAGTTTTAACTCTAAAGTAGTCGCTAAATTAATAATGAGAAACGAATAAGTGATGTAATAGCAGGTATTTTATCAGCACATTGTAGTATTGTTGCTTCGTTTAAATGTTCGGTTTTGTAACGAGATGGTCAGATACGCCAGGCTCGTTGAATAATTAATAAGAGGTCAATAATTGACAAACGTTCTATAAATGTAATAATCATATTGGCATTTTTACGGTTAATTTGCGATCAAAACTACAGTTTCGCTGTAACCAGTGAGTATATATAGTGAACTAAGACGAAAACAATTCCCCCGGAATAGTACATTTTATTATTAGGTTTCGAAAAAATATATGATACCGACATACCGTGTATAATGCGCAGTACAAAGTTTATAAATTGTTTTAAGTAATCGAAAAGAAGTATAAAAAACGGTTTCGTATATTTTTCGCAACAATAATAATGCAATAATCATAGGTTAAACAAAAATTATAGACCAATTTAATTGTAATTGCTTTACATAACAATAAATATTAAAATATTTTTGTAATTTATAAAAACTTTTTAACCTTATGAGATAATTGTTGATAAATTTATTCTTTTTCTAACGAGTAACGTTTTTTTCGAGCAAGAGTGTTGACGAATTGATTTTTATCCAATACGAAACGGTTTACAATATTATTTTAATAATAACGTTGCATAAAAATTATCTCTTGACTTTTTTTATTTTGCGTGCGCGTCCCTAACACATTGATCAATGATCAGCATAGTTGAGTGTTGCAGATTGTTTTAACATTAATCAATAAACATTTATTGTTTGGTGAGCCGAAGAATATTTATATTAAATAAATAGGGTTCTAACTTTAGAAACTGAAGTTCAAGGGAAATTCGGAGTTATTTTTTACTGCTGCACAAGTCAATGTTAATGAAAGTCAATTTAGCCCAATTGATATGTGTGACGGATAGATCCATACGTATAGATATTTAATAATGAAGTTACGGAACTGAACAGTTTGTGATATTTTTCATGAATGACGGACCAAAATTGAATAATTATAAGAACGCCCTCGAAAATGAATTATGTGTCTTGCGTTGGATCTTTGCCAGATGTGAAATGTCGAAAATCGTTAGGAAACTCGAATTTATTAATAATGTAAATATTAAATGTCGAATCACTTATGTATATTATAATGTATATTTAATGGGATTTCAAGACTCAAATATTATATCCCTGGTATATTATTATATATATAAATATTATAACCACTGTCTTATAATTGTATGTTTTGATAGTTTAGAGATCGTAAATTCGTAAACCAAAATAAATCATCCGATTGACATTAATTTTTTTAAGCGTCTGAAAATAGAATGTATTGCAATATGACTTGTAATTTTTTTAAATGCAAATAAAACATCTATAAACATTAAACAGTTTTAAAATTACTGACTCGAGTATAAGTCATCACGAAAGAAAACTGAAAACACGACCATTGTTCGTATAGGTATTAACTGCACTGGATGCAATAATTTCGCAAGACACAAAAGTAGTATGCGTGGTAAAACAAAAGAGTTTTTAATGTAGATAGAATTACATCAGGGATCAGCTGCAAATTGTCGTATCTGTTTTCTCAAGGGTTAAGTGTAGTCACATTTAGGAAGTTCAAGGCATCGTCGCGTAGCCCCTCTATCTATATGTGAGGGCAATAATACTACACTTATTCGTACAACAACATAATGATTACAATATTATATTTGTAAATAATAGCTGTACACTGAGTGCATGGTAATAGACATTTTATTGAAGATACACGGGCGTATTAGAAAAATAATTAAGTCGTCAATACAATGACAATTATTACTTCCTAGTTTAATGTTATTTATCAGCATTACTACGTTTTAAGAATACTTTATTCTCTATTGGATATTACAAAACAATATTTTAATGTATCGTTTCTACGCGATTTACAAATAGTAAACAAGATAAAACCTTAATTAAAAAAACTGTATACACAAAATTAAACATTAAATCCTTACCAATCAATTATCTCAAGTGTTATAAATTTCAAGTATAGTATTATTAGTATTAATAACGTTATAACTTATAACTTATAAATTATAGTTCATTAAAAACATTTAGATACCCTAAATATTATCAAAAATTTATTAAATCAATAGCATCAGTGTTCTAAACAAATATTTGTTGATTTCGCAAGTGAATATTCGTATGACGTGTAGGTACATTCACGAAACTAACCATGTTGTATACTAAATATATTTATGTTAATTTATTTTAATTTATTCCGGAATTACATCCAAAAAAAACTGGAAAAAATATTATTCGTATTTTTGAACAAAGAAATATAAAAAAATCATCAAATATTATCCATTGTTAACAAATTAATAACTTAAAACGTCAGAATTGAATTTGTAAATATGAATTCATACCAAAAACGTCTTACAACCAGTGGAATAAATATTTCCATTTTTATTTATAATTAGATCAGAAATAAACTAACAAAGTTTTCACAACATTTTTATCACTTAAATTAAAATAAAACTTAAAATTACGTAAAATGCGATTGTATTAACTCTATAATACTACATGTTGAAAATATTTTATATCAGCAAGAGATATTTTTTAGATTACGATTGTTTATATTTTAAAATTGAAAACCTTGTAAATCATTATTCAGTTGAAATATATAATGAAATATGTAATAAATATATTAACAAAATTTAACTAGTTTAACAAGATACAGGTTCAGTTAGAGTTTAATGCTACCCGGACCGAATCATATTTATCATAGTTACAATTTTTAATGAAAATGTTTCAAATAAGTGTATACAATAATATGTAATAAGTACTTAGGGACCAAATACATCTTTGTTGACCGATTGATAGTTCAATAGTTGTACGACTTGACGTTTGCAATATACGTATTACAGAGAACTTTTGTTTACAAATTCAACAATCAGTAAAACATCTGAAAATATGTACGATAAAACTTTTAAAATTATCAAAATATAAAAAAATTCCCCGAATAAAATAAACTAATTATCAACATCAACGTAGTAAAACAATGATAGTGGCAGACGATTGCTGGGATGTAAACAACAACAGATAGAGCTATGAAATTAAAACACTATTAAAAATAGAAAACAATTATAACATATTGTATTAAAATCTGATAAGAACTGACAATGTCACGCGTCTAATCGTCTAGACTCTAGACTATATTCAATGTATAAATGTTTTATTTAGAATACTGACTACTGAGTAAAAATAATAATAATTTGTAATAATAGAAATTCAAAAACAAACATTTCTAAAAAAAAGTAATAAAGAAGTCGAATAAGTCGAATTACAATATGTTCCATAAAATGCCAGTCCATAGTTCCACGCAAGAGAAGAAAACCAAAAATACCACACCTAAATGCGGTTATAATACTTGATTATTCCAATGACGATATAAATATCATTATAAGTGGATATGAAATTAATATGTCTTATAATCTTGATTAGTCTTTTGACCAATTACTATGATGATTATTGCTATAAACTACTCACTTATAAAATAGGTTTTACATTGTAAAATATTGTATAAATTTTATACAATATGTATATTAGATGCAATTTGTCAAAACCACTTATTTGAGCTAAAGTTATTGTTATAGGTATTATTTTAGATCACGAAGGTTATTGTCAAAAAAGTCGAATATTTCAAGGTCCTTTCAAAAATCATTATTTTATCCACAAAGATTATCAACGTCACATAGAATATATCAGTATGCAGAAAAAATATTAAAACTAGCCTTCCTACCGTCCTCAAACAACGAAATGCATGACGTTTGCTGACATAATCGTTTTGAAAATATATTTTCTGAATTAGATTGCGCGACGTTGCTTACCTTCTTTTAGATATGTATATATATTTAAAATAAAAAAAACTATTTGATAACCGTGTTTATTGTTTAAAATATTTAAAAAAAAAGTAGTTTTAGTAGAGATAGACCGACTATAAGATCCAAATTCGTTTCATGTATGAAGAGAGAATTTAAATATATAATTCAATTTCGCGTATTCCATTGTTTTTACCGAGAAATTTAACATTTCTTACTTAATAAAGGCAAATATGAGGAAGCGAAGCGGTGAAGTACACATCATATTGCTTCCATTTAAAAATGCATAGTTCAACGCAATTACCTTACAGGTGTACAATATATGATTACTCGGCACTCGAAACTTTAGTTTCTTAACTGTTTCTTTGCCACACACTGAGATGAATATCGCGCACCCATCGAATACAACATTATTGTATTATATTATTCCGACTACGGTACGGAACAACGGATGACAACGGGATCCGTGCACGCGTTTCGTACGTACATAACTGTCAGAGAATTGATATCGTACACGATATGTATGTGGTTGAGCCATAAGGCAAATTTTCTATTTGAAAGAAGCTTGACATTATAGCGTTATAGGTACATATACACACAACCGCGCGCAAACGGAGACCCTATAATAAGACCAATATATGATATTTTGGCTCGGGTCCCGACTGGAACGCGTCCAAACACGTTTTTATTCGGCCGTCATATGTAAAAACACTGCTTACATTATATGAAAATTCAAACGCACACGCACGTTATTGCAGTATATATGTATATATTTAAACGAATATACGTATATATATATATATATATTTTATCCGTTTTACATTGTCGTCGACGATTACGTGAATAATATAACGCACACGTATATATAATGTGTGTATGAAAATATCATTTTATACGCGGTATTTATTTTTAATACCAAATCACACACATAGCACGTTGTTGAACCCGAAACGACACGGTCTATTTTTTTCACAGATAAACTCCCGCGATCGTCGCGCAGCAGCAGCAGCCGGTGTAGAATAATATATTTATTATTATTACTATAGCAATGGAGTAAATTAAAAATAAATCGAGGATCTATAAAACGACGGACATCCTTGAACGTACACGTTGCACCGTCGACAAAGGGCCATTTGAGGTCGCGAATCCTTTCTTTTTCTTTTTTTCTTCTCGTTATTAATTATACATAATATAAAGACCGTCGTCGTCGTCGGAAATAGAAACGACACCCACCGCCGCGGCGGCCGTTTAAAATTAATCGGTTTTAGTGACGAAAAAAAATGTTACACAACGCACTCGGTCGCACGTTCGCACGCGGCACGCATAATAATAATATGTTTATACGCGCGTGTGTTTGCAGTGTGATTTATACATATTATATTAATTGTATTTTATCAAGCCGGGTTCACACTGTACCGTGTACTTTTTAAAATTTCCTCGATACCACAGTACACCGGTGTACTGGACTGCGTACATTTTTACCCCCTCCCCACTCCGGTAAATATACTCCGGTGAAATTTTATCGGGCGGGGGGTTAAATTTTACACGGTTAATAAACACGGCCACACCGGCGTACCGTGGACCTGTACTTTCGTTCTTTGTTCACCGCGTACAGCTATCAAGTTATTCTAGTTACATATTTACCATTCGTATAGGATCTATGTTACAATCAGTGACCGCCGAACGTTCAACACTTGGGAGACGAACTCATCTTTGCGGCGGTGGCTTATTTTTCGAAACGGTTACTTCGGCAACACACACCGTATACATGACACCCCATGGGTATCACGCCTGATTACCTAAATGTGATCCCGCGACGGTTCAGCCCGTCGGAAACGATAATTTTGTATTTTGCGCGGCCCGGTGTACCAGCGGTGTGAACCTGGCTTTATCGTGTATATTATGTACAACGGCCGGTATAGGTGCGTGTACACGCGTTTTGTTTTCTCTGTCGTCGAGACGCCAATCTCGGAAAGAAAGTGCGCCGTCCGGTGTAAGACCACCACCGCCGCCGCCGCCCCCTCTGCAGCCCGGTATTATTATAGGTATACACCGGGTGTGCAAAATATCTGCTCTTTTCTCTCTCCTCTCTCCTCTCTCTCTCACCCACTCTCTTTCCCCGGCGAACGTTTCA
Source organism: Periphyllus acericola (assembly GCA_949715065.1). Lineage (NCBI taxonomy): Eukaryota > Metazoa > Arthropoda > Insecta > Hemiptera > Aphididae > Periphyllus > Periphyllus acericola. Next base: position 16,896,920 of record OX454265.1, read on the forward strand.
TTTTCTCTCCGACAAACGTCTCTGGTATATTTATTTACTATTTTCCATATCGTACATCGCCGAGACGAACGACGCCCCTGCACGTTGAATTGAAATTCGCGCGCGCGCGCCGCCGTTTTACAACCAGCCCTGAACTTTGCTGCGATCGCTCGTGCTCACGCATTGACCTTGTTGGCTCTCTCGAAAACCGTTTCCGGGCGTCGGCCGTGCAGCGCTGATGTGGCCGTCATTTTCATCTTTTTTTTTTTTTGTTTCTGTTATTTTTATTTCGTTTATTTTTAGATCAGGTTAGGTGTACGATTTTCGAATTGTACCGCACGTGCCGCGTGTATTTAGACGTGTGGCCGCCGCACCGTTGCAGGCCCAACGTAAATACACGCGCGCGTGGTACTTATTGCGATTTTAAACATGGTCAACGGCCAACGAGATCACGGTTCGATACATAACGAATCGGTAAGAAGGTATACTTTTTCACTCGTCCGATGTCGCGCACGACGAAACGGTTTCAAACGAGACGCGCAATAATATTGGACGACAAACAACGATCGTACACGCGTGTACGATAATAATATGTTGTGTTATGATACATTTTCATATACCTGAATCGTACACATCATTGCCCATTGTACGTCCGTAGTCCTTACCGCACCGTTTTCCTTGAGATTAAAAGCAATACGCACCTGTTTTATACCAATATACCACGTACGAGACTAATACGCGCATACTCGCCTAGCCGAGTACAGCACACAATTATACGCCTGTTTGAGTATGCTATTGTAATAATATCTACGTGGTCCGACACTTTCCGTGACAATTACGCGCTTTCGTGATCGTTGTAACACATGGGCCCGATGCATACTCGTGGATGCTGCAGCGGATGTTTTTATACATTTGAAAGCCAAAAAATGACGTATTCAGGTATTTCAACGACCGCAGTTCTTACTGCGTATTCATCTGAAATAGCATAATGGTAACATAATGATCCGCATCTGGTTACCCTTGTAAAATTTTCAATTGTCCAAATAAAATCAATTAAACATACTTTAATTATGTGCAAAACCTATTATTATTCGTGACAACAATAATTTCAACGCCCGTTTGATCCAATTGTGATGAGAAATTAAGAAATTATGACATGACGATGGTTTTTATTAAATCTTGAATTTCAAATTTGATCAATTTTAAGTAAGCCCATAAAAATCCCAAAAGTTATTAACTATTTTTAAAATTATAAAGAAATACAAGTACGAGTAAATTAAATAAATAATTAAAATGTTTTCATATCATTGGGATCATTATCTAAGTTCTGAGTTCGAACGTAAATCTGAAAATTGATTAAACTTTTTTTTTCAATAAAACTTTTTTATAATCATAAATGTATAACAATATAAAATCCATTTATCCTTGATTTCGGTCAGAATCTAATATGGTGTAATATGTAAATGTGATTCATTTATCAATGATACGTCAACATGAACTAATATTGCGTATAGTCCATTTTATATGCGTTATACGTTTTTGAAAATTTCGGAATACCTACATTAATGCATTATTGTTTTAGTTAAAACTTAAACTACTCTTTATCTTAAAGTTATTAATAAATTATCTTGTAGCGCATTGTCCTAGGAAAAATATGTAAAATTGTTGTTTTAATAAAAACTGCACGAATCGGTATCTAAACTATAATAATATGCACTATACAGCCGTGCATACGCACATGCAGTTATGGACATGGTCCCGAGGCTCTTTAAAGGCTGGCGCTGCAGATACAAGATTAATAGGATACGTAATTAATTATACAAATTGTAAAAACGCTGAAAATTATATAAAGGAATGCATTTATTTTCAAATTGTTTTAGAAATTTTTACAAGCGTAAAAATGATGCATATTTTATAATTAGACATTACATATTATACGAACCGCGCTTTCTTCACCTTTCATACACTATGAACAGATATTCGGATGAAAACATTTATTAGAGGTCGAGGTAAGAATCAGCGTAAGCCGATATGGAATATTAGAAGTCGTTTTTCAAATCGATATTATTTCACAGCACAATTATGTTATTGGGAGATATAAGTATAGAATATTATAAATATAGATACTAATATAGCCTATAAATAGGTACTAAGTAAATAATCATAAATCATGAGATTACATAATAGTACACTATAGTAACTAGTAAGTACAAAGAGGGATGAAATAAAAAAATTCCTAAATTGTTTTCAATTTTGCTTTATGTATTTAATATTTTACCAATGATGATTTTTTGTATGAGAATAGGTTTTAATCGGTATAATTATATATTGGCATTCGAGATAACGAGAAATTTGTAAATCATCAACATGGTACTGGTGAAAAGATGAAGGTTGCAAGATACACTACGGAGTACACGTAAAAGTAGTATCTGTAGGATAGTGCGAAATATATTATTGCGGTTGATTCAATAATTATAGTAATCTTTTCGCTTTGGTATTCGGTACAATTAAATGTATATTTGTACACATTATCATGTACATTCAATATTTAATAATCTCCTGATATCCTAGTGTTTAAACGTTTAATACATATTTACTATAATGCAAATGCATTTAATTTATTTAATTACAACTGTAATCCAAATTTGATTCCAACTTTTCAATGACGAGTAGATATACATAACACATTTTTAAGGCATACAATTTTACACGACCTAGTATACATTTACTGTTGGGTTTACTTGTCTATTAGACAATATATTATCATATTACTTATGACTACTATATAAATTTAAAAATAATATGATGCGTTAAAAAAGGGATCATAACTTCTAATATAATTTTCGCATTATCATTTTTGCATCAATATTTCTTTTTGGTGAGTTAAGACGGTGAATTAACTATCAACTATAAACATACGAGTATGTCTAAGTCATTTAACTTATTATTATTTTGAATTTGATGTATTTTGAAAACAAAAACTATATAAGTTTATTTGTTTATTTGAGAAAATTATACATACGTACTATTTTATTATACATAGTTATAATACTATAATCTTAACTTTTTATTAGAAAACATATGTATACCCAATTATCAAATTATTAAAACATACTGGAATTTGCAGATCTTAAATCGTTTTGAAATTAATAATTGTTTGACTTTCTTCAATAAGTTAAGTTTGGGTTTACCTAATAAAAAACTACTTATAAATAATTACAATTATTTATTATTTATCTCTATACAAAGAAAATCGACAGTAATTTAACAAATTAAACAACTATAACTATAATAAAATTAGTGTAATGTATGACAATTTTTCATTAATTCAACACCTATTCAAACAATTATTAAATAATTATATTTATAATTTAATTCATGTATAGTAATTTAAGTGATTCAAGTAATATAATTGGCTTATACTTATACCCAAAAGAAGAAAAAAAAAGGATTTTACGATCACGATTTTAGTGTATATATGAATAAATTGACTGCCCTGCACTTAGCTAGGTATATCTCCCGATATACCTAAACCTAATACATATAATAAATATAATCCTTGGTGGCATATTCATCTTGTTTTTTTATTACCTATTTGCTTTAATTTAAAATAGTATACCTGTTATACGTTGATGTTATCAACAAATATTTTTAATTATAAATGTATTAAATAATATAAAACTCCTGGTTCTACATTTTTTTTCATATTACAATGTAAATGATTAATCTGGTATAGAGATAATATAAAACATTTTATGCCAGGTTCATTTTGTATTTTGGAGAAAAATTCACTTCATCAAATGAAAAAAAATTTCCTTTGAGTAATTATTATATTTATAGTTCATATTAAGCTAAAGTATTAAAGTATGGTTATACATTTTTAATAAAATATATTATAAAGACACTGTCATTGTCACATTGACGCCTGACATAATATCGTGCAAGAATACAGCTGACGATGGCGGCGATGTGGTGGCGTATGAGAAAGTTACAAGATATACACGTATATTATAAAGCTGCAGTACACGGAAAAATAAAATTAATACATTATTGAAGTATAAAAACATAGTCTCGCATGTTTTTGTTCAACTTAAAATTTTAATTAAGGAATATTATATTGAATAAATCGATATTCATTTTTAAACATAATTATTTTATTCTGTATACACTATACATATTTCCTTGATTTCTTGTACTTTCGAACTTCTTTGCATGTTAGTTATCCTATGAAAATTCTGTGCGGCTTCTCCACCAGGACCTTTATGGGTCCGTATACGTAAAAATCTATAGATGAGAAAAAAAATGTAATTTTTCAAGTTAACCAAAATCGATTTCAACGTGTATATTATATATTATTATATATAATTACTATTATTTCCCAATGGAAGGGTAAAGTGTCTAACTTACTCTTCCCCTCTTCTTAAAATGCCAATGGCCCGTGCTAGAGGCTCACGTGCTTGAGTCTAAATAGTATTCAATATATTATAATTTATAACATAATTAAAATGGACATATTATTGCCTATTGGCTTACAAAATCTTTAAACGATATGAAAACGCGGCAAATACTGTATATATAAAAATAAATTATACTTAAAAGGTATAAAAAACAATAACTAATAATATACGATTATTGTTATATAAATAATTACTGTTTTCTAATTTTAGTTTCCGATTTCTATGTAGTTACATGATAATATGTAATTAGTGTTATTACATTTTGTTGGGTTTAACCTTTTGCGTTAAATTGTCGATCCCATAGTTTACCGACCGTCACCGTAAGTTAGCAGTGTAGTCGTGTAGACAAAATATAAAAATAAAAAATAAAAAACCAAGCGGACCAATGTAGGAAGTTGAGCAAACGTGTTTCGTGAATCCGGAAACAAATTTATTTGATACAGACATTCACTTTTCATGCGCGCAAAACGTGTCGTAACAAAAATGTATTTATTTTTTCGGCGCCTCGTTTGATTTCAATTGCAGGACAATGTAATCACGCGTACTCTCCAGAGGACATGTGCCTACACAATATTATTATCTTAGTTACATACAGTTGCAGTCACCATTCCTGAAATTCTGACCGAAAACCCGCAGCTCTATATCGATTTGAAATTAATTCTGTCGTGACCTTTAAATTATCTACGCGTTTCTCCAGAGTTCGTGAAGTGTATATGTAAAAAACATATTCATACTCTAGAAGTCTTGACTTGTGTATACTATATATTTTCCTTGGTTAACAAAAAAACCTATTATGCGGCCTCTAAGAGACCAAGTCGCTAATATATTAAGCAGTCGAAGGAAACACAATCAAAACCAGTTTAGTTGGAACGATTTTTGGAACTTGATTTTGTATATGATACCATCATCAACGTGGATTATTGAGTAATATATACTCTCTTTAAATCGGACGACGAAGCTGCTGTTGCCATAATTTCGTAAACTTGTTCGAAAAATTACGAAACAGTTTTATGTGTGTGCGTAAGAGAGTGAGAGTGAGAGAGAGTGAGAGGGAGTGAGAGAGAGAGAGAGAGAGAGAGAGATAGAGAGAGAGGGAGAGAGGAACACTGGTGAAAGATCCAAAGTTATGTTGTTGGTTATTTTCAATAATTTAAGTAGATGCTAATTACTTCCTGTGCCCATGCGTATTTATGGTCACTTTCTTTAACGATTGGTTTTATTTTTTATCGAAATAATTGCGTTAATTTAACTGCTATTTTTAGCACAGCATTTGTTAAACGTTTCACTTGTTTGCATTATATCGAATCGAGTTTGTGGATCAAAGACTTAACACTGTTGCATGTGAAAGTTCACAAGAATAAGGAGAGTCGCTTTAAGTCATCGGTATTACGGTCACATAATGAGCTGCAGTGTCGGATTTATCTGCACTGGATAATCTACAATATCATCTTGATGAAAACAGATTGCTCTAATCTTGATGAACCATCGTAGTTTCGTACTACTAATTTATACCATATTATACAGGTGTAATTGAAAAATGTTTAAAATAACAAGAATATATTGTACATTTATATAACGTTATTATATTATACTGCCGTATAAAACAATTATTTTCATTTTTTTCCAACGAAATAGATAAGCTTACTTAATCTTGTTATTGGAGTTAATGATAAAATAACACAAATGCGGTTTATCTATAAAACTGTATAGTAATCTAAATTCTAGATAATAATTGTTTAAATAATATTATGCATGTAAATTACGTTTTTTACAAACAATACAATTAATAAAGGTATATATACAGTTATAGGTACGTTAAGGCTTAAGCTCTAGAATATGTACATGAGTATATATTATTAATTAAAATATTAAGTATAGACAAAATCTTTATATGCTCACAGTAACAAGTATGAATACTTTTAATTTTTACATGATTCCCTTTTCAGGAAGTTATCGCTTATTGTCGGCGGCCAATAATAATTATATATATATATATATGTACATATCGATAAACAAAGCTGGTTTTTTGACCTTCGCAATTGGCAATTAAAACAAACACAATTGGATTTTAAAATTGTTTATTGATTGACGTATAAAAGATGATTTGTAGATAAAAATAAATATAGGTACACATAGAGTATAGACATGAATATTATTAAAACATTCAAAACTGTAATAAATATTTATATAATTATGTGTGTGTCAGTGGTGTAATTATGGGATGGGGGATCGGATGCCCAATGAAGGGTTTAGTCTTTTATTCTAAATACTTGGAAATTTATCTAAACACAAACTTATTGTTTTAAACTTTTGATAATATTGAGTCGTTACTTTCTATTAGCTTGTTTACTACAATCTTTTGTTATTTTGTTTTTATATATTAATGTCGATTAAGTAAATTGTATTCTCCTTATGGGTTCTGATTCTATTTAACAGAATATAAATTATCGAAAGCAAAAATTAATTGAGTATTGGAAACATACCCAAGACAGGACTTGAGACAAAACAAATTATTTTTTGTACGTTTATTCTTATGTCGAAAATAAATTACCCTCCCCCCCTCATAACTTAGCGCAAATTACTGTGTGAAAGTGTATGGGTGTACATAAATATATATTAAATTATAATAGGACGTCATGACGTATTATTTTATATAATCAGAATTATTGTAATAAGATGTATAATCACTGTACCTACCTATCTGCTTGACTGCTCGTTAAAGAAATCGGTATTTAGTTGAAAACGCTCGTATTATTGAGTTTGAGAAAAACGTTATAAAATTATGATCAATCATGCGTTCACTTATATTTTACTATCAGTAGTAGTATAGGGTGTTGGGTGTATTATAATTTATACATCTCATACAAAGTCTTCTTGCACTTGTTATTTGATACTGAATGGGAAAGTTGTATGGAGACAGTATTATCTACCGAGTGTTGTTGGTGTTAAAGGGTAATAAATAGGTATTTGAAACCGTTATGTAATGAGCCTAGTACGTTGAATTTGAATGCATACAGAAGTTATAATGCCGTAGTAAGGACAGCTGATGAAAATATATACTTTTCTTTTGATATAATCATTTTCTTGTATAATATATCTTTGAGAGGTATAATAATATATAAATATATTATTTTACCTGAATCGTGAGGTCGAATGTTTCGTCTATTTATTAAATATTTTTCCTGGATATCTCGATATGAAAACATAATAGATATAATACAATTCATTCAAAATTATTTTCATTATTATTTCAACATAGGTATGATATGATAAGATGCTGTTTAATTTGTCTGGAATATGTTTCCAAACACACGGATGTAATAATTTAATGCACACAATTAATGGCCGATTTTCCGGTTTATTCGATACAATTAAAACATAACAATACAATAGTATAGAACGAGAAAATAATTTAATTTCGTTAACTTAACGCAGTTTTGTCCACTGCTCGTTTGTAATTGCCACGCATTAGGAAAGAGTGAAATTCGACGTCTCTTGTGCAACGGACAATGAGTTCGCCCGCGCAACCGTAATGTTATTTCAGCAGTAGGTACAATATATAGCGAACGTTTTCTAATCCACTGTGCCGTTATTCGTTTATGAAACGGAAAAATCACGTTTTATGTAAAATCAGCTGTAAATAATTGGCATAGAATTTGTATGGTTTTATTTAACTCTTTGACGATTAATCGCGAGTAAATATAGCTATACAGTGTTTTGTTTTGTTCCATCAGAATATAATATAAGTTATACATACTTATAACTATTAAATATTGGGCACGAGCAAGGTTGTTTATAATGCAAAAGAATGAAGCTTTCATAAATTTTTCTAAAAATATTTCATATATGGCCAGGTACTAATGTAGATATTACAATAATTTATTATAACAGGATAATATTCTATTTGTAAATAATATGTTTACTTAATTTACATACATAGTTCGTAGTGAGTAAAATAAATTCAAAAGGAATTTATTATTTTTTTACGCAATGTCACATAAATTAATTGAGATTTTTAAAAATGTACAAGGATATATATGCAACATGTATTTATTGTAATAATTATTATGCTCCGTGCTTTAATGAAGTTTGATGACATTTTATTTTATAGCGTATTTAATCAAACTGGTAGGGTAATAATGAATATTTAAAGATTTTTTTTGTTTTTTATTCAGAGAAATTGTACAATCTGTACAAGTATAGCACAATGACCAATGGGTATAAGGGCCAAGAGAGTGGAACATGAATAATAACATTAATAAATATTTACATAAAAATATGTAAATAAATAGTACTAAAATTAAAGTTGTTCTTGAATACTAGAAAAAAGAAGCCATCCAGCAAAATTATTTCAGCGGGAGTGAATATTTAAAGACAAAAGATAAAATATTCAAACTTTAAATTTACTTTCTAGTTTCTCCTTATAGTTTTTAATTATAATAAAATATTTTGAAACATTTTTTTATTGTGTATAAACTGCAATTTACAAGTATATTATTGTACTATAAATTATCAGTCATTAAAAAATTATCTAAACCAACGTCGAAAATTAATAATCTATACAAACGCCTTTCAAAGCGTTTTATTCATATGGAATATTTAAGCTTTTGGGCACTGATGATCTCTCAAATATGTATAAAATACAAACTTTCAAATCCAACGATCTCTTAACTCTTGGTGCTCTTGCAGATTCGCTAAAACTCTTCGTATATGTGTCTCTATAATCAACTTACTGTGACCTTCAAAATATTTTAACTGTTCAAGACACTGCCAAATTATTTTTTAAACTATTCTATTCTCCTCATATTTAATAGTTAACATAACTGTCCCGTAAGCTCTCCATAATAATCTTGTTGTGGTTCAGATATATCATCACTCCATTATGCATTTGCCATACACATATAGTTCAACTGCACTGACCTATAAGCTATAACTATGTCTGGCTTTGAACCTAATATAATTGTTATAGAATCTTATAGTGCAGTGGCTCTTAACCAATGGTATGTAGCCCTCCGGGGGCCCGTGACACTCATGACAAGAGTCCACGATTATTTTTTAAGAAATCCACGTGCTACAAAATGTAAAAGAACCACCGCGATTGTGAAATGTCATAAAAACATATCTAGATTTTTTTAGGCTTTTTATTAAATCTTATACTGCCATACGTTTGTACTGAAAGAATAGTTCCATTTAATTAAAATGCATTACAATAAAACCGTATTGTTGTCAGTCATATTTTATTTCAGTTATATGTTGTACATGATGCATATATACACTAATTTAATGAGACGGGTCAAAATTAATGCATGTAGATAATTGATTACATATTTCTGATATATGTATGTGTAGAGTGTACTATGTTAGACGTGTTACATAGTGTGTGTAGATAAAAAGAGAGAGTGAGTTGAAGCTGTTCAATATGTAACATTGTAACATATAAGCGATAAATGAAATTTTTTTTTTTATTATTTATTTTGCTTTTGTTCTAAAAACATTACAGTAATGCGAGAGAAATGAAATGAAATTACCTAATTTATAAATGTCTAAAATATATCTTTTTTATTTTCGGATCTTCTAATTGATTTAACTTTATCACCCCACCTTAATAACTCTTTAGTATCCATGAACAGTTAAGTGTAAAATGTATTATATTCGACATTTTTTTATTCTTCATTTTAAACTTCGGCAACTATGACCATTCGCTGTGGTTTATATGTTCGGGGTACTTTTATGAGTCAAGCTCTTGTTTTTGGAACAGTAGCATGTGGGTGAAGAGGTGGTGCCGCCCGGAAAACGAAGCCACCGCGGTGATTGGATTTGAACCGGCTACCATGCGACTGCGATATTTTTTTTATTGAGGACATAAGAACAAATAAGTTTCACAATTACCGAATTTTAACTTGTTACTTTTGTATTAATTATATTGTAATTAATAATTATTACTAAAAGTAGACTTCGGAACATCTTTATAATTCATAATCCGTGTATGTGTCATTTATTTTAGTAAATCTAAATGGTTGTACAATTTACACAGCACAATATGTATTATACATTATATCTAATATAGTTATACATTATTTATATAATTGCTTTTATGATACTTCAGTTGTAAATATCCTTAATAATATTATTAATGCTGAACCTAAAGTAAGTATAATGTGCAGTATTACAATATCGAATACACCAATATACACGCAAATAATTTGTTACTATTTTTATTCAATGATGCTGATTCATATTTTAGTATTTTACACACTAAATTTGAATATAAAATTTTTTTCAAATAAATAGTAAATATCATTTAAATTACATTTTCGTTTTGTTTTAGTGACTAAATAACAGTTTTGTGTAGAATACACAAAATATAGACTCTGTAGTGTCTGCACTGATATTATGTTTCAAAAAAATATCTAGATTATTTTTCAATTGTTAAGAAATCAAGGTGAACAATGAATTACAAATGTTATCATGTACAATGAAAATTACGCATGTTTTTATTTGAATACAAACATTTGTCAATAACAGCTGTTAAACCAAAACCGATAATTTTTCATGGATATTTTTATTTTTACTTATTTTCCTAGAGAACTAATAGGTTATGCACTAAAATCAGTATAGAAAATGATTATTTTATTTCACAAATTCAAGTAGGTATTCAAGAATTGTCTATACGTTATTTAATATCTATATGACTATATGAGTAAATTAAATCATAATTTTCTAAAACTGCTTAGGTTATGGGTTGACAAATAATCAACTTAAACATTGCATTATTTTTTTTTTTATATATATATATAAGTGTCGTACACGGGATACAGTTAACAAAAACATATTACGTTCAATTTAGTATTTTACCTTTATTTTTAGAATTTGACTCACGATATACGCAAGAGCGTATTTTATCTCCAATTATGACTATTCATATTTTTCCCTAAGTCTAATATCTTAAATATAATAACCGTATTGATGCCTCATTTACTCATTTGCTTCATTGACTTAGCTTTTAATAATGTTTACATTTAGTACAATCGCATACTGTCATCTCAGCGCAGGGTTTTTTCTTTAACTAGCCTCGGAAATTATGTTTTTACATTAAATTTGCTTACTATACATTAAAACATATGTATTTTGTAATTGCATTTAAATACTATACATCAATCAAACGGAAACCAACTTTTTGTTTGTTTATATTTTACCAACTCAGATCTATTTTAAAAAGGGCTTAGTTGATAACATTTTGATGTAATATTTAATGATCTTAACAAATTACAGCATAACAATCAACGAATTTTTTATTATCAATTATGATTTATGAGATTTCGTTGGAAATTTTTTTCATTTAAGATTGGATGTTTCAAATTAAGTATTATATTTTCGGAAATGAAATAGTTACAACGGATTTCTCTTTTAGAACAATAATATTATTAAAAAGTTTTTCCGTGATGGGACGAAAAGTAAATTATGTATTATACTAAAATATTAATATTCGAATATAGTTAACAATGTCAACATGTAAACAACAATCGTACACATAGGTGATTAAAAATATATCACAATTTACAACTTAAATATTTAGACGTTAAACGATATTATTAAGTGTTTTTCACGTTCAAATCGTTTTAATGTTAACATGGGTCTTAATTAGATTTCTAATACAAAACGATTTTTATTGCTTTAAAATTAAATAATTAGCAATTAACTTCATGCATTATATAATACGATGTACATGTGGAATTGCATGATTTAGTTCTCAACGATAATGCATTGATCATACATTCTTACTATGCTAATAATAATGGAATTATAAACATTTTTTTTATTTTAAAATAGCTATTCTTTAGTTATTATACGTAGTTCATATAGTGAAAACAATAAATATTATACTTATATCGAGTGTTAATATGGTATTCAAAAACGATTCAATTCCGAAAACGTGACGCTTTAAGGCCACCAGCACGCATATATGATTTCCTCCATAATGGTAAAACGACTGCTACAGGTATAACCCATTACGTGAACGAATTGTATGTCACGCGAACGTTATGAACGATTATAATATATACCTACTAGACAAATAATACACACGTTGCCAGGCGCGGATCGGACCAACGGTCTACGGGGCAGGGGGGCGCGGGGGCGACGGACATAAAGATTTTTCAATCATTAAAATACCCAACGAAAATGTATTTTCTGCAGCGCACACGTTACCACGTATTAATATTCACCTTGCTGAATGCGCGTGTATACTGTATACTGCGTAGAGAGATAATGATGAATTCGTTTGTTTCTAAAACTGCAGTACACAGTGTACGCATATAAATATACGGCGAGAAAATACAATTTACACGAAGCGTAGAGATCCAGCCAGGATGTGTTGTTGCACGCGCGAGGATGATGGAAATCCTAAATCGATTGAAGCCCGTGTATAGGTGGCACGCATGCGTTTTTCTACATCGACAAAGAAAACAACGTTTTTTCGCGTTCACTGTCGAAGTTAAACAAAGGGGCGATGGGCGGGGGGGGGGGGGGGGCGAAGGACCGATGATCTGTTGCGACGGCGTTTTCGATGTACATACATATACGTGCACGGGGATGCAACGACTCTCGAAATGTCGCACCGTGTCATCGCCGAGAAAGCGTGATATTTTTCCAAACAGATCTTACGGGGAGGGGGACAAATTGTTACAATACGAAATGAAATAAGAAATAACCAGCCGGCACCTACGAGCTACGCGCGCGCGCGTTATATACTATCGCCGCCTGTAAATTGTTTGTTATCGCGGTGGCCGTGGTGCGATAAAAACATTGCGGTGGCGGTAACGTAGGAACCCATTGTCGAGCGATCTTTCCGTCGCGAGAGGTGCGCGCGTGAAAGTTTCGCGGCGGCGAGACGAAGAAGAGGTACGTAGCGGCGGCGCGGCGCGTATAATGACGTGTAATACGTAAAACATTTTACTGTTGTAAACGTAATGGTAAATAACAGTAATATTCGCAGTGGGATTACACAATATCGACCGCATAGCACGCATGTATACGCGTAATAGTCGTAATACACACTGTATACACCGCCGACGATGTACGAGAGGACGACGCGTAATTTCCGCGGAACGCACGTGCGTCCACGAACGAAATCGCGGCGGATGAAGTACGCCGTCGGGTTTGTTAAAAAAAAATCATGTTATAATCGTAACAATTGGTTTTTTTTTGTCCACGTAGTGACCACTTCCCTCCCCCGTGTACGCTTATTGTTACGTTATTATAACATTTTCGTACGCTGCATAATAACCGTCGTATGTAGGGCGTGGGCACATAATAATAATAATAATAATAATAATAATAATAATAATAATAGTAGGACGGACACCAATCCACGCGGAAAGTGAAACCATCACAAAGTGGCACGTAGAAATCGAACTTTATGTTGATCACTCTCTGTGCAAGATACGGACATAATACGTTACATACTTACATCATAAAAGTGTTGAATAAATCTATTCCGCATGAAGGTCGACGTATTACGTCTGTATTATATTGTAACTTTAAAGTTGAAATGTAAACGTATCACACCGTTATAATGAAAGACTAACGCTTAATCTTTAGAATAAGAATAATTATAACTTATAAGTCTATAGTCACAAAATTGTTTATTTTATTTAACTTAACTTACTAATGGAGAAACGAAAGATTTTGAGTTTTTAAATTATAATCATAACAGAGTGTTACGTATTATATAACCGGCAATAGGCATCATTTTTAAGGTTTTAGGAATGCCATATTAAATACTATGTAATTGATTTAAAATCAATAAGTCATCATCATTCTTAAAATGGATCGCAACTCTACTATGATTCAATATTTACATGCTTACAAAAATAAGAAAGTCATCAGATTATTCAGGATCTACTTATTTCATCAAGTGAAATAAAAATATTTGTTTGTCAAAGTTCAGCGTTATTTCTAAGTCTCATTTTCCGAGTCTTCCTTCCGATTGAAGATTACAATACTTTAAATACCCATGAACCCCGATAAACTCTCTCTCAAAATTATTCCTTTCCAGTCCAATACATCCGATCTATACCATATGAAACTATTATGAAACTTTTGTAACGTAACCTAAAAATCATTATGAGTCGCAGTACAGGTATATGCTCACGAAGTCCTCCCCCCACACTACGCGCGACTTTATATAATGTGTTGATTGCGCCGCGAAAAAAATAACTCTCTATATTATAATCGCGATGTATACTTTATTATATAAATATAATATATTATAATAACGTACGTATACATATAATAAGTCTCGGGCTGCAAGTGTACACGCACTAATGCACTATGACATACGACGTAACCCGTTCCGAGGGAGAAATGTCGACGAGTATCGCGGGGCGGGGAGGAACGGGAGACACGCGTGGGAGGGATCGATTCCGAATGCGATCTTCGTCGCTTTCCAAGAGACGGCGGCGGACGGTACGATAACGATAATAATAATAATAATAGCGGTGGGGATGGGGTGATCGTATTTGAATATTATTACGTTGTTACAGAGACTATAGGAGGCACGCACTCGACGCTTGCAGCTCTCAATTCGTCGGTGGACGGCGGCGAGGGGGTTGACGTAACGGCGCGCAGGCGAAAGGATTCAAGGCCGAACGGAGCGCGTCGGCGATGACCACCGCGGCCGTGTCGTCATAACATTGCTTTCTACTGCTGCCGCGCAGGTGGGGCGGTGTACGATTCACATTATAGCGCGCGCACGCACACGCACGCAGAAATATGCTTTACGTACGGTTGCGCCCGACCACCGTCGCGCGTCCGAGCGCGTTATCCACGCGTCGCTCGCCCGGGTGAAAGCGAACGCGTTCGTTCGGACGCACGGGTTACCGCGTGCGCACAAACATTAAACGGGCGTACGTTGTTGAGAGAAAAAAAAAAAAATACGTTATATTGTAATATCGCGCCGCGTCGGTAGTCCGCCGTCGTCGATACGTTACAGCAGGGGTCGGCAATGGGGGGGGGGGGCCCGAATAAGTGGACCGCCAAAAATATTTATCATTCTGCAAAATGACGTTTTTAAAAAATAAATATCGTTCAACATTAACTGCTGTCCGCCTTGAAAACACTCAGCACATTAGTTCTTCACCAAGAGTGGCGAATTTTTAAAGACCGGCTCAAGACAAAAAATGTCATTTTTCTCATTTGTCACTTTTAATAAAAAAAGTTGTGAAATTATTTTATTTCATAGCCCCCGAACATTTTTTTTTCAAATCATCTGGACCGCCGTAGAAATTAATTGCCGACCCTTGCGTTATAGCCGGCGGCTCCGTACGTTTACACACATCGCGTAATAAACCGTGTAAAACATTTCACGATAACAACACACTGGTACGTTACGGCGTCACGCGCGCTCGCCCCGCAGCCGCAGCACGCGGCACATCACGGTCGCTCCTCGCTCTCTAGCTCGCCCACGATTCCACGCGGCTTTCCATTCGCGGCCGCCGACGACTATAGCGGTTAAACCGCCGCCGCACACTTGCCCTTTCTGTCTCGCCGCCGTTACGATGCGCGCCCCACCCGCGCTCACCCGCACGTGCACTGCCGAGATTTCTACACGCCGGGCCCGCTTCTGCGACGAGCTTTTTTAACACTGCACGGTGTTACGCGATCACGTTGTGTTCCGCGCTCTAATCGCTCGATCTTCTTCGTGCGCTCGCCGGGTCAGGGTTCTTCACCCTTCCCGGTATCGCTCTACCGGGGTGGCAAATATTGCGTTCCCACCCGAAACTGCTCGGAAACACCAGTTGACATTTTGCCCTATAGCACAGATAATCATTATACATAAGACAATAAACGATTGACATCAGCTATCAAAGCGACTCGGCCGACTACATAAAGTATACTGCAGTCGCTTCAAGCGATGAGACCAGAGTCACCTGCGGCGTTGTCTGGATGGCATTACTTGATGATTTTATTGCTGTCCTTAATGTATCCAGGTTGTTTTTGAGTAACGCCGTGCGAGGTGGCATAGGTGAAACATTGAAATATAGTAGGTAATACATTTACCGTACAGAATTAACCCGGAAAACCGCGATTTCAACAAAATCCATCCCTTAATAATATTTCTACCTATAAGTCCTATGGTAAAGTGTACGGTATATAATTCCCATCTGTATAGATGCTCATATAACCCACTCGCCCCAGAGTATAGATCACTCATGTGTGAATCGAGCAAACTCGTTGCTGCTTTATACGCATATATACACGCCAATCGAAAACTCTAAACACGCATTATTGTGTTTTTGATATTTATAAATAATTATATTACCTATAATACTATGTGCACGTGTTCACCACGTGGGTAAAATGTGTTCCCGATAAATGTGTTTTCTGCTAATCGAGTTAGCGCATAATTAGCGAGCATATCTAGACTGTAGACATGTAGAGTCTGCAATTGACGCGCACGCATCCGCAGAATCGTACACCGGGTGAGGATTTCGAAAAAAATTGAAAACAAACGATACGGAATAATATGCGCCGCAGCGGTCTTAATATTCAATTATAGCGCAGTTGGATACGTATAGTTGTATACACGCGTATATATAATATATATACTGCGAGTCCACGTGTGACAACACGATATTTAAATACATAAATGCGCGGAAATCGAACTTCGCGCAGCTTTATACCGCCGGCGTAAGTGCAGTTAAATACATTTAGACACTTTTATAGGTGCAGAGTGACGTTTCCGCACGCTGCAAGATTATCAGCAGCTGATTTAATGTTATATTAGAAACTTATACTGTACTGCAAAAGTTTACTATGCGTTAAAATATTTTTACGTAATACGGTAAATGGTCGTGCGGTAGAAATCAAAAACCATTCGTTTTAGGTACACATTTTATTTTCTTAAGACTTGAAAAAATTGGCCGGAAAGATTGTCGTCGTCGTCGTCGTCGTCGTCATCATGTACCGAGAGTAACATTATACGAATTATATAGTATAATAACATATTATTTATATCTATGCGTTGGCGAAAACCTACTTTACCGATTCGTCAAAAATTATTACCGCATACCTATAGCAATATGAAAACACGTGAACCGCAAACGTACACGTACATATCGGCGATTGTAAACTGCGCCCAAAATACAGGTAAACACAAAATCACACATGTAAACTGCGCCCGAATTTTTATCAAGAGTAAAAAGGTGACATGTAAACTGCGCCCGGGTAAAATTACAGGTAATATACTTAATTCGTTACAGCCATATAATTTGAATAATTAAAAATAAAATATAATTTAAAAAGTTTAAATAATTATAAATATTACAAATAATAATGTGGATACATATTCATCAATTGGAATTTGGCTACTATTATATTTATTAATTAAATTTTCTAACTTTTCGCGTTTTTTTTTTGTTTTAGAGTTTTGGAATTTCAACGGTTCATTTATACTATTTAGTTTAATGTATACTTCTATTTGAATTTCTTTTAACTTTTCTATGAACATGAAAATATTTGGATGAGTTGTATAAAAGCTGGAATTAAAGTGAGAATGAAAAGACTCGCATGCATTTGTGGTTAAAGTTGGCTCTGCTGATGCTTGAGCCCATACTTCAGGTGGATACTGAGCTTCTTCACTTATATATACGTCTACCAAATAATCCGCAAATCGTGTCACTCTTTCGTCGTCAGGCTTTGATTTCATTAAATAATTGACAAAATACTCAGATACACTTTCTGGACTTAGAAATGGTAAACCGTAACAATGCACTAACCACCTTCTAATATCACTATTTTTATCTTTACTTAAATGCCTGTGATATACTTGAAAAAGTACACAATCGTCAAACATAGAGACTTTGATAAGTGAAAATTTAATAAGTTAATAAGTCGGGCGCAGTTTACATTATATCTTTTTAACATAGATAACATTCCGGGTGCAGTTTACACTATACCTTTTCAACTAAGATAAAAATTCGGGCGCAGTTTACGTATGGCCGTACATATGACATCGATATTTATGTACCTGTACGCATTGTTACTCCGAAGCTTTCGACCGTGTGCATATACGATCCTGCCGCTGAATATCACGTAATAGCCTATATAGTGCACGTATCGCACGGATATTTCGGGGCCTAGCCTAGCCCGTTCTCGGACCAGTCCGTCTCCATATCGCGCTTGAGAACACGTGCGTCCGCACCGGGTGTAGGTATGCACGGCGGTCATTCGTCGCGTCGCAAATCCCTCTGTATATAATGTACACGGTAAAAATATACACTTGTGTACGTACGCAACAGTCCGATTACAAATTCAGTTGTTTTCTCGTTATGACACGTATCCCGTTCTTTTCGGTATGCAGTCATGAGATTACAATAATTTAGAAATCAATTTTCTTGGTGCAAAACGCAGTATACGTATTATGTTGCGCGCGCGGTTACGGCCAAGATATTGCGCGATGATAATTATGTATGGCCCGTATTATTTACACACGCCCTAATTCTCTACGCGCGGTGCGCGCGCCAAACAGTGTTTTCGGTAACATAGTGTGTACACTTTTTTTAGTTTTTTTTTCTTTTTATATTAAAATGTTAATCTTATTAATTACTGTTGTTTTCGTTAACGATTTGTTTTTCCGCATATTGTTTGCCGGCGTTATGGTTTCGTAACAACCGTAACGCGGTACACATCAATACTAGGGAAATGTGTTGTTTCAGTTATTAGTAAAAACATTTACTAACACTTAACCGAAAAGACGTTAGTCTTGTGTGCGTGTTAAGATGATGCGCACTTCTATGCACTTGTAATAATAAACTTGACGGTCACACACTTTCTTAATAAGTAATAATAAAGCTATAACTAACCTTATGTACATATATTACTCGTATATACTATATATATATACAAATCGAGTTTTTCTTTTCCAACTCAATATTATCATTAAATTATCCAAAAAGCATGATCTAAATTATCAAAATTCATTGGCATTATATTTGGTTGTCATATCGTCAATATTAATTATCTTTGATGTTTCATCATACCGTGGTCCCTACGTCATTTTAATTTACCAACACAGAATCGATCAAATTCGAATTTAAATCTTTTACGAGCAAATTCATAAAATTAACAATAACAAATGATGGTGATTATTGACAAAAAACACATACGTGGAAATCGTAGAAAGTATAAGAATAAGAAGCAGATGTATGACTGATTGTATCATTGATTTTTAAATACCTCTAACAATACATGGAGATATTATTATATGGATCTCGTAAAGTATAGTAAGGTTGGATGTAGAATAGTCTCGTCAATGCTCAATGATAATATTGCGCAATTATTGTTGATTATTAAATGTATGTAATAATGTTTACTATTATAAGTATACAAAGCTGGCGTGTGACCAAGAATTCTTTTCACAGTTGATTCGGTGTAAAATCGAGGTTGCGTCTATGATAAATAGTCGTATAAACACAAGCATATTATTTGAATAAAACAAATTACGATCAACTATCATCGACATGTAACGTTAACTAAGTTCACATATTATATATGTATTATTGCTTATGTATATAGTATATATTATGTAGTGTGTATACACATTTCGTTTCGAAAAATATAACTCTCGGTTTCGGTCGACCCATATTATACAACAACGTGATCACGTGGATACATGTATAATATATACGAATAATATTTGAATATTAAATACAATTAATATTCATAAAACACAAATCATAACCGTATATGATTTCAGTGCAGCGCGTACGTACGTTATAAATTATAATCAACTGGGTTTTTAAATGTACGAAATATATGAACGTATATAAGTATAAGTACAAAAAATATGTAGATATATATATATATATATATATGTGTGTGTATAAATATATGGCTTACAACTAAACGCTGAGTAAGTAAAACAGTAGATAATCATTTACATTTAATGTATTCATTGATTCATATGATTTTACGTGTAATATGTCATCTTATCTTACTATTACATAAAGAGACAGCGTTTGTTTGTTCGCAAAAATCTCAAAAAGTACTCGACGGATTTTAGTAAAGTTTTCACTAATATATA
The DNA here is from genome assembly GCA_949715065.1 of Periphyllus acericola. Lineage (NCBI taxonomy): Eukaryota > Metazoa > Arthropoda > Insecta > Hemiptera > Aphididae > Periphyllus > Periphyllus acericola. Next base: position 16,917,440 of record OX454265.1, read on the forward strand.
TACTCGTATATCTAGACTCAGGGAAAGTTTTAATGTAAAATTTGTTTGGAAAAGTTAATTGGGTGTCGAAAAATATATCAATAATGTAAATAATTTGAGAGTATTTTGTAAACGCCTTGGAATCCCGGAACGGTCACGGCACTGTCACGTCACTGCTGTGTGTAAATATACCTTAACCCGCCACTATATCTGCACTGTTTATAGATAGCTTATTTGGTTTTATCGCTCGCTCATACAAGTTTATGATATGTGAGTACAAAAGACACTGCTCACTATCCACAAAAATTTTTTAATTCACTTAATCCATCACATAACTTACAACTTAAAGATGGAGTTCCTATTATATTATTACGTAGTTTAAACCCACCAAAATTATGTCACGGTATGAGACTGCAAATAAAAGTTATGCGTGATACTATTATCGAAGCTACTATTCACACAGGACCAGTAGCGAGAGAAATTGACTTAATAGTTTTATTTTTTTGTATTAGCAATTAGCTACTGATATAAAATCATTTTAGCTCAACAATTACTGAAGTTAATACTCCGTATACCACCTATTGATTTACCTTTCCAGTTTAAGAGACTTCAATTGTCTATTAAAGTTTCGTTCGCTATTACAATTAATAAAGCTCAAGTGAAAACATTTCAATATGTTGGTATTGATTTGCGCTCCGACTGTTTCTCACATGGAGTTATATGTGGGATTGTCAAGAACAGATAAACCGGAAAATCAGTTTATAATATTACCAGATGGTTTGAAAACAAAAAAATTTTATTTACTCTGAAGTTCTTTAAAATAAATATTTAAAAAAATATCATATTACATGCACTTATCACACATAATGTAATTTATTATTACCTTACGAGATTACTATTTGATTTAAAAAAAATATAAAATTAAAAAAATAATTAAAACAGAACAATCTGACCAGTACAACATTCATTCGTGCATGAGCCACGAGGGACAGCTATATATATTATATATAAAATATGGATAAATTGTAGATGATATAAAGTTCACCTGGTCAGATAAACCTATGAAAAGTATAGAAATAGCAAAGCGTTGTAGGGTCAGCTACCTATATGATGTATAAATGTATAATTGACTATTGTTATTGTTATACAAATCACAAAATGATTGTTATTATTATACTGCTGTATACTAACTACTCCCGTACATAAAGTATTCTGTTAATTCTGTACATAAGACTTCGGGGATTTTGACAAATATCATTATTATATTATATATTTACGTAATTTAATATGAAATTATAATAATTGTCGTCGCGCTGATTTGGTAGCAAGTTCGTTTAGTTTAGAACATCATTGGAGTGGATTGTAGTTTATTATAGTTTATAAATTATAGATCCATGGTTACGCCTATGGGCAACACATTTGGGTTGTACGTTTATCGTATCAGTATTAACCATCGGGTTTACAACAGCTATTGACAATTAAAAGAAAAACAAATCCTCGGGGAAGGACGGTCAATAGATACAACTGCGATTGCCTTCGCGGTTACGCATGTACATATTTAACATAATAGAGTAATATACCGTCACCGTAGTCACTGATAATATTGTAATACGACACATAATAAGGTATACAGTGTCGAACTAAAAGAGATTTTTCACAATTTTATCGGTGTTGTTTGAAATCACACGTGACCTATATATAATGTCCATTTTCATAATCACATAACACTATATTATCGGGACATTGCGTAGCCTACACATCTATATACGCATTATTTTTGTGGCCCGAAAACGTGTACACTATACTTTAACGTACCATTGTGCCGTTGATATTTGTGTATTATAGTATCGGGTATTATTGCATTCTCTCGCCAACGGATCGAGCTAATTCCGCCCGGCACCCGTAAATTTCAGAATAAAAAGTATATTATCTCGTTGTATACATCGGAAATACAATACTAACGAAAACAATTTCACGAATCAACAGCGAGATATTAACTACTATTATGCCGGTGCGTTACACACCGCGCGCGTGCAGAACAAACGGATTTCTATTGTGCGGCGCGCAGGAAAAATTGCCTAGAAAAAAAATCACTACACCGCGGACATTGTACAGTGTACACGAATGATTGACACCTGACCGTGTAGCGTCACCGGTCCAGCGCAAAACCGTACACGTGTTCCGTACGAGCACGCCGACAGCGGAGAACACGAGTACAGAAGCACCGGTGCACCGCTACGTATGCACTATGCACTATGTCATCACGTCGCGTGCACACAGTCTCGTTACCACAGTCTACAATGGCTCTCTGTATTCGCGCGCAAATAGACGCGGTCGTGTCCCGTCCGTGCCTGGCGCCGGTGTACGCGAAACGTAACCCGAAGACGTAACCGAAGACGTTTTCTTTGCAGCTAGACAAAAATATGTTTACCGCGTTTGCCTCAAGTATAGGGACATCACGCCCCATATTCTTAAAAAAATTTGGTTCGATAATTTAAGACCACTTATAATACAATTTAATAGATTACGCATATATTCACTATTACCTAGTCACTCTTTTTATCTTGGTCTAAATAATTCTCCTTTTTGTACACTTCATCTCAACGAAAGTCCTTGCGATCTCTACCATAATATATCATCTGTTTGCCCTGCTCTGAATTCCAAACGCTTATTCCTAATTAATTCTCTTAGATCTCTCAACTGCCCCTTTAATCTCCATTCCATTCTAAATTCTAATTGCAGCTTCACCATTAAAATTATCATTAATTTTATTTTGGATACTGGCTTTACTATATAGTATTTATGTGTTTTAATTTAACTAAATTCTGTATTCTAACATTGTGTAATTGTTGAGCTGTATTAGTGTTATTACTTAAAGGAATAAATAAAAAAAAAAAAATGTGTACCGTGGTTAGCGCAGTGTATTATTACGATCCGGGCGAAGCAAAAACGATGCGCAATTGGTAAACGATGGGTTGTCACGTTGTCACACGGTCGTCGCACTAATCGGTGTAAAGCAATAATGATTAATAATAATTTGTCGCCGTCACCACACATTGTGTACATCAATCCATTATTATTGTGTTGTTTTTGCAAATTACGATTTCGCCGTCGCAATTAGCCGAAACGTAACATAATCGGCAAATCCACAACGGCAAATCCAACCGGTGGTTGCGTGCAACGGTTTTTTATCATTCTAAACCGATAGGTATGATGTTTTGTCGATTTCGTACAACTGTCGAACGTGATCATTAATCGGTTGATTTTAACGGTGTCGCAGCCGCATCGAACGATTATTAGCAGCGATATTATAGTAATATCGCTGATATTCTGTTCAATATTATTCATATTACTATATCCAATAGAAATACTAGAAATTATGATGGTTGGATCAACAGTAAATACATTAAGACTTGTCGGAACAACACGGACTTTTGATTATACGGAAAACCGCACGAATTTGCTCTTGCCAGAAACAAATTGTATTGCAGATTATAGATATTGGACTGAAAGTCTGGGAAAACTAGAAAGTTGTGGAAAACTGAATGTTTTTCTTGTCCAATAACACGTTATTCCATCTTGGATAATTTTATTGACATATTATGTGACATAATGATAAGCGTTTTCGCACTAATTTTAAACGAAATCACCAAGAACTCGAAAAATTCGCGTTGACGACATTCTTCGCGGAAATATACGTATTTGCAACCAAGCTCGTTGGTGGGAGATGCCTCCCTCTGGTCGTCAAGACTTGACATTTATTATAGGCCTCTGATTTTTCCCTCAAATTTTCTTCTTTTAGAAGCCATAAGTTGGAATGTCGAATTATGATTTATTGGAAATTTCTATAAAAAAAAAGGAATTCCCATTAGTTATTTTTTCTATTGTCAAGATTTCAAATAATTAATTAATTTCAGGTAACATGAACACTATCATCGTACCTACATACAATTAATGATACGATAAAAATCTATCTTTGTACGCGTTCGGTATAGACTCTGCTCCGTTGCCTCTATAATGTCGACCGATAATATTATGTGTATGATATTATCGCTTGTCAATACAAGTACGTCCGCGTCATGACGTCATACGTTAATTCTCAAGTACCAAAATAGCAATTATTATTCATTTTACAAGGGCAGACGTTATTAAAAGGTGATTATTATTTTCCTATTGATAGTACCTATTTCGTTTTCTCTTAGAATTATTGTAACCAACAATGGATATAATAAATTGATACATTTTTTGTACTTAAAAGATGAAACTCGAATAGATGCGTACAACTTTGTTTCTGATATTTTTTTATCTGTGGCAAATCAATGTGTTATTTATTATATAAACTGACGACATATTTGATGTAGGCAATGGTAAAGAAATTAAGCACAGCATTATATCATACTACGATAGTCCATAGTCAATAATTATTTGATACAAACATATTATAAAAAGATATGCATAGTACTATAAACATTGAAATAGTTCAATTTTAAAAGTAATTGACCAATTTAAACTGACCATCAGCACTTAACATCCAACATTTGTAGTATGCTTGACGAACGGAAGTGGTTCAATAAACAAAATGTGTATCACGTTTTCCTCAACTCAAATAAAGCTCTTAAAATATAATTAAGTAGTAATTGTCCAGTGTTTAGTTCAAAAAGTTTTCCCTACGTGGGACTGTGGGTGAGTAGAAAATAAATACCGAACAACCTGTAAGAAAATGTGTTATTGATAGTTGATACTGGTATCTGATAATGATGATATTTTGAAGATTTTTAATTAGATTTATAATTAGATTTTTTTGAATATTTTGATGATATTTTGTAGATGAATAAACCATCGCTGAAACCGTGAAAAGAATTTCAAATGAGGAGCCGGAAAAAAATTGTAATGCGTATTGAAATTTTTCTATGAGCTAAAATATTAATTAAGAAACCCCTTTGTTAGTGTACAAAGTTATACCCCGGGGCCTCAAACAGTCATAACGTTTTAGTCCGGGCTCGTTGCAACACTTCATTAGTTCATTATTTCAATCAATACCATAACAATATTAGAACTTGGTTGTATTTTATACATTTATGGCTGTACCTTGACAGTGCAGTCTAAAGTCTAAACACTCCAAACATATCATATTATAAATAGTATAAGACAGAGCTTATCTTTATACCCTTATTTTCAGCGCTAATGAGTCACACAATTATTACAGTGCTAACTGCCATTATTTGTAACTATGTATTTTCGTTATTTTAACAACGTTTTCCGATTAATAAGCTAATAGGTTTTGATTAATCATAAACTAGGTAGTATTTCAGTATTATTATACGATTTAAGTTATGTTTGTAATATCGTTTTTTCAGTGTTCAGATTGACGGATGTATAATTTGTTGTGTAACGACAATGATTAACATGGATACTAAAATTTTTTTATACGATTTTCGACAAACCAATTGAATAGAACAACATTTTTATGCAGCAAATTTGATACAAATAATGACTTCATGCTAAAGCGATGTTTCACCAAACGTACACTTTAAATTTTAAATAGCCCCTTCGGGTATAATTATTACTTCAAAAATAATGTTTGTTATTACTTATTAGTTATTAGCTTTATTGCTATTTAGTATTTATTAATACAATTTCCTATCTAGGTTGGTGAATATTTACATACAAATTATCGACGTATATGTATGCATCTAGTTATAAATTAATGTGAACTGTGAAGTGCAATAATTGTTATCTAAATATAAATAAAAACTAAAAATTAATAAGTACATTTGACATTCGAATATTGTTCCATATTGACGTACAACGGTATTGCACGACGTCAAGCGGTTGGGGTAACCAGTAGGAAAGAAAAATTAGGTATGAAAAATATCGAACGACATAATTTATTAATCGCCGACCGAAGGAGATGACCTATATAAACTATAATTATGTATACAGTCGGTGTACAATACTCGTGCACGGACTGTATGAGGTCAATAGGTAAGTATAATTTTTTTGAGGATTATAGAAGGTCCATAGGCCACAGCCCATCCGACGACTCGGTAGTTATTATTTCGTGATGGTAAAAGAGTTTCACAATACCTACCCAGTGCCCGGAGAAAAGAACGAGAACCGTAATATTTGATACACAAATAGGTAATCAGGTGATTCGTACACCGTGACTAAGTATCAAAAAAAATAAATAAAACGAATACCGCAAACGCGACTCGCAAATCACAACACGGTTTTTGTGAAGAGTTTAGCTCTCGAAAGCAAGTACCCACGTAATAATATTGTAATTGTATAGCTTATACAGATATTATATATTATTATGTAAACGGTTATGTTTTGAGTTTTCCTATTCCGAATGAACAATGTAGCTCTACTCGTAAATGTGTTCATGATAATTGCCCACCAACATTGTATTTGGAGAAAAAAATGGATTCGGTTCGTCAAACACCGGTAACATTTTGACAGTGCGGATTTGAATACGCTAGAAGATTAAAAATACTACGCGGACAAGAAATGTTTATTCTTATTAGTTATTATATAGGTACCCTTTTTATAGTCGTCATAATCATGGTTATGGGCTTGATATAATACTTATCACTGGTTATTATTGATTAAAGATTATATTATATTATAATGGGGGGTAATATGAGAAATATCACAATAATGGTCACGATAATCCGACAATCAATAATTATAATCCATCTGAACATCATTTAATAAAATATTACGGTCCTTGTCAATAACTGGACACGATAAAATAAAATACCTGTGGATTTCAATGAATCTCGATGTGAATTTAATGTTCTTTAGGGACTAAATTACCCTGGTATATTGATATCTGCCAAACGTTTACATTATAATTGAAGACCACACTCGCTGGTATTAGAATGACAGAAAATGGCAGCCCGAATATATAACTTGGATAGTAAAATATTTACATCAATAGACAAAAATACTATCGTTACCGATAAAACTGTGATTTATGTGGACGATTAAAGTGTGGGTAGTACATTTTTAAAGTGATGTACAAAATACAAATATACCATATTATGGCATATTATGAAAGGAAGAAACTAATTATTAAATAATTAATTTTTAACACGTGTACGAGGTAAACTATTTAAAACTACTTACGTTATTTTTGTATTGGCGATAATTATCAATATTAACAGCATATAAAATCTTAAATAATAGTCAATACGTCATGATCAACAATATATTTTGTTTTAATTAAATTAATAACATACCTATCCTATCCCTTGATGCTGCTAAATATTTAGGCTTAATAATTGACCAAAAATTGACTTGGAACAAACATAATATAGAAGCAAAAATACTGACCTTAACGCTCGATAAAGAACTCTAAAAACGTTATTATCAAAAAAACAAATTTACTAACTTAGATACCAAACTTTTATCACGCAAAACTCTCCTAAAGCCTATATGGGTTGCAACTCTGGGATCTGCTAAAAATCAAATTTAAACAAAATTTAAGTTTTTCAAAACATTTCACTTAGAAAAAATATTAACGCTCCCTTCTATGTTCAAATTTAACCCTCCACCCAAGATATAGATATCAAGCTAGTCTTAGCTGAAACGGATATTACATATTTATACATATTTTAATGATTTATCGATTTATATGATACCAAAACATCAAATATTGAAACTGATTGCATCATATACATATATACATGGTAATGCTCATTTTAATATTTATAATGACCATCATTTTTTATGAGTATTTTTTTTGTTTGTTTGGATTATAGTTTTTTGTGGATGCAAATAACCTATAAACTATTATACATGCATTTAAAGAACCAATGAGCTATATGTATATTTTGACGCGTAATGACATATAATTAAATAAAGTACAAATATTGAGATTTGTAAATGCCATGGTACAACAATATTTTGTAGTGACTAAATTTAGATCATTTGACACTGACCGTTTGACACGAAATATAATTTATATAATTTGATTCAACTGTGCAATATTTGTAAATCATTTGGGTCAAATTATTGGTTAAATGCAATAATGAATGATGTTTCTATGCATCTAAAAATGTATAACCTAACCTGTAACCTAAGTCCTAACCTAGTCAAATATTTTTATTTTATTTTTTAGGCCTGTTCCAGTATCCTCAAATAATTGCTGTTGTTTAGTGGTGTACCTACGAGCCACGATTTTTTATTTAATGTAGACTGTCATGCTCCGACGAAGATCTCCTAAACTGTTTCACAACTGATCTAAGGCAAGTTTATTTTGTAAAAAAATTATATATACATTTTCTTTTCTTTTTTAATCATTTGCGCTGTTTCCGCGTTACCCGCCGTTTGAGAGCGATTTAACCTTGTATTAAATTCTGTGTAGCGAATTCGGTCAAAAATACATTGTATATGTCGAAACGAACACGATAAACCGTTTACGGTTTCGGTCGAATTAACAACTAAACAAAAAATAAAAAAATCTGAAATATTTGTTTGCATTGAATGATTATCATTGGCGCAATATTCACTTCGAAATGTTTAAATCTCTCTAAAAATAACGGAAAAATTTAATCATAAATGTACACCGTTGCGTTAGAGCGTTTCACATATAGACAAAATAATATTTTGAGCAATAAAATAGCTTTTACCTATTTAATATTTTAATCATTAACAACACATTTATTAAGAAGTGACATCAAAATAGTTTTTGGTTGCCTGACAACTTTGTATAGCTACAGCTTATGCAAAGGCGGTTTTTAATCCGTTGTCCAGCCTCATCCAGCTGCGTTATTTTATATAGGTTCATCGTCACTTGCACAGTATTTTAGATCATTATTTTCATTGTTTATAGACTCATTTCTTTTTACATGTTGTCCGGTAAAGTTTCAATTAAATCTTAAAAAGTTTAAGATTGCAATCGTTTCTTGTTAAAATGTTTAACTATAATTAAGTAATTAAAGGATATTGATGGTAGGTATCGTATACAAGAAAAACTCTAATAAATGTACATTTTTATATACTACAAGTTGGTTCTATAATCGTTCGTTCTATTCCTCTGGTGAAATAGGTTAGCTTTGTGTCCTTGTCATTTAAATAATGTCCTAAAAGTTTTATTTCTAAGTACCTATATGCTATTATAAAAAATATGAATACTCATATAAAGGAAATAGAACCTTAAATACATTTTAGTACCGGTTTTTTTAATAGTAATGTTTTACTTTCTATTGATAATTCAATAAGAAAACAAATATCAAATAACGGACATAAAATGAAACCAATAAAAACCTATCCTGACGGCTAGGGCTGTGTATCACATAATCATTTATAACATTTTTATTTGTCGTCCTCTGTACTTAAATAAATATACTTACGTTTTAAATGATAAAATATATAAAATAGATGGCTTATCGTTGTTGGAAAGGTCTGACGGTATTTACGAAAAAATACTCTGAGTTAATCAATGTTGAGATATAACACTCCGTATCACTGCAAATGAAAAATAAATGATATTAAATGTAATACACCCACGGCATGATATTTCTATGGGTGCAGGAATAATTGTGATTGAAAAATGTGATATTATTATTTGTTCATACAATTTTTGAATCTGTACTCTTCAAACTTCTTTCAAAGTCATATAGCCTATGATTAGTTATAAGTATAACTAATAAACATTAAAACATAAGGAGTGCAACAAGTAGTATACACATCGATTTGCGAACGTGGCAGTGCATTTGAAAGTTCACTATAATAACAGTATAATTATTATTATCAATAGTAACTAATACCTTTTACATTATATAAATAAACATATATTGATATATATATATATTTGTAAACAATATCCATAACAAGTTTTTCAAGTAAATGGTTTGTGATTTTTTACACGAGAGTAACGGGTATTACCGTGTCACACTATATTACAGAGCTCCTATGCAGAAATCGCTTATTATGACCGAAAGTCTGGCGGCGAAACTGCGCTCACGGCCGAATAAACAAAATATCCGAACCAATGTCTCCGAGTTTCATAGAAAGTCGTTTGATCGTCAGTCTTGTGTCATGTTGCTCACTTGTGTTTATCGAAATAAAACAGATTACATTACTGTATAAAAAAACGCATAGGCATAAGAAGATGACGTGTTGAAATGTAATGAAAATTTTTTTCGTCACAGTTTTAGAAAACCAATGGTTTCAAATATTCTTTTCAACATTGTTTGGTTGGAAAAAAAATATCTGTTGCTTCTCGATTTCCTAATTATTATTAATTCTAACGGTTAAGTGAGACAATAATATACTACAGCGTGATTATATAAACGTACTGCATTCTATAAACAATTTTCACAGCTTTGAATCCGATTGTTTTTTTTTTTTATATATATACACACTCGAAAACGTAATGTAAAACGACACGGTGCATTTCAATATTCTTATTGCCATCAACATTTACGCAAATATTTCCTAATTAACTGCAGATCAAGAACACAACGTAACCAATGACAGAATATATTCGTGTAAAAGGATTCCACGGGAATATTTGCTTTAAATTATACGAACGAATCTAATCGATCGCGGAGACTGTTTAAATATTTCATAAGAATTAAACCGGTTTTTCTTTTGTATGTTAAAAAATATTTTGAGGTTCAACTAAATTTATTGTGTCTTCTTGCGACACTCGACGATAAGAGACGAGATTAAACGACTAAAAGGATAGTAAATATTAAACTGACTGCATTTTGTCTACTTAGATACCAAATAAACGAATGGTTGTTTCGTTTTCTGTGAGCGCATTTTTACGACTTAATTTCATCTTTGACGTTTTTCGACTGTACTGTACATAAAGACAAATCGTCAACAAGAGATTGTATGTATCAATAAATATTTATCATGAGTCTCGCCAGCAAAATGTTTCAAAATCTGAATAAAAACAAAAAGAATTTAAATTTAAATAATTCAAAATTTATTCATATTTAATTCAGTGAATACAAACGCACTCGTGAACACACATAACCTATTTTTTATTATAGCCGTATAGTGTACCATTTATTCGATTATTGTCGAACTCTAACAGATCGTTTTGTAACAATCGAAAAAAATGTTTTTTCCCCCCTTAAATTATTATCATTATATTAGTTAATTAATATAAGTAGAACATTTTTTTATGATTGAGTGGAGCGACAGAATAGATTAAATCTATGTCTAAGGATACGAATTAATTAATATTGAGAAGATACGTTATAACCATGTGCCATAATCGTATATTACGTTTAGTATGTACTACATAATACATTTACGAAGTTGATTACAAAAAAAACCATAAAGTGAATATAACATAATATAATTAGACATAAATAATACTAATAACTAATAAGTAATAAGTAATAACAGTAATAATCTTTCGTCGTCTGTCGGACATAGTTTCCAGCGCAGTGCGTTACGAATCTCAGAGAGTTAATCTCTATAACAGTATAATATAATATGTACTATCATTGATTATAAATACTATAGATCGCTCACTGCAATACAAAATACGCTGCGCGGAAATTATTTCCGATAGAGCGCGGTAAGGTATTATTTTTGTCTACAATAAAATTAATATTATATTATTTTCTTATCGCCCACCGCATTGTCGTCAACGCCAACCGCCGTTGCACGTGTCGTGTCGATCCGCGACCCGCATTCTCATGTCGAATAATATTATTTGTGCCTGCGCGGCAACACTCGAATCAAACAAAAATCAAAATTAAAAATAATTATAATCATCGTCGATCTCTGGCCGCACGGGCGCAACTAGTTAACATTTTTTTCAATTTTTGGGAGGGCATATTATTTTAAATACAACATTGAACATATTATTTATAAGCTATTTTTATTTTATAATATACACAAATATTAGGATAACAATTAACATTATAACAACATTTAAATCGTATTGACATGATACAATATGTCGGTACAAATGTACAATAGTACAATACAGATAAAAAGGTAGGTACTACTGGTACTAGGAAAAAAAATGTATGATATTTTAGGTATTTTTATTATAAAAATATCATTAAGCCTATGGTAGTTCTGAGTTATAAACATGTTTTAATTGTTTCGGAATATCTTTAATTTATCTGCCTGTTGAATTTCTTTATTGAGAAGTTTTGATGTAATCCATTTGCATTCTTTATACATTTTGGTTCTGAAAAGTACCTCTATTATGTATATATAATGATCTTTGCACGGAGAGTTTAAAATGTCGGTGTGTTTAATAATTTTGTTGGTAGCATCGTTTACAAGTTGAGTGACTATTTTTTTTCCAATTTTGATGTCTTCAAATTTTCTTTTAAAAATAGCAAGACAAATATTTGATATTGTCAAAAGTGTGGATGAAGGCATTTTTAAACCTTTTGTATTAGTAAATATATTATCAAACGTTTTATAAGTTAATAATAATTGGTTTTTATCATTAGGATCTTTTTCAGTAATCAAATTAGAAAAACAATCAAAGCACTTAAATTTCTCAAGACATTTATTTGCTAAATATCCTGAAAAATAAACAATGGAACATGTTTCCAGTGAAGTGGGTATAGGGCTATAGTCTAAAGATATTGAACTGATTTCAGAGGAATTATCGGACTGTAAATTATTTTGTTCGTCATCGATATCGGTTTCTATAAAATCTGTGTGTACAGGATCAATTAAACATTCTTTTAAAACATCAATACTTAAATACTCATCGTCATCTTCTTCACAGTTGCATTTATCTGAACATTTGATCAAGCTGTATGAACAGATGCTTCCAAAACAACATCTAAAAGTGCGAGCTGTTGGATTTCTATTATATCCATTTTTTTGTCTGATTATTGAAAATAAATTTTCCAACGGATCTTGGGTTAACCGATTAGTCATTAAAAAAATTTATTTTCTGGATATTTTTGAGTCATTTCGATAAGTTCTGACTCTAAGACTTCTGACTTTAAGTAACGCAGTTGAAGTCCAAACTATCCCTGAAAAGCACGGCGGAATACTGGTTTTTTTATTTTTATGACTAATTTTGACTATATTTTTAAATGCTGAAATTCCTTTTTTTAAATTTAAAAATACTTGTGGACTTTTTACGCTGAATGGACGTTTATTGGGATTATTATCAAAAAGATTTTTACTATTTCCAGAATCAAATATATCGTTAACTGTTATGAAAAAGTTTGCAGTGTTGATCGCCGTTGGAGATTTTAACTGACCCGTAGCTACACAAGTTTTGATCGAAGCTGCTACTGATCTACTCAACAATTGTATAGCCAACTTACATGACATTTTTTTAAATGCATTCGGTGCGAGATGAACTGGTGTGATTTTTATCATGGCCCGTGCTTTTGAACTTGTTGTATCGATATCATATGTTTTTTTCACGTCACTTAACGAAATAAGTTCTTCCTCATATTTAAAGTTGACGTTTAGAAGGTTGTTTCTGACGCTTTTAAATTTTAATGAGGTGTGGCATATCATAAATTAAAAATAATTTTCTACAACAAATTGTGGTAAATGGTTCACTTTCAGAGCCACCTAAAATTGAAAACATTCGCCTATTTTGGGTACCCTGGTCACAAATAATGGCAGATGGTAAAAATCCAATTTCTAATATTTTCTGAACACATTCTTTAATTATTAATACTAAACTGTCACCTTTTACACCACTGCCTGTGAAATAGTAGCTTAATGGAATTTTCCAGTTTACATATAATCCACGAATCATAACTACAAGAGCATGTGATCCAGGTTTGTTTGATTTTCCTAGCGACCCAAGATCTTCAAAACCTTCAATTTCGTCTAGCGATTTATTATATTCTATATATTTTTTTATAGCCATCTCGTCCAATAAAATCATGCATTTTCTTTCTTTAAATGACATACAGTCAGCCTTAAGTTTTAATTGTTCTATGTATTTGGGAGAGAATCCGGTCGAATATGAAATGGAGTTTAACCAGCGGCGTACAGTACTCTCACCTGGTAAAACTATTTTGTTTCTACGCATATGCTTATAAGTCGATGGTGACTTATAATACAATGACATCGATAAGTTTTTTTCTGCTCTAGTCCATGGCTTACGATTTTTGTGCAATACTTGCATTGTAACGAGAGCTTTCGAAGATGTCGAAGAAAAGGAAAATTCATCTAACATTTGTTTCATTTGACATTTTTTTATATTTTTCATTTATATTTTTCAAATAACTTATTTCTGATCTTTTCCTTTTTAACAATCTTTGTAAAGTCATATTTTTTTCTCGGAGTTGTTTATTTATCATTTTCATTTTTCTAGGACTTTCTGGTGTGTTTATATTATAGGATTTTGGTTTATTTTTCTGTGGACTTTGTAAGTCAATTAACTTTAAAACCCAATATTTTGTGTCTGGAGATGACAAAGTAGGGCTACTAAACATGATGGAAGGATTCGGATTTTCAACATTATTTGTTACATATCGTCTCATAGGTGATACAACTATAAATTTATTCGGAGAAGGTGACCAACCTGGACTTTTTGAAAATGTTTTATCTCCTAATATACACAAATTTTAAAAAAAATAAATATTAAAAGGTGGAATAAATAATAATCTGATAGATAATTTTGAATAATAACAAATATCTAGAATCGTTTGATGATAAATTGTTATTTTACGCGATTTTGTGAAAATTTAAATTTCAGTCATTCATAAAAATATACAATTAAATAATGGTTATAAATAGTCTATCCTGTTAAGAATTCTATTGTGGTTCCAATGAAACCAAAACCAGCTTTAGTAGTTAAAATTCGGTCGAGTTATGGGCAAAAAACGAATTCATCGAACCCGAGAAAAGTGATTAAATTTGCTAAATCAATACTATTATACTATTTATAATCATTGTTTATATTGTTGTTATTTAAAATATTTTTCACGGTTACTAAAAAGTATATTATTATATTTTATACACACAATAACATTAAAAAATTCAATATTTTCGAACACCATTAATATCAAGGAAAATATATTATTTTAATAACAATAACATTAAACTTATTATAATATTTACTATTAATATTATAATTTTTTCTAACGATGTGTTCCGACATTTAAAAACGAAAAATAAAGATTTAAATTTAAAATTATATGGTGTGTTTAACTATAGATAAATTAATTACCAGAGTAGTTTTCATGTTGAGAGTTTCCAACCGTGATGTCTGAGAATAATTTTCTTTTTAGTTTTACCGGCGGCGTTTGTATTATTTCAGATACATTATAATTAACTGGTGGTTCTATAACCGTATTTATATTATGATATTATGTACATACATAATCAATATTTTAAAAAAACTAACATATTAAATTAAATTTACTTACGGTGATTCTTTATTTTATTGGTATCAAACAGACTTTTATTTGGAACAGCATTTGGAACTAATGTTAAACGTTTAGCCAATGGGTTCATAAACATAGATTTTTCAAAATGATCCCCACATATCAAACGTTTTTTCAATGATTTCGGACTTAAAAAAGCCAAATCAATATTTCCTAAAGTAAAATGAAACCGTTTAAAAATGAATGAATGTTACATTATATAGATTAATTATAAATTATTTTAAAAACTATATAGAGTAGAATCTTTTAATTCCTATATTTTAAGCAATTACTGAATTACTTACCGGAATTTTCTATCCAAGTTTTTGATGAGTTTTCGTCATTTGGAAAATGATGAAAACTTAATTGCTTAAACTACCTACGACTTTTTTGGCAATCAAAATAGTCACATTCAAAATTATTATGAAATTAAATATTAATATACACCAATACCTTTGAATGATTATTGATTATAATTCTTAAATTATTTATTAATGCCCTCTCGGCCACCGAGCAATTTTGATATAAATAACTGTATGTTAATTATATTTAATAATTATTATAAACAAAATGTTATTGACTATTGGGGTCACAACTTTTTGGTGGTAAATGTATTATAATATACAAATATACCATTTCCCTATACAGGGTTTATTGTTTTTTTACAATAGCATGTAAAGGATTAATATCAGCCTCCAATACTGGAAAAATAATATACGAAAATGAGTAATTAATAATAAATATTATTTATTTCATCAAGTGTTTGTCAAAAAAGCAACGTGATGCGTAATCATTACGATCGCAAGCAAACGTATCGTTGTTAACAAATAGGTAATAACTAATAACTAATATTGTAATTTGTAATAACATTATATAATTGTCTACAGTAGTACAGTCTACACTTCGCGATCCGCACACGAGTTTACGTGATATTAATTTATTTTGGTGGGTGGGACTAATAAACCGCACTAGCGATTCAAACGTGAAACGCCGGTACTCATATCCAACTACAGCGGCTTCTAGTGGCAAATGCCGCTGAACAAGCAGAGGATTTTACCCGGCAGTGAGCGATCTATAGTATTTATAATCAATGGTACTATCTACTTTTCATACATAGATATTTGGTAATCAATGATAATATTATAACATAAAGTGATCGGTAAAGGAAAACTGTTTGCTGGTTGCAGATGTTGGATATGAACTCTATCGGAGTCAGCGATAAGACTGGTTTTATTAAAAAATAGTCTCGTAATGAAAAACATTTCGATTGAGGAATGAAAACGTATACAAGTACGTAATTTGGCGTGTTTTCAAAACATACAATCGCCATGCGTGGATGAGTTTGCGTGCACGTGCGTCTTATATGCTGCTACAAAGGAATATTCCTTATTATTCAGTATAAGCGTACAGTATTGTTTGTATGTGCCGCAGTATATGCATACAATTGACCCGACTATTTCACGGTTTGAAATAATGTTGGAAATGTCGTAAAAATCCATGGTAAATAATGTCATACGCACAATACTGCTGTTTTTGATTCGCATTCGTTTCAAACAGCGAGGCGGTAGGAAAATCGCAATTACAATGTACCACGTGTCCACGTGTCTTTATAAAAATACGAAAACAGCAATCGTTATCAAAATACGACGTCATTTGTATAGACGGAAGATATTATTATGTTGACTAATCATTCGGATCCGTCAACATTGTTCAAGCAAAGAACGTGTACCATAATAATAATGTAACAAAAATAATTATTTATATTACAATAAATAGCTGTTCGTCGGCTATGTACATTTGATGTTAAAATTAAAAAAAAAAATAAAAATCGTACAACGGTCGTCAATTCATAACTTGTGTTTTTATAATAATATAGCATAAAGACGTTTTTTATGATTTCATGCCAGAGGTTCCCAAAGTTTTCTATATCGACCCCCAAGGGTCGACTATGATCTACAAGGCGTCCGCGACAGCGAAAAAGAAATTGGGGGTGCATGAGATGTAAATAGGGGTCCGCACGAGAGTTTAAAAGCAGTCAAAAACATGAGTGTCATTTTACGAAAAACACGTGTGTGATTAGGCTTCAGAGAAACTTAAATGTTACATATCCTGTATTATGGGGAATCGCAAGAACACATTTACTAACTTTTGCGATATCATACCTCATATAAATTTATTGATCTATAAAAAAACCGTAAATCAAATTTAAATATCTCTCATTGTCACAGTTGGCAAATGTATCTTGTATAATATATCGTCATTAACGGACATAGCTCAATGGAGTGGCACAACTATATAAGTGCAAATAATTGTGTTTTTTTGAAATGTTGCCCCTGCCTACAGCATATCAATCATTGAAGCCACATATCGCAGATTCGTACTTTATCTTTATCAGATTTGTGTACAATATACGTACATGTAATATACGAGTGTGTAGTTCTACCGAACTCAATAATTACTCATAATTATTAATCGATTATGTTTTTATACTCGTTTTAAGAACAAACACAATGACAGCAGTGAGATGATGGTTTTAAATTTGTTATCTATAATGTTTGACCGAAACCATAGGTCATATGTAAATAATCTCCGACTCCATATAATATACGCCGAAGCATATAGCTGAAGCTGATGATCAAATGGACATTAATGAGCGTTGAAGAAATGCTTTTGATAGTATATTTATTACATATCGACTGGTTTATGTGTTTTTATTAGTTTATTTTATCTTAAAGCTTTTGTGTTTCATATTTGCCGGTAACAAAAGTCGACGTTGGGTTGGAGTGAGGTGTTATATTGTTACTAGTTATTAAATATTCATAGTGCAATACAATATTAAACCTACGACGGTCTGCAAATGTGATAATTAGTTCAACTACAAACGTTTTCTATTTGTTTTTTTTTAATATAACCGTTGAATATATAGTACGTGCAATAATCGAAATTCGTTGTTTTCTTTTGAGTACCTACGTATTATTACACGCGTATAATTCGTAAGTTATATAAAACGGAATAATAACGATAATTAGGAAGTTTTCCATAATATGCAGGTACTATACACTTATAATTGTTGTTGTATGCCGAATTTCTTTAAAAATGTAACTATCAACATTCAACTTATATTTTGTGAATTTCCAAGTTACTGAACTGAAGAAACATATTTTATCGATGTAATCAGTTGTACAATTGAAACCCACTCGTAAGATATCGCTTTTTACAAATAAAATCACTATCTCCATCGTTAAATTTCTGTCGGCGAACCGCGTGTTTTCTGACGTGTAACACGATCAACATTATTGTGTGTGGTGCAAGTGCGTACGCGACCGTAACGTACTCGTATACTTGCGTACCTATATAATAATTATAAGATGTATCTATCCGTGTACAATTCCGTCCGAATCACACAGTTATGGCGATGTATAAACGTATTGCATTATAGTTATTCATGACGTAGTCCGGTATAGTCGTTATAGTTGCCCTTTGAAAGAATAACTGAATAATCGGGTAATTATTTGCCCGTTCGTAATACATACCTCAAATAAGTGAGTTTTTCTTCGCCAACGGAACCGTTCGTCGTGCGTCCATTCCATCGTTGACCATAAAGTATAGTCAGTGGCGAAACTTCAAAATTTGGGCCCGGGAGCGAAATTTTCAACGCCCCCCCCATCGTCCAGATATATATATATTAAGAAGATCCGAGAGAGTATATTCACCTTAATAAAATTACTAAAAAAAATTGTTTTAATTATTTTTGCATATTATTTTATTAAATACACATTTTATCATTTTATAATCATTTAATTAATAATGGATATTTATTATTAATTTAATACTTCATATTATATACATACAAAAAAATTAGTAAACAGTTACAGCAGTTGTAACAAATAACAATTAAAATAAATATAAAATTCAAAACTTAAAAATCATTTTTCTGGACTTCTTATTTGCCAAAGTAGAAATAATATCTGACGTATTAATTTCTATTGCAGTTTTCTATTATATTAATAAAAAAAATGATTTGTTTAATATGTAGTATATTATTAAAGAAAAATATAGGTAGTTTTTAATTTTTATTAATAATTAATAGAAAAAAAAATTTTATTTCTTTGGGCCCCTATACGAACGGGCCCGGGTGCGACCGCACCCTTTGGGCTTTGATCCCTCTTAGTTACGCCACTGAGTATAGTGTTGGATACAAATATATTTATTGTTTTACATGATATATCATAGCATTTATAATCAATAGTTACTGTGTGTGTGTGACGGTCGCACCGAAAGGTACCGCGGTACCAGTAACCGCAGTTTCCTCACTCTCGGAAAGGGTTTCGGGACAAGGCGCCGTTGTACGTAGGCACACTACAGTGTATAGTTTTCGCGGAATGCTACTGATTGCGCAACGTGGCCACGTGAAGATTGGCGGAGATGTGTGCCAAAAACTACGAAATATTGAAATTAATGTTCGCACACATTTATTCGTTGTTCACGCGCGCACGTAATGGAACACAATGGGGGTCTATAAATACAAATATATGTAATTATATCAACGACGCGGATTTGTGGTTTTAGAATAATAATAAAAATAAGAACCAACAACAGTATTTACATGCTAGCTGTTGTTTTGTTCCTTTAACAAGCGTAAACAACGGGCATAATAAGTGTATAATAAAATACAACGAGAGTAGTATGTCTCTTTGATTATTATTAACATTATTTTACCGAACACAGCGCTGCAGATGGCAGATAAATATACGTATTATATATGTCAGGTATCCTATGAATTGAAATTAACAACGTTTCCTGCACGCATAATTTAAACTGCATTACGAAATGAACTATACCAGCTGCAGTTGGTTGTTGGTCTTTAATATTTAAAATGTGTTATCAATACGGAATTGGAAAAGTCTGGTATATAAATTTAATATTAAGTTGTATGTACGTTAGGAAGCAATTCATCGGTCATCCTATTCTAAAAACGATTATGACTGAAGGACGAAAGTAGTGTTATACTGTTGGGTTACACTGTACAGGTATATTAAATATCTAGTCTAATAGAATTTAAACCTCAAAATATATTATTATGTAATAGTAAAACTGTGTTGTACGCTTGTATTGTAAGTCTGAGACCGAATGTTTTCGAATACAAAATCCAGTCGTATTTTATCGAACATTTTGAATCACCATACTTATTTGATCTTCAATACTCGTGAGAAATAAGTGTGATTTCACACTTAAGACAGTGACAAAATATAACATGGCCAAATCTTCTGAATTTTTAACATCAGGTAAAAGAGTCTAATAATCTCCAATGTCTTGTAAGTTGTAACAGCGCAAAGTCCGACTACAGTATACTATCTGGGTAAGATTCATGAACAATTTTGAAGAAAATTCCTCATTCGTTTTAGCAAACTGCATGTCGCAGGACGCAGGTGTGTGGAAAAAAATTAATGGTATGATAACATAACTCATTCAGAACTCACAAGTATTATAGGCACTTGACTACTTGAGTATACTTAATTTAAAATGTACAGAACTACTGCACTGTACAATAATTTCTATAAACTGTAGAAACCTCTCGTGTATAATAATTCGGGTTCGATGACTTAAAAAATATGAAGTGTGTATATGTGTAGGTACATCTGATTAAACTGTCGACGTCTTATTGATGTCGTGAACAAACACGTTATTTGGAGTTCTGACAAGACTTTGACAATTAATCGATTGTCTATTTTTGCGTTCAACGAAAATGGTATTCACGCGTACGGCTTATACAGTTCACGTAATAATAAACTTATATTTTGTATAGTGCGAATACAATATATCGTGCAGCAATATAAAAATACATTCGTAAATG
Organism: Periphyllus acericola; assembly: GCA_949715065.1. NCBI lineage: Eukaryota > Metazoa > Arthropoda > Insecta > Hemiptera > Aphididae > Periphyllus > Periphyllus acericola. Next base: position 16,938,617 of record OX454265.1, read on the forward strand.
GCATTTTAATTTTCACTATGGTAAAAACTTTATTCAACTCAGCATTGATAAGAGCATTAGTAGCATTAGTAATGCAGTATATTTGAAGAATCATTGTACTATAGTAGTAACTCGGAAGTCAGAACAACTTATATCGAGACTTTCAAAGTTCTCGGGAGTTCAAGTTCGTTTCGTGAATAAAATATATTTGTTTGTGGTCCAACGCAATGACAAAAAGTATGGAAAATGACGAAAAATTAAAATGTTTACTGTCCGCGATTTAATTATAATCATGATTCGTCGTCGTTCTCGTTATTCCGACCACAAAATGGCTCGTTCGAAATCACACACGCGCATATGATCTCTTAAAATACACGTACACGTGCACGCACGCGTTGATGCATAGTGCGTACACACACACACATAAATTATTATAAATTCACAACAATGAAGTGCCTAATGATGTTCCAATTATTTTACGTGTGTCCGAAACGAGAAAACCACGAGGGATACAATGCGCAACTGCGATGCGAGCAATAACGAATAAGCACAGCAAACCAAGTGCATGTGCATTGGTCTTGCAACGAGGTCGAGTGGTGGTCATAGTACACAACTCGCAGCGAGATCCAACAGAAATACCGGCTAGGCGCTGTGTGCGACACTACAACCAGCTGTTGGCGGACGACGGCAAACGTAATTTTCTCGAGTTACCGCCGCGTTGAAAATACAATATTATTCACAATAATGATTGCGTTCGAGCGCATAAAATATCACATGGAAACGGTGCGATTGTAATGGTAAAAAAACAATGATAACGGGGCGTTCTCTAACGCTATTGCGGTAAATTAGCGACCGGACCGTGGGCGCGGAGAGAAACGAAAAATCCAACAGGCGGAAACACGACGACGACGACGACGTTCGGGGGCTTTCACGAGTTTCCGTATGGATCTGATCCACGTGGGTCGAACGTATATTACGTACTCGAGCACTTCGAACGCAATGAAAACGATGATTATTATATTTTAATATTAATTCGTTTATGGGTTCGATAACGACGCCACAACACGAGGTCCGAACGACGCAACGCGATAATAATAATACTGTGTACGCTCGCCATAATCCTCTCTGAAGAACGAGCTTATTATGTTGTTGAAATCCATTTATAACCCCCGTTATCGAGACGAACTCGAGAGATTCTTCGTCGCGTGTGCAGTGATTATTGCCAAACGTATTGGCTGTGTATATAAAATAATAATAGTAATAAACGTATATCTGGGCAGAGCGATAAGAATATTACATAAAAAACCTTTCGCCTCGTGCCGAGCAAAAATTAACATCAATAACATTTACCACGTAGGCTCGTTTATTTATTTATATTTCATTTTCTCCGCGCCGTGGCCGTGCGGTTGCAGTACGCCCGCGTTAAAACATAATAATAATAATAATAATAATAATAATATATAAATATTCAGTTTATACAATATGCGTCGGCCGAGTGTCGCGCAATTGCGGCCAACCGGTCCGACGACGACGGGAGGCGGCAAGTTCTTCTTCGCTCATTTCTCAAACAGATTTTTTTCCCTTCTCCGAAACTCGCGAGTCTCGTTTCGAGTGCGTCAAGTAACAGGAGAAAAAAAAATTGTGAAAAATAGTAAAAACCTACGGTCAAGAGACGCAGCTGCGTGCCGCGTCCGCGGACATTTACGCGTGCGTGAGTGATTTTTTTTTTTTTTTTTGTCGTACGAATTCTGTCCACGGTGTGCATACAGGGCGCGCAGAAAGACGTGGACACATTTCCCATTACGGCATAAGAGCGTCGGCACCAGTGGTGTTACATCCTGTACAAACGTGCCTACTACGCGTGTACACGGGCGTCATTATTAATTATTATCATTATTATTACGGAGCGCGCGCGTGTTACGACGACGACGACGACTTGACGCGGAAAAAGCCTCGGGCACGATGCGATTAAAAAGTAATAGGGAGAAAAAAAAACCACTTTCCCCGGCGCGCGCAAGCGATCCGCTCCATAACACGTATTACGCAACACGTTCACTACTATTACTACTACTACTATACTATTTACTATACCAGTTACTATACAACTGCTATTACTTCTACTATAGACACACACACGCGGTGCGCACGCGTCTATCGAAGCTATTACTCGTGAAATGATAATACGAGTAGTGATTACGCGCATTAACCGTTTGTGCCGCCGCCGCCGAACGTAAACGTCGGACCGGCAGTCGCAGGGTATCAAGGGTTCGAGGGGAAGCGCCCGCCCCGAAATGACTCCGTACCGGCCCGAAGATGGCGATCCTTCACGACTGGAACGTTTACAAATAAACAAAACTCTTCGTCGGAGAGATGATCGAAACTAAAAGGTTTTTTCCACGTAAACGAGGACGATTGTATTGAAAATAATTTATCACATCGTGTAACGTACACATTTTGGATGGGAAGAATGACATTCTACCGCCTCCGAAATAAAACGATAACTACGTGACCGGTTTACGTGCACACGCGCGCGTGTACCTAAGTAATAATGGCACATCATCGTTATACACCACGTTCTCCAATGTAACACTATACACGGTCAAAATCACACTTCCTCTTTTCCGCGCACACACGTACGATGACGCGTGTGTTTACGTTACGGCCGCAGATAAACAGCTGTGCGTTATTACAGCGACTTCACTCGTTGACTCGGGCATCTTGTGTGAATCAAATCATATCCGTCGAGCACGACAAGTATTGGTTTCGTTTATACGCAGGAAATGCTTTATTCAATTGAGATGTAGTTTAAGGTTGAGCCTACAATCAGTTTTTCGTCTATAGCGTGGCCGGGGGTGAACATCGAGTCTTACCCTATTAAACGTTGAAATCGTCTACGATAATCCATACTCGATATTTCAACTCTCGTCGTCGACAACATTTATGGGGCACGGCACTAGGCGTGCGTCCGGGGGTAACATGACGATTCGTGAGATTAGAAATCTGTGTTAAATTAAATTACAAAATGAACCGTCAAGAAGTGTTGCACTATTTGAAAAATCATTGAAATGTGCATCGAAAAATGTAAAGTATGATTTGAAATTTGAATAAAAAACATATTTTGCATTTTACAACAATAAAATATGTGATTATATTAAACATTTTTTTTTTATTTCATATGTTCATTATCTACCTTTTCACCTTATAAACTAAGCCGTTTGCATAGGGGCACAGACTCCATAATATATATTTTGCCGACGACTTTACTTATTTTTCTTCATTCGCCCGTCTCCGGGTCGGCAATCATTCAAAGGTGGCGACCCATTACTCGCAACTCATAACGCGGGCACAGAAGAAAGCTGCTGTATCGCGCCATACGTGATGGCCGGTGGTGCGCAATCTCGTCGGCGGAACAATGCGCGTCGAGTGGCACTCACTTCACTCGGCTGTATCGCGAACTCGACGACCGCGTGCGAGCGACCGGCCAGGGTTAAACACACGCAGTGGCGGCTTTAAGGAAAAAAGGCCCAGGCGGCATACGATATAAGGGGCCCAAGAAATATGAATCGTCGTAACTAATAGTAACTCGTGAGGGCCTCCCTCTTAAAACACTGTTAAACTAGATAGGTATTGAAACAAAATAAAAAATAAATACATTCATTTAAATCGTACAAACTGGATAATAATTTCTAAATGACCTTAACAATATAAATACAAATACATGCCGGTGCGCGGTGTATATTTGACAGTATAATATGGGCAACTATAGTCACATAAACAATTTACAACACTACACAGTATTATTATTACCGATTTCTTATTATTATTACTTGATGTGTTACAATCTAAAACTTCACAAACAAAAATGACCATTCACCAATTATATTTTAATTTTTTTGTTGAAATGAAAATTGATGAAGACTGAAGACTGGGTCCGGGGCCCGGGGGCCTTTTCGGGTAGGGGCCCAGGCGGCAAATGTCCATTTTTTTCCCCGTTAAATCCGCCACTGAACACACGCACCACGTGGCACGTCGTGTACGTACCGCGGTATCACGTAATAATAATCTAGAATCTCACGGTCGGCGTGTTCCGCGCGCCGCCCCAACATCGCGACGTAAGGATTTCGTTGGTCCGCATACGTTACATGATTACCGTGTTGCAGCTCGTCCGGACGCACCGTAACCCTTTCGAATACGTGTTAATTTACCGTAAAATGCTCACACGGTTTCGTCCCCTCCACCCAAACCGTATTCGCTTCCTCTCTTCGAACCTTTCTCGACGCGTGCAGAGTGTAATGTTTTTTTTTTTTTTTTTTAAACACGGCGATACCTCGTCGCTCGACGAAATACGAATATACAAAAAAAAAGACAAGTTTTTATTTTTAATCGATATATTTATTTTTTTTATTATTACTTTTTTTCGTTTTCACTATCAACCAGACACACGTTATAATATTAATAATAATATAATAATAAAAGTAATAAGAGTAATACAAAACGAGTTCGTCAAATGACACAGGGATATATAATAATTAAGTACAATTTCGATATAGACAAAACGATTGAACATACATAATACACATAATATTTATTTGTATACAGGTATAATCAAAAACGTTTCGTTTTTTATCAATATTACCAAAGTCCGAGTGGGGTTTTATTTTTTTTACATCTAACAGAACTGTGTAAGATAGTATAGCTAACGACGGCACCGGTCGTACATAATAATAATAATAATAATAATAATAATAAATATATATAATATATTATATAATATAGAAAAAAATAAATAAAAACTCAATATAATATAATCGATTTTTAAAAAATATTAAAAGTACAAAAAGAACGACTGGGGATGAACGTTCCGCCAAAATAATAAATTAATAAATTACGATTCTACAGTATAGTAAATACGAACTTACGCGAATACAATTAAAATGATAAATAAGTCACACTACACGACGAGTACATATTATTAATATGATGGTCTAGAGCAAGGTTGGTGTTAGTATATGTATATACGGAAGTTACATTTTTTAAATATAATAGAGTATGAAGCATTTTTTTCTGGGAGTGGAGTAGAGTGGGGAGTTGCGCGTACTCACAGTTTATCATTAAATTTGTTGAATCTTTTAATTTTTTATTTCAATAACTTTGTTTTACAAATCCACGCGGGGTCAAGAGGAGAAACAATTAAAACCGGACGAGATAAAGAATATGGTCCGACAAAATCATATATCAAAAACATACTATGTGAAAACGTGAGTACAAAACTGATGGCAAAATGTTTACGTACGCGCGCGTTTTAAGACATTGCAATGAATGGATATATGGCGCGTACACGTTTTGCACGCGGACACATGTATATAAAAAATATAATAGTAAATATCGAAATGGTTAGTCGGTCAGCGTGAGTATAATTAATATTAATAAAACATGGGGATATAGTTTATTTGTTGGATTATATGTATAAATATAGGCGTAGTAGTGATAAAATAAGAGTAATGTAATAATAATTATAATAATAATAAAAATAATAATAAAAATAATAATTAATAATAATCGGCGGTGCGCGTACGAACGCGGTACGGACATAGATGCTCAGCGGCGGCGGCGGATGATGGCGTGCGCGCAAAGGCGAGCTCCAAAGGACAAATGCCAGGATTGTGGACCGCGGGAGGTCGGCGAGCGCGGCCTGGTCGCACGGCGCGACCCGGAACAGATCCGGAAAAACGCGATTTCCGGCCAGTTCCAAGCCGCTCTACCAGAGACCCGCTCGACGACCTCCGAGCTCCGCGGAAATGTTCCCCGTGGAGAGCGCTTTGCGCGCAACCTCATTCGCCTACCGTCGCCCCTAAGCCTAACCGCGTTCGTATACGTTCCACCGAAATAATAATAATAATAATAATAAAAATAATAAAAACGGCACCCCCCCGCGAGACACCGACCGGAGGGGTGCACCGGTTAACGCGGACCAAAATTAATCCTACAAATAACATAATAATAATAATGATAATAATGATATAATAATATACGAGTATAATATGTATAATTAAGAATAAATCAAGTAAAAAACGTTACGGAGAGTTGTAGTTGTTGTTGAGTTTCTTTAAATCGTTCATATTGTTGACCGCGCGCGAGAAGAGAGAGAGTGTGTGACAGGGGTGAGCGGGGGAGATGTAGAGAGGAGAGTGAACGTACGTTATAACATAATATAGGAATGATGATTAAGTAGTACGTAATGACGTGTTACGCAAAAGTTCAGAACATTAGAATAGTATTATAGATAGTAATTGTCTGTAAAACGAACGCACAGTTAAGTTGTAAAAAAAAAAAATACTAATAAAATTAACGAGAAATATAATTTAAGCTATGTACAAGACTGTTATCACGTTTTGGTATCAAAAAAAAAAAAAAAAAAAATAGAACAAAGTTGACGTCGAGAGACGGTGAGGGGCGCGGGGCGGCGGTCTTCAGAACCCGTAGAAGCCGAAGTCGGTTTCGGGTTCGCTGAGGCGCCGCGGCGGCGGGACGACCGTGGACGCGCCGTGAAACGCGAACACGTCGCTGGTGGCCGGCGGCGAGCCGGACAGCCTGTTGAACACGGGTAGCCTGCAGCCCTCGGGCGACTGGGGCGGCGTGAACATGCCGTCGAGCATGCCGAGGCCGAGGTCGGCCAGCGAACCGTCGCTACCGATGCCGGACGACGAGGACGTGGACAGCGGCGGGGACGCGGGCGAGCCGCTGGGCTGCATGTAACCGTCGCCCTTGTGCACGAAATGGCACCGTTGCCCGTACGGGCAGTACCCGGCCGAGTTGAACGAGCGGCACGGTTCCGTCTTGTACTTGGGGTGTCGGAACACGGGGCGCAGGTCTTGTTCGCCGTGCGCGAACTGACACTTGTCGCCGTACGCGCACTTGATCTTCTCGATGTACTGACGGCACATTTCCGTCTTGTACCGCGAGCCCATCGGCGGTTGCGGCGGCAGTGGCTGTTCCTGGTCCTGTTCCTGTGACTGCGGCTGCTGCTGCTGCTGCTGTTGCTGCTGCTGCTGCTGTTGTTGTTGCATTTTGCCGGAACCACCGCCTCCGCGACGACCCTGTCCCTGGCGGCGTCTCGGTTCCGACGACACGGACCCTTGATTGCTGCCGCCGCCGTTACTGCTGCCCGTCGACGACACCATCTCTTGCCACCATTGTTCTACCTCCGCGGCCACTGCGCGCGGTCGACTCTGCGTCTGCGGGAAAACAAAACGAAAACCGATTGATTATTTACCGTGCACGTGTACGACGATCATAGTCGATAATAACAATAATAATAACAATAATAACAACAATAATAATAATAATACGCGTAGGCACTATTGTGGCCCCGTCCGGTCGAATATTATACTATCGCAATAATTGTAATATACGCGTGACACGCGAGACGGCGATCCGAGTGCACGTGTAGGCGCTCTCCGTCGGGCGACGGGTGGGCAGAGTTGCGAAGAGAAACCTAGTGCGAATAATAATAATAATAATAATAATGAGAAGTGATCTTTCTCGTCGCACCATCATCGTATTACAACATTCGCGTTGCGCGCACACATGCACACACACAGACAAACACGTGGATACGGCGTGTGTTACGTTCCGATTTTGGTTATTGTGTGTGTGTGTGTGTGTTTAAGTTATTATACGTTTAAAAGCAATATTGTAGCAGAGTTGTTTTCTCTATATTATTATATGTGCGCGCGCCGCAGTCAAGGACTCTGCGCGATTATTATTAGGTACTTCCACGAGTTAGCCACTAATTCTTCTTACTATTTTTAGTACACGCGACGACGAGACCATACGGGTCGATGGCAATAACAATATCGGTCCGCGGTTATACCACTAATTAATACGATCATCTGTTATCGCAATCGGTTTTGTATTCCGAAGCGCGATAATACAATGATAAAAATCATTTTTTTTTTACGTACGATGTATAACATCAATACCCGACATATGTACGTCATGTTGGTACCCTTGAACCCCTCGACTGAGTACACCGCAATGTTTTTTTCGATAAACCCACCCACAGTGTTTCCGATTGATTATATTTAAATATTAAATCTTCGTAACCAAGCACAATAACTATTTTACTGTTTTTATCGGCACTCGGCTGGAGTAATATTACAACGTGTAACGAATTATTTTCAATCATCAGTTTTCGACAACTGATAAACAATTAATCTGTAAACACAATAATAATAATATGTGCATTACGATAAAAATTCACGTTTTAAAATTTAAATGCGTGCAATACGCTTCGAATGTAAAAATGGGTGAGTAAAAAACTCGAACAGATCCGTTATGTTCACGTTGCAAACATTAAAATCAAATGACAAAAAAAATCGCATATTTTGTCAACACGTCACATATGAAGTTTATTTATTTGCATCGACTTCCCCCTCACATTAACGTCATTCAAACAAGGAAAAAACTAGTAATGAACGAAAAAACACCGCGTTTTGTATCAAATTTCTTACAATAATTGCCATTTATTTACACTATAGATACGAAGAATTCCGTACATCCATACACTCGCGTCCGGTCATTATCTAAATGCACTTACAGAGAAGGAGGGCTGTCTAGACAAAAAAAAACCTTACACAGATGATCGTCTTGATGCTAAGCCATTTTTCATGTGTTTTTTTTTCTCAAATATATTATTATGAAGTATTCTTCTTGTAACCGACGTGTGGTAAGCATAAAAATTGAACCCAATTATAAAATGGGTTATGAGCGAGGATAAATCTGGAGCAAACCACATCACAGCTAACTTAAACGTTCAATTCCAGTGTATTGGCTTAAGTATAGACTACCTATTACGATTAGGAATCATAATGACAATATAACGTGATTTTCGACTGGAGTGATAATGTAATGTTTACGAAACGTTTATCGACTTGTTTTACTAATTTATAATTTGACATATTACCGTTCTTCTTCTTTTACATTAGTCGTGTAACCTCATTTTCTGAGCTATATTGCTACATAATATTATGATTACGTTCAACAATATTAATAGTTAAAGAAAATCCCTATACAACGATGAATCGTCAAGCGTTTTAACGGTAATCCAGAAAAAAGGAAGTAAATGATCTGGAAATAACCGATTGTTTTCATTAAGTCGCTTAATCATATTTTCAGGAAAAAACAAATAACAATTATTATACAACGTCGATAGAAGTACGTGATAGTTGGACGTGACGTTGTGAATGTGCAACATTTTACTTCCGATTTCAACGTACATTTTAAAAATCAAAACAAAGTTTTTTTTATTTATTCGATTTTGTCATAAACTCGCGTTTTGCTTGGTTTTTATGCCGTGACTGCATTCTTTACTATTATGTTCCTTTTTTTTTTGTCTAATAACGAAAATATGCGCAGACACAGATATTACAACAAACGGACACGGTCAGTGTTTAGAAAGTGAAATATAACCGGTGCGGTCTTGAACGCTGTTGCATAAGGCTGTTGCGATACTCCACACGCACACACAATATTTTCACGTGTAACAAAAAAAAAGTTATCGTCGTTTATTGTGTCCCACACCGATAAGTCCGAAAAAAAATTATGATGACGTTTTCGCATTACATCAGTTTTCTCTCTTTTAATCTATTTGTATTCTCGACAACATCGTTGTCGTGGGAAACAAGAATCACACGCACGCGAATACACGATACACGTAACTCACACGCGACTTCGGAGAGGAAGAAGAAAGCGAAAAAAAAAATTTGAAAAATACCAATAAATTCTAAAACCTAACATAAAATTCCTCTCGAAACAGATGTGTTTGGCCGAACGCATATATTTATCGGCGAAATCCGTTTGACGCGACCGACGACACCACGGACACACAGGGGTGGTGGTTGGCGACAAGTATAACCCCCAAGCCGCCGACGAACGTGTTATATTCAATTTATCACGATAACCATTGTCTCTATTTTTTATGTACATTTACTCGTGATTACAAGTGTATAATTAAATACGCTGTGTACATAAATTCATAACATTATACAGGACGGGCGTCTTGTGCGAACGATTCCACGGTAACAAGTTAACGCGCGTGCGGTCTCATTAAGAGTGCGTGCGATTTCACGTGGCCACCATAACTACCGGGATAACATGTGGGTAAAATTTTTTTTTTTCGTTCCAGAGCATTTCACCATCCCATAGAGATTGGAAAAAGCACCGTTTCAACCGTACATTTTAGAAGATATTAAAATTATACAAGTTCGAGACGTTTTTTTTTTTATGCTTTGTTCGATTCAAACGCATCACGTCGTGCGAGAGGAAGAGCTGGGCGAGTTCCACACGTGTTTTTTTATATAGGCCATACTGACACTGTGCTCTAATGACCGGCGACGATGACGTGGTGTGTATGTCGGCAACTTCCTGGTTGTGTGGCGAATTTCCTTTCTCTCGTCTCTCTCGTGACCCCCGGGGGCAAGGACGTTTTCAGTAACCGCCAATCGATCAACACAATCGGTTTTATTTATTTAGGTATTATAATTTTCAAAAATATATTCATAATACACAAGTCGTTGCCGAAAAACACGTTCGTATATTTTAACAATTCCGACCGACTGGGAACCGCGCGATGGCACCACAGATAATATACACGTGTACTCGTTAAATACTTCCCGATCAAAAAACCTTAATTTAACGTTATTAATTACTAGTTACCGGTAACCTAGGAAATAATACATATTCAAAATATTAGTCTATGTAATATTATAAAAAAAATACACTGAGTTAGCGGTATAATACCTACACAAAAGTATAAACACGAGTCGATGACATAATATTTGATATGATGCTCTTTGTTTTTAGTTTGAAATCCACAGTTGAAGTGTACATAGTTCTCGTTGGTTATAAAATAATAATTATGGCGTTTGAAATGCGACAAAAAGTTTTATGAGAAAATTGTGGTCGTGTTCGGTGAAACATTGTCTTAACGGTTTTCCGAAAAGCAGAGAAAACCGGAAGGCGTATAACGGAGGCGTTTTGAACCGTGACCACTTTCGATTTTTATGAAATTACTATAACGACGGTTAATATACTTATTCTAATATTCGAAATCATTATTATATTTTAACGCTTCGGGCTTTTTGATCGTAGCGCTTAAGCAAAATAAACAGCGGAGATGTCAACATCCGAGGTGTAATGACTATCGACATAGATAGAGCTAAACGATGATAGTCGATATTGTAATTTAACGTCGAGTAGATGGATTGTATTATCTACAGTCAATATGTGTTTGTGCGTGTGTATATGATAAGTTCGGTATTGCCGTGACCTTAGTGTTTATCGCTCTAATACCTTTTGAGATTTTGAGCAGCACATACACATGTGTAAAATACGACAAACGTTGGGTTTAAACATTTATTAAAGAAGTTTTTTTCTAAGTATGTAATCATGGTATATAATGGTATCAGTAGCGTGCAAAGAACATTTACGCCCTAGGGTAAAATAACCCACTCATCTATATTAAATAGGCCTGTTTTTAGACGAGGTTAGTCGACAAGATCTTGATCGAAATAAAAAAGAAGTGGCCAAACAATTATCGAGGTACTATCCATATAAAAATAATGTTAATTAATATTGTTCAGTTGAAACTGAGGCTAATAATATAGTTAACAACATCACTTATTATAAATTAGGTGGGTTCTAAACAACAAGACGACGACTATTAGTTGTTACAATACAGGAAAGAATAGTCATCGAAGCCCCCAAGGTAATAGAAACTTGGTGTGCAAGAGAACACCATTATAGACAATATGCTTCTATCTCAATACCTACTTAGTAATAGTAAATAATAATACTAATATCTAGCCGAACATAATATTATAAGTAGAGGGACAATCGTACAACAATTGAACAAAGCGGCGGCCTTCGGATGTAGAAAATGTCAGATGATCCTACAAATAGCTACAAATCAAATGTTCTTAGCCTTTAAAAACGTACAACACGCAGAGACACGCTCATTATCAGTAATGTTATCACGTGTGCGTTTATGTGCTCGTTTGCACGTGTGCATGTGGGGAGAAAAAAAACCTGTTGGGAGTATAAAATTTATGTCTGAACATACGGCTGTCGTGCATTGTATATTTATGTGTGTGAAAAAGAAGAAAAAGGTTGAGGGCGGGCGGGATGGACCCTTGCTGAGCACACAAGGGGACCGAACAGGTGGTTGTTTCGAAGAACTAGTACCCTCCTGAGATTTGGTCGACCTTTTGGAAGAATACTACAGAGGAAACAAAAAAACAAACCCACGCTATATAGGTTTTATATTATATACAACACACGAGCGCACAAAGATGGTTTTTGTTGTGTTTTCGTAGCACAAAAACGGACAAAGATACACCAAAATTATCAATAGGTCATGGACCGTGTCGACCCTTTCGGGTCTAAGACAATTAAATCCATATTGAAAAAAAATGGCGTGCCGATAACGGCTAATGCGATTTAACATCAACGAATTGATTTCTCTAATATGTCTGGTCGGTTAATGTTATTTTTTTCCTTATTATTATTATTATTATTATTATTATAATTTCTTTCGATTTTACGTACGTAACCTATTAGCCAATTAAATCGACGTTATCGCATATCGAAACACGTGATTTGCCGCGGCGTAGAAGACGCGTAAATCCACGGTCTCGTGGCGTATTATTAATAATAATATAATACTGACGCACGTCGCGTTGGAAAAACGTCGGCGGGGAGTCGGGGGTTACAAGACGTCAATGTCGTCAACGCGTGCGACGACGAAAAGGTTGGCGGAGGCGTTCGATAAGAGACGTTTTTCACACGACGGACATTATCTCGTTCGCGTACAGGTGCTCGAAAGACGACGGGTAGACACGGCACGTTTACCGGTCCCTTTCGACGTTGTTATAATTAAAGCGGAAAAAACAAATGAAAATAAATAGAAAAAAAAAAACGACATACAAGAAAGCACGTGGCCCACGTGGTCGTGTAACGTCGCGACGACATTGTGCGTTGCGCACAAAACCGCATGCGCACAGAGTGCCGCTGACCATCATCATAAAACGGCAATAGTAATAAATAATAATATTAAAAACATAATGGTAAAAATAATAATATAAATACCCGTACGACGTTTAATATATCTATATATAGTTTGATTCAAATTTTTTTTTTTTTTACCTTGGCTACTGTTTCTCCACTGTTGAACAACGAGTTGGTCATTTTTGCACTTAAATTCGTCAAACTTCTGGTTTCTACGTAAACGTGTCGACGCACTCGTAATGTTTTTATTTATGTTTCGAATAAATAATAAATAGTTTTCCCGTTGGCTAATTTCAACGTCAAGTGTCGTAAAAACCAAGTCTGAAGCACTCGTTATACAATTATAATATTACGTTACTGCGGTAATATTTATAAATATATGCGCGAGAGATGTACTTTTCATGTACGGTATATGTATAACACACTGGGCGATTTCTCGTGCGACGAACAACGACTCTTACCGATCAACAGAGACGGTCAAAAAAAAATAAATATTTAAAATGAATAAATATCAAGTTTAATAAGCGTGCGTTCAATGTTGCTAGGCGCAAAGTCGCTAAAATGTGTACTGAAATGACCGTGTTTACAACAAAAAAATGAAAATTCAAAAATACAACGTGCTTCACGTGTGTGTTGGCCGCGTATGTGCGTACGTGCCGATCGCGTTATTCGGACTGACGAGAGCGAACGCGGAGGAGCACAGTCAAGATCGGCAGACGGACTAGTTCGTTCCCTCCCCCCTCGGCCACCCCACTCGTTGCCCGCCGCGACCCCACCGACGAAGTTTGCGTACGTTTTCTCTACGCCGCCGCCGCACCATTATTATTATATCGCTCTCGCGCGGCTCCCTCTCCCTCTTCCCCACCTGTTCAAGGTCGCCACCGCCGCACAGATGATTATTACATATTACAATATACCCTCCTGTACGCGTCACGTGGTCGAGCCGTCAACGTTCCCTCCCCCGCTCGCGCCGCCGTGGGTTCCGCGACACCATCCTACGAGAGGGCGATGAGGCCATGATAATGCTACGTCGAAAGAGGGGGGGGAGGCGAGTTAAACGAGATGGCGGCTATAACATAACTTAATATTACCCTAAAGTCTAAACTGCACTCACGACGCGCGAGCGTTCTTTATTTATTTTCGTCTCGTACGATACGTGTAATCGTGAAATGTTATAACAATACGTATGAAAATAATATTCGATATTTTTCGTTATCTTCGTCCCTGCCCCTGTACCGACTCGTTCCTTGCCCGCGTTCGCTGTCGCGGCAACGGTCGAGGGGAGTGTTTTTTTTTCTTCACATTTCTTAGGTACGTGTGCCACGCACCGCCATCGCGCAATTCGTCCGCTCGACGGCACTTTTCTGATACGATTCCGTTTACCACGTTTTCGGTGTTGTAAACATGGTGCGACGAGCACGCTACGAGTATGTATATCGTACTTTGGATAATACGTCTTGTAAAATTATATTACGTTCTATTCCGTTGCTCTGCGTACGCACAAGTGGATGACATTTAACATTTTTTTCACGTCCGCCGTCTCCGCAATGCATAATATATTATCGGATTGCTACTAATTACTAAACGCATTTATAAACAAGGAAAATCACGAAATAAACGATATACGAAAATTGTACATCTTCCTGTTCTCGGTGAAACTGTAATGGCACGTACTCTTAGTAGAAATAATTTAGATACGTATATACATTACAAAAATGAAATACGACGACAACAACATCAACAATGAGTAAAATATTGTATATAACTGCAGCCGTTTGCTACTAATGACATTATTATGTATAAAAATATGAAGAGTTTCGCTCTAATCAATATGTTCAAATTGGTTTAAACGGAAGAGATAAATATATTATAGTGACCGATATATAGGTATAATACACCATTATATACCAGTACCATTTCTAGAATATATAATTAATTTAGTGTCTATAAAAAACGGCAAACGCAATGAATCAAGTTTAATCAGAAACCGAGAGAACAACATCAGTGATAACGATAACTGTCGCGACGGACTGTGTCCGTCACGTAATGATACAAGTCAAAATAAAATAGTAAAAACAGGTGAGATTCCACGTCCTGGAGATATTCCTTTGATTATTTACATTATATTCCTGTATTGGTCTTTTAACTTGAATGTGTATTTGCTCTTTATAAAACGATTTTGAGTTTAAAAGGATCAGCTTATATTTCTAAAGATGGTGGGTATAGTAGTAAAACCAAATTTCTTAATAAGGTATTGTTTTAACTTTTAATAGAAAACGTCTAGTACCTATAAATAGCACAAATTGCATTAAAATATTTCGAAAATTATGAAATGTTGAACGGAACAGTGCGTGACAATATTATCGAAATCTGATCTCGGTTATACATTTTTTTGAAATTTTTTTTCGGCTTTCCCCAATTATTCGGAAAACCGTTGAGAAATTCTAAAATTGATCAACTAAACATTATTTTCTATCAAAAGCCTCCCAAGACTGTGATGATCGGAGCAATCCTTCTGGCCGAATCGTGTACACTGAGAAAATTGAAACAAAAATAAAACCCATAGGGAATACCATTGTAGAATTAATATACGTTTCTGGTCTCATTCGAAATCTTCAGAATCTAAAAAAAACATATTATTAAGATAAAAGCTATCGGTTATGTATTCAATACAAAAATGATATAAAAATTAAAATCTAATACATTTTTCGATCGCCGTAGTTTTTACGTACGGCTTATCATAATATAACCTTCCCTATGATATTCCATACTGCAGAAACATGAGAATTATTCGCTCACGAACACTGGTTGTGTTCGTAGTTAAATTATTATTTTGAATATTTCTCATTTCAATATTACAATTTTTATTCTTTTGTTTTGATAAGAATACCTACTGCTGCAGAGTGGCGTGTATAGTCATGTCCGTGAGTCCGTGTCGCGATGTATTATCTTACATCTTTACTGACATTCGAGTAATAGCACCGATTTCTTGTTCAATTATTTATACATCAAATACATTCGGTTTAGTGCACAAAAATCGTCCGATGTATGTAGGTATCTGGTGCGTTTAATGCGAAACGTTAAAATGTATTTCTCGTTGTCTTTACAGTATTCTTGATGTGATATTTCACCGTGGTATTGATACAGTTTAACAGTAATATTTCATCGATTATTATTAATTATTAGCATATTGTAAACCATTATATTATCGTTGACAGATCCTATATGTACGCGTGAATCCACAATTATAATGTTTATTAATGAACACAACAATGATATTTGTATTGTTTCAATAATATTTTTGTCACACTAATGACAAACCGTCGTACCGGTTGACAGTACCATACAATTATTTACCGTAGTATTGACACAGGACATATTATAAGAATATTTACGTTAAAGAATCAGCTGTTCCTATTGTTAACGTTTTACTGGTTTCACAAAAGGTGCGTGGTACACTTGGTCGACTTTAAACACGATAGTGACTCAATTTCTAATTAACACACATATGTATTAAACTAACCTTACCGGGTTTATGGTGTATAACGATGAAACATTTACATACATGAAGGGTCGGTATTTATATATATATTATTATATGTACGGTTTACAGGTGGGGCCTCCCCACAATATCTTGTCGTTCTTGAAACACATAAAAAAAAGTACTTTTAAAAATTATTTTAACAAACCTATATAGTCAAGTTACCAGATATCCACGTTTCACAGCCTTGAAATGTTAACAAAATTAAACCCTAATAAAATATTATTGTATCGTACGTTTCACTGAGCCTAGAATATTATACAAAACATTTTGTATAGCTTATGTTCTGCGGTTATATGTACGTACTTACGTAAAATAGAACTATAATAGAATTTCATAAAATAATAATAACTTTATTAATTATTTCGTAGAAACAACATTTATTCATTCATAAATATTCATATTATGATAACGAACATTATAATATACAAGTTCAAATTTACAAAACTATAATATACTAATATTTGTGTTGAGTGTGAACGTATTTGTCTCCATTTGAACATTAAACAATCTTCATACTATATTTTGGCTCAAGAAAAACTAAAAATATCAATTAATATATAACATCATTATTCAGTTGTTCATACATAATTTAAAATGAAGTAAAAAAATGTATGTATAAATAAAAATGCATAGTTTTTTTTTTTCAATAACTTTAGGTAGCGATATCATTCGAAAGCGTAATAACATTTTAAACCTTCTGAATACGAGTACATTTTGTTAAAATATTATTATTTCTGTACGAAAACAATCAAGTACCTAATTTAAAATATGTTAAACGATTAAGGGTTTTTTTTCAATAATTTAACAATTTAATAATTTCTGGTTGTAGGATCGAAACCGGTTTTAAGTTAATCGTTATATGATTTTGTATACAGATTTCAAGGACGTATACACAAGGGTAAAGAAAGAGGGATACTTGTTTTACAGCAGCATCCTTGATCTGTCTTTATTTAGGAACATGAGTTATATACTATGAAATAAAAACCTTTTTTATCGGATTTAATAGCTTGAATTTTAGTTACAAGAGTCATACGTTCGATAAGTATCAATAAATTAATGAAAACATGTATATTTTAGATTAGAAATGAAAAATAAGTAAAGACACTCGATCAATGATATTTTATACACAAATGTAATCGAAATTTCTTGAGTGAAAAATATATTCAATTGATTATACAAATTTGACCTCAAGAGTACAATTAATAACATCACAATAAATACCTACGTTTACATACAGTTGATAATACAAACATGATATTTGGCGTTTATAACCAGAAAAAATGCTCGTTATATGTATATTAAACAAATCAAATAATACTTAAAAAACTGTAAATGAATATTATTTTTAATAACTCATGTAATGTAATCATAAATATCAATACATTCAGTATGGTATTGCTGAGGCCCGATGCAGTGCGTAACGTACAAGATTGTATTTATTGTTGTAATAGAGCATAGTATAGGTATGTTGTATAACTTTATAGGTAATATGTCTTATGAAATAATATATCAAAAATTAGGGCCTCCCCTTCTGCACCTTTGGCATGATGATAAACTAAAATAAAAATTATTAATTTCAACGGTAAACCTCGAACACATAATGTGCATATACTGTACGTGTTTTTATGCGATCATAAACTTCATAGTTTACTGCTTGTCTGTCTGTCTGTCTGTCTATCTGTCTGACTATTATAATGTGCACATTAATCTTTAAAGGGTTATTCGTATTGGGAGAAACTAGAAAGTAATAGTAACACGATTTTTGGTTATTTTAACGTTAAGTAAACGTTTCTTTTTTTTTTACATACAATTATAGAACAATGCGTGCAGATTATTACAGTATGCGTTTAGATGGTATTTAAATTATAATGCTTGAGAATGACGGATGAAGTGAAAGCAAAATCATCTGTCACTATTTTATGAATGTGAGCACTTGAATTTACGTCTATATACGTTTACGCAGTGATAGTGAATACAGCGATGTAATCGTATAGACATATTTATCCAATAGCCAATAGCAAATAATCTTATTTGAAAAATACAAGTTTTTTCCGTCAGTCGAACCTATAAAAATAAACAGCAATCGACTGGTAAAAAAAAGTGTGGATCATTTATTTTGATGTATATATTTAGTATAGGCATTGAGAGATCGCGTTGATCGGGATGTTTCATGTAAATTGAATTATGACGTACGAGTTGATCACCCCGCACGTATTTTTGAAATCAAAGTTATTTATTGTTGCTATTTCATTGAAGTATAATTTTTTTTCCATATAGACAACGTTATAAATTATAATACTTTGAAAAATGAATTATTGATTTCACGATAGAAACATTTAACACAGAAATATCCATGTTAATAAGTTATTAAATTAGACTGTGGGCAATTAAATGGAATTAAAACGAATTGTAAAAGGTATTAAATTAATAACAAGCAATTTTTAAATACCTACTAATTTAATAAGCTGAATTTAATTTAAACAGACACAAAATTATGATATGGAAATTTCTATAGAATGTGCATTTAAATATAGTAATTAAAATAACGAATGGGAAAAACACTGGTTGAAAATAAATACAAATATTTTATGGCAATTAAATGATTGATATAAAATAATATGAACGTTATTGATAGTTAAAGTTTCGATTAAATGTACTAAGTAGTAGGTTTAATTTTAGATTAATCATTTTCTTCCGATTTCTAGTGGTTTTGTTTGTCTTTGTATGAATACAAGAAACATTTTACACGCAAAATTCATAACATATTTTATATAATAATAAAATACATTTTACTATTATAAACATCTCTTGTTGACAATCGAATCAATTTAATAAAAGCCTTCAATGTGTAGTCTATTACTCTATTGTTCTATAAAAGTATTCAAGTACGTACCTCCTATACTTGATTGTTAAGAAAATAAACATAAACGATTAACGAACTACACGTATATTATAACTAACAGCTTTTTTTACTTAAAATTAAATAATTATTTCTTTCAACGTTTCATCAAAAGTAAAATGTTGTACCAAAATTAACATGATTAACACAACGACATTGCTATAGATGCTGAGTAAAATGTTTTTTGATCGTATAATATACTTTGTTTTTTTTTATTGACTGTAACAGTGTAACGATTTAAAAAAAAATAAATGGGTGGCATGTCATCCTAACTAACCATCACGTGCTTGTTTGGTAAAATTGATTAAGATAAAAATGACTGCTTTGTTGTAATAGAAAAAAAAACATACAAATATTATTATATACTGTATCAGATATTTGCATTTCTATGAACAGCTATTATAATGTACATATGTATTTAAATTTTAAACAATATGATACAATTACACGAGTACCTATTTACTTTATAATTTATAGAATTAATATATAGACGCGTATTGATTAATTATTGAAATATATTATACATATTATGAACTCAGAACTATTAAAATATTGATGAGAAACAAAAATCTTCAGAAAAGTTTTGTTGTCTTCAAGTTCTCTCTAAAATAGGTAGGTTATAAGAAAAAACACATATTTGTAAACCATTTGTTATTAATTTTAAATAATAAACTGTGTACTATAGTATAACATATATATTATATTTTCAGATGTTGTTTTTGATTAAGAAATATGTCATGATTTGATTCTGGCACGTTTTGTGTGCAATTAGCATTATTTTCTATTTAAAAATAAAAATACATTTTCTTTTAGATATTCACTTTAATCATTTATAACTCCGATAACCAAAGAACAATGATGATAATTTTGTAAAACTTAGTATAATATCGCTGTGTAATGATGATTATACAGGTACTTTACGAACATTATTATTGAAAAATAATCAAAAATATTAAATATTATAAATATTGTTTCATTTATCGTCACGCATTTGAAATTCTTTAATGAGAATATATATAATCAATTGAAAACCGCATTTCAAGATTACCTTTAGTGATACAAATTCTTTATGAAATCTCAAGTTCCTGCCTTCTTTCGTCCAATGTATTTTTTTCTTTGTACAAATCGACATTTTATTCACGGTGTACACTATTGACTATGCGGATTATTAAGGTGTTCTCCTTGATGTGTTGGTATAATATGAAGTGTTCGCTGGCGTTAAGGCCAACTCGTTTATATAGAAACACATCGCATTCAGCTTATAAGCGGGCATCACGGAAGTGTTTGTTGGGACCATATAAGCTATTGAATAACGTTTTTGTACACCGCACAGGTGATGGAAAACTCGTACATAATATTCCTACATGACTGTACGTTCAAAAAATATAAACGTGATTATTCAAACATTGTATTTACTAAATTGACAAAATGTTATGCATTTTCAGTGTAATTGAATGCACGCGTTTGGGTTTATCTTATCAAACACTCCGTACACAAATAAAATAAACACTTCCTCTATCGAATAAACTATAATACTGAAGTACTCCAATTATCATTTACATACGTCTGTCGTCTACTCCAGTAGACTCCCGGAAACGTCTTATTTTACATTTAGTTACAAAAGTCAAATTATGTATTTATTGGGAAAATTATGAAGTTAGCTGTCTACAGTATATATGAATATAATATACCTATATATAGTGTCTATATTACTTATTTAATGTTATATAGTTATATTATTTATCAAATATTTGTTTTTAAATATATATAGGTATCTATATTGTTGTATGTTGTTATTTAACGATGATGTCCTCATATATTATTCTTATATAGTTATTATTATTAACAAGAAAATAAAAATATATTTATAACGTCCGACACAATTAGAAGCCCTATGACTACTACAGTACTTGGTATTTGGTAACACGAGCGTTAGTTAGTTTTTTTCTATGGAAACTGAGATCAAATCTGAAACCGTGTGAAATATATCAATAACCTAGGTTTTCGTTATTTGAATGAAACTGTTGCATTCAAAGGACGATTTATTTTTTACATACTTGTCCATTTATCATATAATTTTATGTATATATGTTCTACGTATGTACGCTTTCAAATGCTTTAAAGAATGCACATGTAATAATATTCTACCTGCAATTCTAAAGAATTGTATTTGATTGAAGGTCTTGCAAGGGTCAACTAAACATTATACTTCTATATATCTATTGTACCTATTTTCAGTGTATTTTGTACCTAAAATTGTTTTTGTAATACTATACTATATTATATATAGGTAACACAAACATCAAATGTTTATAAATGGGAAAATGGTATCTTTTTGTGATAGAACAAATTTTATACAATTCCAATCTATAAGCAATTGTAAGTTTTATAATGTCTATATAATTTTTTTTTTGTACCCATTTTCTCGGTAGAAAGAGCAATCCAATAGTTTCATATAGATTACATATCCTATAATATAAAATAAATCAATGTTTGAAAATTGTAACGATTGTTTTTTTTTTTTTTAGTTTAGAGCTTATTACAGAATATTGAGCATCATGAATATTATTAAGGACTTGAGAGTATATATATATATAGACTTGAGATTGGTATTCATTTCATACAATTTTCAGCAATCTTTACTTTTAAGACCAAACGATTTAATACGAATTAAATAATTTATTTGCTATATATTTTATAACGCTTTAATTATGACTATAAAGTAAAAAATAATTACTTTCCCGAATATTTCGTTGATTTTTCTTAGATAAAAAAGCGTCAAATAGGAATTTCGATGTTAAAGATTAGGACACATATTAAAATTAGGAGGTAATCAGTCAAACTGTACTTATACATATATATATAATATTTATATATAGTTTATACATCGAGATTTTTATAATACACAACCCGTTCGTTAAATAAAAATAAAGCAATATACAATTAATATGAAACTGTTAACATTAGGTCCATCCGAAGTTAAACGCGAGTTGCGGAATCTCAATTCCATTTTTCTGATATATGATGATTTGTTATTGGTTTAATGTATAAAAAAAATTATAATAATTATTCTGTTGCTGAAATCCGTTCCTTTAATAGTTTAATCAATGTCCTATAGTATAATATAGTGGAGTTTCATCATAATATTTATTATTTACTATGATTTGTTTGCAATTAATGAACATAGATTAAATAGTTATCATTAATAATGTGTGTAGATATTGTTTTAAATGCATATATAATGACAATATAGCTGCGTATTATATCGTAGAAACTTAGTACCGCACATAATATAAGAATATAAAATTAAAATATAGTAAACGAAACAAAATTATAATCATTAACTGATAAACAACTTAAGCGTATAATCAAATGTCAGAGGCATCATCTGCAGCCCTGTACCGTATCAACAATGTGTTTATTTTGTTTAAGGGTTTATTCATTATAAACATAAATCAGAAAATAAAAATAAAATCGGTATATTCAATACATGTATAAAACAATGAGGCTTGGGGTCCCCCCTCCCAATGTAATACAATCGCAGCCTATTGTATTTAGAGTTGTTTTCGAATAATACTTTAACCCAACCAAATATTGTTTTGTGAAAACCTTTACTTGTCTGTTGTAAAAATATATGTTTTACATTGAAATGTATAAATTATATAATATATTCGTTCTATAACGATCCATCTGTCATCTAATCGTATTCAACTCCAATGATGTTGTTTTTATGATGAAATGCCTATTGTCTATATTACATTTTAAATATCGTTTCCAAGTCCTAACGTGTAGATTTATAGTATATAAAAGTATAAAACTATATAAGTATGTAAATGTTTTACTACATAATACATTGTTTAAGCTGCAGTAGTTGTCGAAATTGAAAAATAATTAATCATTACACCTACATAAAGTCTACTTTATTTATGAGTGAGCGAATTGTCTGAATATACATAATAAACACGCATTGAAGTTAGGTATATTTGTTGTACGTGTGTACGCACGAACATTTAGCTGTTTATAGCCTTATATACTTTACAGGATATAGTAGTACGTCAGTAAGTAGTTAGGCATAGGCATAAATATGTGCCTGTGTGCCCAACCTACTACAATATAATATGATCATAACAATAGTTAAGGAATACGTGTTTTCTACGCCATTATTTAGATCATCATGACGCGTGTATATATTTCACATTAAGCCGTATAAAATGTGTTGTAGATATAATATAATAGTATAAAGTGTGCGCGTGTGTTATAATATTTTGACTTACGGAATACTTATTACATATTATGTATTGGTATACCACAATGCCACCGTAGCAGAGCGCGTTTTTTGCTAGTTTTTCTTTTATGACGTCATCGTAAACAATTTTCACCGTTACGGTCAACAAATTTTTAAGGTGTTTAGTACGTACCTGTGCACGTTAATAATTATGTATGCGTATACCGCGTGTTATCGCGAATCAAACAGTACAGAGAGCGCCAGTATAGAAAGTTTGGAAACGTTATAATATATCATCGTATAGATTATGTACAGTATATACGATATTACATACGTCTAAAACCACGTCTAATATTTTTCTATACACACCCTGTATACCGTTTCGTGCGGCAAATTACGTTTACGAGGTGAACGATTTCCGGGTCAAAGAAGAGTAAAAACGCTGAGACTGCCGCGGGAACTATAATAATATATCATACTATACGGTCGGCTATTAATTATTACATACGTGTAGTGTAGGTACACGCGCTGATAAAAAATTAATTTTAATTTCGTCTCGCGGTCAGCGCAGCGAGTATATCGCTTGTTTCGACGTTATTATCGAAATATAACACATCGTATAGTATAGTACAGTATATATATAAATAATAGATACACTGCAATACACAAGTATAATTTTATTGTGTTTTTTTCTTTTTTTTTTATATATATACGTCAGAGATGAAAACGCGTAGTAAAAAGTAAAAAGTAAAAACTTCTTAATCTGTATAACGATGTTACACAACGTGCTATAATATGTAATACAGATGCACTACTACTACTACTACTACTACTACTACTACTACTACTACAGCATAGCTGTGGCCCCATTATACATTTGTTGCGGCTCGTTTTAAAATCTAATTTTGTAATGAAATAAGTGAAAAAAAAAAAAATGTTTTTCGCATTACTGTTTTCCGGAACTATTGGATAACGAGAAATTGTTCGTGCATTACTTTTGAATTTCATTATACGTACGTACCTGTTAACTAAATTATACGAAAAAATGATACCGAATTAAAATAATGAATAATTGATTTTAATGGAGTAACGTGTGCAGCCGGCGAGTAATTAAAAATGAATAATTTCTGACTCTCTTAAAAGTCTTATTGAAGACCACTGCGCCACACTGAGACCTACGGTCTGACCACACACACGCACATCCGGCACATGCGTGCATAATACATGCGCACATTCAATCACGTACCCTGTCCCGGTGGTGGATCCACGCAGTGATGGGAAATCGTAGGTTTCCCGACAATACCGAGTGTTAACCGTCGGAGAAGAATAAAAAGGATCGGAACGGACATTTTATAATCATGTCCTTATTATTGCAGCTGCAGACGACAGCATTATTTACGACCGTAAATACGGCGACGGTGCTGGTATACCCATGTTTCTAAGTTTTAATAAAACGCTTATCGACCATCGCGTGATTTGGACGGACTATTTGGCGTTTCAAAAAAAAAATGTTTAGGTCAAGACGAATTATACACAGTATACAATCAGAGGTACCCGAACGACGGGGGGAAGCAATAATGGCTGTACGGGAATAATCTCATGTCGGCATAGCCACTAGGGGTCAGATTGGGATTATAATGACGAAAAAAGTTGTTTACGATTCAAATGTTTCATGTATTGGGAATATTAAATGGAACATACCAAATAATATTTCATAAACTCGGATACAACAAAATTGTGTTTTCAACATTATACTATGTGTGTTATATGTGTTTTTGATATTATCACGGATTAATCTGCAGTAATTTGTGACCATACATTTATGTACAACAATAAATAATAACAGTGACTATAGATTTATTTTACGGTAAAACGTTAATTTTCTAAGTTGGAATGAATTAAGAATAGTCCTCGTAGTAATCTTTCTACAGAAAAAAAATCATCCACCCAGCTGTAAAATATCTATTGAGTAAAAGGTTGCCAATAACAGTCTAAACTCTAAACAGTCTAATCTGTGATATTTTAGCGACTTTTGCCACGGACCACGGTGAAAAGAATCTTCGGTAAGACGTTATGATGTATTTTTTTTAGATACAGCCCCTCCTCATAAGCAGGCTGAATTCACTACACGGTTCTATAACGAGTCTTTTATCGTCTCGGTAGGTTTTGGTCCAAGTCTCCTGCAGAGAAAAAAAACCGTCAGCCGGATTTTTATCTCAATGGATAGTTTTTTTTTTAGATAAGAATATAAGATATGATAATACATTGTACACAACTAAATTAGACACGAAACGATAAGACGCGGGACGGGAGTGCTTAATTATTCTAAGATCGATAGGAACTAGACAAGTTGTGAGCAAACGATAATAATACGTGTATAATATAGCTCGGTAATTATCAGCTGTCCCGTAAAGAACATAAAATATTAATTTTATATGGACATAAAAAAAAATGATTCAAAACCGAGTTGTATACCCAACGGTTCGGCCAGTATTTCAGTACCATCTTCATACAAATGTTATCATGAAAATTATAATTTCACACGGTTGAAGTCTGACAATAACTTACAATTCAACAGTTGAATTAAGTCATCGTTTACTGTAGAGTGTAGACGAAATAGGTATTTTAGTACCTATACTTAAGAAAATATTAGCGAGTGGAGTGTGGTATTTAAGTCCGCAAGTTAACACACTACTCGGGGTTAATATATAGCGGTCTTAACGTTATTATGTTATTTATAATGAGAGGCTTAGGACCCCTGTTGATCAAACGAGGCACCGTGGAAAAATGCTGAGGTGCCTCAGGGGCTTGTTGCCCATCTGTCCGAACCAGACCGATTCTATACCTTTTATCTCTCTCTCTCTCTCTCTCTCTCTCTCTCTCTCTCTCTCTCTCTCTCTTACTCCCTCTCGTTCAAAACCGGGTGAATACCACCCAGTTTGTAGAATATCTCGGATCAACACTGCTTTACTGCGCCGCATTGGAATATTGAGAATTTTTCGTATAACTTTAAAAAAAATATGTATCATATATATTCTATAATCGTGATTACTGATTATAATAATTTTTCCAATATTAATGGCATAATACATTTCATGGCGTAATGACAAAATATTCATAATTTTTCAATTATAGGCATAGTTAATTATATTATAAATAATAATTCTTAATTTACCAAATAAATGAGCTCACTCTCTCCGTAAATCCGTGGCTGAATATTTCTACAACTATGCATAATACTATGTCCTAATGGGAGACTAAAAGACCACTATAAATACTTTGACAATTTTGAAACATTTTTCCAAATAACTATTTTTTGTTATAATAGTGGTAATTTGTAAAATTAAAAACAAAATTAAATTAAAAAAATTAAAATATTATTTGTTAAAAAGTTAATTCTCTGAAATAATAACAGATTAATTTTAAATATACGAGTATAAAGAACTAATAAGTCATTAAAATTGATCAAATTTTCAATAAGATAAATATATATATATATATATATATATGCATATAACAATAAATATCATGAAATAAAATATAAATATTGCCTTGAGTATTTTAGAAAAAGTGTTAAGACATACAACCGGTTTCGATTTATTTTTTCCTGATTTCATTATGTACATCGTTTAATATGCAATTCTTTCAATACAGAATTAATATATAACTAACCACCAATCAAACGCACTTCATGTAGAGTGTTACTGGTGGTTAAACACATAATGACGGATTGCGGATCAAATGAAGAAAAAAGAAAATAACACAAAATAGCCGAGAGCTCTTCGAAACAGTTGGTCTTGAATGACAACCTGAGGGCATCATAGATTTTCTCAAGAGCACAGATATATTTAAGCATATATAATAATAAAAATAAATATTCATAAGTTACTATATTGTAAATATCAAATCAATTGTAAAAAAATGTAAATACTCATCAGAAAAAGCTAATGGCCATTGCTGTCGAAGCTGAAGTTCAATAAAAAAAATTAAGAATTAATATAAATGCTATTTTCATTATTTAAAATGTCTAAGTCTTTGTTTTTATTATAATCAATTATTTGGTTATTTTCTAAAAGATGTTTCGCAAAATTTGAATTTATGATATAATATTCATTTTATCGAAAATTTGATCAATTTTAATAAATTATTCATATATTCAATAATAATTTGTTAATGATAATTTAACTGAATGTAAGCTAATAAGATATAAAGTATGTTGCGTATATTAATTAATTATAGATACGAAAAATACTAAGCACTTTTAATTTTTTCAAAATATGTATCAAAGCGTATCACAAATGAAAATAACACTATTAAATAGCAAGTGGCCTTGCTTTTTCTGATTTGCGTACGTAATTTTTACGTAGCTTTTTACTATTAATTATACACATCGTCTGGCATCAAACCATGCTTGAGTAAGTTATAGTCTATGTTTTCAATAGTTAAAAAATCCCTTATTCCCACGCGAATATATTCTCTTTGTGCTTTCAACCCTAATTGCTAAAAATATATACATATATGTATATATATATATATATATATATATAGATTGTAAAGTAAACATTGAATTATTTACGGAAATAAATAGAACTATACAATATTAAAGTAGTATTGTATATCGTTAGAAAAATAACAATTATGATTACATATTGAATACACCCAATGCGTTTTAAAAACAATGCAATCTAAATAATATTTTATTGCATAATTTTAATTATATATTATATTATATTTAATTACACCGCACGTTGTACATGATGAAAATTTTATATTACCTACAGTGGAAAATGTTCAAGTCCGTTTTGGTAGCGGGACTATTATATAGTGGTGCTGCTAAAATAAATAGTGACCAAAAATGTGCAATCAATTGTTGTCATTCTCTCGTGTCCCTCGCTCAAAAGAAAAAACGGTCGAATATACGGAATCTGATAATCTTATGCGATTCCATAACACGACCGAGCACAATATTCAAAACGTAATTGGCCATCTCGCGTCGTTCGTCGATCCATATGAGCACGTTTGACGGCTCATCGATATTCTAACGTGTGTTTTAACGATCGTGTGAACCAATGTACATAAAACGCGCGTCGTGAACGTAAGGCGTAAACGGCGTGCAAATAAGTATTGTTCCGTGCGACATTAATAAACATCACATTGTCGAACGCTCCGCACGACCACACAGCGGTTGTCGTTCAACGTTTGTACCAGTTGATGCGATTATACTATTACTGTTTCTGTCGTTGAGATTTCGTAAAATAATAAGGAACGTTGTCGCCGGGCAGCTTAGAAAAAAAACAAAAAAAAAACCGAATCACGCCCTTGATGGAAGGACCGAATTGACCGAAGCGTCGCCTGATACAGACACGTGCAGGCCGATTATAGAAATACGGATTATCGCGCACCATAAACTCTCGAAGCGCCGATAATTAAATACTATGTACAATAGGTAACGTTTAAAATATTGTTCAACTCGAAGTTTGCGGAAACAGGGCGGCGCACGTCTGTTATTGTAAAAAACAGATACCGGTTTCGTATCTCGTATTTATCGTCGTTTATTTTTCGCAGGGGGGGGGGTGAGGGTCAGTCAGTGGTAGAAAGAACTGGGTAAATGTTGGCCGAGGGCAGAGGGAAACGATATTGAACTGTAAATCGCGGTAACCCTCGTGAAAAGCCGATGCCGGGTGGTTGTACCTGCAGCAGACCAATATAGTAATACGTATAAATATTTATCCTAACCTATTCTATCGATCACCTGTCATATACGACCGTGTACAGGTGAAATGCTTTAAAACGAGTGGACCTATAGTATATTATTAAGAAAAAAAAATCGATTACCTCAAACGAAAATAATATTTTGTTACAGCCATGTGTATAAATTTATTTTACAACATTTACGCCGTGGACATTACAATCTAGTATGTTAGACGGACAGAGAAATATAATATGATAATAAGAACAATAACGTCGCAAACGCACAAGTTCAATAGGGTGTGCAAATACAATTAGGAATAAAAATATGCATTTGTTGTACCGAAATGCCCGGAGCAAATATGCTGTGGATAGGATTGTTATGGCTGTATACAAAGTATAAAGTGTGTAGGTGTGCAGAACTGTCCTTGATTGAGGGTCATATAAGAAGGTATTCTGAAGGAAATACCTGTTCGAATGTCGGGTGAGTCTGGTAACCCATAAGGTTAAGCCACGAAAAAGTTTTGGTCGGCATCAGAGCGGCGGGAATAGATTGACGGGAAATGTAAAAGTTCCCGGAAATGTAATCATATATTCGTGGATCAGGTATAAGGTAGCTCAAGAACACGGGCAGCACACGTCATATACACCTTAGAAATGTATTTTGCTCGCGCTCCGGCTCCTCGGTCGATCCTTCGCTCGCGGCACATGGATGCCGATTATATTATATAAAAAAAAAGATACTTTTATATACGGTAATAGTTATTCGCCCGGTGCGGATCATGCAAAGTCTTACCCGTCGACTGCAGAGACATACAACAAGTATTTACGGTGCAAGTGTTCGATATTATAACGCACCACCACGGTTATCGCCTCCATCGGCCCATAATTCCCAGCGCGTTTTGTTTTCTATCCCATGATACTTATTATTATTATTATAATGTTATACACCTATTACATTGTTTCCCCGCGTCAAATCGATTACACTTGCGTAACGTTCCCGAGCGGCCGCGAATCAATTAAATATTATTATTGATTTTAATACGCGCGATACTTACGCGTAATGCCTCGCACGGTCTTTTACTCGTTTCGGCGGTGCCTCCACCATTGTACTATACACTACACACAGGGTGTGGGGCGCACGTACGAGATTAATTCGGCGCGTACTATTTATCGTAAACCACAATACTATACGGTTGTTCGACCTTTAATGTTATACACACTGTTGCGTGCCTACCTGTTTATTACACACGCGAATACAATGCGTACGTATATAGTGTAATGTGCGCACAGTAAACGGCGTGTACGCGAGTGTTGTAAGCGTTTTGTTATCAGCCATAGGCGCGCGTACACCGCGGACGGACGCACGTTCTAATACAATATAGGTACCTCTATGTCGGGGTTTCTCTACCGGTGGTCCACGGACCCTTTGGAGGTCCGTAGATGGTAACTCGGGGGATCCGCGTAATGGCGCTGCGATTTCTATTCGAATAATTTTAAAATTACAAATTACATTTTACGAGTAATTATTTGGCCGAAAACAATCTGTAATTTGTGTAAATAGTTAGATAGTGACGGTAACGCTGTATGAAATCAACATAAGAACATTAAAATTATAACCGAAATTAAAGGTTTTTCTTTTCGAAGGGGTCCGAAGCGGTACTTTATATCTTAAAGGGGTCCATGACTCGGAAAAGGTTAAGAACCACTGCTCTGCGTAGACCCGCACATGCGTGAGCGGTGAGCGTTTGTTTATAAGAAAAAAATAAAAATTTACACGCATTACAGAGATTACAGAAATAACGCGGACAAGCGAAGGAAAAAAATTAACTCGAGACACCGTCGAAGGACGTAATGTAAATAATACATACTATCATTATGCACATGGTATTACGCGCAATACACGTACACGGTGTATTATTCATATTAGTCATTTACGCGTGTGTACATTTTTTTTGCCCGTAAATTGATTGTGAACTCGTGACGATACGAACGCGGGCGGTGCGTGCAAAACGTTCGCGTTCCTTATTGCACACATTCGATTGCTGACGACCGGTCGCGCAGCCGCCTGGGGATGGTCCGTAAACGTTCGCGGCATACCAATATCATTTTATATAATATATATTTCTGTGATAAGGCTGCCCGCAGTCGTGCCGAATGAACCTGTACCAGGGGTGGCAAAACTTTTGAACACTACGTGCCGAAAATTACCTTTTGTTTTTGCTCGAGCGTGCCATGAAAAATATTTTGTTATATTCATTATTGTAAAAAAAAATTATCGTTATTTGATTGTATAATAATGTATTAGTATAAAAAAGGTTGGTTTAGGTACTAACAATTATAATATTATTACTTAGTTATTTTTTTTTTTTTTTATGTGATTTTTGTTGTTGAATAGTTGATGCCAATTCGTTGATATTTGGCTTATAATTAGTAACTTTTAGTACATGTCGCACTGCATTCATCAGCTAGTCGGTTTCTTAAATCAGATTTTATAAAATTCATTTCTGAAAATAGTGACTCGCATGAATATGTTGAAGAAAAAATAGACAAAACTCAATAACAAAGCTAATGCTACTATTTTTAAAGTGGAATAATCTTTTGGAATTTCATTCCACATATTCAAAATCTTGTTCCCTATGTTTACGATCGATTTGCCTATAGCCCTATCATGCTGAATTTCTTCCAATTCATTTCTCAGAATAACGAATTTTTTTGTCACAAAAATATTTTAATATTTCGCGTGCCCACAAAATCTTTTGGCGTGCCACCCCGGGCACGCGTGCCATGGATTTGTCATCCCTGACCTATACAAATAAGACAGGGTCTATCCGTGTACGGACTATACACGCAGCACAAATAAATAACGTTCAGGTACGACCGGAAATCAGGGGCGTACCTATACATTTCTTTTTGCGTAGACCCACATAAACCTTCCACTGTTAGACGGAAGTGGGGACTAATCCCGATTTTGGTAATGGCCTCCTATAATTTCAAAGTTATCAATGATTATTTTTATTAATCATTAATAACTTAAGGCAAAGTTTGCAATTTTTATTTATCAGAATACAAGATAATTTTTTTATAATTATTAATTACTATACTCGTAACTTACAACATACACGTATTGTCCATTTATAATATATTTTCAAAGTCAAAATTCCATCTTCTTTACTTTATGATAGCAAACTCATCAACAGCCGATGGATTATCAATAAATTGCTCACTTATTTCCCTTTCTATGGAAATTAACGTCAAATCGTTTAGCCTAGGCATTTTTATAGTTGACCTGAGGTATGTTTTCATTTTTCTCATCGTAAACACTTATTTTTCTTTTTAGAGAAAATCTGGATAGGCTACGCCCCTGCCGGAAATTATAATATTCGATACGTTCTATCGCTTGCTCTCGTCGGCCGGCGTGTAGGCCCATATCTGCCGATACGATAAACAAAGCGTAATATTTTAATTGTTCGCTATGATACGTAGTTCCGACCAGTTCGACCGCAACACGATTAGCGTGTCGTTCCCGTAGGTCGTCGCGTACCTATACCGACGGGTCGTTCACACATATTCGTGCATTTCTAGTCGTTTCGGAATCGAGAAATCTGCACATTTTATCGAACACGAAAACATTATTTTCATAAGCAACAGTGACACTAACAATTCATAACCAATAAACGTTCGGCGTGCATCTAATATTATATTATACATTCGGGCTTCTGCGACCAACAGATATATATCTACATATTTTACGAAACCGTGTACAATATCCATGGAGGGACCATCCCTCGATTTGTTCGCCATCCGAAAGCCGCGTCAGACCACGTGGGCCATGAAGGACACAATGTGTACAATGTTTCACGAACGCATACGCGTTATACACGTATACGTGAATGACCCATAAAAGGAGCAGGTGCTCGTGAAAAAAAAATAGGTTGTCACATGTGTAAAGCAGCCGTACACACGTTGGACTGGTGCGCTCTGCAATCAGCTGGAACCTTTTGTGATTCGTTTTTTGTTCTCGAACCCGGCAACAGGGCAAATCTTTACATCGAGAAACCCTAACAATTATTCGTCCTAAAATTCCATATAATATCCGACCGCGTCCCGTAAGCAGATTTATTGGGCCTTGTGAACATTTTTATTGCAACGTCGTAAACTTGCACACAATATATTTAACATTGTGAATACATGTATAAATATAAGCTACAAGTATAAATGCCAGTAAATGTGAAGAAACGCACAAACTTCTATTTTGAACACACACGTTCGATTGTTGTACGCTAGCTGCTGTACTGCACGGACAAAATAGTTATAGTAATACAATTAAAAATAATAATAATATTTTCACAGTTTTGTTTGTTCGGATTTAGGTGTACCTATATATAGCCGTATACCGCATATTATTTGTATACAATAACGCAAGACTGTTTTAAAAATCCTTTACTGAGGTCAATGTTCTTGTGTTTTGTTTGGCAATTGTCCAAAAGTTACTTGGAACATTTTACACAAGCGTACTAATAAAAAAAAAATAAATAGAATTGTATTTTATGCTTGGTTAATTATTAATCATTTGATTACAGACGTACAAACAAACATATTATATAAATGTTTCTTTAAAATTGTTTTTTACTCAGTTATTGAAATTGTATTTTTTGATAACATAGACAACTATAGTTATGATGCTACATGGGCATTTATTAAAATCGTTAAAATTTAATTTGAAGCTTTTGAATTATAATTCATGATAATAGTCACACTCGCGCAATCAAATAGGTAGTTTATTATTTATGTTTGATGTATTTTTCTATTAATTCGTATTATATTTTTGTATTTAAGTGAATTGTCTGATATTGTCATCATGGGGACCAATTATTTTTATTTCCGTTTCTTTATGGTCCAATAATAACTCATGCTAAATCGTTTAATGTTTAGTAGCACGACTAAACACTGAATACATTATTAAACACAATTTCAAGTTAAGGACTAATAAATATAATAAATCGAATGAAATTATTTATTCAAAACTCAACTAAGTATATCTATATAATATTTAACATGTTAATGTATTACTGTAAAATATGATTGTTGAATGACGAAAAACAAAAAAAAAATGTACAGTTAGACAGTAAAATGTGATAATGTTTACTACACTAATCTTAAATATTTATAACACGATATACATTTTTATTTTAATAACTGTGTTTAAGAAAAAAACACAGATTTGCAGATGAAAACACTAATTAACCTCGAAAAATAAATCGAAAGTGTATTTTTTGAAACAATAACATAATTGTACACAAATAGATATGTTGATTAATTATATGAATTCCATATTATATACGTATGAGAAGTGAAAATTATTTTTTTTTATATAAACGGGACATATTGAATACAGTATATAATCGTGTATGTGTATTGTAGTATTATATTCCTCGTAGAGGATCTATGGAAATTTGAATCGATAATTTTTGTCAAAACCGCATGTACCTATGTAATATATACTCACGTATGTTTACGTATCTACAGCCGAGTGGTATGTATGTAGTAAATAAAGACGAAGGGCTACTTAAGTATAGATGACCAGTTAATTGTGCTGTGCAACGTTATCGAATCTGCCTTCTAACAGCTCATCTAACCATTCCAAAAGATTCGTAGCCACCGAAGCGAAATCTTCCCACTGCTTGTACTCGGCCGCTTTCTCCTCGTCCGACGACAATAGCTCACCGAATAATTGTTCCTCGTCTGTGTACAGCACACACACACACGCACGCACACACAAAACAATATATAATACATGTAATTTCAGAGAGAAAAATTAATCGCGTATCGTTTTCGAATTTCGCGCACGGGTTTTTCGTTTCCGCATTTACCGGTGAGTCTGACCAGCGTGTCGAGTACGGCCATCGGGTCGCCGGGAAAGCTGTCGCCGCCCGAGCACACGTTCCACAGGGTCTGGCATATGAGCGCGGAAAGCAGCCAATCGCGTTCGCCCGACGACCGCAGGATGTTCACCATTTTCGAGACGCCGTCGTAGTTCTTGAACGCTTCCCGGTTGCTCTCGTCCGACGTCATGTTCACCAGCACGCCGCTGCACACGGCCAACAGTTCCTTGTCGCCGCTGCAGTCCAAGCAGTTGGTGATGGCCAACAGTCCTGCAACGAGGAGTACTCGTACACATAATATATATAAAGTATACGCATGAATGACTTGTAGCTGTTGAAGTTCTCGAGTTTAAAAAATAAAACTATAATAATAGGGTCGAGAGAAAGCGTACCTGGCGTTTTTTTTACCCTCCCGATAAAGAAAAAAGTATTGCCATTACAGCAAAAGTATAAAGGTTCGCAAGAATTTTTGAAAAAAATAGTCGGGATACTCAGTTCCTTTGCGCCCCCCCCCCTCCCAATTCAAGCACTGCACCCATATTTTACCCACGGCTCGTCCCGTGTTTCAAAATGGTAATAATATTAATAATTATTTATTTATCTAAATAAAACAATAAAAAAACTTGGCAAGACCAATTTTTAAATAATATGTTATACATTTCTAGGACGAATCACCATAGTTGTTAAAATGATAAACACATACTCTTAGGGCTGAGTAAATTAGGTTAAAAAAGCAATCGAGGGAAAATCAGCATTTTATAGGCATTACCCTGGACTATTAGTCAAATAATTGTTTATAGACCGTAGCGAAAATGGTAGATTATGACTGGAATTTAAAGAGGGTGCTTTCAGACAAATTGTTTGTAATAATAACACAAAACGTTAAGTCATATACTCATATCCTTGTAATGTTATTTTACTAGAACGAATGTCAATGCTTCCAAGATAGAATATACTGGGACTATAATAACTCATCTCGCATGACTCGCTTCGTTCACCTCATCACCACAATTAGAATTATTTAAGCATGTTATAATTTGAAATTCATATGGTTCATGAAACGAGCTGAGTTTCCTATGTATTTATGTATAATGTTTATAGTACGTTTTTGAAATTGTTTATAAAAACAAATTATGAAATTGTTATCTATGATTTGCAAGATATATATAATATAAATTTAAAACCTGTAATACGTATAAAGGTACAATGAACAGTTATTTTTCTATAATTATTAAAAACTTGTAAAATAACTTTAATAAACAATTTTCTTCTTGTCTAGAAATTAAAGTCTATAGGCCCCCGTAAATTGACAAATTTTACAAGATTATAGAACTTCAACATATGTTGAACTAATTGCATTTCGTTTCTAAGAAAGAATTATACTAAACTTTTAAATTAATTATTTTATTTGCACGATAAAGTGGCAGATGATAAAATTGTATTCGCACAAATTATCGGCCATATAACCGTAATAAAAACTAAATATTTATAAAAAAAAGTGATATATTTAAATTTTTAAAACTTTTATAGAAGTATATAAATATTGGCTGCGTACGAGTTGATTCCCGGGTACCTGTTTACCTGCACCGACACCGTTGAGTTGATTCCCGGGTCATTATATGGTACGTACGAGTTGATTCCCTATTGTTGTATATCAATTATCAATTATCAACTCGTACGTACCTCTTAATGACCCGGGAATCAACTAATACATGAAAAAGGTCCCGGGAATCAACTCACCTATTGCGTAAATATTAAACATATAATTATTAATAATTAATCTAGTTTGAAGGAATGCAATGTTTTTTAGCTTTCCTTCAGCTATTAGGTCTAATAAAAATAAACGACCTATTTAAAGTGGCACTTTTCTTGTTGAGTTCCTCATATTTTTACTATCCAAAATTTTTATCAAAGAAAAAGTAATTAAAAAAACATCAATGTAAAACACAAAAGATATTTTTCTCTGCGCTCCGAATCTAAAACTGAATAGGTGAAAAACTATACAGTTCTAAACGTATTGGAGAGAGTTTAAAAATGGAAAATGTTTTAAGATTATCTTTGATATACATATAATCTTACTATTTTTAATTAGAGGCATTTAAAATCAAATTAATTTATTTAGCAAATAAATAATGTAATCAATGATAATTAAATATACAATATCAATAAATAATATATACAATGATATTATGTATATACATATAGGAGTATATAATATCATTTTCATTAAAAAAAAACCAAACGGAGCAAATATTTATTTTAACTTTTTTTTTTATAATTTATAGGTACTTTTAAACATATTAATTTACATTATGTAAATTACATATCACATAATTTTAAAATTTATTGTAAGATCGATAAATTATTTTATGTTCTGAGGATGTAAGTAGAGATAAATAAACGGAATAATTAAAATTTTTATTTCTAATGTGACTATGTGAGAATAGTTTTTTTTTACCGATTTGAGCTTTAATTGTTGACCTTTTAATTTATATTTCATTAGTTAGGTACTAATGTACTTATGTACTATATATACCTTTTGGCTGAGTTTTCTGTTCTTTAAATACTTTTAATTATTATGTGCTTACCTAATACTTACCTAGTTTAAAAAAATTAGTTTCTAACATAATATTATTTTATTTTTTTATTTCAATTAAAATTTACTTTATTTTTCATGCTATTTAATAATAAATAAGTGAATGTATCGACTCTAGGAATTTTTTGTCTATTATGAAATCTCACTATAAATTATAATAATTATATAACAATATACATATAGTAAACAACATTTAATCTGAATGAAGTTTCAAGATTAATTTGCAATCATAATAATTTATTACCTTAATGATTTGTGAGTGTGGAACGAGGAAGTTTTTTTATTTTTACAGAGAACATTTTATTGAGCGCGGAAAACGGTAATTCTATTTGATTCATTAATAAAAAAATAATAATGATATTATAATTATTATGTAATATTTCAATATTCAATATTTATAGTTATGATTTTTAATTATAGTAGGTATAGGTGATTTTGTGAAAAAATACATGAGTCTACCTTATTCATCCCAATTTGGCGTTTGTAATAACATCACTTTGAGAGGATGACGATGATATACGAAACTAAATCTTCGAATGAATAAACTTATAGACACCTAGTTCATATACCTTGAATAGGCTTACAATTTAATTTAAACAAAAATACACGTATTTGTATATCATCTACCTATTATACAATTGATGGCATAACTAATTTGTAATTCGAAGACTCAAAGTGTAATACTTGTAATTGAAACACAAATTCCAAAATTACTTTTGAAGTAGAAATACTTTTTATGAATATTATAATACTTGTAATAGCACCAGGTGTGCTGGAACATTTTACCGTCGGCATAAATAAAAAAAAAATGAATAGTATACCTCAAATTATACTGGTTTTGTACAAAAATGATATTAATATACATAAAATAATAGATTCTTCGTATATAAGTAATATTATAACTTTCTTTTGAACAAAGAATTTTAAATAGAAATTTTTCTAGTAATTAACAATTAAATTATTTGAAAACAAAAGAAACATCACCTATTATTTTGTGGTCAGTGAATCTTTGAATAAAAATCAAAGTTTTAAGTAACTGTACGGATTTACGATTACATACATATTTGAAACTAGTGAATTATTATACTTACCACTAGTTTCCAATAAATAGTTTCGAACCGTAGCCGATCTGGTTAGATTCCCAAATACTCTGGCCACTTCCACTTTACAAAAATGATTTCTAGTCGTAAGTAGTAAGCTCAATGCTACATTATAAACAATAAATCGTACTTAAATTTATAACAGTACAATAAAGAGGTTATTTTCTGAATACCTTGTGTTATATCTAATTGACGAGCGTTAAAAGGACCACAATTCGAGCTCGACATGTCTGCGTAGTAGGATAAATTGTTCAAAGCTGCCAACGCAGCCAGTACGAGCTCTTCGTTTTCATCAATAGATTTCCGTCTAAGTATAGTCAACAAAGAGTCTAAAAACTGTTCACATTCTTTTACTTTATGGGCCGGATGACTATCACCGGCCGCCATCACTAATTTTGCACCGATTTCTGGTTGTATGCTCATATTAACCACGACCCGTATTACCTGTGAACAAAATCCGTTAATTTTTATTTTAAAGGAAACAAGAAAATACGAAATACTGATTACTTTCACTAGCACGTCCTCGACAATGTTGAATTTAACGTCACGCGATATATTCATTAGATCTTTTTCCAAGTATAATTGCAATAAATTCAAAAATGTCCCCATGGAACAATGCGTTTCGTACAACTATATAGTGAAACACATGCGTAAAGATTGATATTTATTTTTTTTAACGAACAAAAATAACTGATCGAACGACGTTACTTGATGTCTAGCGTTTTCGTTGTTGGTCAGTATGTTTCCTAATGCATAGGTGATGCGAACAACAATTTCTTCTTGCCCGGGATATTTATCGATGATCGACATTAATACGGATACGTTCGACCAGCATTCCACAAGTGCTTCGCAACACTTCCCATCGGTGGACAGAATACTTATCAACAAATAAATATTATAACATTTATAACAATGAAAATATACTGTATGATTAACAAATGATGAATAATTAACCGGTACGCGTATATCATGTTCATATACACTTCATTTAACTTCAATAATAATAAATATCGTGACAAATAAGTACAAATACTGGGTACCTTAAAGTTCTTGCAATGTTCGTAACAACATCAATATCTCCAGAAAACAATTCCAAAGTGCGGTACATAGTTTTCAAACCATCAGAAGACAAAAGTTGGTCGTAGAATATCCTATCGTTGACTACATTTCTGAGAGTGCCAGTCAGCTGATACAAAACGTGGTTAATAGTCTCCGGTAAGATTTGGCGTTCTGTTCTCTCCAAATTTATCATTTTTAAATGCAATAACATAAGCGATAGACAACCATTATTCATAGCCCGTTCCATTAGATCCGGATTCATAGTGAGGAATTTTAAAGCGCCGTAGCCATAAATCAATGACTCTGCATCTTCGTGTGGTGTAGCTAAGCCGAGTATGTCAACGAAAAGGGTTAAAACATTGGTTTTGAGGAATAAATTATCATTTTTGTCCAAGCGGGATATTTTGAATATTAGTTTGCAAGCAGATGCTAAATACTTTCCAGTCACTTGCATCTAAAACCAACACATTATTTTAAATCATTTCTATTTCATTTTTTAAACATCGGATATATAATTTAATAAAATTACCATTCATTATGAACTTACTTGAAGTAATACCAATAACAAATGAACCGTAAGCTCGTCGTCAGTTGAAATATTAACAAGCTTAAATATTGTTTTTAATATAGTTTCTTTCTTATTTTCGTCTCGTATAACCGATAAGTTTTCTTGTTTTATTGCCAATGCTAGCTTATTTAACAGTGAGCACATCTCACTGGTTTCAAAGTCTACAATTTCAAATAATTAATATTTTTCAAATATGCATCACACACGACATACATATACATAGTTGGTACTAGTGCAGTTTTCCTTATTATATGGATGCATAAATACACAGAGGACCATGATAATTTTATAAGGTTGTAACCACGACTATTTATATTATATTAATGTACATTATCTACCTATATATTTTACTATTTATTTATCAATATAATATGTATATATATTATCTATTAGCAGCTAAACTGTTTTATCTTGCAATGCTTTTGAAATTGAAATTGGTGCAGAGATAAAAATTGTTTAGTGTTTATGCATATAAAATCTAGTGTGATATTTGTGTTTATATATATCATAGGCGCAAATAGGGTTAGGGTTTTAGGGGCTAAGCGCCTCCAAACATTTTAAGAGCTCTCCCACAATTGTTTTCTACCTTTTTGAATTTTTTAAAAGTTTCCGATACAGAGTAAGACATTTGTTTGCAATAAAGTTATAGGCTTATAACCAATAAATTTACCATCGGTGAACACTGAAAATGTTAAATGAATGTCATGAATAATAAAAAACCTATGTAAGTACCATTCTATGCATAAAGTGTGATGTATAAAAATGTAAGCTAATAACCTTGTCGTAAATGCTGAATAAGGAATATAAAAAAAAGAACAAATATAAGACAAATCACACAATTGCTAAAAGTACACGAAGAATACAGCTTTAAAATTGGCCAATAACTTTTTCAGTATTCAGTCTTGGTCTGTATGTCTAAGTTAAAAAATAAATAAAATTTACTTTGTAATAATATTATTCTTTTATATCTTTTTGTTCTAAAGGCTATAACAATACATATTAATAATTTATTTATTTATACATATTGTATATAATGTATATTATATATGATAAATATAATTTTGACATTACTATAAAAAGTAGATGAAATAGTACATAAGAAAAAATGTGTAGTAAATTGTATTGTATTTATAGTTTATGCGTTTTATTAGAAACCGAGCGCAGCAAGTAAATTTTAAGTGTTATTACTATTTTCACAATTACCTCATTTAGTGGCTATATAGGGCTAAATCCCCTAAATATCAAACTCTATTTGCTCCAATGATATATGTACACGCGAAAGTCGTGGGCTGTATGGAAAATCAGTCTTTTTGTAAAAAAATTATGCTCTTCGCAAAGGGATAGCCCGTTTGGCGTTTGCAAACTACTTTATATATTTTCAAACGGTCGGCTGTTTTTCAATCTTATTCCAAAGAATTATTAGATATGTAGGTAGTAATTTTACTAGTTAGACTTTTTAGAAACTGTAGAAGTTAAAGTGTTAAAGAATATTATTTACGTTACTATATATCTAAAAAATTTAAATAAAAACCCTACTACAAATTTATATATTTTTCTTATTATTACAAGTGGTTTTATCGTGGAATTTTGAGCTACTCTATACATTATTATTCCAACAAGCTTTTTCAAAACTTTTTATTTTGTACGACGTTTGGCATGAACATTTTTGATACACCTGCCCTCCAAATTATGAATGTATCTTCGCTGTTTCACTTAGTGTTATTATTTCATTTGTAGAACATTTCTACTGTCTATAACGTTTACGTGTTTATAATTCCTTATCATATACCAATAATTTGGTATGCATTTTATTTTTGGTTTACAACTTTGCCAATTATATTTTGAGTGTCTAACGGTCCACGGTCTACTTTTTTTGGAACATTGACTAAAACAAAATTTTAAACTTCATAGACCATAGTCATGCATCACGTCAGGCAAAAATTCGTACAAAACCACAAAATGTGCTTATCGGAAAAAATGATCTACTGTGTAGATCAAAATGCCACGAAAAAACCACATGATGAAACAGTAAGTAAAATATATAGGTAGTCAAATATTAAGTGATTTATAAAAGTCCTAACTGCAGCTAGTCTGTTTGGAAAAATATTAAGTAGTTTGCAAACGCGTTACTCCTTCGTAAAGAGCCTAGTTATTTTTACAAAAAGACCGATTTTCCATATGGCCTACGATAAATATATAATTTACAAATGCTAATTACTCGTGACCTTCTTTGAAATTCAGTTAAGATGTAATACATAATTATATAATTTATTATAGTGTATATATAAAATAAACTGTCACCACAATACTTTTTTTCATTTTGGTCTCGATAAGTGACACAACCCATAAACAGTCAGTGTGGACATCAAAGCATAATGCCCGCGCTTCGTTGATTTCATTTTCATGACTCATATATTCATGATCATAATAGTTTTGTTCGTAATGATTCTAAAAAAATTGTAAATACATTCAAACATACCTATATAGTTAACCTTTTACGATTTTTGAATTCAGGTAATTTAGTAAATAGGGAGATAATTTGTACATCATTTAATAATCATATTTGAAAAAAATTGAAACTGATACAAATTGAGATTTCTGGTTGAAAAAATCATAACTTAAGTATGCTGTAGCCGTAGGTCGTAGGACATTCAAGATACAACAAAAATCGATAACCAAAACTAAGCAATTAGGATGCATTATAAGAATTTATCATGTCTTAGATAAATATACACAGCATTATATTATTATTTATTAATAACGCCATAACGGAATGTTCTTAATTTCGCAAAGCTTAAATGTATATTATATATTAAGTCAATAATTATGTTGACATCGGAATGTAAAATGTACAATATACATATGGCAATTGGTATGAGGTTTGGACGTTTTTGGGTGGTCACAATTATCTCAAAGGTATTAAAAATAGGCACAACCCCTTCAAATTAATGAGCCGTCAACTCATTCTCAAGGATCCGATACCTCCCATTATTTTAGTTTCCGATTAGTATTTTAGTTATGACATTTTGGCCAAAATCAAATATTTCTCATTTTTTGGATTGTTACTAAAAATATTCTGAACACTAGGATGAATAAATTTAATGGTCAAAGAAAATTAATCGATTGCGTATTGTTGAAAAATTTTTATATTAATTAAAATGTATTTATATTTTCGGAGATTATCACTA
This sequence comes from Periphyllus acericola, assembly GCA_949715065.1. Classification (NCBI taxonomy): domain Eukaryota; kingdom Metazoa; phylum Arthropoda; class Insecta; order Hemiptera; family Aphididae; genus Periphyllus; species Periphyllus acericola. The sequence continues at coordinate 16,982,413 of OX454265.1, forward strand.
TTATCAGCCAAGACCGAAAAATATGAAAATACCTAAATGAGGCAATAATCAAGCAAATTTGGATGATAACTGATAATCAGTGAATCTTTACTAGTACGAAAAAGTAACTAAAAGACTATCTGTATATATTATTTTAATAAAATTAATTTAATTCTGTTACAAAATATTAATAAAATAAGAATAATTAAAAGTTTTAAATAAAACGTATCTATAGAAACAAATGTTGTATGAAACATTAAAATAAAAGTTATTGAAATTTGTGTTTTTATTTTTTCATGGCAGTGTTTGTCATGGATTCTTCTTTGAAAATCGAATTGAATACAGTAAAGCATATTGTTTTAGAAACTATCAGAAATAATAGAAACACAACAGAGGATTCATTATTAGACATTTTAAAATGTAATTATCCAAACGTGAAAACTTTTCACTTGCGTTATAAGTTAAGTAAAGTTATGAGAATGCTGAAAAATGAAAACGTAGTTCAAGAACTTGAAAAAAAACGAATAGACTTTGGTCAAAACATTCATCTATGGACTCAAAATATCTGTTTAATAGATTTGAACATTATTCAATGCCTGAAAGCATTAGATCCATTTCTCGAACAAATGTTATCAAATGTATAGGTAGGTATAGAATATATTATACTTTATGATGTAAAAAATATCTATACATGAAATTATAGTATTATAAATAATGATGAAATAAAAAATTATACTTGATAATGATGCATTGTAAATCAAATTGTATAAGTGACTTAAATGATTAATAATTATTGATAGGTAAAAAATAACCCCATACAATAAAATTAAATGTATAATATAAAAACATAGGTAAAGAGTGTCCTACCGAAATTTACACAGAGCGATATGTCAATATCTTCTCTATTAATAGAAATAATTAAACTAAGTTTTTTTTTATGAGCATCTCAGGACAAAGGAAATTTTAACGAGAATAGCTTGGTAAATAAAAGTCTATTATTAAAGAAATTAAATGATATTTTTATTTTATAATTTTTGTGAAATTCGGAGATACCAATTCATAGGGTTTCTTATTCTGAAAATGTCGACGGTTCAACTTTTAGTTTTCTTAGATGCGTCAACATTTTCAGAAAAAGATATATATCTTTGAAATGATAACAACTATAAAATAAAAAGTTAAATAACTTCTTCAATAATTCAATTATATTTACAAAACTATTGTTACCGAAATTGCTTTTGCCCAGGGATACTCATAAAAAAACAGAATTTGATTATCTCTACTAACACGAGAGATATCGCTCTGTATAAATCCTGGTGAGACATCCTATATAGTATATAGCACATGATTAAAAATTAGTAACTAAATATTTCAAAATTGAAAATACGTACAACTCTTTTTATAAATGGTACCATATAAGGTGGTTACTGGGTACTTCATTCTACAGTAGATATTACATATTTTTGAAATATTAAAAACTATAATATGAAAGGAAAATAATTTTAGAAATATGCTTCAAAATCAAATAAAAATAATAAATTATAGTACCTATGTCTAAAAACAAAAATGTTCATACAAATAGGACACTTAATAAAATTAAGATTTTAGGATGCAAAAGTTAGCTACTGGAGAGTACTAAATTATAATTGTTATAACTTTTCCTATAAAAAACATCAGGATACTAAATATCTCTTACAATTTCTAAGATAATTTAAATTTGTGGGTGGCCACATTATTGGGAAAATATGATAATTTTATAATAGTGACAATGATCAACAAACAGTACCTTAAGTAGTGCGTCAATTGAGAGGGGAAACGATAATGATGATATTTTTTTTCTTGATATGCTAGCGTTGTTTGCCACATCTGAATTAGACCGTCGGCGCGTTGTGTTTGGTGGACTGCTTTGTGTTTGTCTTTTCACTTCTTTTTTATGATCGGCTTCAGTAGGTATAAAATATTAAATAACATATTAATTATAAAAAAGAACAAGACGCTACACAAAAAAGTATTGCATCTTACAATTATTGGTTTGACTATATTTTGATTTATCAAGAGCTGGTAATTTTGTACAGGTAGTTTTTTTCTTTTCTTGTAATAGTACGTGTTGTAACCTATTTTACACACATGAATTACACGTATCATGTGTATTACAAGATTTAAAACAACAATTTTCACATACTTAAAAGCACTGGGTGGTCGATTTGTTCGTCGATGACAAAAAAAGACTCTTTCGCGGGGGGTGAATGGCCTATTTGTTGTAAGTGGCTTAACATAGAGGGGTGGATTCAGAGCTGCTTTTGCTTCACTAATAATTTCAGAACTGGTTTTTGGTAATTTAGTTATGTGTACCCTGTTAGACATTCTTTAAACTTATAAATATACTATTAAATAACTATTTAACTTTATAACTAAACTTTATTGTAAATGCAACTGTACAGTTCATACTTGATACATCATACACAAAACATCATACCATGCTAATTATCAAAACTCGCTTTAGCATATGTTTTGTTTGTATACACAAACTGTTACCAAGGAGCTTTTGGCGATTTTAGAATAAATAAACAAGGGCTATTGATTTTTTTTTTACTATAGAATATCATTTATATAATTAAAAATATAATATATAAATAGATAAAATCTTATATATATATATATATATATTACACTAAAACTACACACATTATTATTATATATATATATATATATATTAAATATAGTATTTCATTGAAGTTAAATTTATAAATTAAGTAAAATGGGTTGTAAATACATTATGGAGTAGTACATTTATATTCCATTCATTGAGTCTTCGTCACAATCACCTGGAGGCCTGAGTTCATCTTCTTTCAAATGAGATAATTTTTCAGGCGACAGTTTTTCTTGTTTCTACAGAAATAATAAAAAAGAACTTTACAAATATATCAGATAAATAATTTTTATAAAAATATCCTAGAAAATTGTATTTATTTTTATTTATTAGATTATTAATACATTTAATATACTGTAAAATATGCAACCAATAGAAATATTTTTGTAGGTAGTATATTCATATATATATAATATATATTATACACCAGTACATTGTAAATTTAAATTATTAAATTAGACTATTATCAACGAAGTTTCTTTTACAATAGTTACTACTACAATACTCTTAAATCATTATTGATAATAAGCCATTCATAAATGAAATGGAAAGACCATAGTTGAACAGATTTTGGTTGAATAAAAACAAACACTTTTAAAATAAATCAAATTATTAATTTTGATTTTTTTTTCTTACTGTCATTATAGCAGATTGGTTATTAGTTTGGATTCCAGGTTCACATTTTACATTTAGATTTTGATACATCGGAACATCTAAATTTTTGCCAAATATAACATCCATAATTGACTGACGTATGTGTGAACGCTTTTTAAATAAAACACAATTTTAGCTTTTGTTTGAAATATTTTTTTTCATTTCATAAACTCTTACTTGTATTTCAGTAAAACTAAGTACATGATCCAATAATGACTTTCTCATTTCTGGACATTGATATAGAACATCTTCCAGTTGTTCGGGTGGCAGTTGTAATAACACTTGAAAACTATTGGGTTTTGTCTTTTGACAACACTTTATAAATCCTTCCCATTGTTTCTTTTGGTGCCATACTTTTTTCAGTATAAGTCTTTGCAGTATATTCATTATAAAACCAATCAAGCGTGGATAAGTTGTTAAAGATTGTATAACAGTGCGCATCAATAATGTTGGTAATGGATTTACATCCATTAGATTCTGCATAACAATTGCTAATATCTCTTGGGTGAATATGGTTTTTTCTCCAAAACACAGTGACGTAGCTATGAAAAACAAAACATAGTATAACACTTTTTTATAATATGTATTAACATATAAATAAATAATATACTAAAATATATAAGCCTATAATTCATCATAATATATATACAGTGTCCCACCGGGATTTACACAGTGATATCTTGTAAATAGTCAATATAGATAATCAAATTCTGTATGCCTGGACCTATAAAATGACTATTTTCAAATTTCACAAATGGGAGATATTGCTCTGTGTAAATCCTGATGGGACAACCTGTATATATATTTTTATTTATGAAATTAATATAATTTTACCAACCTTTAATAATAAATTTTAAATCATTAGGATCAGAATCCAATGTATGCAAAGCAATCAATAGTTCGGCTGGACTCACAGAAGAATTTGCATTTGAACCTGTGTAATTTATTCCCAATATTCTATTAAAAACCTGCAATGACAGAAAATAGCTTTAATTTTACGATTGAATTAAAACAATTTACTTTTAAAACTTACTTCTTTCACAACATTTGGATTCAGCTTAATTAGTTGAGGTAAAACATTCAAAATATATTTTTTATCCAAGCCAGATATTATGGGTACCAAAAAACGTACTTCAACTATCTGATTGTCATATAATTTTTTCACTTTTGATACCAACTCGCTCGATGGAGTCTCTATAATATAAAAAAACAAAATAAATGAGAGTAACTTAATTATTACACAAAAAATGTAAAACTCTATTTTTAGAAAAAATTATGATTTAAAATTTCTATTTGCTTTTATCTTACGATATTACAATGCAATCACAGAAAATTAAGCACTCTAAAAGATAGTGATTTTACAATTAAAGTATATTTTTCGGGAATTAATTCTTCAGTGCCTATAAAACTTAAAATCAAGTACTTGAACACTAAGATAGAATATTACAACATTCCTGTTCTCTCAACTTCCAGCTACCAAGTTAGAACAAACAAACTCATTAGAAATTGCCTACATTTTTTTTCCCATCAGAAGACAACTCAAATATTTTCAAACTACTAATCTACTGATACATTCAAACTTTTCCTGTGCATTGTTCTTTTATTAATATTACATTTCCAAAATATTTTGATTTTAGAAGACTTCCCAAAATATAAATTTGTATTGTGACCATTTATTTATATGTGGTGTGTAAGTTACTAAGTAGTACTCAGATACTCTTTTTTTGGTAAAAATATATAGCTTCCTTTTAAGTTTTAGGTGAATTCTACAAATCTATAATCTTATATAAAACTTACGTCTATAATGCATTGAAAAAAAACTACAAGAAGTACAAGATATCATTCATAATGAGCAAAAGCCTGTATAGTTAATTAGTATAAAATAAGAGTTTTATAAGGTACAGGAAATTTTGGATACATGCATTTTGGTGTAGAACATAATGAAAAAAACCTAAAATAATAAAACAACACTAAATTGTCTATCATTTAGGGTAGTCGGTAAGAGAGCACAACTTCATAAATATGTAGTTATATTAGAAAAAAAAGCTTCATCAATTTAAATACATGTATAATCAATAATCATACTTAATATTTAATCCTAATATTTATGTTAATAAGAAGAAAATAATTAAAAGCTAAGTTACTTTTTATACTAAATAATATTAATAAATTATATTAATATATTATTAATACAATTTGTAGAACAGACAGGGTTTAGACCTTATAGGAACTGTTGTGTTCAAGTCTTGTCGCTAACCACATAAATCAAAGATGATTTTTGAAATAAAGTTGAAAGTTAAAATCTGCTGCAGTCTTTATAATCTCATGGTACTATATGACACAGTTTGGCATGAAGGGCTCTTTAGTAAACTCGTATGGATTATTCCTTGTAAAATAATTAGTAACATTATAAACGGCATGTTTAGTAATAGAAAAAGAAAACAACGAATTCTAAAGAACGGGTTTCCCAAAGATTCTGTATTAGCCCCTTAACTATTTCACCTATATGCTAATGACCTACCCTATACCAAGTCTAATAAATTCATATAAGCTAACGACATAGCACTACTATGACAAGAAATGACGTACAAGACATGCAAATCTTGGAATAATACTTTACAAAACATTATAATAAATAAACTAAATAAATAAAAATTAAGTCTTAAATACAAACTTCTTCATACATAAGTATGTGAATAATTTAAATAATAATAATAAAAAAAAACAACTTAGTTTGAGTATAAATTTTTTTCAATACCTTGTGAATAGATAAATCTATTTTATTGACTGGTAAACATAATATACAATTATAAGATATAACAACCTATTAATAGAAACAAACTCAGTATTTGGTAGAATGATCGACGTGTGATGATAACGAATAACGAGGAATGCAATAAACTGAAATTGTTACACATTTTTTTTAACACATGAAAATAAAAATAAAAATAAAAAATTAAAACAAATGATAAAATATGTTTATTTTACTATCTCAATACGAAAATAGATTATAATTTATTATATGGGTAAATTTTTGGAAAACGGGACATTTTATTGTCCCGAAGAGAGTGGTCGGAACAATGGGACACTTAGTTAAATAAGTCATAGGATAAAAAATTGTATAATAAATATTTTTCCTACAATCTTATAAATAGATATTCCATGCTGTAATCTCGTTACCAAACAAGTGTAGAGTAGTGATATATTATAGCTTATAATGTGTTAATTGTTATATATTTCAAAAGTATGGTATAAAATATAAACCATTAACAAAAATTCAAATATATACAATAATACAATATAAATGAAGTTTTTTAGCATTTTATATTTGGAATGATTTTTAAAAATTACAATCATTTTAGAAATGTACACAAGTATTGTGATTACATTTTAAATATCATGATTATGATAACATGAAATAAATTTATAGTAATACATCAATTATAGAATTATGATATTTTTCCATCCAGACATAACTCATAGTCATAAGTAATTCTTAATTAAAAAACACTGTATACAAATTATTAAGATTAATACATTTTGATTAGAATTAACAAGAAAAAAATATTTAGACTATAATATTATAATATTTAGACAAATTAAATAAATATAATAGATAATAGATAATATTAATTTATTAATATTGGTTATTTTGTTCATTTGTTTAGCAGCCGTCTTACTTTGCTTTTCGATTTAGGTCCATCATTTTCATCAGAATCAGCATATCTCTCTGCGTGTGATATAATATGATGGTCAACTAAACAATCTGTACCAATATGTTTTTTATACTCAAATTCATTTGGAACATGCATGACAAATGATAAGCAATCTAAAGGTATCAATCTTGTATCTTCATCAACATGTACAAAATCTTTAGGATTAAATTGGTCGTATTGTACCATTTTAGATTCGTCAGTGACTCCAATATTAGATTTAGGAGCCAACCATATAACTTTGGCCCGTTTTTCACAGAAATTATTTCTGTGTAGTTCAATAATCTGAGCATAGATAGTTTTGGGTGATGCTTGTTTTTTTGTACATACAATGTCACCAATGGTCCAAAAATGGTTTTTAAATGGAATCTGAACAGTCTTGCGTAATGTGTAGGGACATTGAAAGGTGTACAATTCAGATGGAGAAGGATTTACATTTTCTTTGGTAAGCCAATCTTTTGGTTGTCGAGCCACATATGTTCCTTCAATACTTGAAACAACTTCCTCTTCACTTGACGAAGAATCCATAATGCCAATGGTTTGAACAATTGAAACACTAATTGTTTATAAATTACAACTACCACATTGCACGTCTTAAGTAAACAATTTAACTGGGATTTAACTTTTTCACAAATTAAAACTTTTTTAAAATTGGTATAATAAGTAATAAAACTAATAACCATACAATTCTATCTCGTAGGTTAATGAAAATTCCAAATTTCTTATGAAGTCATAAGCAATCAATAAATAATGGAAAAATAATACAATAAATTTATGTTATCAGTGTATTTGGTAAACTGATTGATAAAGAATTATATTGAACAACGCTATCTAGTATGTAACGTTCTAAGCACAATAATTTGGTCAGAATTGTAATTTAAAATAATTTTTTAACTTTTTTTATTGTTTCTAGTTTGTGTAGTTTTGACGAAAAGTCAAGAGGCAAATGAAGTCTGAGCACAAGCACATAATATTCAACCTTATAGTAAAATACTATTAACAATTACAGTAATAATTATGCAACTGTTCAAATTTAAAAGATAACTTAATTCATAGTTTAAGCAACGGTCTTAGAAAGAAGGATCTTCTAAGACTGTGGTTTGGACTAAACATAAAATATCACTTAATGCTACATAATATAAAACCGATTGTTCATATAAATGATAAAAAAAATAGAAGTTTAGATTCTGGTGCTACAATCATTTTTAATGGCAACAATACACTTATTATTTTTCTTCTAGTTCTACAACAGTTAATTTGACTGTTGGGTACTTACACTTCTTGGGAAAGTATTTACTGAGCAGTGGTTTCCTCATGACATCTGCACAGAGGGGGGAAATCAGCCCTTCTTTAATCAGTGATGGTAAGCGTTTGGCGATACTGCATTATTCTGTTTGCCCCCTCCCCGTAATACACAATAGATTCATAATATTGTAGATGGTTTAGAATAATTTAATACAAATACATTTGAATATTGTAAAATATAAATCCCTAATATTACTGTATTCCAGCAGTTTATTTTTACTAGTTTCAATAATTCAACATGGTATGTTATATTTTATATTATTCTAAATAACTTTTATACGGTGCAAAACAAAAGTAAAAAAAATATTTAGAAAGTCCAAGATGTTTATGAAGAATACCATGGACACAATCTACATGTATAAATTATATCTACCAGTATCATAATTATGCACTACGTAATTGTTTCAATTTCTATAGTTAAAAAGACAATAAGCATAACCCTGAAAAGCTGCAATTACTATAAATAAAAATTAGCAATTTACCTTTTTCAGTTACAATATGTAATACTCTTGTTATCATTGTTTCAGCGCCTTTTGGTATGTCTTCCAAGAGTCTAAACATTTCAGGTGAATTCATTGACATATTTTGAATAGGTTGAGGTAAGAGTTTAATAATTGAACGTTTTACTTCTCCTGGAGCATGAGTAAATACAGCTGCCAATCTAAGAGTTATAAAATATATTATACGTTTACACATATTTAAATTTAACAATAAATAAATTATAATAATCCTACTCGTGAATTAATTCATAGTTATCAGCCATTAACATGAAGTATAAGTATAAACAAGCAGTAGTTGAATCTTCATCCCATAATTCAGATTTAACCAATCGACCGGTTTCATTACCAAATAGTACATCGGGTGGTATTTGTAATCTTAGGAATCCCAAGTAAAATGTAGCATACTCTTCAATGATGTTTTTTAAATCTTTATTTTTGTATAATTTACTTATAAAATTCAATGCCATCTCTCTCAGCTAAAAATATACAATATGTTTAATGAGTTTGGTAAATCAATTGGTTAATAAGATGGTTTAAATATCAATGAAATAAAATGGACAAAATATTTTTTCAATAGTAAAAAATTCTATCATTGCAGTCTAAATTGCCTTTCAATTCTACTACCAACTAACTCACTCATTTAATTAAATCTTTAATACACCAACTCTTCCTATTAAACAAAACCGTCAAATTCCTTTGGATTTCATGTTACATTGGTTTTTTAAGTAATGAAATAGAAGACTTACTAATCACCTTCATTAAAAATATAATTATTCCTTCACTCCTAATTACCATTTTCTGATATTTCCAACTCTGTACTTAAAATCAACTTAAAAAGTAGAACTGTCAAATCATTAAGGCTATGATTATACGTTACAAAGTATTATGATTATTTAAATATTATTACTTGTTCATCCTTATGCGAAGTGTAGAAAAGAAGTGCATTCAAGTATACTAATTGTCTTGGGGGACGTTTAGTAACCAATTCGTTGAGAATGAAAAGACCAAATGGATTTTTGGAACATATTTCTTTTAGAATATCAACAGCTTCATCAGTAATAAATGGACTCTCAAAATAAAGGGTGGTTAGAGTACTATACAATTTCAACAAACATTTTTATTAAAAATATAATTTTAAATAATGTTAATTACATTAACCCATCATCAGTTCTACTCATGAAGGGTAAACATTTACCACAGAATAGTAGAACAAGTTAAAATAAATACTTTATAAATTTCTTTTTTATACATTTAAACATAGCCAAAAACGTTTTCAGAAGGTACTGAATAGTATGAACGCGCTAATAACTCAATAGTGATTTAATGTGCATGTTAAGTCTAACTGGATAAATTTTTACCCTGCGTGAGTGTTCATGGGTAAAATAAACTTAAAATATAATAAAAACAAATTTACTCTTCTTTTTCTTTAGAATCTAATCCATTCAAGGCAGCTCTGATTAATGCACATAAAACAGTATTGTAATTTTGTTCTGCAGATAAAGAATTTCTAAATGCTGTCGGCAGTTTAATAAAACCTTGACTTACACTATATTCTTCAAATAACCATGATAAACCCAAGTTCATGTGTTTAGTTAAATTCAGGCACACCCAATCAAGTATAGCTAATAAAGATAATAAATAAATAAATAAATAAATAAATAAATAAATAAATAAACATATTGATTATTTTAGAAATTATTTAACTTTTCACCATGCATATGGTTACTAGAAATAACAACTAATAACACACACATATACATAGTGTACATTTTCATCTCAATACAAAATGTAGAAACATATTAAAAATATTAAAAAATCTAGAATTTAAGTCCGATTTAATAAAAAAAAAAATAATAATTTTAATAAATAATTCATACCAACAGTAGGTTAATAATCTAATTCATCAGATAAAATATTACTTACTGTTACGAAAACCATCACTACATATAACAGCCATTTTGGTTATAACTTTAGTATGTATTTCTCTTAATTGTTTTGACTTAATAATTTTACTAGTTTCTAAGATTCTAAGTAAAGCATCAAGAGATAATTCTTCAGCTTCAATAGGATCAATATGACAGTTTATCAAGTTAAGTTCAGCTGGCTGAGCTAATAGGATGTCTTCTTCCTCGATTTTTAATGTTTCTTCTTTTATTCCATCAAATGATTCATCATCATCTCGTTTTATGTATTTAAGATCAGAAATAACCACGTCTGAACAACATAATTGAGTAGCTAATAATTTTGCCACATGTTGTACGTGATTATCAGTACCGGCGGCAGAAATAGGGGTATAGTTTGTTCCAAAAGCTGACGGCATTTTTGGTGGTAATTTTGGCTAAAAATAATGAACACAATTTAATAAAAAAATAAAATCATATTGGTACATTGATAATTCAACTACTACACTTCTTTTTTTTAACTTACTGGGGGGTATGTGTACTAATTTAATTCACATATTTAGAGGTTTAGGTGCACCAGAAGTACAGTTTTGCGAAAAATTGTATATTGTTAAATCAAAATACAATTTATATACATTATCAGAAAATTATTTTATAATTAGTTATAACGGTAAATTTTCCAAGTAATGTTTTTGGTCTTTGATTATACACATACCATAAATGTCATAATTAAGTTTGTGATTGATTCGGGAGAAAAATGTTCAAAAACCCAGGTTTTAACGATATTCATATTAGTTTCCGATATTAATGTTCTATCGGTACACCTTTTTTTTTCTGGAATTTCGTCTTTTCCTGTTTTTTTATCATCTTTATCATCATTTTTACGTTTTAAAGAACGTAATAACTTTTTACTATCTTCATTTTTAGACAGTACTTGAAGCGCTTTCATGATCTAAAAATAAAACAAAATTCATCTCAAGTATATTTTATATTAGCACAATAGTTTTTGTATTATTACTTCTTGATTGGAAGCGCCTATGTCTAACAGCAGCCTTCCAATAGTTTGTTGGTGTTCTGTTGAAGCAGGTAGACGTAATAAACTCAATAGGTGTAATTTAAGACTTTTCTGGAGAGAGTTCGATTGACTTTGTGATAAAGAACTAGGTTTATTTTCTATATTTAAATTAGATATTAGAATTAAAAATTAATCAATAATTTGTTTTTATTAGATATTTCTTACTAGTTAATGTTTCTAATGTAGTTAAAACTTTTTCAATAAATGATACACGGAATTTAGCAACAAATGTTAATGATGCAATGCAAGTCATCAAATTTGCACTGCCTACATTACTAGAATGGCTAAATCTTGATAGAAGATCAAACATGACCCTATAATTTAAAAACCATATCAATATTAATTTATTAATTTATTGTCAAACAATAAATCATAAATTTTATGAAGTTGTATAAAAGTCTCAAATTACAAAATTTGGTTGTAATATTTTTGAAAATAGAATAACATATACTGTATCCTATCAACTATAATTATTAGTATGTACATATTTTTCATAAATGATGGGCTGTCTAAATACTTCCCCGAGTATCTACTTCATTAACTTTATATTTTAAGATAATTTATAAACTATAATTATATACAATTCATTTTTTGTTTAGACAATTTTAATTCTACAATGAAATCAAAAATTATTTACTTGTTCTCAAATTTAAATTTGGAGAAAAATAGAAAATATATTGAATTTTTTTTTTTTTTTAACATTTGTATGATAAACTATTTAAACTATTACCTAATTCAGAGGTATTCAAACTTTTTCATCCCAAGGCTCCTTTGAGTCTTCACAAAATGTTGACGGCTCCCAAATTATAAATGACAAAAAAATCAATGTTTATATGAATGTAATTTATATTTTATTCTAATTATTTATTTACTATATAAATATATGAAAATATTATAAAAAATATTATATTGCAGAAATAATTGTAATTCAATATTTTATGTTTAGTCTTGGTAAATATAAATCAATATTAATTAAAGCTATATTTAGCGAATGATTATTGTAGACAATACAACGTACTCTAACTGGTGTGCCTCAATGATAATAATAATCGTTTTTCGTAAAAATATTTATTGGTTTTCAATTATATGACGCGGCTCCCTTCAAAAAATCCCGCGACGCCCCTGAGAGCCGCGACGCATAGTTTGAATACTTCTGACCTAATTATTATTATTTAGGCAAATTAGAAAAAAATATTTAATGAAACTTAACTTTTAATAAAAAAAAGTCAATATTAAATCTAAAAATTTTTAAAATGTATATATTTGGCCCTACCCTGTATTTGGTTCTAAATAGGGCTAACTTAAAATTAAAATTTATTTCTAATAAAATACATTTTAGAATTCATTAAAAAAAAAATTTATCATCTTCTTTTCATATACATATTTTAACTTAGTTTTGCACAGCATATGTTCTTAATTTTAAACAAACCTTGCTTCATCTTCTAGTCTTCTACGACGTGTCACTTTGAGAGTTAAAGGAATATCTTCAAGTGACATATCATTGTCATGGTCTTTACCACCCTCATTTTTATATGTTTGAACAAGTATTACAGTTTCCATAAATTTAATAACTTGAGCACGAATACTAAAACAAAAGTATTTAAATTAATTATTGAAAAAAGATAAAACAATAATTTGTAAATTTACCCTTCGTTATCATTGTCAATCATGTTAATTATATTTGATTTCAAACTTGACAAATCTTGCCAAACATTGGATAAATCAGAACTAGGTAAATCAATTAAAGATATCCATTGTAAACCGGCTCTATAAATATTGCTGGCTGCTTTCACTACTCTTTTTTGGACAATTAGAGATCGGTCTTTTATTAACATTAATAAATTTGGTAAAGTCACACAAACGTTAGATTTCTCTTTATTGCTAAAAATAAAAAATGATTAAATATTACATTTAAACGTAAAGTAATTTAAACCAAATTACCAGCATTCTTCAATAAACGCTACAACAAATTTCCGTATCATTGAACTGTGATCATTTTGGTATGCGATCACGTCATTAATGAATTGAGGTAGCAATTTTGGATCCTGATACACCAGTACTTCCTTAACCTTAAGTAGCATATCAAGTTTAGCGTTGTCATCAGGAGCCACAGCAGCTTCATTTAAAATGCTGGTCACCTGTACGGAATAAAATATAAATGGCATTACAATAATGAACATTATTAATTGGTTTTAGGTTTAAATTGTATTCCTCCATTAACCTGCACGGTGGGACTTTGGCTACGCTCTACACGCATACTTTTTATAATTTTCAGTATTTACAGCATAGAAAATTGATGAAGGACATGTGTATTGACAAAGCGGGTAGGAACAAACAATTTATAGACATGAGAACATCGATCGAAATAAATTGTAAACGGATTGAAAATTGTAATTGATTAATTGTGGTAAAATGAAAATCGTAGACCTGCACAAAAATTAAAAAATTGAAAAAAAAATGCGTTGAACGATTAGGCGGATAGTTGATATGGTTTACGTTATCAATGATACGGTCAGTATAGTCACGTGATAAACACGAATAATGTCATGATTTTTTTATTTATTTATTTTTGTTTTTGGAACAGCCGCGGTAAAAGTTATTTATCACTCGATTTTATTTTTATCAATTAATCACGAGCGATGAAAGGATAACAATATAATTCAAACACAAAAAAATACATTGAAGCATATTAACATGAATGCATTGAAATCGTATTTATCAATAATTCTACCCGATATCTAGTAACTCCTCGCCGATCGTTTAGGCAATGTGCGCTGCCGATTATATCCTAGGTCGTCCGAGGAACATGAACAGATCAAATGGCTATTAAGGAGACGCATGGGCACAGGCAAAAGTTTGTGGAAGAAATCGATTTCAATGAAATTGAAAAACTCGAAGTATATATGACCACGGTGTAACTTTATATTCATGACGAGTGTGTGTTGACAATATTATTCTCCGTGTAGATTGTGGGCAAAGGATCGTTTGGTGTTGTTTTCCGTGGACGTTGGCGTAACAACTATGTGGCTGTCAAACATATTGACTCGGAGGCTGAGCGTAAGGCCTTCACAATTGAGGTCCGACAGTTGTCTCGAGTGAACCATCCTAATATTGTCAAGTTGTATGGGGCATGTACATCAAATCCTGTATGTCTAGTAATGGAATTTGCCGAAGGAGGATCATTATATAATGGTTCGATTAGTTTATACTTTACATTTTTTATTTAATACATTTATATGAAAATAACTATAATGGTACTTTAGGTGCTGGTTGTTTCACAAATCAATTATTTTTAATTTTGGTTTTGTTTAAAAAATAATTAATCTAAATTTAAAAATAAAATTATTATATTATGTATGTTGCTAAAAACTGACTTAAAATAGTACTACTGAAATGCTTTTATATTTACAGTATTGCATTGTAAACCTGAGCCTCAGTATAACTTAGGACATGCTGTCAGTTGGACATTACAATGTGCTGAGGGTGTAGCCTATCTTCATAACATGAAACCTATGCCATTAATACACCGGTAACCTATTCATTACATTTTTTGTTATTTTTGAAATTATCAATAAAATAATTATTTCTAGTGATTTGAAGCCACCAAATTTACTTTTGGTAAATGAAGGAAAAACATTAAAAATATGTGATTTTGGAACTGCTTGCGATAAAAAAACTTATATGACCAATAATAAAGGTAGTGCCGCTTGGATGGCACCTGAAGTATTTGAAGGTTTGATTTAATATTTTTTTCCATAAAAGTTTTTATAAATTAGTTGTATATTCTTAAACAATTATCTTAACTTATTAAGGTTCCAATTATACTGAGAAGTGTGATGTATACAGTTGGGGTATAATTTTATGGCAAGTGTTAACAAGACTGAAACCATTCAATGAAATAGGAGGATCTGCTTATGGAATTATGTGGGCAGTGCATAAAGGAACCAGACCACCATTGTTTGAACAATGTCCTCGACCGTTCCAGGAACTTATTACTGAGTACAAAAATAATTAAATTTATCTTCTTGACATACTTGTTGTATGCTATTTACAAAAATTGTATAAAAGAATATAATATAATGTACTATACAACTGTATATATACAAGTAAACCAATATTGTTTTGGGTCCACAAATAGTGAATAGCTCACAAGCTTTCTGGAGGTCACCCTCATCACTACCCCCCTTCATACTGTATATATTATTATAACACCGTTTTATACTTAAGGGTGCACTAGTTTTTTGTGCACCCTCGTAGTTGTGCCAATGACTATTTATTTTTTTTTAACATTTTAACTTGATTGATGCTTGTCTTTTATTTCATGCATGAATATAAATATTTTTTTAATATCTCATCTAAAAATGTTCAAACATATTTACTGGATTGAATTATCAAATTATCATTATCTTTCTAATTCCATTGTTTTATATTTCATCATTAGTTTATTTATTTAGCTCGATTTTAGTTAATTATTTAATAAAAAAATGCATTGTTAAAATATAATTTACACGTCAAAGAAATATCAAATTTGTACTAAATAATACTGTTTTGAACCAAAGGTAAAAAAGAAGGCTTTAAAATATAATACTGTAAAATATAAGTTGTAAAAACATTTAGATAACATAAAACATATTATTTCTTGAACTTAATCTGCTAAATTATCTTGTTTCTAAAATTATTGATTTTTCTTTTATAGGTGTTGGGATCAAAATCCTAATGTTAGGCCATCAATAGATCATGTGGTTCAGGTTATGAGAATTTTAATAACATTTTGTTCTGGACACGATCAACCATTAATGTACCCAAATGATTGCTATACTATTAGTATGTACTAGATTGTTTAGGTTATTTTTATATTATTTTAAATTAAATATAATTATATTTTAGGTAGTGAATTTGAAGAAGAGTGTTCATTTTCTGAAGATTCTTGCCCAGACATTCCAGATTCTTATATTGAAAGCTTAAGTATGTTTATTTTTTATTAAGTTGACTTAATACATATTTTAACTTTAACTTTGAATTAATTCAAGTATACATGTTTTTAGTAGTTCTACTTTTAAATGTATGAAGAAGTATTTTACCTACAAATGTTGTGTAAGATTAAAAAAAAATTAAAAAAATTAAATCTACAAAGAAAGAAATATATGAATGCCAAATTTATGTATAAATTATTGTACCTATCTTTTATATCGGAATCCTTCAAATTTTTTAGGCAAATAAATATCACTTCTTATTTTATGAAAGCTTATTGGTACTGTAATATTTTAAAAAGTTTTTGTAATTTGAACAATATAGCCATTAAAATAAATTACGATTAATTATTTTTAAACTGATAAATTATCACAAGTTTTACTATTAAAATTCAAATGTATAGATAATGATAAAATATTATGCATACTTTTAAAAATGTTTCAATAGTATATATACATTATATATAAAGCCGTTATCAGATGAATGTAAAAAAAAAATGGTTGAATAAAATATATCTAACACATTGAACTTATAATTATATAAATAATTAATACTTTTATCAAATAAAAAATATAAAAAAATTACGACATTTTTTTTGACGACTTATTGAAAACTACCATGTGAAATAAGGAATGCGATTACCGGATTACTAGTGAATTAATTAATTTGGATTAGCTTTTTAATATTAACATAGAGAAAAAATAGAAGTATAGGTTTTGATGCAATCTAAAAATATAATATATACTTAGGAGTTATAGAACTTTTTTAAATTTAAAAAACTAAACAGATAAGTATAAGACTAAGCTATTATAACTTAAGATGTAAATTATAAATTAAACAGATTTTTTTTCATCTTGTTTGTTTTTACTGTTATTTATGATAATATAATTAATAATACATTTTCATTTAAATATTTAGATTATCAACTATTGTCATTTAATAATGAAATTAATGGCTTAGCACTAATAATTATTTATTTATTTTAGGAAAAATGTTTTATTTATTAATGGTTAAATAGTTAATAACTTATATTTCAATATATTGTTGCGCAGTTTTTGATTTTATGGACTTGCATACAAAATTTGTTAATTTAATTTATTTTGTTTTAAATCTATAAATGTATGCATTAATGCTTTGTAAATTACATTTATTTTATTTAGTTTTATACTTGAAATGTATTTAAATTTTATTGTGATCTATATTATTGATTTTAGGTTAACTATGAGAGTTTATTTCATTTTTGTTCGTCTTTTGTTTAGGAAGTCATAAAGGAATTAATGGAATGTTGACAAATGATAGTCTAAAATCAAATCAAAAATTATCAATTCCGTTAACTATTAATGTGGAAAATAAAGTAAGCATTTTCATCATTTGTATGTTTTTTAAATAGTCATATTTTTATTTTAAACAATTATTTTAGTTTGAACAATGTGATGATTTACAAATATTAACTATGCCTGGATTTGACAAAGTTGGTGCTTATCAAACTGTTGACTCAACTGATAAAGAAGGTGAATCTAATTCACAATGTCAAAAGCAGCTTGATGACGCCAATAGCATTAAAGGTATATATATTCGTATTTAAAGTGTTACTAATAGTATAATAAAATATCTTGGATTTATCTTAATATGGTTGAAAGTGAAGTTTTATTTGTACCGCTCAGACCTAAAACATAGACACAAATATTGCAATACTTAAAATATTAAAATTAACCAAATTAGTTTCAGATATAGGTTAGACTTTTTATTTTGTTCTTGGACTTTCTCCTTCTACTTGTATTTTAATTTAACTCATATTTCTAAATCTAACTGTTACATTTATTAATTTGACATTTTTTTTTTATTTATACCTTTTGTTAAAATTTCCTGCTAGGTATAAAATTCCATTAAAAAAAAACAAATAAAAAATAATATCATCAATTATTTAAATTACTATTTCAAAATATGACTGTCCAATACTTGTTAGAAAAGCTTTACCACAAATCCTCTTAAGAAATTATAGCATAATTCAGTATCTATGTGTGTGTCCAAAATATTTTAAATTATAACATTATTATGATAATCTTAACTATTTTTCAAACTGAATATAGAAGCTTTATTTCTTACACTTATTAAATCTATATGTATATTAGAAGTGTACCAGGTAAGAAAAATTTATTATGATAAAGTTATAGTCTAAGAAATTAAAAATCAAGTAAACCTTTTAACAAAAATCAGAAGTTTATCAACCTTTGTTTTCAAAATGATTCCATACAAAAACTTCTATTATTATTAAGGTTTTGGACTAGTTGACAAAAAAAAAATCTCATTATTATTTGAACTTTGAGGTATTAATATTTTCTGATGACAACTCTGAACAGTTTCTTGATTTATTTTACATAGTTATACCAAATGGCAAATATTTTTCTGAGCATCTGTATCCCTTTTTTGTTTTGTCAACTTTATGGGATGATCATACTTATTTTTTTTGAATGTATCACATTTTCGACAAACTTTATATATTTTTGCTTATGTTGTACCGATAACTCCCCTGTGTTTATTTTGAACATTGCTCTTTTACAACAAGTTAAATTACTCCACCCTATTATGTTGCTTTTATCATTTTTTTTCTGAAGCTTGAAATTGTAGAGTATAGGTAATTTTTAAAATTATACCATACTAATATTAATTAAACCAGACACTTAAAGTTTTGGTTACATTAAACAATGATATTGATTATTGATATATGTCTTTTTCATCTTTAGAATATTTGTACAACATTCTGATTTCTGTGTTCTAATTTTGTATTGACGCTAAACATAAACTTATAAAAATAAATCTTTGCTTCTGTGGCAAAGTTAGTTATTATTAGTTGTTCAGCTAGTATATTATAAACTATAATTAGTATTGTTTTTAATGAATAATGTAAATGTTTGATTAAAGAATATTATTATTTATTGCTAATAATAATATATCCAAATTACATTTTTTCTGAAAATATTTGCTTTTTAAATATGATCAATATATAGGTACATAAACATTGTTCATTCAACTGTTTTAGATTTTGATCTAAAAAATAATTCTATATAGATTTTATGGTTTTTTAAATTATAAATATTTATGAACTATCAAAAAATATATGTATAATATTAATAGTAATGAATAATTAGGACCAGTCAAGTGAATCGTATTTTTTATATTTGGCTAGCACATGTGTCAATATATATTGAGCCTGTGTGCGTATGTGATGTATATTTGTATACTGATTGTCAATTTGATTGCCAACCAATGTGTCATAAAGTTTAAAATAAAGTATAATCAAAATAAAATGCGATTTTGACCATACTTAATTAGGATACATCATACAGGTTAGATGTTGTCAGAAAAAATACCCTAGGTCTGTTAATACAAATTATAAAAATTTTATAAATATAAAATACTGTTTATTTCAATTGTTTTAGAAATTACTTTATTTTATTTAGTTATAAAAAAAAAATATTTTATCCTAGATGACACATTTATTATTATATAAAGTAAGGAGAACAAAAATATCATTAATGTTAATAAAAAGGCTAGTAAAAAGAAAATGCCTCATGAGTATTAATTTAATTTTGGTTTTTTATGTTAGAACTTAGTACAATAGTTCAGATAAAATAAAACCATTACAGTATTTATGAAATTAAAATGTAACACAATATTTATTGAACTAAATTAATTATTTTTTTTATCTTCTTGTTATATACAAGTAAAAATATTCTATTGAAATGGATTTATTGTATGAACAAAGTCATTAAACTATTGTTTTGACTGTTTGTTTTTTAAACTTTTGTCGCGAAAAAACAATAGAAATGAATTGGATAGTGCCCAGCAAAATGTATAGCAAAAATAGATCCAATATAAAACTGTTTGTCAAAAGGGTTATTTTAAATCTTACTGAAATTTCTTGTGGCCAACGATTTTTTGGTTTCTTTAAAATAAGCCTGATTACGTTATTATCGTTTGTAAAAGAAATAGAGAATATATCAGTTTATATTTAAATACAAAGGAGGTCTGTATGTATTTGTTCATTCTATTTATATTTGTCAAATGGATGTGATGAAGATTGATAAATTATCGTACAAATAGTATTGTTAAAAAAATCTTGTTTATAATCAAAATCATTTGCCTCAAATGTTCTATTGTTATAAAAAAAACATTCATATTTAACTCCAAATCATTAATTTTAATTGATCTGAAATATAAGTGTTTTATGAAAAAATAAAACTAATAATCAAAGGCTTATGATGATTCAACATTTATAACCGAATACTCTGATTTATTTATAAAAATTCCTTTAGGCGAATGACCGGCGACCGCCAAGTTAAATGATCCATCAAAGAGATCATTTTTTCTGATGACACGTGAATGCCAGTTACTATTTTAATAATAAATCACATTAGCATGAGTCACATGGTGAATGACCCGTGGCTTAGCCAAAAAAAAAAAAAAATTTGAAAGGATTATCTGTTGTGTACCTACATTGTAATATTTTATGATGTTTTGTGAAAATGACATTTTTATGTTTATTATGTTTCATGATCCCAAGTATCATCTACATTACCAAAGCCTAAAAGATCTGATGTACATGTGTGTCTGTAATTTAAATTTTTTTTGTGTCTTGATTATTATACATAATTTAGCCCTCTGCCCATGGTATTAAAGTTGTTATTTTTAGTAATTTTGGCATCAAAACCGTCAATAACAATAAATATAAAAATATATTTTTATTGTGCAGTATTGTAATTAAATATTATATGATTGTATTTTATGGTTTAAGGTTTGAAAAGTATATTTATACAATAAATTTACATTAAAACAATATTATTATTATTCATAAATTATGGTTACATTTATTTACAGTGAAATAACGGTTTTTTTTATCATATATAATGCAGTTTGATTTCTAAATGTGTTGTGACTATTATCTGTAATACTCATTGGTCATTATTAGTTAGGATACCATTTTTTTAATTCTATGTAAATCATTGTCAAATGACTTTTGGTAGTATTTAAGGTCATTATTTAATTGTATAATTTCTAAATTGTGCTTGTTCTAAATTTAAAGTTGATTTTATTAAATTATGGTTATCAATAATATTAATGAGTAGGTAATTGAGTTGTGGTTTGTATATAATAAAAAATGAAACTTTAAATTAATTTGACTTAATAGAGTTTTAATTCTTCCAAATATATAAATGAGTAATAAATATTCGAACTTATCTACGGAGGACAAGTACTAAGGTATAAGTCTTTATTTAGTATTTAAACAAATATGTACATAATATCATTTTTTGCTTTGGCAACTTACTGTGACTGAAAATTGAACTCAGATGGTACCTATTTAAAGAACTTGTTCAAGTCGTATTGGGTTTTTTCCCCATTTAAACAAAAACTTATAAATAATGATATATTTCATGCAGCAAGCTTTTTTTATTTATTTTAATAAAATAACGTATAAGTAATTTTGTTAATATTTAGTTAATTTATTTGGAATGAATATTGTTTTCATCTATTAGTTATATTAGTTATTGTTAAAAATGTAAAAGATTCTATTTAAATTTGAATTTGTAATATTTATTAGTCACATTTACCAAATTTGAAAAGTTTGATTACAAAATAAAAAAATCCCTAAGTTGATTCTGCTAGATTTAGTGCTTTTGTGAATTATCTAAGTATCTAATTTTACGTAACATGCTTTTTAAATATATCAATTATATAATTATATGTATTACTTATGTATATTAGTACTTCATGCTAATTTGTTTACTATTTGTGTGGTCATTAAAATTTAAAAGTTCAATATTTTCGTTTTTGAGAATCAATTCTACTGGGAAAATATACTATTTGAATTTGATTGTTAGAATAATGTTTATATTCCAGTGTTTTCTTATGTTATGATTATGATAATGGCTATTTGCCAGTATCAGTATGTCAATGCAAACATTCTGTTTCCGGTGTTTTAAGTCTCAGAAGGACGTGACCTTATAGTTCTTCGCTATGTCGATCCAATCATTCTAATCTCGATGTTCGAATAAAAATGTAGAATGTATTTCATAGTCGAAGATTATAGTTTATTACTAAAATGAAATAGCTTGAAAAAAATTAAAATATTCAGACACTAGTTTATTTCCGAATACCCGTTGAGGTTATTTTAGTATTCGATAAATTGTATTATTTCTGACTTTTACGTATAAACTATAAACATAATATATATAACTATATAAGAAATAAACTAATAACTATATAATCAAAGGTATCGGGTATCCTAAATACCGGGTATTATTAAATTGTCTAAAGAATTATTTCTACGATTAATGTATTATTAATAAATCTATTTATTTTATTTAATCAACAGTAATTTTGTCAATTGCATTAATTGCTTAAAATTTGATTTAACTTTAACAGAATACAGATTCAAGTTCATTCAACTACAAATACTACTATTTGTAGTTATTATTATATTTTTAAAATATTGAAAAATGGTATTCAAATATTTAATAATATGTTTAAAATGAATTTGGAAGTTTTTTTTTTTGTTTTTATTTATATAATTTACAATCTGTTACAATATAGAACAATGAGTAAAAGTGATGAAAGGATAGTGGCTTGAGTGAAACACAGATTAAAGAGACCTTTCGGTAAAGGCACTTTGACAGTTACTTATGTACAAAAAGATATGGGTTTACAAGTATTATATTACAATTTAAAGTTTTTTTTTTTTTTTGTTTTTATATTAGTAGGTCCCGACACCACCGCCTTTTTAGTCTTTTTGTGGGGTTACCCGGTATATTTGCTGACGCAAGACCTTAGAATAAGAGATTGGTGTGGTTTTGAACTTTTAAATTAAATCGCCTATAAAAAGTTTTAGCTACGTCTATGGCAAGGTCATTGTGTAAGGACTGGTTAGATATGAAAAAAGGTGCTTTTGTGATAGCACGAAGGGTTTTAGATTGGAAGCGCTGTATGCGGTTTATGTTAGATATTTTTGCGTAACCCCATAACTGTATTCCGTACGTCCACATAGGTTTGAGATAAAGTTTGTATATTACTAGCTTGGTTGGTAGACTCATATGGCTGGAAATAAATAATAATTTGGAAGTAAATTTAATATTATAATAGAATTTTCTGTCAGTGTCATATTTGTACGTAGGGGCTATATGAGGTATAGAAACTACATATAGATATTTTTTTCCAAATCCAAGCATCCTACTTCAATGTACGACATTTTAGATTCTGTAATGTGAGGACTATATTGTTATTATATTAATGTTTTGAGACATACTCGTACAGATTGAAAAACAAACAATTACACTTGGTTGTAAGATTGCTCTAAAATTTCCAAATTGTAACTTTTTACCATCAGAAATGAAGTCCTATAAATATTAATTTTTGAACTTCCCAGAAAACTACAGAAAATACGGTATTTATCGGTTCATATTTATATCAAATTACATTTTGTTCATTTTATTTTGGTTTCGAGAAAAATTAACATAGTGATCAAAATGTACACTTATGTTTGAAATGTATAATCATAGAAGGATTTTCGCAAATGGTTAAATTGTTTTCTATGATTTATTAAATACAATTTAAAATTTACCAAATCTATATAAAAATGTTCTAACACTAGTTTATTTATATTTTATTAAATTACAATAATTAAAAAGATTCGTCGCCTAACATTTTTTTTATAAACGATCCAGTTTTGAATTTATGTAATAATAAGACGTTGAGGACGTATTGTTTTTTGTAAATTTAAATCAAATACTATAATAGGGTAGTTAAGAAAATATCTCTGAATGAAAAGCCCAGTTCAGTAAATTGCTGCCTAATATTAATCATAATGTAATTAATTGGCACTGGTATAGTTAATAATAAATTACTAAGCGGCAAGTAATTTGCTTACATTATCAATTTTTTTTGCTGTTTTCTATGACAATTAAACCGTATCTAGTGTTGATTGATCTGCATGCTTATTTATTTTATTTTCTTGCTACTTAGTCTATATATTTATACAGTTATCCTACGAATGTAGTATACATATATAGTAAATATTTAACACATGAACAATTTCCAATATTCAGTTAAAAATATAGGTACTATTTTTAAAATTTGTTTACATTTTATATTTTTGTTTTCGAATACAATTTCTAGAACATTTATATAATTAAAATATATGTCTAGTATATAAATACATTTTTAAGTGCGTAAATTGTATGTGAAATAAAATAATAACTTATATTACGAATTTATTGTTGGATTATTAATCGCATAGATTACATACCACAAATGGTATTTGTACGTCCAAAATGATGAGTCACGGACTAACACAGTTGGTGAAATAAACATCTTCAAGTCATTAAAATATTATTATATATTATTTACACTTTTTTATTTTTTAATAACAGTTATGTATAGTCTTAAGTCTTACTCTTTAAACATATTTGAAGGCAATATTAAATTATTTCATAACGCATTTGAAGATTTTCAAATGTAATATCTATACGTTTAACCAAGTAAAATACGAGTATTTGTACTCAGAATTCTCAAAAAAATATTGTATTAATTGAAACTTTTGACTTACAAGATATGTGTGTACAGATTAACTAATAAATAATAATAAAAATGTGTGTACGATAGTTAAAATTATATTTGTGTCAGTCTGAATCTACTTTCTCATTTAAACTTGTAACTTATTACTTAAGTATATCTTATGAATATTGAAATCTGTAAAAAAACGACTCAACAAATAATATTCGTAAAAATAAAAAATATCTTAAGATTATTATGATTATTATGTTGCAACGTATGTACAAGCAATAAGTCTATATGGGTTTAGTAAGTAGTGACTCATCACTGAATTTATTAACTCCAACAATTGCATCTGCGCATAATTTCCTTTGATGCTAATACTAGACCTATCCTAATTTTAATAAAGTAGTAGAGAATTGCGAAATTGTCCTTGAACGACCCTGATGTGTTTCTAAACAAATATGATGTTTTCAGTATGAGAAATTAAATATTTCAAATTAATATAAACTCGATTTTATATGAGGGATTACTATTTAATTTTAATTATGCAGGTATATCTTAATTAACGAAAATATTAAAAATAATGTGATCGTTTCAAATTTATTTATCAAACACAATATTGATTTCAATTGATAACAAATATCAATTCATACCATTAATAAAGTCATGCGTTATGTGTACCTTCTTTCGTTTAGCAAAATACTTTCATGATTTGTGGTTAACGGGATGTCAGAACTGTGGTCCAGATGTCTGGAGTGATCTGGCTCACGTTGTAAAGGGTGTGAGTCATTAAGCTAGATTTAGACACAACACGGCTGTAGAGAGTAGTGCTTTTCTAGTGTTGTGTATTTGTATGTTTATTTCCTTGCTCGATTCCTGACAGACAACAACTATGTGTGAGCTTAGCGAGTGCGTCACAAATGAACACTATAGTAAGTAGCCAATCTATTTGGCTCCATTTACTTCATGAATTGTTAATAATATTATTAATATTCTATATTTATGTATTAAGTATATATTATTAAATTATTTTAGACTAAGTTATAAAATGGCAATGGGTTTTTTATTGTTTACATTTTAAGGGAAACAACTGAAATCTAATCTCTGAGTTTTTGATTTTCCAAAATGTATTAAAATTTAAATGTTATTACAATATACGTGGTAATTTATTTTATTTTTAACTGTCAATAATTAAATATAATTATGTATAATATTCAGTGTATTATCTGACTTGTATAAACTATAATGACTGATAAAATAATAATTTAATTAATCACCCATTTCATGTACCTAATTTATTCTAGGTGGTATTTCGGGAACACCTCCTGAACTGGATAATTTGTACCTGATGTTAGATCAACAATTTCATCCAATTCCACCAGATAACACTTGTCCACAATCAGCTCAAATTTTTGAAGAACATAAACAGGTATGTTCTTCCTGACGTGTTAGCTGTTAATTAAGTACTTTTACATATCTTTAGTTGATTTAAAGTTAGAAAAATTAATTTCCACTTAGACTGTTGTAATTAAACCTACATTCAAATTTAAATACAAATTAAAGGAATTAAAATAAATATGATTTGTAGATAAAAATTATAATTTAATATTTTTAATACAATTTACTACTTAATTAAAATTGTTTACTACATAATTATATTTTTATTTTAATTTACAAGTTTTAATTTTACTCAACAGTAGGAAAACATATATCATTAAATCATTGAGGTGTGAGATTGTAATCTTGTAAACTTGGAATTAATAATTATCTAAGACATTTTCAAATATTTATTTAGCTTGCTCAAGAATATCTTAAAGTGCAAACAGAAATAGCATATTTATCAAGACATATGGAACAGTTAGCAGAGCGATTAAGTCAGGAAGAAATCATGTGTGATGAAGGAGTAGAAGAAGATGATGAAGAAATTAGAAAGCTCGAAAGTGAAAAGGTAAAAATAAATGATAAATATTTATTTTATCTTCATTAATTTTTTAAAATAATTTTTTCGATTCAGGAAAATTTAACACAAATGCATCAGAACCTAAAAAAACAACTAGAAATGATATACTCAAAAAACAGTAACCATTCAAAAGAAAATGAACCATCGTCATAGTTATTATGATAACATTTTTTTTTATTCGGCTTAGCAGTATATAGCAAGCCTTTTTTGCATCATAGTATCACTGAAGGTGACATGGACAATGGTTAATGGACTTCAATACTTGTACAAAATAATATTTATACATAATATAGGTAATAATAATTAATTTAATACCTTTAAGCATAAAAACATTTTATGGAGAAACAATTTATACGGTCGCTATTTGTCTGAAAGACATAATCATTATTACACTGACTACTTTTTTTCTACATAGATCAATATAATATAATTTATATTCATATTAAATGTATACTATAGTCACTTATAGTAAAATTTGATGGTAATTTCTCCAAAATTAATGTTTGAATTTCGTAGAAATCATCTTTCTCTATAAAAAAGACCGTTGGTGCTGTTAATGTAATAGCTAATATTTCTACATTTGATTTAATTTTTATAACTATTGTTGCATGTGTATTTTTTTTTAATAAAATAATAAATTAATTTTAATAATTTCAACAATACCTGGTAAATTGGGGATTATGGTATTTTATATTACTTGCAAAAAAATAGTATAAGAATATTATACTATATAAATTTGAATAATTATATAATATAATAAAATGTCAATACTTTAATAAGTATAATAAAACATTTATTATAAATCCATATTATTTTTCTGTGTTATAGTGAAACCTTTACTAACAGAAAATAAAGAATTACCCTTTATTGTGATACTGAAATGTACAATTATTCTTTTGTCGTGATGGAATGGCCAAATGATTAAGGAAGCTGTGCTTAAACGCATTATCACTGGTGGTTTCGCTTTCTGGGTGATAACACCACCTGGAGAGAAGAAGCCACCACTAATCCTTCACTCCCAATCTAGTGTTCTACCTACTGTTCCAAAAACACAGATTTGACTCGCAAGTACCCCAGTCATCCAAATAAATAATTTATTAAGTACAGTTACAAAGGTTATGAAGGTAATTAAACCTTTATAGTTGAAGCTGTTCTAAGAAAGTAAAAAAATATTCTTCTGGTCGGATTTATGAAAAAATCTGTTTCAAAAAGATTTCCTAGATTGGGATGTGCTCATAAATACTGTGTGGAGGTTTCACTATAAATAATAAATTTATTTGTGTTTAATTTTCAAATTATACTTTTTATGTTTTATTTAAATTGTTATGAAATTTATATTCTAGTCCAGCAAAATTGTCAATATTTTTTTGTTTTTTTTTTTTTTAACAATTTGATTTAATTATTGAGTATTAGACTGTATTTTAAAATTATATTTTATACGTGTCTATTGATTTTGTAACATTGGCACACAATACTATTATGACTAAAATTGTTTTATGTTAAGTTTAATTATAATAATAATTAATATATATGTTCTATTTTTAAAAAAAATAATATTTGTAATTACTTCACAAAAATTATATATTATATACGTTATTTTTTTTACAAATAAACATATATATGTATACGTATTTACAATTTTTTTAATATCAAAGCGTTCCTAGAAATTATTCAAAATTTCGAACAATGTATAAAGTGGTGGTTTCCAATAGGTGTGATGTTACGAATCAGTGTTAGTTGATTCGCAATTGTATTCAAAGTGAAAATATAAAGCATGCAGCATAATTGGAAGAAATTTTAAATAAAAGGTTTTACTTGCTTTAAAATTTCGAAAGCGTTCCCATTACTAATTCAAGTAGCATGTAATTAAATTGTAATAGGTGGCTGTAATAATATTACACCTAAAAAGAAGTTAAATATCTTCTTTTTAAATATTATTTAAAGAGTTAAATCAAATAAGTCTCTTTATATGTATATTTTTTGAAAAAATTTGTGTTCATATTGTTTCAAAAAGCGTGTGTAGAATAAAAATAACTTTCTTCGTAGGCATATACAAAAAAGGTATATACTAATTGCGAACCACTGGTGTAAAGTGTACATACAAAAGTATTATTAATTACTTGGTCTTTTATTTCAACTTTTGTTGGTGTTTGACTATCATTAAACTAACAATGACATGTAACAATACAACATTCAAATAATAAAGGTATCAAATTCAGCACTTTAACAAGTTTTTTTTTTTACAATAATTTGACTTAATTTAGAAAATATTACAATCTATACAGGTAATCTATACAATAAGTAATAATTATGTTAGAAAGAGAAAAACTAGGAATGAGAAATTACACGGTGGTAAATCTCTAATTAGAGACACCTAGGGATTTTACATTTACAAATTACAATTTATTCAATTTTTTTTTTTTTTTTAAAGTCGCGGCATCAGTTCAGTTTGAGTCGTCTGGTTGGGTTTCCAGGTAATGCTGGTATGGCTAGGTCCCTGATGAGCTGTTTGGAGTTGGATTGTAGTTTTGTATGGAAGCGTTGGTAAACTTTATACTACTACTAAAAAAATAATAATAATAATAAGAATTTAATTGTACTTTTGTTATGATCATGTTGTACTATCAAGTTTAACAAAAAAAAAAATCAGTGGAGTAGTAAATGGCAATTGTAAATAGTAAACTGAAATAACGAATTATAAAGTATAGTATAATATATGAAGTACAATTTATAAAAATTATATCGGTATTCATTATATTTGGTTTTAATTACGTCATTGCAGCCCGTACTTCCAATACTCACATGTATTTAATAAAATATTTTAAGAACTCTCATTACCAATAATATATGTATTTGGTAGGTATCTCAAATGATGTCATAGTAATTACCAAATAATAAAATAAAATGTTAAACGCGTTTGATGGGAATAGGGTTTTAAAAATATGTCTCTCGATTGCCTATATTTAGCGCCGACTAAATTATAGTTCAGCGTTACTGAGAATAGCGCGGAACATTAGATTCTAAAACCATTGATTTTATAATAAAGCTGAAACCAGGACTGCATTAATAGGTGCAAAAGGAGCTTTTGCTCCAGGGCGCTAAATTTTTAGCGACGGCATATAAGTTGTTCAAATGTTCAAATTTTGAATTTTAGAGCACGCAACCAAAAAATTCTGTTAGAGAAAATTCATTAGTACCTAAAAAGGATCTAACTATTAAGGCTCCAGAAACCTGTTTGTTTAAGTGTTTATAATCAAATTATGGACTAATATCTAAAAATATTAAACAAGGAGAAGGCCAACAGAGCACAAAATAATATGTATCGAATAACTCTTATGGAAACAAAACCACTTATAACAATTACGAGTACGACATAGATTCGACCGATGAAACGGAAGTCGTGAATAAGTCATCATTGACACAGACGTCTGCTGCTAGAAACGTTGACTGCTGGACGTCAGGGGAGGCAAGTGCTAAATTCACCATCGTCGGTCATGAGGTGCACAGGATGTGGTGATAAGTCGTCGCAGTGCACTGAGCGTATTGTGGTAAAAGAGGTGTGCCAACGTGCTCTTTGGAATCTTCCTGGTGATATCCTAAAGGTATGTCCACACTATTGCGTTTTCGTTTTCGACTGTCGACTCCTCTTGCATTTCAACTTGCCCTACGACCTACGTCATTAGACAAGCGCATGCTCTTTTCTGTTCACACCTATGTATGTCTACACCAGCGGTCGTTTTTCACCGTGCGCCTTAGAACTATAAAAGTATGTCAGATTCTAATCGGATACATCAATGTTAAATTCATTAGCGATACGCTCCGACGCATCATTTCATTTTGTTGCAATAATCGGTACGATTTGCGTCCCATAAAAGTTTTGCCGCTTTATATGCTTCGATAAATTGTAATGTTTGGTTTTCATCCATTATTATGACTTATGAGCAACACACAATACAAACGATAAAATTATGATGATACAAATACAAATACTGAAATAAATAATAAAATAATTACGGAAGTCGCAATCAAATCGTACGTAAAATCCACTGGGCTTGGAAGTACGTGCTCTGTCGCATGCTGTACAAATTTTTGTCCGTTCGACTCGATAGACGCGGGCGTTATGAAATACGCTTCGTTCGTCATCGCGTGCTCTCGTGCGCTTATCGCAAGCAAAAACGCACTAGTGTGGATATACCTTAATATCGACACCAACGAAGATACCGGTCAGATGCATTGGGAATTCGAAGATGCACGCGCCGAGTCCACAGAAAAAGCTTAACTCACGTGAACTTGGTAACAGCACGAACCCGAGGAAAAAAATGGGAATTGTGAAGAGGTCATTGGCGCAAATGTGGTTCAATTGGGCCCTTTAGACGAACGCTTTTTCCACCGCGAATGGAACGTGGTATTCCAAACTCGCGGAAAAGAGTGCGCGTTTAAACATTATTTATCCTACAGACTTAAATCGTGAGTATTCTGATGCGTTTTATCCTTAAATCTTGGAGTGTGGTTTCATTTACACGTACACGGTTTCTCCACACGCCGAGCATTGCAAGATAAATGATAATCAACTATCGATGTAAAGCAGTTATCGATATAAATAAATGATCGATATTTGTAAATCATCGATACCGATAGTCCAGATATCACACACAGAATCCATTCTAAGATAATTTCTAAAATCATCTGGGTTATTTTCTCTTTCCAATTTTAGCTTTGTCCAGTTTCCAACTTTTCACCCATTGTGATCTCTTTTTTCTTTGCTTTGATGTTGAGATACTTATAGCAGCACACGCGATTGCCAATTGCTTTTTCTTATTGTGTTGTTTGTACATTCTATGATGAATATAGCATATTAGTAGAAAAAACAAAGCTAAGACGCTAAGCACCAATGAATAAATAATAATAAAAATAATTTATAATAATAATTATTATTATTTTTGTGATAACAAACCCATCATTTGATAATTCACTGCAAAAGTGTTGGTATTTTTCAACACGCCACACGCCACGCCATTTGTGCGTGAAAGTCACAGTTTTAGCTTTTACACAGCCACGCTTTCCTGCGTTCCTAGACCACCAGGTAAAGAACGAGCGCCTGGAGTGTTCGTTAATTTACTATACCACACTCTTAACGCTCTACGCGCCTATCCGTCGAGATTGACTGCATGCTTGGCGCGTAGTATTGGAGTGCGAGAAAAAGCGTTCGTCTAAAGGGCCCTATTAGGCCCTATGTCCATCTGTACTCTGTATGTAGTTTTATACTATTTATATTATTATCATAAACATTTATTATACCAATAATACTATCGGTGTGTGGAAAATCCACCGTGGCGTCATCGTTGATTTCATAAACGCAGATAAAATGATAGACCTGATAATCTACAGACTACAATCAGTGCTACAATATTATGGATGTATACGTATATACTATGTAGTATATGGTCGAACGTATTTTTTTCTGACTTCTGGCAAATACATTTATTCAATGCTTCTATATTTTTATAGTTTGATTTAGTTAATTTTATTAAAACTGATAATAGAGTCTATATAGTATAGACTATAATCAAACTTGACAAACATTTATCATTGGTAAACTAAGGAAATGAGAAAACAATTCTTTACAGTGTTATTACAACTATATTTATTACAACTATAATTCGCTGATTATAAATACTTCAGAAAAGATTAAACGGTCTAGTTATGAATTATATGTAGGTGCTATAATTTATTGAATTACAACCATGATACAGTGTCAATATGTATTTACTTAGCCTTTGACGGAACGTTTGTTTTATGCTTAAATGTTGTATTTTTTCTAACTTCGCACACTTAGAAAAACTACTCAAAATGTAGAGTTTTGAGAAAAACCAATTTGAAGTTATGTATATAATTCAAAGATTATATGCACACATTTAATACAGCGGTACAATATACATAAGTGATATTATTATACCTACCTACAATTATGTACACATCTAATGACTCAAATGCCAATGTTCCTCTTAACCCTTGACGGTATCGGGCGTGATGTATTAATATAGATTAATATATATATATATATATTACGTATTGCTACGCATATAATATATTATAATGGAAATAAATATTAAATGTGTAAATGTAACTGAATTTTTTTAATTAATATTGTGAACGTGATTCATATATGTCGTATACACTATCACGAATCCTGATTCAACAAATTAATATCATTAAACATTAAAATAAATCGTTATACATGCAAAATGTGTGGAATTAAAAAACATAATCATTTACAATCATATGTAAGAACAATTGTATATTGTATTTAATATAATAAATTCCTCGTTTCATTCAGAATTCTAAAAATTGTTACTCTAGTATTACATACCGACATTAGACAAAAAAAAAATTAAAATTAAATAAGTGCAATAGATAATAAAAAAAAATCATTTAAACAACATTAAAAATAATAATGGTGTATATAGAACACAAAAACAAAATGAAAAATGAAAAAAATAGTGTTAATAACAAGTTCAACAGTTAAGAAAAAAATAACTGTTTAAATGAGATAAAAAACGCATAAATATGAAAAATAATAATAATGTACAAAAAACACAAAAACATTAAATAAAAAATGAAAATATAATTATAAAAAAGTTCAAAAGTTAATAGAAATCCCTCAGATTGATGTTTAACGCTTTACAGAGTTTTTCGATTTCCACTTGCACCTGTAGCTTCGTATTACGCTTTTCGTAAACTTCGAACAGACATTTTATCATAGAAGTTGTCCAGGGGTTTTCCAGGCCGAAGTTTCCCACCGAGCAAGATTCGAGAATTTTCGCCACGAACTGTACAACGAATGAACGAACAGCAGTTCTTCGCCGCCTTTCTCGTACGCTTCGGCCAACAGGTGTTTCAAGTCGATGTCTTCTTGCGCTATCGGCCTGTTCCTCGCCAGAGTGATAACACCAAACCAGTGGCCTAGGTTTTTTATCAGCCGTTTGTCCGGCACGATTGGAATTCCTTCGTTTCTTCTTAGCAGGATCTATAAAATCAAAATAATACACGGTCTGTTAGCATAATTATAACATATTGATAAACGTTTATTTATTCGACGCGTAACGTAATATTATATTATGCGTCGTGGCGTGATGGAAATATTCTTATGTGCAATCAGTATACTTACTCTAACTTTCTTCAGCGTTTCCATCAGTACCAGAGAGTTTAACTCTTCGCTGTCGAAACAATCCAATCCAATGCGCTTGAGTACAGATCGTGAAAGTTGAATTCGTGTCGCACCCGTCTCGTGACAATGTACCTAGCCAACCAGGGCAGGTGTTCGTCGGCGATCAGATCCTTGATCTCTCCCACCTTGGTTTGGAGATTCGGTCTACTCAAGCAGTTGATGATTGAACGGATTTTGTCCTGTACTGCTTTCGGTGGTACGATTATCCGGATATCGGCCGGCGCCTTGGTAGTCGCCAGAGGTCTCGGTGTTGGCGACACAGCGTCGGCTACCACCGCGGTAATCGTGGGAGGTTCCGGTGTTGGAACCACAGCATCGGCCACCGCCAGAGATTCTGGTGTTGGCGATTGGTCGTGGACCATCGTGTCTTGCGACCCTGTTACTTCTTCGTTCATGTCAGCCGAAGACAACGGTCGTTCGTCGGTGACTCGTCAAGCCGGCGGCGGCGGTTCAAGTCCATCCGCACCGTACTGTATATACTGCGTGGTCAAAATAAACGATTATGGTTAGAACAAATTACAATATTATATAATAATATAATAAATATATATAATAATAATAATAATAATATATAATATTATGGTCTTTTGAATGAACATTTTTAAACATATTTATTTATTTTTGGAAAACCTTTATTTGCGTTCAAACGGTAAGTTATGGAGGTGCACTAAGTAATGCGGTGATCACAAACGGTATAAATTAAGGCGTTAATACTTTAAATTATTTTATTTTTTTTTGGGGGGGGGGTAGTTGTGTTTAAATAAAAGATTTGTATGTAAATAGCATTCCACTGACAAATTCGGACGTTGGACAATTATTATTAAATTATTCTTAATCAGTATCACTTATTTTATTTTTATCATTTACTGTATCGTTAATTAATTTTTAAGAACTTAGGTGTATCGATGAAGTAAACGTAGATTTGATGTTATTTTTTCAGCTCTACAAACTTACCTCAATAACATCCTGTGGAAATCTTTCGAAATCGTTAATTCTTTGAAGTCGAACACACAGTTTTGGGAAATTCTTCAGCTGTCTTTTAAATCGGTTTAATGCGGTGAAACTAAAACTAAATGTGTTTATGACGTGGTACCGGAGAAGCATGAAACTTTCTGTAAATATTCAGCACTTCATCGCTGGATGGAGTACTGAAAATCCGCTGGAAAGAAGCATTGACCTTACGGTCAATATCGGTGAGCGCCATAGTGAAGTCCGTTTTAATAGTATGGTTTCAAAACAATAAACAAGAATTATAAATGGCGTATATATATATATATATATATAAGAATTATTATTTATAACAAACACTAGAATACGACTGTCGTTGTAATTTCAAAAAATTATTTAGACGGAGAGGAGATAGTTTACGGTCCGCTTCCAAGTAGACCCTAAGGAAATTCGCTCAGGAAATTTGCTCTTTCGGAAATGTTCAAACCGTTTCCCATAGTGAAATAACAATCATATTATTGTAGCTTTCCTTTCAGCCAACATAAATTATTAAAACAATGATTTAAATAATGTGCAGATAACACAATTTTGTTATTGGTTTTATATTAAAATTTAAACGGCGCGTCATTGCTATTGGTTACTATATACCTAGTAAGGTTTGTCATTTAATAAATTGACGCGCATCAAATTCGATAAAAAACCTTACTAAAATTTCTTATGCCTTCTCCGTCAAACAAGGGTTATACGGAAAACGGTAAAAGGATAGATTTCACCTATTTTTTTTTTGGGAGTTGGAGGATTAGACATCAGGACTTTTGGTTTTCGTTCATTAGCACGGTACACTATCGATGTGAATACTAAAATTCAGTTTTGGGTCAATTTTTTCCGATCTTTTTCCGAATTTGACTGGATGATTCTACTCTACATAGGTATATCATATATCATCATATACTTTTACTTTTTAATTTCAAATGGTGTTATTTAAAAAAAAAATATTTTGTTTAACTAGTATATTATTATAAAGTAAAAATGAGTAATAATAAAAACTAATTTAATTGTAAAAATACAACATGTATATTGTACCTATATTGTACACATAGTGTTACCTATTATTATACCAATATCATACCATATTATAGTATAATGTATGGGAATGAAATGGTATTTTGTCATCGAAGCAATATATTTTTAAATTAATGCTGTATATAATTAGTATATGAGTAGTTGGATCATAGAATAAATATTAGGTATATTATATAGGTAATAAATAATATATAGGTATCAAATTAAATGTTTTTACGTTTAATGTTATAAATCTAATTTTATTTCAAGTTTCACAAACATTTCCTTGCTTTTTGCTTAGAAAAGTGGTCAATAACATCATCAAAATTTAGGTTTGCTGTGATATCACTTTCAATAGATAATATTCCCAGAGCGTCTATATTTTCTTGACTCAATGTAGATCGTAATCTATTTTTAATTCTTTTTAATGAAGAATATGATCGTTCGCTGGAACAATTTGTAAGAAAAATTTGTAGACACGTTTCTACGTTTTGAAATGCATGTGATATTTGCATATCTTTAATTAATTTAAATTGGGCAGCGGGATTTCTTGATATTTGATGAGAAGAAATTAAACTATGAAATTGTAACCATTCATCTGCAAAATTATCAGGATCCAAATCTAGTTCATTTGTGTAAATTGATTGTAAATTTTTTATTTGGTTGATAATTTCCTTTCTATCAGGATTTTCAGTGAATAAAAATCCAAATTTTTCTTCTACTTCAATATAGGCCATTTTTCGTTTATTCAAATCAGCTATAAATTTATCACAAATAACATAATGAATATCACTCATAAACTTCGCTCTTGGATCTAATTGTCTTTCTTTAGAATCAGTTTCATCTAAGTGTCTACTTTTTGGTGTCTTTTTTTTCTTGATCTCTGATATTCAATATCCTTATTTAAAATTTCTATGGATTTGTTTTCATAATCATCAAATTGTTTTCGAACATATTGTATGAAATCAATTAAGGAGTTGTATAAGGGCACTATTGAAAATAAATTTTCTGTTGAACTCTGAAGACTTTTTGAAGTTATATTTATTCGTTGTAATATAACATCCCATACAATAGTTAATATACCGGTTTCCCTTTTTTTCAATTTTTTCAAAATGTTTATTAAATCAAATCGAGTATTGCCGTTTTCATTTTTATCTTGAGATTTTTCTAACAAAATAGATAAAATATGAGCATAATTTTGTCGTAATGCTTTAGTTGCATCAGCATTAGCGGACCACCGTTTTTGTGAAAACGATTTAATAGTTAGCGTTTCATTACATTTTAGATGTTGACATAAAAGTTTCCAACGATGAGTTGAAGACGAAAAAAAGTTATAAACAGATTGAATTATACTAAAATATTCAACTGCGCCGTTACAATTTTCAACTGCATGAACACCGACCAGGTTTAACGAGTGTGCCGCACATATGTCCAAAACCGATTCGTCAGAGAAAAAAAGTATTTTATTTTTAATGTCCTTGATTTTCTATAAATCACCTATTGATCACGTGATACAGATGTATACTCTATGTCCACCGTCCATAATTTTACCATTCTACCCTCTTCTTCTATTTATTTTATTTTATAAGTCATTTTCATTTATAGTTCGTATCAAAAAGAAATCAATGAATTTTTGCTTATTATATAATGTGTGTAACTTATAACTTAAAATATTATAACGGTGTTTTTTTTATAATTTATAAACAAGTTCTTAACATTGATCAGTGAACGGCCGTTTTCGATATTCCGATCCTGTAGATTGAAGAGAATCGCGATGAGTATAAACTCATGAGTTAATACCCTGGTGACCTATCATGCGCATTAGTGCATGGTTTTCTTCGTGCGTAACAATAACGGAGAGTTGTATATTATTGGTTTGCAATAAAACGCATTATTATTGTCTTGCATAATAAATGTCTGCGCATTGACCAAAGGGTAAGTTTTTCAATTTAAATTAATTTCATATTTTCTAAAATAAAATAAATTATCATTAGGGCCAGGATTTCAATACATGGTGCATCTTTTTTTTCTTAAGCAATGCTTTCCAAGTACATGGGTAAATGGATTCAAGCAACAGATACTTTCCGAATAAAACTATATTCATTTAGATTTAACGTGTATTTAGATTAGTTTTACGCAATAGGCAGTTACCTATTTTTATTCCGTCTTTAATATCCGACAGTTTTATATATTTCATTGTCTCTTAAGAATTCCTGTATTGTGAAAGGTCAGTAACTCTACATTCGGGGCCATAGTGGGAAACCTCGCAAGGGGAGTACCTCAGTAGTTTTGTTTCCATCATGGACCACGTTGGTGGTAACCGTTTGCTAGTCGTTAGGTTATAAAAATTCCTAAAGTTTGGAAATCTATTTGAGGTATTTTACAATAGTTAATTGGGTGTTTTACTGGTTGGTAGTCTTTTGGTTGGCGGAAAAAATTTTCACTTGGGATTTACGTGGTTTTAGAGTAGTTTTACGCAATAGGCAGTCTTAAATGTTCCTCATGGATCGGATGTCTATGATAGCAGTATCACGATAAATTGTAATGCATTTGGGGGTTTTACTTTCAATTAGATTAGTATTAAAATACTTAATTTTCATATCTTTATCTCAATGTTCCAGTGATTATTATTTGTAACTAACTTAATCCTCTTTTTATATTTAAAATGTTCTTCCTTCTGTTTTGTGATAATTTAGTGGTAGCTTTATCTAGGGAAGGGGGGAGGCGCTATTTGTCGAATAGGTGTGTCGATATTTTGCGAGCATGGACGCATGGTTCTCCACCAACATTTCGGCTATTTTTAGAACCTGGGTTAATACCTCTTGACTTTAGATTCTGTCACCGAATTAATGTATATGTTCATATGTTTTCGAGTTTATTTAATAGGTTTGTCAGTAAATACGCTGAGTCTTTTATTATGTAGTTGTCAATTTTTCTCATTTTGACACACAAAATTTAATATATGTGTACTTATATAATAAAACATTTAAGATTAGTTTCCTTCAATTGAATTATATTCAATTTTTGTTCAGGATCCAAATATAAAAGAATGGTAAAGTTGATTGATTCTTTTTGAGGCATTTACCCTTCGCCATAATAGGTGATTGAAATATTCATCCCTTTTAAAATGTTGACAATATTAATACTCGTTATATAGTAAATATATTTATGTGTGCTAATTGTATATGTTATTGAATATTAATACTTAATCCTTTTTTTCTTGGTTCGACAACTTATTTTCGATTAAAATTTAATTGTAAATAATAAATAATCTAAATAATACCGTAATAAACGACTTCAATTTTTTTTATGAAAATATTTATAAAACATTTAAAAATTAATAAATCTCTTTCAAAAATATCCTTAATCAATACCAAACTGTAATAAATATATAAATATGTAAAAACATTAAAACCTCTGGCTTTAATTTTTTTTCATTCTTAAATTTCAATATTTTCTTACTTATAACAAATAAAATTTAATTTTAAAAGTTTTTAGTAGTTCATGGCTTAGGTTTGGGTGAAATTAAGTTTAATAATTTTTCAGATAGACATAAAAACCGTTTACCGAAATTTTAGTTAATATTTATTTATTCCAAAACCGAATCGATAGAGAAAAAAAAGTATTGTTATTTTTAATGTCCTTGATTTTCAATAAATCACCCGTTGACCAAATGAGACGGATGTAAATTCTATGTCCACTGTCTATAATATTACAATTCTATCCGCTTATTCTGTGTATTTTATTTTATTAGCCATTTTCATTCGTACCGAAAAGAAATCATTCAATTTTTGCTCGTTATATAAAGTGTGTAACTTATAACTTAAAATATTTTTACAGTGTTTTTTTTATAATTTTTAAAGTTCCTAACAGTGATCAATGAACGGCCGTTTTCGAGACTCCGATCCTGTAGATTGCAGAGAATCGCGATGAGAAGCAAACACGTATATATATACTACCTTGATACGTGATCATAGAAAGTATATATCGGGTATGAGATTTGTGTATTACGTAGTGTAAATAAAATAACCGACAGGCATGTAGGTTGTAAATATATTTCAGGTTGTGATATTGTCCTATTAAGCTTTTGCGTTATTTAGTTTGTAAAATAATATTTTAAATCGTTATAAATGTACAGCGAAATATCACTTCTCCCTATACTCATTTTATCTGCACCCATTTTCGGCCGCCACTCAAGTTTAACTAGCACCCTGGTGACCTATCATGCGCATTAGTGCATTTTTTTCTTCATTTCATTTTAAGTTTAAACAATAACGGAGTGTTGTATATTCTATATTATTGGTTTGCAATAAAACGCATTATTATTGTCTTGCATAATAAATGCCGGTACGCGAATCGCCGGATATCTATTATTTTTATAATGTCCCTTCATCCACAGAAATTTTTATTGGTATCGAGCCACGATTTTAGATTTGTAGGTAACTTCAGCTGGACCAGTCTGCGCATTGAATTTTTCGTTAAATAATTTTATTTTCCGTTTAACAGAGAGTATATTTACTAATTTGATTACGAAAATTGTCCGTTTCCGTTTAGTAGAGGTTCCGTCTTAGAGAGGTCAATTGTATATATTATTTGCACTGGGACTAATGAAATTTTCCGTTATAAGGAGGATTCCGTTTAATAGAGTGTCCGTTATAGAGAGGTTCTACTGTACTTTACGATTGAGGGTCATCTGTTTGAGAAATTTCACAAAAGTGTCTTTTATGCAAAGGTGCAGGGCTGTGGGATTTCTTTTTTTAGTACCATATCCCTGGTAGTCGGGATAAGAATATACCATCAGGTGTCCCTAACCTGTCGTAAGAGGCGACTAAAAGGGACTGGTAGGAGGACAGCAGCCACACAGGCACAAAATCAATTCTTTTTAACAATTTAAATGTTCAATTTTTAATAATTTTGTATTTTAAAAATCCCATTTATTTCACATTTTTGTTGATAAATATTTATTTAATAAATTCAATAATTTCTTAAATAAAA
This sequence comes from Periphyllus acericola, assembly GCA_949715065.1. Lineage (NCBI taxonomy): Eukaryota > Metazoa > Arthropoda > Insecta > Hemiptera > Aphididae > Periphyllus > Periphyllus acericola. The sequence goes on from OX454265.1 coordinate 17,023,898, forward strand.
TAAATAAATAAAATTTAATTTTTAAATATCATATAAACGCAGCATTCACTTTAATGTAAAATAAATAATAAAATCACTTCAATCAGTTACCATTTAATAATCTTAAATCCAAAGAAAAACTAATAAAACTTAAAAATTGCATTGTATGTGGGAGGCGCAGGTGGTGGGAGTGGACACGCAGGAGGTGGGTGCGCAGGGGTGCTTGCGCAGGAGGTGCGGGGTGGGTTGGGGAGGTGCTGGGGTGGTTCGGGGAAGTGCTGGGGTGGGCGTGTAGGTTGGGTGGGCGGGTGTGGAGGCAGAGGGCGGGCGTGTAGGCAGGGGCGGACGGGCGCGCAGTAAAAGGGGGCGGGACGGTCGCGCAGGAGGTGGGGTGACGCGCGCAGGTAGGGGGCAGGTATAGGGGCTGGCCCGTAGTAGGTGGGGGGCGGTGGCAGTGGGTGGGAGTGTAGGCAGGTAAGGGGGCGGTCGCACAGGATGTGGGGGATGGGGTAGGTGGGTCGTAGGCAGGGGCTGGGGTGTGGTGGCAGTGGGTGGGCGTGTAGGCAGGGGCGGTCGCGAAGAAGGTGGGGGGCGTCGCGCAGGTAGGGGGCATGTGGGGTCGGGGGAGCAGGAGGTTGAGGGTCGTAGGTAAGAGGGGCGGGGCGGTCGCGAAGGTGGTGGGGGGCAGGTGGGGGCGGTGCGCAGGAGGTTGGGGGTCGTGGGGGCGGGATCGTAGGCAGGGACGGGCGGGTGCGTATGAATGGTGGCGGGCGCAGGAAGGGGGGCGGGTGTGTTAGAATAGGGGGGCCGGTCGCGCAGGAGGTGGTGGCTGGCGCGCAAGTGGTGGGTGGGCGCACAAGAGGTGGGGGATGTGGGGGTGGGGTTGTAGGCATGGGGTGGGCGTGTAGGAAGGGGGCGGGTGTGTAGGAAGGGGGCCTGTTGTGTAGGTAGTGGGCGGGTGTGTGGTAGGAGTGGGCGGGTGTGGTGGTGGGTGGACGGGTGTGGCGGTTGGGGTGGTGTGGTTGTGGTGACGGGAGGGTGTGGTATAATTATAAAAGTATTGTAATTTTTTAATGTCCTTGATTTTTTATAAATAATCCAATCAGCACTTGATACAGAGTTAACACTATTAGTTCATTTAAGTTTATAATATCAATGGAATTAATGAAATCCATTTTTACTATAACCACACCTTTATCAAAATACCTTCAATCAAAAAATTTAGATTTTATCGAAGCTCTAGTACTTATAGACGAAGCACAGAAAAGTTTACAGCATATGTGAAGTGATTAAGTATGACGCCTTTCTAAGGTCGTCACTCGCAACAACGCTTTGCTAAAACCATCTGACGATATTTTTAACTTTTGAAATTAAAGTGGTAAGTTCAGGAACATTTGATATGGTTTGCTGAGCTACAAGATTTAATGCATGAGAAAAACATATAATCTGACGTTTTTTCCAATGCTAAATCAATAGCTTTTATCATATTTGCTGCGCCATCTGTGGTAAGAGCAACTATACTTTTAGGCGATATACTCTATTTATCACACACTTCTACTAACTTGGAAGCAATGTACTCTGATGTGTGCCTTTCCTCCAGTTCAAAAACGCCCAACAGACCTGAATTTATTATATTGTTCTCCGACATAAGTATCACGGACCTCCGAGGGGCTGTGGACCTGAGTTTAAGAACCACTGGACTATAAAGTACATAATGGATAAGATTTTATGCTTATTTCAAATTCTTCAAGTTAATTGAGTAATTATTTACAACACGTTCAGTCTTACGTCACATGTTCATGAGTTTTCTCGGAAAATAGTTTATGTATTAATGCATCTAATCAAAAAAAACCAACAGTATAAAGTATACCAAGAGGCAGGAAGTATTGTAGATTAGTATTAAATGCACCAAAAAGTATTAGAATTTTTATAAAATTATTATCAGTATCTCTGTGTTGAATGTTTTTCATTGCTTCGAGTGAAAATAAAAGTGTGTTCTATTCATTTAGGTCTTCACAAAAAATGATAAGGTAACTCGGGCGAAGCAGGGTGAATCGATAGATAATGTCAATTTAATATTCAAAAGTCATTTGTTACAATGTCGAGTATTAGAAGATCAGGTGTTATAAAAATCAAAGGTTATAAAAGTAATTTCTCATAAATACCATGTGTTGTAAAATTATATTTTAGTGTATATAGGTATAAATTATTACCATAAAGGTACTTATCGACAATATTACGTAGACACTGCATCTCACCGACCAACCCCTTCGACACCGCCGAAGGTAATGGATCCCTCCCTTCACTACCGCTACCACTGCCGACTGTATCCCTCCAACCAACCCCTTTACCACCACCGCCGATCCTGCCCCTTATATATTATAATAAAAATTATAATTTACAACCCATTGAGTGTTAATTCAAACCATTTAAAACCTCCATATGGAAGGTACTGAGGCATTGCCCAACCGTATAAATTATCGCCTTAAATAAGATAAAATTGATTAGGCTTTCAATTATTTGTAAAATGAATTAAAATTCACAGTCTTGATACACTTTCCATGTGTAAGGTCAGGGATGTAGTCGTAAAATTATTTGTGAGTATGCTTAATATGAGGCAGCTTTAGGGGGGCTTTTGTCATCAACCCCTACCCCCCCATCACCGTTCTATTATATAAATTAATAATAATATATTATAATTTTATCATGTTATCGATAGCGCCGATAGCGGCTAATCTAAAAATAGACTGTTGCATACAAAAATCCATTTAAAATATTATATCATATTATCTACGAGCAATTGGCATTCCGTAACCAGCATTTCTCGACAGTTGGACATAATAATATTATGTTATAGAATAAAATGATTACTGCCTACTGACATAAGACAATTTTTATGAAGTTTTTCAGAGCATACTTGCGGTCTCTAGTGTTTTTCTTGAGTATGCTCTCTTTTTAAAATTTGGAAAGTGGGTATGCGGCGCATACCTGCGCATACCCTCCACTACATCACTGTGTAAGGTTTTGATTCATCATTATCGGGCGTCCGATAGTCATGTGTCTTTCCATATCTGATATTTCATACTACCTTGCGTCAGTCCACCTCGTATACCTGAAATTATATTATAATATATTTTAGATGCATTTTTAGAGTTATCAAAAAATGTATTCACTTTTTTTAATCATAAATAGCATGCCATAGTTTGTAAAAAGTTCTAATTTGATTGAATTGTATGTCAGCACGGTATATATTCTTTGCAAAACAGTGATATTTTTACTGTTAATCTCAAATAATATATCGTTTATTAAATTTGAATGTGTGTTTAAAATTTGATTTTTAAATACCTATAATATACACTATACATTATTATTTATATCTTCTACAATATTTTCGAACTGGAGTAGTGGAGTGTACTAGCCATATCTAGGTCTAGTAGGCAAATAATAAATAATTAACAAACATAGTATAAGGTTTTAAAAAATAAACTAAATTTAAAGATACTGTAAGAAGTAAGCCTTACCAGCGATGTCTAGATGTCTAGATTGAATGAACAAGGATTTGAAAAATGTGGATGGAAGTATGGAACGCCAGGAATTTAATATGCAGATGATCAGAGGAGAATAGGTGAAAGCAGAAAGACCTTAGCAATTAGTGGAAAACAAGTAATAATAATGATAATTTCCTAAATAAGGTACCTTTATTTATTATTTTATAATACTTTATATTGATTAAAATACAATATTACCTACCTATGAGTTTAGAATGTTTAGATACACTTCGATTATCTATCATCTCTATATAATTAATGGTTCTCAAAAATCAAAAGTCTAAGCTAGACATTTTTTTATGAGAACTTAAAATGTGTAAACGCTGTGATAAATCAATCTCCTTTTTTAATCGTCTTTATCAATTTTAAATGCAACATATTTCACACTTATAAAAAATGATGCATATGTGATACGATGTATAATTGCTTTGTAATTAGAGAGAACATCTGTTCCGACTTTGGATGACCTACCACCTACCCAACTTCTGTATTTTAAAATAGTTTCTATACCTATTAATTTTTAATTTATTAATGACCTACATTGATATCTAACATCTACGGGATTACTAATTACCTGAAACGGCAGTAATATTGCAGGACTGAAAGATTTCTTATTTTATAGGTAATTTATACAGTAATGTTACATTTAAAAATAAACATATAAAACTCTGAAGATACACCAAAGCGATTTTAGCTCAATATACATAAAATTCGTACTTTTATTTTAAATATTAGTAAAATGTGCAAAGTATAAAATTGAGCTTAATACATAATATGCATTATTGCATAATATTTTAATAAGTAATACACTTATAACACGTTCACTAGACTAACTATGATTTAATTTTCATCTAAAGAAAAGAAAGAAAAACTCTAAAATAGGTAAATACCTACTACAGTGCAATGAAATATGAGAAGTTAATTATTAATTACTATATTTTCTATTTTGATGTAGCCTGTAGGTACCTAACCTAACTTATATATGCATTTAAAAATTTAAAATATCCTTGGTTTAATACTGTTTAACTACATTTCTATACTTCTGTGTTATATATTATATATACATGGACAATTAGGTAAATTACGTTAAGTATGATGGGCGAAATATTGGCGGTAATGAGACCTTGTGGTTAAGTGCCATCACCCAATTATTACAGTTACTCGCCCCTTGGATTGATTACCCCATATAAAATACGTAGAAACCATAATCATGCCTCATGGTCGACGAGTGTCGTTTATAAATGTTTAGTCCCTCTCGTCGGAATACTACTGGGTCGCAGTTCCGTCAGGAGCGCCTTGGAACAGTTAAAACTATTTGCCTTTAATATTTTCAGCGGTGGGAGCGCCTGAAGCGTTTTCACTACTTCTCGGAAATATTAAACGCATTATTAAAATATTATAATGCACGGCGGTACGCGAAATCGTTTCACGCGTCCTCGGAATGTCCGATTACTCATAACTCTGATAGTCATAATCATAAACTAATAACATAACCACGAGCCCGTCGTAAATTCGAATTCGTAATCACAATCAATACTACAAGGGTTTTCGCTGCAATGGGTTTTTCAACGGTACCTCGATCGTGTGTAACTTCCAAGAATTCTTCTCGGGAGGCTATCCGCGTGGCGCGTAACGCGCGTCGTACTTAAAATAAAAATTTAATTATAAAATACCTACCGAAACGTTATTGTTCCGCCTTCAGTGGTACAAGAATACGATTGCGTAGACCTGCTTGGCTGTTACATTTTTGTGATTGCAGACTTTTGCAGCGTATAACATAGAGTAGATTATTTTTGTAAATTAATTAGTCCTGGACCCCTGGTCCATATTTATGCAAGAACAAAATATGGACATCCGAGTCCCGAGAATCCGACATTTGCGTTGAGCCCACTCTCAAGAGGGTCTCACCGCCTATAGGCCAACATTAGTTGTATACCTTTTTATCGTAATTTGGGAGTGAATACGATAATACTTAATAGAAAATGAATATTTCTATTAGTATTATTAAAATCAAAAATCAAAATTGTTTTATAAAAAATACTTTTTAATTCTTATAAGTTTAACCTACTCAATTACAAATATAAATTTGACAATTAGACATACTGCAAAAGTATAGTGTTCTTGTACATTAAATAATGATGTTTATGACCATACAGTTTTATTTTACGATTCAGCCAGTCCATAAGACACAAATTACATTTTGGGTTCCGTAAATGTAAATTTCACTGGGCGCGTGAATCGGTAGACAATCACTAATCAGTGGCCTGGTTGGTCGGCATAGTATATAATAGTGTTTAGTATTGTTCCGTGGTGTCCCGGGGATATGCTTTAGTTACGTACAGTTAGTTCCACGGTGAAATCATTGCGATTTAGAAACGTTATGGACATTCTCTGCTATTTGTGATCGAATTATTTACCAATTTTTTTTTTTTGCAGTAGCCGCTGCACGCAATACTTATCATGGTACAAAAACGCGACGCTACGCGGCGGGCCCGCCGCAACAGTCCACCACTCTGTCCGCTTCGCATGCGCGGTACCGTCCGTTCCATATTTTTATCACATTCCGATTTCGCTCTACGATTGCGTCACGCTCGTGAAACGCAGTAGCGCTCCGCGAACAGTTGCGTTTATCAATCTGCCTTTGTCCGTTTTCAGCGATAACAGCCGACCGCGGAATTATAACGTTCTTAGCTACATGCCCGCTGGACGACTTCTGCTGGGCCCTGCGAACAAGTGGCCGCTCACAAACGTCTGGTGGTCATCGTACTCGCGGCTTTGAACGTTCAAACGCGATGGTGGCAGAATGAAGTGCGCAGTGACGTTTGGACGGCGGAAGCGAATGCGTTTCGGATTCGAATATTGAAAACGGAGCCTGTGCGTCGTGACTGACCGGTCACGAATCGCGAATACATTCGATTGATAGAGCAATCGTTTATGTGTGCCTATAGTTATTATATTACACACGAAAGGCAATTTATCCTTGCCCATGTTCGTTCCTTTTGAACGGCATTGTGAATCGTGATACAATTCTGATGGTCTTTTTTTTATTCTCATGAATTTTTTTTCTTGAATCGAGTACCTTTACTGTCATACCCCTCTCCACCCCCTTCTTCTGTTCGTCAAAAAGTTTCAATATGGAAATTGCCGATTCCGAGGACGTAAAAGACTTATTGTTGTAAGTAAAATCATAATCTCACAAAATTACTGCTGGAATACTATTTATTCTGTATGTAAATTTTTGCTTATCTATTAGAAGAAAAATGTATACATTATTCTAAAACTTGGCCATTCATTTTTAATTATAATTTAGAGAAGAGTTATACGTTACATTTTTACCGATCAAATAAATTACACTTCCAAACTCCAAAGATATGTGTGCACCTTGCAGTTTCACAGTAATTGAATATTAATGCAATTATTTACTTATATATATGTATGTATTATATTTGGCCATTTTGGTACTTTAACTTGTATAGTTTTGATAGTTATAGTGAGATCTAAATACAAATTAATGAATATAAATAGTAATTAATACATACTAATAATTTTACTCTTTGCAATTAATTGCTAAGTATTAGGTTTTTGTTGGATTTAAATCTCATATTTAAATTTTATTTAATAATATTATTTCAATGAGTACCTACCTAGGTTATTATTTTAAAATTAATTAATTAATTTTAAATTAATGTTATTTTTGATCATGATTCAAATTTATTTTATACAGATCAATTAAAACAAGTATAGAAAAAGTAGTAAGTATAATTAGCTATATCTTAGAAACGCTTTAGACCCAGCTATTAGCAGGCTGACCAAGATAAGTGGGTCTGGGTAAATCTATCCTGACAGTCACCAAATTGAATTAAAAGTATGTTATTTTTTCGAATTCCCTGACTTAACTTAGCACTGGCAAGAGGGTATTTGCTTGGGACACAATATCTCCAAAGAGGCATTTTGATACTTCCAGCCTTTTTTCTATAACATTAAATATTTTCCACACGTTAAAATGTTATTATACTGTTTATATAAAAGTTTACACAATAAATTATAACTTAAGACTGTTAAACTTCTGAGGTTCTGTTACTGGATGGTCCCTTCATGTTCTTTCATTTCATATATCATTTCATTTCATATATCTGGTATTCAGCTATTATTGTTATTTATCGGTAAACAGATTGTAATATTTATTAATAAAAAAAAAAGACTTAAATTCATATTGAAACTTTATTATATTCAGATTTTATGTTGCAATTTTTAGCACCTTATTATTTAGTTTTATTAAGTTAACAAACATAAAAGTTTGGTTTTGTTTGCAAATCATCAATAACAATGATTGCAAGTAGCTACCAAGAAAACTAAGTTCTACTATCTTATAAATTATGACTTGAAGCCGGAATAATATTATCTTTAAATAGCCAAAGTAAGATGCTAATATTCTCTAAAAAAAGTATAACAACCAAATATCTTACATCTATAAAATAAATAAGTAAAATGAACAAGTGGATGGTGAATGTTGATAAAAATACTAGATTGTGCAGTGTTCAATTCTTGATCTTGGTTTGCACTATTTCATCCTGTTTTTCTGAATTCATCGGAAAACTGTTGAGAAATTCAAAAAAGTACCCGGTTTATATACATCGGAGCAATCCTTATGGCCAAAATTGTGTACACTGGAAAAAAAAAAGTTAAAACCATTACATTCCTCGTTTCACTCATAATCTTAAAGAAACTGATATAAATAGGTGTATAATAAAAAATAATAACGCTTATAGAAAACTTTAACTTAACACTTCGTTTATTTAATTTAATTAGATTAATGATGTAAAAAAAACATTTTCGAAAACAATTGACAACTATATAAGTATATTTCGTTCCATGTGCTCTGTTGTCATTTCTGTACGATGGTCCGTTAAAATGTTTTTATTAGTACTGAAAGAAAGTTTGAAGTCAACTGAAGTTACTGGAGCAGCACAAAATATCAATAATCCGTAAAATCAATTGATATATTCTTTAATAGTCTTTATTATATAAAATATTCTTTTAACTTGAAATATTATCAAATATACTACAAAATAGTTGCCATTGATTTTTACAATTCACAATTTGTAAAGATTTCTAATCTTTGCCTGGCTGCATAGACTCAAAAAGAATATGATTCTGACCTCTAGTTATGACTCACTTAAGAGTTAAGTTAATAATATGGTAATTTAATCAATTTATGAGACACTCTGTAATGCTTTTTATGAAGATTGATTGCTTACCTGAACAATAATAATTATTTACCAAGAAAAAAAAAGTAATAATTGGCAGTGTTTTTTTGTTAATGATCAGTTACCTTCAACTTTCAAAGCAATTATATCTGGTCTTAAGTTAAAACTTTCTAAAGCATTAGTAATTTATGATTTCACTAATGTTATAGTTTAGATTATGAGTATTTCTTGCATATTGTGCATATTGCAGGTTACTATTTTAGTACAATTCTCAATTGATTTAACCTTATTATATTCTAATACTAGGTATACACTATATGGTAAATATGTGTCTAGGAGTAATGATGAGACTTTTGGGACTCAACCATTTTTCATATTTTTTTACATAGTTAACAGAAAAACAGTAATCCGAGTATAAAATGTAGTATGAAAAATGTTTGTATGAGTGTGTATGTATACATATATAACATATATATATATATATTTATAATATATAGTTCAATGTTCAGGAATGTATTGATCTTAACATTCCTACTTCCTTTTGAAATGTGAAGGGTTTAACCATATTAAATAACAAAAGAATTGTATGAACTTATTTTATAATGGATGTCTTTGTAATCTACATATAAAATTTAAATGGGAAAATAATGATATGTTACATAATATATTATACAACTCATATTAATTGTAAATTTGTAACAAATTAATGTGTATGAAATTTAATAATAAGGAATTAATTTAGTGATTTCTATTTAAAATTCTTAAAAATGCAATAATTATTTATTATTTATTAAAAGTCCTTTAAAAAATCCATCAAAAATATCAAGTGCGCCGAATCGTTAATAATATCACATATACTTCAGGAAATAAACACTACTGCATTGCATTATTTCTAGATGTAGAAGAAGCATTTGATCGCGTATGGCATTAGGAACTTCTGTACAAAATTTTCTTCTTCCCCGTGCCATTATTAGCTCTTTTCTCCCAAAACGAACTTTTCAAGTCACTGTGAAGATAAACTATCGTTAACACTCTTAGTAACAAAACCCTCATATATAAACAAATCACCCGACCCTGCTATGACCTACGGTATTCATCTCTCAGCAACAACAAAAAATTCAACTTAAAAAATAAGCTCTAAGTTTTTCAATCTATAACCCTCTGACTCCTAACAAATTCTCCTGGTAGATCAGTAATCTCACATTCCACAATGATTTTAAAATGTCAACACTTATCTCTTTAGCATCCAGCCACTACAAAACATTTCACAAAAATATCACGAACCATCTAAATGTTCTTATTTCTAATATATCCTCCCTCACAGTCTTTAATGACCCACCATGGCATTTGAACAAAACAGACTTATTAGTTATTACTTATTACACACAGAAAAAAAAAAAATTTAATTAAATCTTCCAATGATAGTTAGTAAATGCTACAAATTGTGCATTCCATTGAAGTAGTGTCACGTAGCACCTCCTCTCACACCATCATGCTTTGCAAATACCTAACAAAATTACCCATTGTAAAAAAAAACTACAGATTGTATATTACAATTTTTCTAATAAAAAAAAAAAAAACTTAATGTAATATAAGTTAATCATTATTTAACAAAACTAAATGACAAACAATAAAATTAATTGTTCAAATGGTTTTGTTATAATCGTGTTAACTTCCTGGTTAGGTTATCTTTGTGTTCATCCAAATTAAATGTAATGAGTAATACATTATAATATTATATATGCTCAATAATATCAAAGTAAACTGTATAGTATAGACACACCACACACCCATATTTATAAATTTGTTTAGCTCGGTATGAAAAGATATCCACAATTTGTACTATTTATTATTATTTTAATGTTAGAATTAGTGATACTAACTTTTTTTTTATCTTAAATTAAATTTTTCTGTTAAAATTGTAAATTATTTTTTTTTTTTTTAGTTTACTCAATAACACACACACAAACGCCAAACAGTTGTATAACATGATTTCAAATAAGACTGTTATTAATATGAATGATTCTGAAGAAGACTTAATGAACAATATGTATAATGCTTTATTTCAATGTTTTGGGATTATTATCACAGGGTAAAATATATTATATTTCTATATTTATATTTGAATTACTAATTTTTATGTTACATATTTTTAATGTTATTGAGTTTATAATATTAATCTATTATTTTTTTGTTGTTGTTATTTTAGGTATTTATCAGGACGATTAGGCTTAGTTAGTCATGCTGCTAGTATTGGCTTAAATAGATTTGTGGGGACGTTTGCTTTGCCCTCACTTATATTTGTTAATATGGCTGTGTTAGACTTATCATCTGTAAACTTGGTTTTTTTGGGATCACTACTTGTATCAAAAACTTTAGTATTTGTTTCGGTTGCCTTAATCACTGTATTAGTAACAAGGCCTCCAGATATTGCAAGAGCAGCTCTATTTGCTATATTCTGCACTCAGAGCAATGATTTTGCCATTGGAGCACCAATATGTAAGCCAAAATAAAAAAAAAACATGAGTTATATAATAATTTATGAAAAATATAAAATATAATATTATATATTGTGTAAAATTTTTTTTTTAGTTGAAGCCCTCTACCGGCATCAGCATAAGGATTTTGTTAACTACCTTTATCTTGTAGCACCTATTAATCTAATAATCTTAAATCCATTTGGTTTTGCAATGATGGAGCTGGGCCAAGAATATGATCGTCATGAAACTACTAGGCGCTCAGCATTAATGGGAAGAATATCTAGAAATATTATTTGTAATCCTATTGTGTTTATGACAGCTCTAGGAATGCTTGCGAATTTAGTATTCAATCATGACCCACCAAAAATCATCACAACTTTTTTGGGAGTAAGTTAAATTTATCTTGGCTATTATAATATTGTGTACTAAGTTATTGATTTTTAGACTTTTGGGAATGCGTTTACTGCTACAGCATTGTTCTTACTTGGTTTAAGAATGGTCGGAAATGTCAATAAACTTAGAGGAGAAGCTTTGATTCTACCATTACTTCTTATATCAGCTAAATTGTGAGATACACTTTTTATTATAATTTATACATTATGAGTAATTTCTTAATTCCTATTCATAAAAATATATGAACCATATTTTACAGGATAGTTTTGCCATTAGTTATTAGAGAAATAACAAGTATTTGTTTAAGAAAATTTGGTTCTTTAAGTGCTCATGATAGTCTTGACCTTTCCATGTTTGGATTTTTGTATGGAATGATTCCTTCTGCACCAGCAGTTTTTGTATATGCATCAGCCTACAATCTTGAAATGGATCTGGTATGTACAATATATATTTATTTTATCTTATAATAGTTATAATTCATTAGTTTATTAATATTCCTCTTTTACAGATAGCAAGTTCAATGGTGTTATGTGTTTTCTTTTCAGCTCCAATAATGTTTTTAACAGCAAAGATAATATCTGTTGCCAAATTAGATCCATCAAATAATATAACAGCTTTAAAAGCATATCAATTCAATGTCAGTATATTGGCTATCCCTGCATCTGTAAGTCAAATTATTATAGTCTAGTTCACAAGAATATTATATTAACTATTTTTTTTTTCTTTTACAGTTATGGATTATTTTAGTTATGCTAAAAAAATTAAAAAGTTTTCCATTCAAAGTAGTTTTTTGCTTAGTGATTTCACAGGTAATTTTATCTTTAATAATCATTAACTATGAGTTTTAAATTATGATGGTTTCTAATATTAATAATTGTAGGTTATTTCATGCACTGGGATATTACTAGAATACTTATCTGAAACACCACAGTCGCATCCATTAACATACATACAATTAATGTTGAGTATTGCTGGTGATATGAGTTGTTACATTTGGACTGCATGTTTAGCTTTTACTTTGTTAATAATGCATAAACCATTTACTGATGAATTTCAAAACAAAATTCTTTACTTCTACATGATACTGTCTTGGGGGTAATTATTAATGAAAAATAATTGTGATTATATTTTTTAATACAAAATTATATTTTTTAAAATCACTAGGGTACCAATATTATTAGTTTCTGTGTTGATGTTAACTTGTCAACCTCCATCGTTTGGTAAATCGGATTTTGATCAAAATTATGTTTATGGAATTCCAGAAGCTGGCACACTCACAATAATTCTCCTCTCATCAATACTATGTAAAGATTTTTTTTTATCTTATATGAAATATATATATAAATATTCACAACTCACATTACATAATTATATTCAATATTTTAATTGTTCCAGGTACGATAGTTTGTTTGGTTTTACACCAGCGCCAAAGGCACAAATTAAATAGACAAATAGTATACTCAAAATCCATAAATGGTGATGGACAAAGTACATCTAAACAATCGTAAGTTAAAATAATATTGAGTTGTAACTATTTATTTTATCTTAGAAATTGGTTTGCAATGTATTACTTACTTGCACAGTGAGGTGATAGTAAAGTGTTTCATAAGACATATAATCTGTATGTTTCATTTTTAAACCAATTTCTGAAAATAAAATTGCAGTTTTATTTTTATATTTACTATTTTATTTGTATTTAGTGTGGATTCTCATAGTATTGATACAGAAGACTTAAAAGGTCTGCTTTATGATAATGAAACAAATATAAATGAAAATAATGAATATATAAAGCACTTTTTGCTACTTGTTTTGCAAGCTGTTGCTATGTTTGTAGTAAGTATATTTATTTTTAAAAGTTTATGGTATGAATATATTTCAAATAAATACAATAAATTGTATTAATTATAGACATTTTCTGTGGCTATTTGGAGAATATTTGGTGAAACAAATGGATTGTACCTTGAATTAGCTTATTGTGAAACATCCCTCATGAGAGGACAATCAATATTTACATTATTGATTTATGGTATTAATTATCATTCAATCAATATGCCAATTGTCCGAGCGTGAGTATTTTTTACTTTCAAATGTTTTTTTTTTTTTTGTATTAAAATGTTGTTTGTATTTAGATGGAATAAATTTTGGTGGGGAGGATCTCCCATCGAATGTCCATCATGGGAGGAACTTCCATATGATACTAGAAAAACATGTGATAATTTTGTGTTTAAATATAGAGAAAAGTGTTTAGCTGAAATTACTCATCTTACTAGGTATGAAACATTCTTTTTGATTGAATTTAATTTACTACTAAAAAATAAATTGGATTTTCTTCTGTTTTAGATGGAAATTGTGGAAATATAAGAAAACATTTACTGGTTCTGAACTAATTACATGGTTAATAGAAAACAATATTTGTGCCAGTCGTGATGATGCATTGGGATATGCTGTAAAATTGTGGAATGGCCAAGTGCTGAGACATTTGAATTGTACGGAACATTTCCAAGATGTGTCAAATATATTATACACATTTAATCGTCGTTAATAATAATACTCTTGTATTATATTTTGGTGGTCTAAAATTAACCTCCGTAAATTATTTTTGTGATAATTGACTATTGAGAGTGAGAATATTTTAATAATAATTTTATATGCCTACCTATTTGCCAATATGCTTCAAAGTTAGTGATAATATGTTGACTTTATGTATACCTATTTTTTTCTCTCAGTAAATGTAATTATACTTTTGTTGTAACTACTTTTATTGATTTTTATTGTTGAGAAGCTTGATATTTGATATCATATATTACGTAATAAATAACCATGTTATATAAATATATTTATTATATTTTGAAATACACAATTATATTTAAAATTATAAATTTATAGAATGCTTTGCATTTGAGCTTATTTACAAATATGGTATGTGTATTATATTTATTATTATCATTTTTAGTTTTATGTTTTTATTTTAGAGATGGGTAATAAATCTAATATAATTACCGTTAGTTGTATTTTTCTAAAAATAATACCAAGTCTAATTTGTATTATTATCGTTTTCTTCTGAAATGTATTCTAGGTAATTTATTTTATGTAGACTATTTTATACACTTTTTTAGGTCATAATTATAGTAAAATAATGACTAATGATACCTGATGACCTTTTAACTAAGTTGGTTAGTTTAGGTTTATTGGGAGAGCTACAGGGGTCCTAAAATCTGAAGTAAACAATTCAAAAATGTAACCCTTTTTGTGTCCGTACACAATGTGCTATAATCTTTACATAACAATAGCTATTTTTAATCCTGGATTTGGATGAAGCAAATCATTTAAGTAATTTCAACCTGCACACTATAATTCTTATCCCAAAATTTACTGGGTAATAAATTTGAATTAAGAATGATTATTTATTTTTATTTTACATCTTTAATCCAAGGCATGTTTTATCTTTTTCTAAAACAATTTTTTTTTTATATTTTGATTTGTAGACCTCTTGAGACCCCCATATTTCAAATAAAAAATGTTTTTATTACTTTAATTAAGATCTGAAGATTGTATTATTTGTAATCAAACTGTATTAACCTTTTTTGTAAGTATTGATGTGGGCATGTAAGCAAAAAAAAATCAATTTCTTAGCAAAGGTACCATTACTCCTTTTTAGTATAAATGTTGGAAGTTATTTTCAGTTCTTTCTCTACCTGTAATCACTTTCCCTTGTTTTATTTGTAAATATATTAATAAACTTAATGAATTTAATAATTCAAATGAACGAATATCATAAAATTTATTATTTACTCTTTCGCAAAAGAAGAATTATAATAAAACATATTTATACTTATTGTGGTAGAGGGTGAAAACTATAGGTGGGCCTTGCAAAGATGATTTGCCTTGGGCCTTATAAATCTTAAGTTTGGCCCTGACAACAGCAATGCCTATTTACCTACAAAAAAACTTAATAAACATCTACTGTAATTTGTAACTGATAAAGCTATAACTTGGCAACAAAAATTATAAATCACCATTTCACTTTTCAGTCCCTCCATGTATGTTAGTGATCAAATCATTAACAAAAGAATCAAATCGGACGTTTAAAGACGAAAATAATTATGTTGTCACTTCAACAAACAACTTATAGATTCAAGTCACCTGTAAAGTGTTGGAAAAATAATATTTGATTAGGTAAACAGTACATGATATGTTGTATTACTTAAAGGTAATTTGCCTAACGCAAGATATTTTGGCTGAATGGCATTCAGTTTGAACAGGCTTTTTTTATTCTGAATATAATGACAACAAATATCAATACTTACTAGACTAAAGACTTACAGTTCATGTGTGTCAGTATGTGCAACTAAGGCTTAGCCTCCCACTAGAAAGTTCAATAGCCTCACCCTCTTAAAAATCCAACCATACACAATTTCTGTGTTTTACCCTTAAAATATCTTTGTACTCACAAATTGACTCAGCTTGAGCAAATTCAAATTTCAATTTTTATGAACTTACATTAGTAGGTACTTACGTAGGGTTTTTTTTTAAAATAATGATTGGTGATTTTTAAGTTAGAGTCTAAGTGCATCTGTCAGTTATGGTCGTTAAAAGTAAAAATTTTAAATCATGAATTTTATGACTGTACTCGATAATTGAAACAGTTAATATAGTAAGAACTTAAAGGACAATCATAAAAACTAAAAAAGTGAAAATTGGTAAAAAATATTTAGTTTTATTCTAAGTAGGGGTTAATGTGTGGTCTCGAATAAATATAATGATTCATCCTCAACAATTTATTACGAGTTTTTATGGATATCACACTTTTTTCCACTTAGTATCAAATACATTTATTACCTTCCATAATTTTGCTAAGTATGATTATGTGTTATTATGAGTGCATGTACATTGTGTGAGACACAATGTACATACTGTAGTATACATAGGTAATAATGACATAACATAATTGTTTTTCTTAGTTATCAATTGGATATCACAAAAGTTGAAACAAACATAAAATTATTTTTGTTCGAACTTATCCCGAATTACCTATACAAACATTTCATTTAACTTGAACCATCTACTCGTATTTTATAATCAAATTGAATTATGATAAAAAATATATATATATATTACATTTAGAAAACAGTACGTCTTCCTACACTAGGTAATGAGTAACTACTATATAATAAAAATAAGTACATCTTTTTTTTCAAATGAAATTTCAAAATTTGAATTAACGTGATTGTTGCCTTGATTTTGAAAATCCTCTCAAGCTAATCAAAGTTTCAATAGTCTGGTTCGATACTGTTTGATATTCGAACAATTCGATCCATCAGTAATATAATTTACCTATTTGTAACTGAATTTTGATTTTGATATAATAAAGTAAGTTGACAGGTCGCAAAACAAAACTATTCATTTGTTTGAATGGTATGTTTCGTATATTCAAATAGAATAGGTATAGGATATGGATATCAGTTTTAGAAATTTCAATTTTTTTATCGATTGCTAACAAATAATTTAATAATGTACTATAGTTTTATATTGAAATTGTATACTATCCAATTTGAATAAAATTAAGAATATAATTAGGTAGTACATCGAAGATCTTATAATCTATTTTACATAGAAATTATTCTTTTTGACGTAGAAAACGTCCTTCCTGATAGTGTGATTGTGTGAACGTATACGTGACAAAAACATTATTAATGATTTATTCGTTCTAAAGTACCTACCTATAATAGAGTCTAGAGATAACTATATTATTATATAAGATATAAGAAGACTAAATCCAATTAAATCATTAGATTCTAAATTTTATTTTATTTAAAAATTCGTTGGATATGCTAAATTTATTGAATGAATGTTAAGTGTCCATACTCTGCCTACTCATTAGACACGATTTATATAAAGCTATGCGCCTATGCGTGATGTGGGACCATCAACTCCCTCGCGAGAACGCCACTGATTTTTCGCCCATAATTGTAATTCTGTAAATAATTGTCAAGCCAATACACCTAATGTGGTAATCAATTTAAATAAAAATAGGACGAATATAACGAATAGAGGTTCGTCATGTAATAATGCAGACCTTAATAATGATATGATATAGGAGTAATTTTTGGTATTCGAATTCATTATGCCCCTCCCTGATAAAATTCCTGCGGGCGCCTATGGATAGTGGGTGTATAGAAAGATCTGATAAATTTCAAAACAAATTTAATGTTAATCCGTATGTGTGTTGGTGTTTAAGTTTCTATAGCCCTGGCATATTGGCATTGTCTACAGACATTCAGTTTTACTAGTTATATACTAATTATGTGTTGTATAAACAATGTCTATTTATACGAAGTAAAGACACTGCTGTAGTGCTGTGTGAGTTAATCACTCAAACTTATTATTTATACCTATGTGTATATACTATATAATTAATGATTCATTTAAAAATGCAAATGTTTATTTATTTAAGCACTCGGTTGCTCTATAAAACAGTTATATAGCTAGCATATTAACTGATTGATTTGAAATCTCTACTATAAATAAGATTATACGAGCGTATTAAATTAGAATATAAAACATTTAGAGTCCTTAATAAATGTATGGACTTAATTTAACAGTGGGTCTGAATGTTTGATGAATGAGTAATAACTTAAAACCAAAGCGACTAGTTTGAATTTCAAAGCTAATATCTTTATTTGAGTATAATAAAATACCTATGTTGTATGATATATTTATTTTTCATATCTTAATAATTTACCAATTATAATAGTCGCATACTTGTTGGTCTCGGTCCATAATTATTTCATATTGCAGTATTACTCTCGTAACCGCCAAAATAAGAATGAAATCATGATTTTTATTTAGAAAGTGGAAAATAATATGTTTAACAAGTTCAAAATAATAGGCATTTAGCTTTATAATCGTAAAATGTGAAATATCCATTTCAGGCACTGGGACTGGTGGGTTTTCGAAAGGAGTGCGCCCACGAGCCATTGGTTCTTCCTACAGCCACACCCTTAAACTGGACTTCAATCGGTAGAACTGTAGAAGTTTACTCAACAATGTTTACAAAGCATGGGAATTTCAAATTTGCTATAATGTATAATATCGATAAGTACAATGATACAGAGGAATATAAAACTTCCCGTTTTTCGTTTGCTGAAAATATATTTGTTTTTTTACGACGATAATTTCCCGTAATAAATTTACGTAACAACAAAAATATGTATAATGCGATATTTACAGATAATGTAAACGAATGAGGAGGAATGTCAATGTAACACGTAGGTATTCGTAAAACCGTATTGTACAACACCCGATTTAGGAACGAGAACGTATCGTTGCAATAAAAAGGACGTAGATCGCGTGGATTTTTTTCCGTAATAAATCGGTCGGTTAGGGCTTGTGAGATAATTTCCGAACAATAATTAATTGATCAATTGTCCGCGAATACCGTGAACACACGTCTAGCGGCCGATTTCGTGCGAGTAATAAATTATTTCCAACAATACTAATAATAATAATAATAGTACGATATTATGATTATCGGTTTCAAGTGGCGTGTGTCTCTTTCTCACACACGTCGTGCACGTACAGATAAGCGGTTTTCGACGTCGTAGGTCGTCATTTCGGCCGTCTGCAAAAGTGTTGACGAGAGGGAAAACATGGAAAGGAGGAAAAAAATTTTCAAACGAATCGAAAGACCCGAGGTAACTGCGCGTCCGGACCGCGGGAGGAAAAAAAATAGCCGAAGCCCCCACGTATCGGCGGCGCAACGATAACGCGAATGCCGTAGCACGTACACGCTGACCTACATAATATCCGTTTATCGCGCTCGACCGGCCGCCGCCGTCGCGTGATAGCGGCAGGTAAAACGTAATAGCCGCGCGTCCCGAAATACTCGAGTGGTTTGTATACAAACAAAACAAGCGGACGGCGGCGGTGGCGTCACTTGCACGCGCGCGACGTGTCCGTCGGGATCACTCGAATACGTAGTCGAATCACGAATGTCGGTTGGTCGATTGATAGGCGCGTGGACGACGTCGTCGTCGTCCGTCGGTGTCCGTCGGTGTCCGTCGGTGCACCGTGGCTTCGGCGCGCGTCACGGACGACGCGAATGACGGAGAGTACGTACACTACGAACCCACCGCCGCCGGACGTGGGAGCGGTGGTGACGGCGCGCGGCGGCGGCCGCGGGAAATCGTTCCGGCGACAACCGCTCGTTATTATGCGGACCCGGTGTGGGCGGCGGCGGCCGATCGGCCCGGTGTTGTGCACGCACTGCGCGCCGTCATGTTGGCAGCGCCGCCGGGTCGGGCCGATAGAAACGTAAAAAAGGGGAAAAAAAAAAGAAAACAAAAATAATCATCGGGTGCCCCCTCCCTGCGCCGCCAATGCCTCCACCCTTCGCCCGACCTGTCATTTCATTTGTGTTGTGATTTCCGTCCGGACCGCAGTATACCGATCGCGCGCCCGTTCAATTTATTTTTACATGTTACCCTGAGAAACGATCGGTTAATTTTCGTCCGCCGACGTTTTACGTTCGTATTATGGACGATAAAACGTCCCTGAAGGAACTAGACCAATGGATTGAGCAACTGAACGAGTGCAAACAGTTGACCGAGAGCCAAGTGAAGTTCCTGTGCGACAAGGTAAATATCTCGGCTGCGCCCCGCCGATACGACGGCGCCGCGCGCGCAACGGGTTCGCGCGCGCTGGGTTCGGCCATATTGTTTACGTCCTCCGTCACGACCATCGGCTCCCCGGGCCGGCCGGTTGGCCGTCGGTCGTGCGTTTCGACCGCCGGGACACCGAGCACCCGGCTCAGCCATTGTGGACGCGCTTACTTCGCCCGAATCGACCACGTGACCCGGGTTTTTGTCCCCACAATCTTAACTTTGGGGGGGGGGGGGGCTGTACGTCCTACGCTCCCTGGCCACCGAAGTTCCAGCGGCCGCCACCATCTCTGGGCCACTGACCGACCTCTCTGCTGATGGCCTTCCATTGACATCACACCCTCACGGTGTTCGAGGCATATCACTAAGGGATTTAGTTTTTTATTGCGCACTTTCGAGATTTCTCCGCGATTTCCACTGATAACAGGATTAGCACCAAAGTCTTGATTCAATCCATGGATTATAGTGTTCAGGGACTTGGGAGCGTGGCCTTGAATTTCGATGGCAGTTTTTCTGTTGGTTAAAAAGCCGTCTGTCTTATTTCTGCTAGGATTGAACATTACTCGCTGGCACTGTTTTCATTCCGTTATAATTCTCAATATCTTATGTTTCATCTTCATGGCACCTATACAGTCTGATTCATTAGTTGATCATTGTCATCATGACTAGTCCAGTGTTCGGGCATTGGTTTTAATTGGTTGTTTACGTATTATTAGTCTTTTACATTATAGTTCTATTTGTAGAAGGTCACTAGTTCGGTAGTAGTTGGTAGGGAAGTAATTGGGTTAAAATATGCATTTAAAGTTATCCAGTGTCCACATTTTTTTCATAATTTGATGTTTAAATTACTGTTTTTATATTTAAATTAAAAGCTTTTAATTACATTTTTTAATTAGTCTTTGTTTATACATGTATAGCTTTTATTCATTTACCTAGGAAATAATTGTCATGTGTATTTTAAAGGATATCTGAATTGTTTACTTCAATAAGTATAAAATATCAAAGTTCAGTCCTAGTTCAATCTTATGACTATAAGGCTGGTCTGATTTTCTGGTTTACTATTCTAATTAGGTACATTATTGATTAGATATCATTTTGATAAATAAAAATCATGGCAGTCACTCAAATTAATATATACTATTCAATCTAAATATCAGTTACATGAGTACCTATTTATTTATGAAGTTCTAATACATAATTATTTTACATTCATAATTATTAACTTAAATTGACTTGTAGGTATTTACTTAAATAATTTATTTGTCTTTTCATATTGGTGATCATAAAATATATAAAACAAATTTTTTATTGTATTTAAATATTAGACATGTTAAATTTTATCTAAATTAAATGTGTTCAAAGTTTAAACTTATCATTAAATTATCATACGTCATTAATCCGATGAAACAAAAATATAGGTACTTTGCTATAGAAGCTATAAAGATACTTAAGCTTAATTTTTATATTTATAAAAATATTGCGCTCAGTATTTTTTTCTGCCTCATTATTTTAAACTGCCCAGTTAGAGATTTTTACACCTGACAAAGATTTTTTAAATCAAAACCGGTCATATTCATTAGCACTTCATTGCAACTCAATTCACTCAAGGCAATGTTTATATTTTATTTTTCATTTATATTTATTGTTCTATATAGTTATACATATTTATTTCATAAACAATTTGATTAGTCTTAATATATATATATTATATGTATAAATAAATAATTTATATATTCAAATTGTAATTATAAATGATAGGAGTATGAAGAAGATCATATATACTAATTATTCAATAGAAATATATGTTATATATATATAATGACATGTGTATATATAGACTATATATGTTATAATATATTTATTATTTAGCTAAAAGTAACTTATTATTGAATCTACATGTAATTATTTAAGTACCTATCTATTGCATAGGTTAATTGATTATTTGTTTCCTTATTATTTCATCTGGTATACTTAATTAATTATGGATCTTTTATTTACTTAATAATTCTCATTGTGGTAATGAATTCAAAATTGAATAAGTTACATTTTAAAATTTTTTTTTTTTTCATTTTCGATACTTATATATAAATATATTATATCAATTAAATTTTTACTCAATTACACCTACATTTTATTTGAATGCGTATATGTTTCTTTTTATTATATATCTGTCTTTCAAGTTACAATTATAAAATTTGTTAGCGGTCATAATTTTAATCTTTTAATTTGGTATTTTAATTTTTTATATTCAGAAAACATACATTCTTAATCATTTAAACATTGGATAAAATCTGTTTCAAAATCCAAATATTCAATAAATTTCTTTTTAATAGGTCATAAAGTGAAAGTTTTTTTTGTCAAAGAATAACTTATGTTTTATTAATTTTTTCATTGTTGTCTATAATATTTAATATAATTGTTTTGCATTGGATAACTACTAGAATTTTTTTATAGTGTAGATATTTTATATATCTATAAACAAATGTTTATATCGAGGTTAATAAATACCTAATATATATTATATATGTGTACTACGTCAATTTCTACAATTTATTAGTATAAAAATTCTTCGCATTTGTTTCAAAGTTGTTTTAGTATTTCTACCTATATTGAGATAGGTTAAGTTAGTCTTAGTATAAGCTACCTTGCTCTGTAGAAAGTAGTTATGAATTAAAAAAGGTATTAACCATTTCACAGTCTTTAAATTTAAGTTGTTTTACTGAAATATTGTTCTTTTTATAATTCATATTTTGTTTTGATTTAGATAGATTCACAATTATCATTATTTTATTAATAGTTTTTATTGTGTCTTAAACTATACATATTTGATATATGTATATACTTCATTTCTTTTTATAAGATATAGATTGGTCCTCTTACAAATTTAGTATTATTCAAAATTAAAAGTCAATATTATATAATAATTCTTAAACAAATACGTATTTCATAAATCATATTAATGTTATTTATGTTAAGCTCTTATTACATATAATACTCGCTAACAATAATTATTTAAATCTATGTATTTTTAACATAACAATGTTAAATAACTTACAATAGTTCATTATTAATAAGTATTCAATTATACTTATTCTTATTGAACATAGGTCGATCAATAGAGCTAAATTACACAGGTGTCATCTCAAGGCAATTTTTTGTGTTTCTTAGCTATGTATAAGCTAACTTATTTTAACTTCAAATCCATTTCTTTAAATAATTTGATGTTGAACTATGAAAATTGTTCAATTCTTATGATCTCTGAAGTAATGATATTTCTTAATGGTCAGCTGAATTTTCTTTTTTAACCTTGTTGATTAGTAGTTAGACTGAATGTTTGTGAAGTTTTGAATTAAATATTAGTTAATAAGACTTATGATATTCATTATTATCTTTTTTGACAAACTTCCCATTTTAATGAAATAAGTTTGTTTAAATTAAATTGTAAAATAATAATTTGTAGATTAATAATATTCTGATATAAAATATTTATTAAGTAATCTTTTTTCCTTATTATGTCTTTGTTTATACTATTAAGGAGTATTTATTTATAATCAAGGAATAAGGGTTGCTACTTATACACAAAAATTTGTAAATGGAATTGGATAGTTGTAATTTGATTTATGAGATAACTTTTTGGTTTATTAACTTTCTTTTCATATGTAAATTTACTCAAAATTTTTATTTTTGTTTTTATTATTTTGATAGCCTTAAAGGAATTGTACAGTCACCAAAACAAACAATATAAGATCAATTACATAGTTCATGATTTGTTTTATTCAATATTAGCTTAATAGTGTAGTGGTATATTTTTTTATTAGGTATTGGATTTATGCTTTCTGCTTACCCTAAACTTTGTTGAATATTGTGACTATTTAAATTCAACAATTACATACTATCCATTTATAATTTTTATATTTATGAATAATACAACAATTTGAATACCTAACTAATATTCAAGAGTAATCATTGTAAATTGTGTTAACTTTTAACTTCATAATTATGTCACCTACCTACCATAAAAAAAAGTGTTACTAATAATTTTTATGAATAGCAATAAATAACATAATAATAATATTTTAATTTTAGGCAAAAGAAATTTTGACTAAAGAGTCAAATGTTCAAGAAGTAAAATGTCCGGTAACAGTATGCGGGGATGTGCACGGACAGTTCCACGACCTAATGGAGCTGTTTCGGATAGGCGGAAAGTCCCCAGACACAAATTACCTGTTTATGGGAGATTATGTTGATCGTGGCTATTATTCTGTTGAAACTGTTACACTATTGGTTGCATTAAAGGTTAGCTAAAATTCTTATATTAATATTTTTTGTCAGTGTTATTTATTTTGTTTTTTTAATAACTTCTTTTAAGGTACGTTACCGTGAAAGAATAACAATTCTACGAGGTAATCATGAAAGCCGACAGATCACACAAGTATATGGCTTCTATGACGAATGCTTGCGAAAATATGGCAATGCAAATGTGTGGAAGTTTTTTACTGACCTGTTTGACTATCTTCCATTGACTGCACTTGTCGATGAACAGATATTCTGTCTTCACGGAGGGCTGTCTCCATCCATTGATACGCTAGATCATATTAGAGCATTAGATCGTATGCAAGAAGTCCCTCATGAAGTAATATTTAATTTATTAATAAATTTAATCGATATTTTTATTATTTTTATTTTATATACATTAGGGTCCTATGTGTGATCTATTATGGTCTGACCCTGATGATCGAATTGGTTGGGGTATATCACCTAGAGGGGCCGGTTACACATTCGGCCAAGATATTTCAGAAACATTCAATCATTCAAATGGTCTGACACTTGTTTCCAGAGCTCATCAACTTGTAATGGAAGGTTATAACTGGTAAGTAAAATATAATTATTTTTTTATAAAGAGTTAATATGTAATTATTATTTGTTATTAGGTGTCATGATCGTAATGTAGTGACAATATTTTCGGCCCCTAATTATTGTTATCGGTGTGGTAACCAAGCGGCTATTATGGAACTAGACGACGGCTTAAAATATTCATTGTAAGTATTAGTAATATATAAATTGTTGTAAATCGTATTTCTTTATTATTGTTTTTAATCATGTTTTAGTTTGCAATTCGATCCAGCACCTCGACGAGGCGAACCACACGTCACTCGTAGAACACCAGATTACTTCTTATAAGCTAACAACACCAACTGTGTCTGGTATCAGCCCTCTTTACGGTATGATTAAATAATAAATATTTATATAATTATACATAATAATATAAATATATCGCCAAGTCTTATCTAAGTAATACAATTTTAATGGTAATGTAAGAAAACGTAATTAAGAGCAAAAGTTAAACTGTATTTTTGTTCTTTTTTTTTACGCTGGCATTTTTATTATTTTTTATTTATACTTTCAACTAAACTGACAGGATTAATAAATATCGTAATAAAAAAAAATCAAAAATTATTTCAGTTATATATTATACAATTATTCTTTTAAATGCTATATGGAATTTTTGACATATTATTCGAGGAAACATTTTACATCTGTAATCCTAACAAATTATTTTATAGAATAATTTAATATATTTACATTCTAATCTAACGTCAAAAAATATATATATATACGTGTAGTTTTTAACATGATTGTAATCATTTTTCCTGTTGTTTATAAGTTTAGTAAAAAAAATAAAGGCATAGGTAAATACTACTATTTTAAAATATTTTTATTTTAAACTTGGTAGTATTTCATTTGTACCTTACACATAGATTAGTGATCATGTTGTAAAAATTTTAATTACTATAACAAAATGTGTAAGTATAGATTATGGAATATTTTGAGTTGTATAGTAGGTCAAGTATAAGTTTTTTCTTGTCTTTGTGAGCAATCAATTCGGATTTAACACTCGGGTATAATTTGTCATAGACTTTATTTTAATCAAATCATTACTGTGTTTTTTTTTTTTATTTATTATTTTAAAAGTTATTTATTTCAATTATTATAACCATTGTTAAATCTGAAATTGGTTAGCATTTAATTAAACAGCTTGTATTAGGTTGTCAGTATTTATAATTTTCAATATATTTTCCCTTGTCATAATCATGAATTTTTTTAGACCATCTGGTCTTCTTCACTTTGTATTTTTCCAAATTCATAAATTATAATATACAATTTTATCCAGGTGACTTATTATCTTGTTTTGGACAGAGTATATATTGTATCTAAAATTACAGAACCAATATATCCAGCATCTCAAAATTGATTCCAGATTACCTTGAAAGCATATTATTGTGGAATTAGAATGATAAAAAAATTACAAAAGTATGTGGATTCTGACATAGAAAGAATTTCACAATATTTTTTATAAAATATGTTTATTCTTTATGATTGTAATTTAATTTACAAGCCGTTAATCATCTTTTTTTATCCTAATTTAGTGGATAACTATTAAGGTTTTTAAATAAAGTCATGATTATATAGTTTGTATTCTAATTTTATTTTGAAGGCTGATGATAATATTGATTTTACAATCAGAAGCCATGTGTTATAATTAACTTGTATCATTACTGTCGATTAATTCTAAAAAATTCACAGATTAATTAAGAATTTCTAATTATTTATAGCAACTTTCCCCCAAAATAGTTTTGGCGGATGGTAAAGTGTAAACCATAAAATATTTGAAAAAATTGGTATTTACCTATATCTTAAACAAATTTTTATTTAAATAAAATACTTAATCGTAAAATGTAGTTTTTTATTTTAAAATCCCTCTTAATTTCAATCAAATTATTTGGTAAGTGAATTTGCTTATTTTAAGACATGGGTGCCTATTTTGGATGAATTACATATTGTGTAAACATGCTTATATAGAATTATCAGTAGAATAAGATCTAGAAAACAGAAGGTAGATGAATTATGAACTGTTGTATTGTTGTAATATTAATGTTTCATGGCATTGTTCATTTTTATTAATTATTTAAAGTCATTACTCTGGTGCTTTTCTGAAAAGACTTGTGTAAGTCAGAATTTTAAATTTTGTTTTTAGAATAGTGTTTTATTGGTTTTAACCATAAAATATAATTTTATTGCTAAATTCACTTACTTTATGTTTTATTTTTATTAAATAAATATTATATATTTTTATGTACACGACCAGATGCTATACACCTTATAAATTTTATACTTTCTTAAAAATAAATCAAATTATCTTTAGAAAAAATGAAACATATTTATTAAATAATTTGAAAAAGCATTATCTATCTGTTGTATATTACAGATACATTGATAATTTTAAGATGGCGTAAGTTCAAACTAAAGAGGAAAAAGATAAGTACTAGATGGTTGACACAATTATGATTTATTAAATTATACGGAAATTTCAATAAATGTTCTTTTTTGAGTAAACAATTACTATTGTCATTTTTATCACTACTATGTGTTGCTTAATATTTTAAACTTAAACTTGTCTGCAGTTATAAAATATAAAATTGTATTTTTTAGTTGTATAAGTATATTAGGACTGTTAAAATCCATTATCATTCATTAGTTAAAAATATTAAACGTGACTATAATGTGATTTAAGTAAAAAAAAATGTTAGTCCTAGAATTTTTTTTGTATTTATTTCATCTTAAAAATTAAATATTTTAAATTTACAAGTTCTTGATTGTTACCAACTGATTATTCTAACAGATGTATAAATTATATAAAGTCATTATCACAAACATTTTAAACACTGATGAATTTGATGAATTAATATAAAAATTCATAATGGAATATACTTTTTTATTTCAAAACAAATATTTTTACCTCATTGTTTTTTGAGATTAGTATTATACAATTAATTTAAAATTTTTATTACTAATACATATGACATATACGCCTTATGATAAATATTTGGTTATATTAACAATATTTAGTATAAAATTCTTTTAATATTTAATAAAGCAAAGATTTATATTATTGATGTTAATAAACAGCGGAGTATAAATTGGGTTAACTTAATATTAGGTTGATCTAAATTTTGGATTCAAAATATTCTTAATAATTAACAATAATATTGTTTTATTTTTAATAGATATTTGTGTATGTAACAAATTAAAAGGTTAATACAATCATATTATAGGCATTTGTGTACATTGTAATATTTTTTAAAACCTGTAAATATGAAGTATAATAAATTAACTCATAGATAATGATAACAATATTGTTTTTTACATTTTACAGGCAAACAATGTATTTAATTTAAGGTATTGCGACATTGCAGATTGCTCTTTAGTTATAAGTTATGACAATTGAGATATTAGTTTTTTAATTAATTAGGTAACTGAATAAAATATTTAAAAGCAACGGAAGCTTTGTAATTGTGTAACACATTATGTTGGTTATGTTATGATTTGTCAATTTGTCATGCACAATAATGCATTCTTATCACTTTCTCACTTGCACTTCTTTCTTCTTTTTTACGGCAGATACTAATAGAGTAGAGTTTTTTTTTTAATCGAAAACTGAAATATTAGGGTATTCCAATTTTTAATGGAAAGTTTAATTTATAGTAGTTGATGGGGAACGCTGATTAATACGTTTTCGGGCGAGACGGAATTATTAATCGGTTTTATCATCATGTTTGGCGCAACTGTTGGGACACGAATATTATTGGTAAATTCAACAATGAATCACCTAACCGGATCGAAATATTACGCAACCGTGACCGGTAGTCAACGACTTGCTTCTTGCTAAGTAACTCCCTATAATTAGTTTTGGTATTTTAAAACACCAATATCTTGATATCACAGATTCCTTAACTAATAATACGAGTATACAGTATGGTTTTTTTTTTAATCATGCTATCTCCCTGTTATCAGCCCATTTTGTCCGTTTAAATGCGTAAATTTACAATTTTTTTTAACAATTTACCCTAAAACCTAAGTTTTTTTTATACATTTTTTTTCGCATGTCGACTTGAGGGTGTCCTGTGGCTATACAAACTTTGGTTTTTCAAATGGGAACACCATATTTTTCTGGAATTGTGTATGAAAAGTGTAAAATTTGCGTCATTTAGAATCCGTAGCAATTAGCGATTACATGTAATCACAATTTATATCATAATATAAGGTATTATAATACTATTTTTCCTAATACTTAAATAAGAATTATCTTAAAACTACGCGTTCGAATTTTGATCATGATTCATGTTACAACAAAATTCACAAAAAAATTGCTTTCAATAAAGTACCTCTGAGAAAAGGGGGTATTTATAAACTGGCACTTCCCTAATATCGAGAAAATTATTGTCGATCTTCGTATTGTGACTTCTAATGTTTTGAATATAGAGATTTTTTTCAAACGTAAAGCTGCCCCACTGGGAGCGATTCTGCGTTTCGAACGTTTCTGCGATTTTACACGCGCGATGTCCACTAGCGATTTTGATGGGGACACTAGCGATTTTACATGCGTTTCTAAATTTTTTCCATATCACGTGTCCGTTTTATTTTTCATTTGATTATTCGGTCGTCAACCGAGATGACGTCCCGAAAAATGTTACTGGCTGAAAGTGCTTCTTTAATTGATATTAAAGTAAATTTGGTTAAGAAACGTTTATGGGTTCACGAAATAAATAAGCATAGACTATCTGAAGGGGAATTTCGTACACTATTCAGTAAATTAAAAAATCATCCAGTCAAGTTTTTTGAGTACTGTCGCATGAGTGAACCTACTTTTTATATCATTTTGGAAGCTATAAGAAGCGAAATCGAAAAAGAAGACCCCAACTCCCGAAAATCAATACCTGTAGAAGAAAGGCTATTTCAACGTCAAGTTTCAACGATTAATCGCCGAATATCAAACTATTTTGTTCTTTCAGCGATTGTCGCGCGTGTAACACGACACACGACACGCGCTCAGTGGGGCCATTACATATGAATTACATACTTTTGTTAAAATCGCTACACGCCATCGCAAAATCGCAAATCGCGTTCAGTGGGGCCGCAGCTTAAGGGTAAGTATGATAGAATGCGATAAATATCGTTGACTGGTTTGCTATCCGTCATCTGACCAATTATGGTTATGAGTTTATGACTAATCAAACTAAACGTCATTCATTGGGGCTATTAAACCGAGCATCCATGACCGGGAACTTTCACCTGGTCCCGTTGCGAATCCAAGAGGGGGGAATAGGGTAAGTACTCTTCCTCCTGTGAGCTTATTTTATTAATTATTCAATTTATTTTATACTTTTACATTTTTATTATACGACTGCAATATTAAATTCATAATAGCCACATCCAGTGTTGGGAAAGAACGCGTTCCTGGAACGCATTCCTTTTATAGGAACGAAGCTCGGAACGCGTCCTATTTAAAATATAGGAACGAGGAACTGGAAAGAGTTCCTATTTTGAAGGAACTTGAAAGAAAATTTCCGTTCCTCAAATAATGAAAAAAAAAAAATAGTTATTTTTAACACGTTGAGTGCCACAGTATTTATGAAGGGCATATAGTGTTTCCGCTCCAAAACTGAGCCGCGACGCCGTCGGTCGACTACGTGTCGACACCGGTTCCGTGCGCCATGGAGTATGGACCAATAAACGAAATACGTTCTCGAAATATTGATGTGTTTTACAAATAATCTGTAATACCAAATAATAATAATTTTGTCGTAGACAAATGGAAATCAAATTAAATATATTATAATAAACGGTATGTAAAAATATTGGGTATACCATAGTCTGCGGACTGCGAATATAAATATACACTTATTGTTATTAATGTTATTAATTATTATACATCCGAGCAAGATACACCTGTAAATTATTAAAATAAACTAATTCTATTTCGTCAGAATATTATAGTAACGACGAAAATAATAATATGATATTAATATATTATTATCGGAAATAGCACAGCCGCGTAATCGGCATCACCGTCGCCGTCGTCGTCATTCGGGGAAAATTAATTAAAACATATCTGATATCATAATCATACGTTTAGCAAATTAGTACTTTTCAAATAAAACAAAAGGTCAGTATAAAAATATTTTTTCATCATTATTATAAATAAAAATAATATATAAATATTTTGACTAAGTAAATTGATGAATTGTTTTTTTCATTCTTCATTTCCATTTTGTAGAATAGTTCATACTTCACATTATATATTTATATTTTATATTGATTATTAAATAATAAACAATTCTAAGTGAAGGAGTGCATTTTTAGTCAAAATAATAAACTTTTTACTGGGGAAAGTTTCAAGTCTACGCTATACAACTTTTGAATTATAACAAATAAACCTAAGACAAATCATTTTTGTTAAAAATCAATGCTCCTAGAAAGGAGTGAGTTAACCAATTTCAGTGGTGGTCAATGGTGTTTTTTGTGAAAAATTTTTAAGTCAGAAATAATCGGTTAACTCTCTCGGTCCGATTATTTCTGACTTAAAAATTATTCGCAAAAAACACCATTGACCACCATTCAAATTGTAAAAAATATCTAAAGGAACGGGAACGCGTTCCTTTTTAAGAAGGAACGGGAACGCGTTCTTTTTTCGCGACAGGAACGAGGAACGGGAACGAGTTCCTTTTTTACAGTAGGAACGAGGAACGGGAACGAGTTCCTTTTTAAAAGGAACTTTCCCAACACTGGCCACATCCAAGGCTTACAAAAAGATAACAAGTAACAATAGACTTAATGTAGTACATATAAATTTCACAATATAGTATAACGCGAACGAATAGAACTGATAAACTGTCTATTTTTAGAACTCGGTCGTGTGACGATTCATGTCCACCAAACTTAAAAGTGAATATCTGTAAAAGTATTAGCATTAATGTCAGTTTATATGAATTGATAATAAAAAGTATTAGTAGTTATCCTACTGA
Source organism: Periphyllus acericola (assembly GCA_949715065.1). Taxonomy (NCBI): domain Eukaryota; kingdom Metazoa; phylum Arthropoda; class Insecta; order Hemiptera; family Aphididae; genus Periphyllus; species Periphyllus acericola. Next base: position 17,056,029 of record OX454265.1, read on the forward strand.
ACAATTTACAATACTAAATTAGAGCCTCGGACACAGGGTCTACCTACCGTTTTTCTGGTGCCAAACTTCACGGCGGATGAGCCATGAGCACACGCCACACAGGGATCTTTCGGCAACCGCACAAATGGACCGCGATAGATTGACGCGGACTCCGTGGGTCGTTTTATTCTTATGTATTAGGTGCCATCGCGACACGGCGCATCTTCTGATTCCATTATGGTGCTCAATCCCGTTCGGAAAACATCTGTCTTAGGGCAGTACATGTTTGTAAGTTAGACTATGGTAAACATTAATAAATAACAATAGGGGTGCGGGTACCTCTAAAGTGGACATGCTTGACAAATTTGATTGTTTTATATGTAAATATGTACCTGAATTACATTAATACACCTCTTATTTAATACTCTTATTAATACACTTAATTACACCTACATTATCGCTTAATAGTGTGTTGAAACATCGTCTTCGAGTTTACCAGCAATTGAACTGAACAATGATACTTCATGGTCAATTATTTTTCGTGACCAGAGTAAAAACCTCGATTTAATGTAAAAATAAAAGGTGTATGACGTGTATCATGGCGTGTTAATTATGACCGACGTCCCGATACTAAATCTATAAACGTCTAAACGTCTATAACGTTAACAAGTAATGACATGGTACGTATTTGCTATAGTCCGGACTAGTGGGGCTACCTACTAAAAATACCTTTGGTCGTTTTTTGTTCGAACGATTTTTTGCGCGGGCACAGGCAGGAGATTTATGGATGTATTGAAGCTATTTCAACCGTTCGGGATTCATTATTTAAATATTTTGTTTACATCATTCCCGTTAATTGCCGCGAGACTTATTCATATTTAAACAATGTTTGGAAATGAAGGTTATTTATGTCCTGTCCGCGCTTATGCATTCTATTGTTGGTTCCATCGCGATGTAGGTAAGTACGTGTGTCCTCTCCACCTTAATACCTACAAATAAGAGCTTTTGTCGCAATTCATACACACGACAAGTGATATAATAATATTTTTTTGTCATGCTGTGGTTCGGGCGAGGGGTACCTTGAACGGATAATTAAAAGAATTGCTTATAAAGTTCTTGTCATATTACAATTTTTAACACAAAGATAATTTTGAAAGTCATTACACAATAAAATTAAAAAAAAAATTTTTTTATATGTAACAACAATACTTTACAATTGAATACTATTAATTTTTCTCGATGCTATAGACTGTAAGTAAATGGAAAAATGCATTACATAAAATTTTAGTTCATGGAACGTCAAAAATCATATAGATGCGTCTTTGAAATTTAAATTGAGAAATCAAGTGTTACCCATTCTTCCATCACTGACTGAAAAAAGAAAATTCGAAGTCCTCTGTAATCGTGGAATTGTAAAAGAACTCATTGACATCACTTTGTTTTTAGGCCGCCATTCTTTAGCTTTTCGTGGTCATCGTGAAAAATGGTCAGATTCATTGCGAGGAAATTTCAAAGATTTAGTAGAACTTGTTTCAAACTATTCCCCTACAATGGCACCATACATTTCAAATTTAAAAAATAAAAATAATAAACCTCAGTGGTCTTTCATATCATGGCGTAGACAAAATGAACTTGTAGAATGTATATCAGATGATATTGTCGGTATCATATCTAAAAATATAAAGGATTCTCCTTTCTTTAGTGTTTCACTTGACACAACATTTGATGTATCTCGAAAAGAACAATTGTCGTTTATTGTTCGTTACATTGATAAAAACTCGGGTAATATTTATGAACGCCTAATTGCTGTCCTGGAAACACCTATAACAACAGGTCATGAATTAATGAATGTCTTTAAAGAAACTTGTGATTTGTTAAACTTAGATTGGAAAAATCATCTTGTTGGCCAATCGTATGATGGCGCTGCCAATATGAGAGGTAATTATAATGGTCTTCAAAGTTTGATCAAAGAAATTAATCCTCATGCTATTTATGTATGGTGTTGGGCACACCGATTAAACTTGGTGATTACTGATGTTGTAAGTTCAGGTGTTAATGCAATGGATATGTTTGGAAATTTAGAAAAATTATATGATCTAATTAATTCAAGTAAAATTAGAGTTAAGTATTATGAACAGTTTCAAAAAGAAAGATATAAGAAGAAACAAATTCGTCGAATAAAACGTGTGACAACTACACGTTGGATGTCATTTTCATATGCACTGGACGTGGTTTTGAGTACATATTTGGCTGTAATAGACACATTAGAAATAATGCGAAGTAAAGATGGACCAGGTGATAGAAAAACTGGATTTGAAGCTGGATCTATACTTGATTATTTAAGGTCTTATCGCTTTGTATGGACAGCATTGACGTTTAAAAAATTGTTTGATATACTATCACCAACCAGCTCAATATTGCAAAGCAAAGATCTAGATCTGATGTTAGCTGTTTCAATGATTGAACAAAATAAAATAAAAATATCAACACTTCGATCTGATGAGAGTTTTGAACATTTATCTCAAGAAGTAGATGCTTTTGTTTTAGAACAAGGAGATGAAAATGAAGAATTCATTCAATTGCCCACTCCTCGTTTACGTAAGAAGAAAAAAATGTCTGGTGAACTTTCAGATGATGAACTTATTTCAAATCCTATTCAAAACATAAAAGTGAACACATTTTTTTCTGCACTAGACATAGTACAAAGACAACTATCTGAACGTTTCAGTGATGAATCAATTGGTGTTCTTAAGGATCTATCACTTCTTACAAGTAAAGTCATTTTTAAAATAAATCAAAATCCTAATTTTTTATCAAAAGATAGTTTTAAGTTCTTCTTAGAAATATATGGAAAGTTTGTTGATGAAAAATATCTTTGTTCAGAGTACTTACAATTTGCTTCAATTTTTCATACTCTTATAACGTCGGAAGCTTTACCAAACACCTTACATAGTAAATGTGAAGAAATATTTGGGAGTGAACCTGAACCTGAAAGCGACGATGAAAGTGACAAAGAAGATAATAATTTAAAAAACATTAAAAACAATTCAGGAAGCTTACAACCAATTTTTCAAATATTTTTAAATAAAGGTTTAATATCTGTATTCCCAAATGTGTATACAATGTTAAAGATAGGATTGACGTTACCGGTTACTAGTGCTAGTCCTGAAAGGGCGTTTTCTAAGCTGAAAATAGTGAAGAATCGACTTCGTTCTACTATGGGACAAGGGAGATTACAAGGTTTAATGAGAATAACTTGTGAAAAAGATATAACTATAAATTATGAAAATATTATTAACGCCTTTGCATCTAAAAGTCCTCATCTACAAAAAGCATTAGTATTATAAATTACAATTTTTTTTTTTACCCTGTTTTATACCTATTATATTACATTCAAAATATTATTTACAATTATTATAATATTAATATATGTATATATATTATGGTAATTATTAAAATATTATAGATTTTAAATTTAAGTATATGAATAAATATTTTTGTGACTAGTATAGCCTATTATAATCAAACATTTTTTAATAGGTACATTAAATGTATATTTATTTATAGTATCATAATAATAATATGTTGTAAAATAAATAATTTGAATTTGAATTTACTATTTTATTAAACTATATGATATATTGATATCTATAAAAACAATGTAATGCAAAAATATTTTTTCAAAGAGAACAAACGTGTTATTGGTGTGTTATTTGGGGTGGTGGGTATGCTAAAAAATATTTAGGCCATTAAGCCCCACTTATTATATAACCTCTGTGCGCCACTGTGACCGGTCCCATATGGTTTATCCTCGGAGTCGACTACGTTCTTGACGTTTCACGTTTTACTAGCCTTCTAATCAGTCACCACACTGTACTCTTTTAACGTGCATAATAATTTGACTGTGAAAACGTCGTCAAAAAGCCGCCGTGGCCGGATTTGTTTGGAATAAATTCGTGTACGCCTCGCGGAAAACCACTACCGCGGTTCTGGTCCGTGGCCTATCCACCGATGGGGTAAACCGTGGGGGTTAATTTTCGACCGTTTTCGACGCTAAAACGTACAAACACACACACACACATCACTTCCAACGGGTAATTAACATGCCGCCAAACGTTGCCATTAAGTATACATGGCACGTAACAGAGCGCTTCACGCACGCACAACTCCTCAATGTAAGTTTGGGAACACGCGACTATATACATTATATAAACCTAGTTCAGATTTACCTGGTATACACAAGGGGTCCATCGAACCGGAACACCTACGCGAGGTTCTGGGACCATTCCGAGGCATCAGGTTTTGCAATAAATTTGTTTGCCCTTTCTTGGTCGCATAATATTATTAACCACAGCAAATGATAAATCACGATTTACTAGCGATAAAACTCATATTTTGTTTGGATATAATTAATATTTAATTTTCGTAAGTAGATTCAATACTCGGACGATTACTGATGTACGATTTTCAATTGGACGTTGAAGCGGTGCTTATAAACGAGGCAAAATATAAAAGTACAACCAATGTAGAGCTTTTATGAAACTTGCACTGGGCTTGTTGTGTATTTGAAGTACATAATATTGTAAAGAACAATTTGATGATAATCCATCGAAACGCAGAGAAGATCATTGTAAATACCCCCTCCTTCTTTGAGATTCTTGAAAATAAAACTAAGAGACTGCATATTCATTAGAATATTTTCCAAGAAGTCCCAGTAGACCGTACAATATTTCAAAGAAATATTTCAATATGCTTCTACATTATGTAAACGACTGTTTTTGATCATCGCTAATAATCTATGTTTAACTTGTGCAGTTGTGCGAAAAATACACTCATTAAATCCGCAAAAATGCCACCTTCACTTATGTCACGTAATATTCATTAATAATGAGTCTGCTATTTATATTATTTAATTCTTAACACTAACACAATATATTATTAGGCATTCACTTCTTATACTTATTAGTACAGACATTAAATGCTATGAGAGGCCTATCTATCATATTTTCTTGGGAAATTATACACCCACCCATAATCATTAGTTATTACTCAAATTATTCAAGTTAAATTTACATTTATCTTTTAATTATTTTTGAGAAAATTCCATGTATTACATTATCATCGTAAGAAGTAACTACGGTTTCAATGCAATTGAACGTAGCTGAACAAAGTACATACTTACATATTTTATGGGAACATCTATAATAATAATAACCATATATGCAATATAAAATCAACTATGCATGTTTTAAGGGAAACATTTTCATTTTAGTTTTTTTATCTTTCTACCTACTCAAACGTATTTTGCTTTTAAATTATCAAAAGGAGTGAAATGTCGGTAACATAAAAGTAGAAATACGTAGAAATATATTATAACAAGCATTTATTTATTCAGAAAAACAATTATTTAATTAACAAATTACATAGAGTAGTTGGAAACGTCTTTGCACGCAACGGCAGTGTTATCTTATTCGAGGTGGATTCAACAATCTTTTCTTCCAAATACAGTTCATTCGACACATTTCTTAATTTTTTGCTTTCCGGTTGATGGACGTGGATGCCTGCAGTTTCCGTCCAGAGCATTTTGGCAAAACTTTAGTTTTTGTTTTTGCATACGCATCTATAATCAACTGTTTCTTATCAAGATACAACTCTGGCCTTGCCTCCGCCATAATTCTTTTCCCCACGTCACACAAGCCGTCTGAAGAGGCCCGGGAACAACATATTGATGTTTTTGCAGTCACAGTTTGTACCAATTTCGGTATTATCGGCAAACGCCTTCCCAGGAAACCGATTTCAGGTGGGTTAACATTTTTTTGTTGTTTCGGTGCGTGCATTTTCCAACTCCCGATGCATCCGGCGGGTTGCTTAGGAGGAGTCGATTTTTTCACATCACCAGACCCGTTTTCAAGAGTACGGTGGTGCGACTCTTTCACCACAACATGCTTATTGCACTGCGATGACTTGTCACCACTTGTTTTCCCCATCACTGCGGGTCTCGGCCGTACTGCGGTAGCTTTTTGAGGGATTACATTTTGTGGTTTTTCTGCGGTCGTGGCTTTTTGCCTTAACGGTAAATGCATTGCCACACTTGTTGCAGGGCCTCTAGCGGTACCAACAGCAGTTGTCCTTGGTGACAATGACCTCTTTTGAATTCCCGGGTTTCTCCTCGTTATCGTGCTGTTATCTATTTCATGGGAGCCAACTTGTTTTTGCGGTGTTTTGACGGGCATCTTCGAACTTCCAACGCATCCGACTGGTTTCTTAGGTAGAGTCGATGTAGGTAAATCACCAGACCCGTTTCGGAGAACACGGTGGCATGGCTCTGGCATCGCAATACGCTTAGTGCTCTGCAAAAACATATCACCACATCCCGTGCACTTCCTCGTGATCGACGATGGTATATCTTTCTCTTGCTTTCCCTGACATCCAGCAGCCACTTCAACGTTTCTGGCAGCTGGTGTCTTTGGCACCATCGACCTTTTCACGAATCCAGTCTTATTGGATGCCTCTTTGTCGAAATCTTTATGTGGTTTTGTATCCACATGAGTCCTATTAAACATATAATCACTTTGCTTAGCCCTCTCTTCCTGCAATATCTGTAAAAAATACTTAACAGAAACAGGCCATCCATCGCTGGAACTGGAACTGTCGCTGGGACTGGAACTGCCGCTGGTAATTAAAATACTGAAATCGCTTGATGATCCAGATTCTTCCTTGTTGTTCAAAACTGTTCCAAATGCGGATGAATACGAAAAAAGTGTTTCGTTTTCCATTTTCTGAATCTTACAAAATATCACGAAGAAATTGAATGATATACTTCAGAATATTCAGACAGCAAAAATAAGAACTTTTCAACTAGGTCGAATGAAATGATTTGCTATTATATCGAAGGCGTTGGTATTTTATTGTTTGCAAAACAGACTGTCGTGGTTGCAAGATCGATATATTATAAAATATGTAAGGCCAATATACATATTTGACCGTATGAAAATAATATTTATTTATAATATTTAAATGGTGATACATGCAGTAACAAGAAATTAAAATGTATTTCAGTACAAATATAAATAGATGATAAGTATTTAAATCCAAATTTAATAATTATTTCTATATGAAAATGCCTATCAGATGTTTTATTGAATAAATTAAAAGCATTTGATTTTCGTTTCATTTCATTTTTACGTTTTTAAAATAAAGATCGAACACCCCATTAATCTATTTTTTTCGGAAACGTTTCAAAGCCCAATTCGACCCCTTTTTATCGTAGTTCGTCAAGTCTAAAGCACTGTCTCCTATTGCAGGGGTGGCCAACTTTAATAGGCTTGTGATCGACCTTTGAGTTTTTCTAGGTCGTCGCGATCGACCAAAAAAAAAAAAAAAGTTGTATATAAATAAATAAACCAAAAAAAAAATTATTATATTGTTATATTATTATTGGTACTACGATTATTTTGTTTTCTGAAAAAAATTCATTAAAATGCGAAAGGGAGTTGCGATCGACTCAAATTCATCTCGCGATCGACCAGTCGATCGCGATCGACCTGTTGGCCACCCCTGCTATAGTTCATCAAGTACAGCGTCTGTAGATCAATATTCTGATGAGTATTTTGCAGTATTCCGTAATATTAATCGTTATACATCGTTATCTTCAAATGTGGTGGAGAACGGGTTAAGCCACTGCCGTACCTGTGGGGGGGTTTGGGGGTTCAACCCCCCCCCCCCCCGAAATTTTTTGCGTTATTTTATGTCGTAGTAAAATAACTATTTCAGTCTAGAATAATCGATAAACCATTGATATATTATATACGTGCATATACGAATGACAGCTATGGTCTATACGTTATAAACTTTAATTACCTACACAATATTATAATACAATTAGAATACACATTTATGGCTTACAACCCCCCACGAAATTAATTTCCAGTTACGGCCTTGGGTTAAGCCCCTAAAATCCCCCATCGGCACCCCGCTGTATACTCGACTATACGCAGAAAGTATATTAAGTAATGACTATCAATATCCGGTGATCGTGTACATCATTCGCTATACATCAACATGAGTGCACGTATACGGCAACACCAGCGAGTGATCGTCATAACCAAAACCTATATATATAATATTATTACGAGTATATCACAGAAGGATTTACATGAAATTACGTTCGTAGGAATCACAAAGAATCTGCATTTGTTTTTGAAAATACGCTATGTAAAATTATGAGCGTGGGGTTTTTTTAAACGTGTAATATGATGTGCGTACACCAAAATCATAAATAAATATATATCTACAAGACTGCAAAGTTATATTTTTATAACAATATGCAATAAAAAATAAAATAAAATGGTTTCAATGAACTAACATAATTCGTTAACTCAAATTCCGATTTTTTGGGAATCCTACTCGTTCCACCCATTCCGTTTTATACATATAAATTCTATTTTTCGATATATTTTTATCTTGATAATTTTTTATGAGTATTATTTTTCCAAAATCTAATTTTCAAAAGTTTTTTATCTTTGAAAATATTGACGCTTAAACACAACGAATTTCCGAAAAGTTTTAATTTTTTAATCTAGATGGGCGTAGCAGTTTGTGGAGTAATTCAGTAATTCCATTAAATTATAATTTAATTGAACACTTCACATTATTGTTCATGGCCATACATGACACACCATATACGTCGACACGTCGTACAAATGTAGTACAAGTTGTGTACGAAAGTACGAAACAATTGTTATTTCACTCGCGAGTTTATTCATTTTTATTAAATTAATTTAAAGAGTCAAAAGCTAAGATGACTCCCGACAAAACAGCTAAAAAGTAAAAAGTAAAAAGTTTGGACGGATATCTTAGATCTTTACAAGCGCAATAACAAATGCTTAACTTATTTTAACATTATAGCTAATGTTCACGACTTTCTGCTGACTAATACATGAGTTGTATGTTACATGTGATATTATTGACATTATGCATTATAGACTATAGTAGTCAGTGGCCAGGGCCGCATTTAGGACGGGGCCAGCGGGGCCATGGCCCCCACCAATTGAGGGCCTCCACCAATTCGGATAAAATAGAAAAATTACTGGTTTTTTTTTAATTGATCCCAAACTCGATAGAAACTATAAAAAAGGTTTTCTAGTGCACTTGTTAGCAAGAGTTATTTATAAATCATATTCAAATTTCCCGCGCAAAATAAGTTAGTTGAACTTTGTGTTTTGAAACTCACATTGTGTGTAAAATTTCAATTTCCATAAATAGCATTCAAATTTCCCGCGTGATGTCAATGAGTGGAGTGCGTTCTAATATAACTCACTCAAATTAAAGTACAAGTGTTGTGAGTGTGTCATTCACTTTTAACGCAGATGATTGTTTTGGACCGATTGTATATTTTTTAAAGTTGACAGTTTGGAATAAAAATATTGCGAAATTCTTGATGATAATTTCATTAAACGGTTGTCAATGTGCAAAAAAAAAATACAAGAATAAACTTATTCATATGCTGTACGTAATTATATTATTTTACTTCAGAATACGCTATTATTCACGAAAAAAATTAGGGGCCTCCACCAAATTTTGGCCCCAGGGCCTCCGAATTCTAAATGCGGCCCTATTAGTAGTAGCTTAACATAATTGCAGTACAAAAACAAGTTGAATAATTTTTCCTACGATTTAAGATATTATGATGCATCTTATGAATTGTGATTATTTTGTTTTTGATCGATGTATTACATATTTACATATTGTTTACCCGTGCATTGCTATTGTTCATGTTACCGCGTCGGAAAATAAGCTAATAAACAGCTAACTATCTACGCAATCTCCATAAAACATCGTTGTTGATAACCATTAACAACAGTTAAAATATATTGCTTTTGTTGCAAACCCTCTACGACCGGAATATTTCATCTTGTTCTGTTATTCCTACTTAAAAAATATGTTTTTCGTCCATGCACTAAAATACATAGACGCGATAACGATCAGACATTGGTTCGGTCCCGTCTAAGGGATTTTTTTACTCTAAATTTAATGAAATGTTTGAAAATATTATTGTTTTGTGCGGTTTTTTTTTGCAAAATGATACGTTGCAATTTATATAATATTATTCCTGAATGTAATAGGAATACAAATATACAACAGTTTAGAACACGTAGGTAGGTATGTGGAACAAAACAATAATAATTCTTATTAATATCGAGTGATGTATTTATTTAGCGAATTTAATCTCATTTCGATGTAGCTATTACGTACCGACGACGGTAACATAGTCTTGAATATTATTCTTCTTGAATTCGGCACCGAAACAACATTATATATTTATATACATACCTTGGTAAAGTTATAATAGTCCATAGGAGTTCAAAAGCAGTGTCGGACACGCCACCGTGCACTCGGTATGACGATATAATAATAGCAGCGCTGCAGCCCTCGTCTTTTTATGAGAGAAAACAATTTTATAAAATTTTAATGATCTTACGCGTTCAAATGCCAAATGAAAAACGCCTCGGAGTTGTCGACTCTCGCGGCTGCTGCAGCCGGATAATGACAACGAAGCCCGCGTGGAACGGCCCGGATTATGTGGCCTTTTCATTGTATTCCTCGCATAAAACGGATTATCCGCAGTTTCAGGTGATACCGTATAATATGAATACTTTAAGGAGTTTTTGGTCTTTTAAACCGTTTGGAACAGGATTCTACCATGATAATATTAATTCGCGAATTAAGTGTTACGCTATTGCCGGTGGTCGAACGAGCTTATTCGAGAAGATTAACCTGCAGCATGCTAACGACCACAGTCCACAGTTGATATATTTACACGTGCTCTGCTGTAAACAAAAAAAAAATATAAAATTAAAAATATCATCATAATTTATGTGTGTCTTTTCTTCAGTTTTTTGTACAGTAAAATCTATACAAATAAATAATAATATGAATTTGTTAGGTATTTATTGAAATATCCATGTTTTGCGTCGTACCAACGTACGTAACATTATCGTGTAAAATATATAAGTACCTATATTATAGATGTTCACTAATATAAAAACTTTTTTTTGTTTTTTACTTTACATAATCGAGTTGCAAAATTTACAATGAATCTTATTGAGGAAAATAGTGATCTTATGGTGTGATGGGCACGTGAAAAATACATTGAAACTCCGCATCAGTATATAGTCAAGAGGATATAGTATATAGTCATAGGGATCAGGAGCAACAGGAGACTGTTGCTTGTTGCCCCGGATGTTCGATTTCAGGAGGTTGATTTGTTTGTTATACAATTTTTATTCTAACACATAGGTACTTGCTTACTCAATTCCTTAATTTAATACTAAAATTTAAATTTAATTTTTTTTTCCGGATAATGGTTTTTTTATATAACTTTTTTTTGAATATCAGTATGGGTATAGGAATTTCTTTTTTTTGCCAATGAACGGAAAAATTTCTAAATACAGCCTCGAGTATAGTTTCAGAGTCTATACTTAAACTGGAATCATTTACGTACGAATTGTGATACTAAAATCGCCGAATATGATACGCCTACAATATTATAATGTAGGCACGCGTTCCAACAGAGATCACGATCTAAATATCAATTGCATCATTAATGTTGAATAATATTACGTAAACCTTGCCATGGACCATGGTAAAAGTCGTAAAACTTAAAAACTCGTGTCCTCCAGTAGTGTTTTCCGGAAAAATATAATTATTAATTAATTAATTACAAATCCCTGCAAAGTTCGATAGTAAAATATTGTTTCGTTCATTTTTCTTGGAGTTTTCGTCAATTATTACTACAATTCTCTTCGCTCCCTATGACGGCGCAATATCATATGGTACTATTAACCTGTGACTAATGTGGATATCCACCTTGCGTGCAACAATAAACAGCCACCGATGAGTAAATAATAATAATAGTATAAAAGATAATAATTATCTATATCCATGTTTAAAAGATATGTTTTTGCAGTCGCCAATTTTCCATAGTTCCAAGATCTCTAGGAGAACTATTTCTTTTAAGATTAATAGCGTATCTTACTAATTGGGTGTGGCCCCACGTTTTATTTTAGTCGATAGGTAGTAGGTAACTCATTTTTTCCCTCATTTCGAGTACCGACTTCTTACAAGTCTTGGTGTACTACCCGTCAGTTCGTGTCACGATTAAAGGTAGTAATACTATCTTGACCCGTGGTTCATGACTACCTGGATAAGTGACGGCTGCTGGTATCCGGCATTAATCGAATGCGCATAAGTTGTACTAATATTATTACGTACCTACGCAACGTTCTCCCGAATCGTTTCGACGGAAAATGTACGGCGCCTGACGTAAGCACGAAAAAACACGTTTATTCAAATTAGCCGCTCCAATTAGGTACAGCAGCCACCGCTTTGTTCGATTATCTACCTGTAATAATTCCGCGTCCCGTATTCGTGACTCGATTTCAAAACACGCGGGCGTCTCGTGACACGGTACAGTGTTGCCCCCGTGAACGTATAATGTGTTTTTCGACGAAACGCGCCGCGACGAGCGACCGGGATGAACATACGACTGTGCGAATTGACGGCGCGGCCCGTGAAAGTTGGTCCATCGGACGCGTTATTCCGCAACGCGTTTCTCGCGGACGAAAAATGGATGAACGAGCCGCGGCACCGAGTGGAATACGACCGGACGCCGGGACCACGTCGTTACCGCGGTAGTTGGCCCCACTGTCCGGTAGCAAATGTAACCTCAAACGCGTTTGCAAGATACGCGTCCGTTCTCCGCGCGCACGCACGCACACACACGCGCTAACACACCCGTCACTCAACTCTCGTCTCTCTTTTCCTATGGGCCCGAACTGAACACGTGAAGTTCTTCGGTTCTCTCGTTTTTATTTCGCTCTTAAGTTGAATTCGAATCTTTCAAAATGACCGAAACCATGCAACTTCGTGGCACCCTTCGCGGGCACAACGGATGGGTCACGCAGATCGCCACCAACCCGATTCACACTGACATGATCCTGTCGTGTTCACGAGGTAAGTACGCGCCGCCATGGCCGGTCTTCCGATTTTCGCATTTTGTTCCGCGCTCGTCGTACACCGAGTGGACGATACCTTCCCAGCGTTGCCCGTCCGAGCAATACCGACGGCGGTATTGAAGTCTCGTGCACCCCGAATATTTTCGCTATCGTTAACCTCGTGTCCGTTTATTTTTTTCACGTAGACAAGACATTGATCGTCTGGGATCTTACACGTGACGAGCTCAACTACGGTTTCCCCAAGAAACGTTTGTACGGTCACTCTCACTTCGTCAGCGATGTCGTTCTGTCATCCGATGGAAACTACGCGCTCTCCGGATCGTGGGACAAGACTCTGCGTCTGTGGGATTTGGCTGCCGGACGTACTACTCGTCGTTTCGAAGATCACACCAAGGTTCAATATATCTCAAGCTTTTTTTTTACTTTTTTTTTTTTATTATGTATAGAAGCTTTACTGCTTGGTAAGTACTTACACATGTCGGTATATGCTTCGCAGGTTTTTCAGTAGGGCTGTTCACTGTTGTGTATCTGTTTAACATTGTTTTTACTCCTTTTAGGATGTCTTGAGCGTTGCTTTCTCTGCTGACAACCGTCAAATTGTGTCTGGAAGTCGGGACAAAACTATCAAATTATGGAATACATTGGCTGAATGCAAATATACTATTCAGGTAAAAAAAAACATATGAAGTGTACTATTGTATTTTATTTATTTGCTAAGGAATATATATGCTCCTTACACTTGTGTTGAGTTGGTCTTTTACATAGATATTTAATTTTAGTAGTCTTTAATCTATATTATTTTTTGGTTATTTAATTCTATCACTTTAATCTATCATTTTTTATTGGTTGAATAATGAATTAATAAATTGTAAAGAATAGGTATTTCTTAATTGATTTTAATTTTTGTAAACCAACAAATTAATTTTTTACATCATTACATTGTGATGGTTTTTAAAATCGGTTTGTTTGAAGTCAGATTTGCTGATGGTAAGCCAGAAACAATACATGTAGATATTGCTTATTCTTGTAATATTTTTTTCCATCTTGTAGTGCATTGTTGCCCAATTAGTATGAAGCCACGAACCCCTAGTTAAAACTGAAATTGGTCTGGGAACCTCCTTTTTTTAAATACTTTTCAATTTTGTCTAAGTATAAAAATTAAATTTAATAAATAATAATATAAATATAGATTTTCTCAAAAAATACAATTTTAAGAGTTTTATATGATTTATTTGATTTAACACTTAATTTTACATATTATAACATTATTGCAATTACTATTTACAATTTAACTAAAAGTTATTTAAAGTAATTCTTGGTTTATTAAATTAATTTTCAAACTTTATGAGACGAGTAAATGCTTTCTTTTTTGTTTATTATCTCATCTATGTTTGTATGCTTGATATTTTCACTCTTAATTCAGCATAAATATTAGTTTTATTATAATATTTGTTTTTCGTGTAACAGTAGGTAGAATAAGCAAGTTCTATCTGTATGTTGTGCAAAATTGGATTAAATATTTTAAAGGTTTCTTGGCCTGTTGTTTTTGATCATTTTGAACAGTTAAACAAAAATGAATAAGTTTTTTTATCGTTGAAAATATTTTTTATTGTTCCGGTATTTACCAGACCAATTATTGAATAATCATCTTGCTCCTGTTCAGTGATAATTTTTTATTTTTCAATATCATTGAAAATGGATTTCTTTCCCACATTTGGGTCAGGTTAATGAAAATATTTTTGAAATTTTTTTGAATGTGTCCACCTTTTGTTATCCATGTATGTCTTCTTAAACTTCAATCACTAAACAACCGTGGACTACCAATTGGGAACCATTGTTATACAGGGGGTCCGTTATGAAGTTTTCACTGGTTAACATATTTTGACATTTTTTCTTGAAGTTCCGTTTTATGGAACTCATTTGGTATGCTTTTTAAACGATTGGTTATTTTGAGAGATTTCTGTCTTGCAATTGTCTTATAATAAAATTTTATTGTATTTACTGAATTTTTTTTATTCAAATGATATTTGAATTTTGTTTTAATGTATATTTTTATTTCAGGATGATGGTCATAGCGATTGGGTTTCCTGTGTACGTTTCTCACCTAATATTCACAACCCAATTATTGTTAGTGCTGGTTGGGACAAGGTTGTTAAGGTATGGAACTTGACTAACTGTCGCATCAAGACCAACCATTATGGACACACTGGATACTTGAACACCGTTACTGTTTCACCAGATGGTTCTTTATGTGCTTCTGGAGGAAAGGTAATAATATTTTATTTAAGTTTTTTATTTATAAGTTTAGATAATAATAAAATGATTTATTTAGGACTGTAAAGCTATGTTGTGGGATCTTAATGACGGTAAACACTTGCACACACTTGATCATAATGACATCATTGAAGCTCTTTGCTTCAGTCCCAACCGTTACTGGTTGTGCGCTGCATTCGGTTCTTCAATTAAGATTTGGGTAAGCATTTATTATTTTTGTTATCAATTATATTTTGTAAACTTATTTGTGATTTTCATCATTTAGGATTTGGAAAGCAAAGAAATGGTTGAGGAACTCCGTCCAGATGTTGTATCTCAATCACAAAACAGCAATACCGAACCACCAAAATGTTTGTCACTTGCATGGTCGACTGATGGGCAAACCTTGTTTGCTGGATATTCAGACAACAACATTAGGGTTTGGCAAGTGTCTGTCAGTGCTCGTTAATGTTACTACAATATATTTTGATATAATATATCGACAACTTATATTGTATCTTGTTTCTTTTATTGATAAATTTAATTTTTTATGAATTATGCATAACTGATTTCTCCTATGCTATAATTTGAAGTAAAAATTTACTTACCTAAAAAACTAGCTTAGAAATGTGTAGAAGAATATCATTATCCATCATCCGGCATCCAATGTACATATTGAGTGTCAATGATATTGTACCTTGGATATAATATCAATGGAAAGTAATCTTGGAAACTTGATATCTATTGAATTGAATTACTGCAATACTTCTACCATACCATTGATTAAATATAAATAGATAGCCTACTCCTATTTGAAGCAAGAAATTGAGCAATTGGGAGCCTAGAAATAATAGTGTGGGAGTCTGATACCTGTGTGCTCTAGTGATCATAATCTTGTCAATTACGGTGTTTATTGCATTATCAGTTTTTGTTTGACCATTATGGTTTTGTTATGTTGTACTCGTTCTACGTTAACTGTGGGTTAATAATTATTATTGCATTTTGTTTTTTTGTTATTGTAACATTTGTAGTTTGTACTAAGGGGACTGGGGCAGATTTAGGTATGTGGTGGCCCCTTATACTTAAACAAGAAAATATATTTTTTTACTCATTAAATAACATCTATTATCTTAGTAGTAGTAACAATTAACTACTTTTTTTACTACACATAATCGAAAAAACATTCAAATCGAGTATAAGTCATATCATCATAATATATTTGCTTTATAAAAATATAAATTTAACAGTGCGAGTATATGTAATTAAATAAACAATAATAAAAATAATAAAGTCAAGTTATTAAAATTAAATGCCTGGGACATTTCTAAATTTTATTTGTCAAAAATATTGAATATTATTTTGTAAATAAAATTTTCATATAATAGGAGCTTATTATCGCTAGTTGAGTCTGTCTCATCAATTGAAGTACACAATTTTTTTTATGTGCTTTAAATTAGAGAAGGATCTTTCACCACTGCTGTTTGTAACCATAAAAATAAGAGAAATGCAAAAAACTATTTCAACATTAGGAAAACAATCTTTTACTTCCGTATTAATATTTTATACATTATAATATTGTATGTTCTTGACTAATATTGTGAAATTCACTGATTTCATTTTTAAATGCTTATAAAATTCTTTAAACTGTTTTTAAAGTTTTTTCTAAAGTGTTCATCAATGTCATCTTAGTAAATTTTAACAAGTTTAATTGCTTCATTTTTAATTTCTTGATTTATCAGTTCTTTTGTTTTTAGAAGAAAGTTAAATTGTTGGTACTTATAACCATTTATAAGCAGACAATCATTAATAAGTTTTTTTTTTTTTAAAAATGTCTGACTTAAAATATTACAATCTATACAGTTGTACAGTAAGTAATAATTATGGTAAATGTGTAACTAAGAATTAATGATGTCATGGTAAGAAATTTCACATTAGAGACACTTAGTGGCTTTACATTTACAATTTACAATTTATACAATTTTTAAGTCTCGGCACCAGTTCCCCTTGAGTCTGGTTGGATTTCTGGATAGTGCTGGTATGGCAAGGTCCCTGATAAGCTGGTTAAGGTTGGATTGGTTTTGCGTGAAACTGATTGTAGTATATGGTAGCTGTTTTGTTGACAGCAGATTATTAGGTCAGAGTTCATTGCATTGTAGGAGATATACTACGGTGCTCCAGTAATTATTCTACAGCAGATATTCTGGAAGGTTAGGATAGTTCTTTTATTTGGTTTTTTAGCAGAACCCCATATTACTAGCCCGTAGACCTTGAGTGGTTGTAGAAGAATTTTACTATATAAGTATGAGTTTGAGGTGCAATGCTAGGTTTGAGCGGAGAAGTGGCTTTAGTAGGTGAAGTCTCGAGCTTAATTTTATGCGTTTGTCTTTGAGATGAGATGACCAAGTTAGACGTCTGTCAAATATTAAACCGATATATTTCACTTAATTTGAGTGAGGGATAACGGTGTTAATTATTGTTGTAGGATGGCAGTTATGGGGTCAGTTATTGAGTGCAAATGTGACAAAGGAAGACTTTGATTCATTAATTTTAATTTTTAATTTTGTGAACTATTGAGAAAGAATATCAATGTGTGATTGTATTGAAAGCTTGCAGTGATATGATCAGCGGCTGTAGATAAAAGTGCAGTATCGTCCAATGATTGTTTTTTTTGAGGTGGGTAGATCTGATGTGTACAAAAAGGGTTCTATGTCATTGCCTTGCGGGACCCCAGCAGTGATGGGGAATTGTTTTGAACGTTGGAGGTTGTTGGAAAAGTTCAACAGCAGCAGTACAATACTCGGCTGCTGCTTTTCCTACCAAATTTAATGAATGTGTAGCTCATGGAATCCAGGAAGCCAGTTTATTTTTTCCAGAACATTGGCCTCTACAATTTTTTATGTTATATTTATTTATTTATTTTTAATTTTCTATGTCATATTTATTAAAAAATTGTATTAAACTATTATACATATCTTGAGCTTTATGGCCTGGGTTTGGATTAAATACTAAAAATCTTTCCACAGGTGTATTTATATAGTATATATATTATCTCTTTCAATACATCTAAAAACTAATGTTAATTGATCCATATGACCTTCATAATAATTTCCAAATTAAGTTAAATATTATTTAATTAAATATGTAAATTTTCTGTATCCTTTCATTGTCGGGTCCCCTGAGCTGGAGCCTACTCAGCTGTCCCCTAAATCCGGACCGGTTTGTACTTGTACCCGATTTTACTTCTTTGAGAATTGTTACTTCTACGTATTTCAAATACATCTTGAAGTAAAATGTCACAAGGTTGTGGAGGAAAATGTGTGTTCAGTTTTTTGTAAATAAATTGTATGATATATTTTAATTGTTATTGAATATACCTTTAAAAAGGAATTTTGGCTTCATATACTAAATACATGATTGCGATGCAACTCAATTTTTTTTCTTACCTTTGCAACACTTCTCAGTCTCAGTCTAAAGAAATTTGTTTTGTTAATCTGAATTGAGTTAGGTATCTTCATGAAATCATAATGCACACTGCCTCATATCAACCTATAGTATTGTTTAAGCTGAACAAAATAGTATGTCTAAAATATATATATTAATATAATCAGTAACGATATGAATTGACTAACTTACGTAAAGTATGTGCAGTGTACACTATCATAGTATTTTACACATAATTGTATAAAGATGGTCACTATTGGTATTCGGCGACCAGACTGAAATTTACCACAAAGAATCACTGGGGACGAAGTGAAATTTTTAATTTATATTTCTATGATTTTTAAATTTAATACAACCTGCAAGGTTAAAAAGGGTAGTATAACTATTTAATTAAAATTGTATTTTTTGTGCAAATTTTTGACGTGAAAATTTTTTAAATTCCAATAAATTACATTGCTTGACGAAATCAGTGATTTGTTTTGATATCGTTTGAACAATACTTAAAATATTATAATCTTGAATGATCTTGGGTATTACGAACTTATAAATTATTTCAATTTAATGACAATGTACACATTTTTAAGTTTTTCGTGATATTATTGATTTACAAAATGCTAATGTGACGATTGTGGCCCCAAGCTATGCTAAAAATGTATTTCATCTTCGTTAGTTGGTTTAATGAGATAGTAATAAATAATGAACCTCATATAATGTGAAACATTTTTAAATTTTGGGCATCAACTTAAATATAAGATAAAACTTCTATCTCTTCTATTTATAAACTACAATCATAAACACTTAATAATTTGTTATTTACTTTACACGACCTATTTTTAATCGTCAACGGGCGGTGACTGCTTTCGTAAAATATGTATTATATTATGTTTTCCTTATTTCCCTCATGTGACCTTGATGTATACCAGTGGCGCAACCAGGGGGTGGGTCCTCGGGTCTGGACCCCCCCTTGAACCGTGTCATGTCTTTCTAAAATAGTAAAAATGTTTGACAAAAATGAACCGCGCTAATATTCCAACCAAAGATCCCGAAGAATATTTTAGAATTACTTTGTTTCCACCATTTCTTGATATGTTTGTACAACAATTAAATGATCGTTTTGTTAATCATCAAAATATAATATGTGGACTTCAAATGTTACTTAAAAGTTCAGTGTTTGATGAAAAAAATTTAGAAAACTTGTTGAGTTTTATGCTAACGATGTTGATGATTTTTATCGAGTTAAATCAGATACTATTTTATGGAATCGTTATTTGACTGACAGTTATATCCAATATAATAGTGTAATTTAAATACTTAATGAATGCAATCCCGATTTCTTCCCAAATATATATAAGCTATTGCAAATACTTATCACACTTCTAATTACTTCATGTGAGGCGAAGAGATCATTTTCCTCACTTAAAAGAATCAAAAGTTACTTGAGAAATACCACATCAGAAAGAAGACTCAATGGGTTAGCTGCTCTCAATGTCCACTACGAAGTCAGTGTAACACCTGAGGAAGTAATAAATCATTTAAGCAGTACAAACCATCGCTTAGATTTCATTTTAGAAACTCTACAGCATTGTACATACCTACCTTTATTTCTTACATTTAACTATCATTCAATTTTACATTATAATTACAATATTTACATTAAACAAAGAATAAAATAATAATTAAATTTGCATGTTAATTTAAAATAATTATACTTTTGGACCCCCCCTTTAAGAAAATCCTGGTTGCGCCACTGATGTATACAATATACATATTCCTAACACGTCTTAAAAATAAGGTGATCAAATACTCATTTCATATTATAATTTAACAAAATATTGCTACCTTGAAAATAACCATATTATACATTTACGCCGTACAGATTCAAATAGCAACGGCATTTGTTAATTTGAAAACAACGAGATAACCACTCGGTATATATACCTAGTGAGAAGTTAGTTATAATTCATTGTTCAGCAGTATCGATTCGTCCGCGACAGTGTGGCATTCCACTCGTCGTAATTTGCCGTCCTCTACAATCTACATTCTTCAACGAATCTTAGAAGTATACGACTTTTAGTTTATGGGCGTATTCCTCAGGTGCGGCAGTTTTCTACCCTTGGGCGTGGTGGCAGTACATTGGTGCTATCACAAGCTCGGGAACCGACTCACCGACGTACGTATGGTGAAATGCGCACTCGTCATCTTGTCTGGAACATTTCCGGTTCGTTGAGGAGCCCACCCGTCACCCTGATCCCAGCTTGACGATCTTGTAGAGTATACTGTTGAGCGGAGGATAGATATGATAATTATGTTATTTATACCTACACATTAGAAGCATATACCGAAAAACTCTGTACGTTATTTGCCGTTTATATTTGAAATATTTGTTGAATATCATTAATTATTACCTATTATAATCTATACCAGGGGTCACCAACTGGCGGACCGCGAACACTTTTTTTAAGGACCCTTATCCACGTAGTAGTTATTAAATTTGTATTATATAGAAACTATAAATGTATCATATAAAATGTATATTACATAATAACAAAAATATTTAACCCGTTATGACTCGCACGTATAATTTGAACACCGTTCCTCGCGCGTAAAGCGATTCGCTCACCTAGTATATTTTATCGAGTTTAAAGGAAATATTTATTCGAGTCGCCAACTCTTTACAGTACGATCGATTCTGGATGAAATACGTTTGTTCAAGTGATTATCCTAAAGTATAGATTCTATACTTTACTAACAAGATCACACGCACGCACATCGGACCTTACACACTTCCACTATCATTCGACGCATCAGCCCGATATCAAAAAATAACAATCCAGTTAATGTACGAGTAAACCGGTTGTTGCTCTGCATTTAAAGTTTAATTGCCCGTTATTTATTTATTGATTTTATTGTTAAACTATTTAGTATCGGTTAGAAAATACCTGTCGATATTAATCATGTGCGTCTATAGAATTGTTGCAAATTGTTTTCCGCGAAATATTTTAAATGAAAAAGCACCAAAGCCCCTAGATTGCCTATGCAACGCGCCGTCTAACGTATTATGCGCACAATCATGAATTTTAAAATTACATTATAATATCAATGGTATAATATTTCAGTGATATCATCTTAAAAGATATTCAGAGAGATTATAAAAAAAATGTCGTCTTAAAATATTTTTCGAATGTTGGTAAATAACCAAGCGGCCATCTAATAGAATCTTAGCTCTATGTCTACCCATACATTTATTAAAAAACGATCTATTTCATCTAAACCAAGTTTCTCTATGTGAAAATGTTCATTCGTAATGTGTCATCTTGTGCAGAGGACGTGTCGCGTATCGATGTGAGCGACGTGACGCGTTCGCATTAACAAAATAAAAGTACTCGTGTTTAAATTACAGGACCGTCTTAATTTTAGCAAAACCACCGGATGAAACGAGCTACAGCATTTAATGAAATAAAATATAATACCATGGACTCGAACCTAAACTTCCAGGAAAACGAATATACAATAATCGACGGTTTAAGAATTGGACACGCACGACTAACGCATAGATATCTCTAACGGACAACAAAAAGTGACATTTTGCAATACATATGTAACGAGACACTAACGTTTGAGCACAGAAATACATAATTACGGACTGCTGAACATTCTACCACGCAAGAATCATAGTCAACACGGCCACCACACCCATATGAAACCATCGGACCAACAATAACTGACGACTTCGTAACTGACTCTTCATAAGAATCTCAATTCATTTCACACGAAACGACGGAACACAATATAATTAATAACGCGAAAGACGATAATTTGACGTGCGAAAAAGGTCGGCGGCGGTGTTCAACGCGAGAGAGCCGGCCATCGGTCACTGGTCTCTGGCAACCCGGCAACCGCGCAACCGGCCGATTGCTGGGGGTGTGACCAATGTATTTATTGTTGCCGACTCCTGGGATGAACACTGTGGCAGCGGACTGCCATAATTTCCTTTTTATATTCAGTGTGCGACGGTATTTTGCTATATTTTAGGTTATTTGTAACCACGGTTACGGTTTAGTATACATATATTTATATAAACAGGTACATTATAAACAGAAACTTATAAACTATTTGGAAAATTTGTCAACACGGTTCATAGACCGCTGGCGACCGTTTGTGAAGGACAGACCGACGAACAGTGGCTTAGCAAGGGTATGGCGGACTGTGCCTACGTCAGGGGCCCAAATTTGTGCTTTAAAATTGGTATTTATTTTTATCGATGAATTCTCTAGTCTTAAAGCAAGAAAAGAACATTTTTAAAGTTTGAAATTTACATTGTAATAAAAACTGATAGTTAAATAATTTTGTATTACCTAATTATATACATAAAAAATATCATTCCGTATTTTCGTCAATTTTTTAATCGGTAAAAAGGCGCATCTTCCTAGGTTTTCCAGGGGCGCTAACGAGTCTTCCTACGCCACTGCCAACGAAGATAGCTGCATCAAAAGATCCTTGCCATTGCGGTGTACCTATCGAGTACTAAATGATCGACACGAGATGGGGTACAACCCTTTTCCGCCAAAACCATACCATTCCCTTTTCCACTAATTCCTGACAATTTAAACTGACACCGCAGCGACGGGTAACTATAAATATATCATATTATCTATTGCTGCATGTATGCGTAATTGTTGATCTCTGTCAAGACTGCTCCGTGCGAGCCAAGTTTAATTCAGCTCGTCTACATATGTATAAAATAAGAAGTCCTGACTGATTGATTTATAATCAACGCACAACCTAAAGTGATAGCTAGCGACTTGACATTTTTAGGATACGTTTATATCATGGTATAGGCGTGCAATCAAAGAGGATTTTGAAATATTTTGATTTTAAATGGTTCAAATGGACCAAAAAAAAAAAAAATATCCATAATATTGGAAAAAAATATAAAATTTATTTGTTGATTCGTGGGTTACCTTGGTAACACGGATTGAAAAAAAAGGGGCGTTGAAATTATCTAGACTCTAGAGCAGTGGTCGGCAACCTTTTTGAACTCTCTGGCCACATTTACAAATTAAAAAAAGTTCACGGGCCAGATAAAAATAAAAACATTTTACTCTTTAATTATTTATTATACAAACAAATACCATCTAAAACTTAAAATAATAAAATGTATAAAATAAAAATTAACAGTTTTTTATATAATTATGATATGCAGGTATGAATGTAATGTACTGGTAAAATGCATAATGTGATTTTTGTTGTTTGATATTGTTAATTAATTTTTTGATTTCCACATAAAAATTACTTGTGCCCACTCTAAGAACATGGTGGAGATGGTCATCAATTAAACGTGATCTGTATTGGTTTTTAATTTTTTTCAAGTGAGAAAAAGCCTGTTCACACACGTAAGTGGATCCAAACATACTGAAGTATTTTGCAGCTACATTTTTCATTTTTGAAAATGATTCAGGAAGTTCAGCGAAAAAAAGTTCTAGAATTTAAAGCAGGCCGTAATCAATAGCCTGTTGCCGACCACTGCTCTAGAGGAAGCGACCACCAGTAACGTTAAAATAAAATGTGACTTTTCCATAACAACAATACATTTATTGATATTTTGCACGAGAGTCAGTTGCACGCATTCTATATTTTCATATATTTGATAAGAATTTGAACAACAACAGTATAAAAAAGAATGTAACTGCAATTAATAATCTCATTTGGGATGGCTCACAAACGAGCATTTAAGGCTCTCGATCGGACGTTAAAAGATTTCTGAAATAGTCAAGAGCTCTTTGGGGGTACGATGATTCTGCTGGCTAGTGATTTTTGCCGAACGCTGCCAGTAATTCCACGATCAACAACTGCTGATGAAATTAACGCTTGCTTGAAGTCATCGAATTTGTGGACGTACGTGAAAACTCAAGTTATCAACGAATATGCGAGTCACTTTACTAAATTGGTAGAAGTACTTTTCAAGCAATTATTAGGCATCGGCAACAGAAAAATTGCGGTTAGGTACTGGCCTCATTCCGTGTCCATATAATATTTTGTCAATTCCCATCTTTGATAAATTTATATAATCAGCAATTTATTATTTTATTCTAAACTTCCCTGTATTCTCAACAACATTTGATATTCTTCCTTCTGCTGCCAAAATAATTAAACTTGACGGTGTGCTGACTATGGAGCATGCCACGTAAAATTGTTAATGAGAAAAACTACTTCTCTGACATCGATTCCACTTCTTTTGAACGTTTGACCATGCGACTTATTTATGGTGATATAAAAACACACTTGAACGGGAAATTTTTACCTCTTGAATTTGAATCAATAATATGATGGTATCATGGGTATGTGAGGAATAAAAACTGATTCGTTTTTGCAAATCTAATTATAATTTTGACTTCGATCAGTTTTTTAGAAGATCAATTAAACGTAGACGAGTACCATTGAAGAACTAGTATAGAAAAAATGTCTTAGAAGCATTATAGGAGTATCGACTTTTAAAGTTAGTAAATGTTGTGGAAATCCGGAAGAATTGAGCGAATTAAGTAGTTCTACTGGATAAATTACTACATTAGTTTGTTTGTAATGGTATTAATTAAAAACGGATTGATTTGGCTGACTATTATTTTTACCGGGATCGTAATTGCCAGGACAAGGTTTATATGAAAGAAAATGTTTGAAAAATCCACGGGAACGAAGATTCCAAACGTTCATTGGTATTTCTATTATGCATATGGGTAACTTAGGTAGCAAGGATGAAAAAACAAAAGAGAAGGCAACGGGTAGATCTAAAGGCAACCACCACCGGTAATATAATAGTATTAAACACAATTTTACATTCCACAAAAACAATACATTTTGCACGGAAGTCTGTTGCAAACATTCTATTTTTTGGAAAAGTTGATATAAAATAACACTGTATTTCAATATATTTCTGGAAAAATGCCACCAGTGAAGCGAAAATAATTTTAATTTGCACGGGGACACGGCACGTTATTCACAACACAAACACCAAACGTACAAATGCAAGGTAATGAGTTAAAAAATATTTATATTAAACTCAGATACTTAGTAACTTAGATGTATTGGACCCAAAAAATTGGCCACACCAATTTGATATATAATATCAGTGATTCTGCAGTTTACATATCAGCAGAACAGTTGATATCAGATCTGAAATAAGTGGTTTTGGTGAATTAAGATCTCAGAAACATGCAGTTATAGATTTAAGACTAATATTAATTGAGATAAAAACTATAGCAATATTATCGAGTGAATATGAACCTTCCTTTAATAGTTTAATTAAATGAATAATATTATGACTGTTAAAAGAAATGCTTTGAATTTAAAAATATTTCTTATCTTATGCTAATAAACTATGTTGGTCCACTAGTTCATACATTTCTACCAGATCCATATGTTTTACCATGGATACATGTAGGGAAAAGAATTTCTGGTAAGATAAATTGCCTAAAAATAAATAATAACGACGAGAACCATGACTACAGAGATACATACAGACACATGCAATATATTGATATAATAAGCTTTGTAATTTAAATAAAAATAAAATTATCTTGTACTCATATGATTTTGTGTTGTGTTTTATTGGAATACACTTGTATAATTATAAAAAATATCTGGTTTTACCAAAAATATCAGGGGAGGGGGCAGAGCTCCCCACGGCTTAGGTTGAGTTATATTACCATAAGGAACGCAAATTTTTTTCAAGCTAAGGAGTCCCTTTACTTTTATTTTTCCAATTCGAGCACTGCAAGAGAATATATAATTCGTCATAAGGTTATTGTGCTTGCAAAAGAGACGAATATATTAATTTAATATTTATTTATTGAACCAAACTGCGTGAGCAAACCAACAAAACCGATTAGGTTATCGACAAGTTTCCGTCGAGTCTATATTGTACTTCGTCAGAGCTATAACTGATACATTTAAATAGTATACAATTGATTGAAGTCGTATCCGGCAAAGGTCTGCATAAAGAAATGCAGTCGCACTCGTCGCAACACCGAGAAAAAAAAAATACTTAAAAAATAAAAATAAATTTGTGCTCTGGTTAATACTCTATTTATACTGTACATTATACAATAATGCTCCAGACGAGAAATTTTATCAATAGCACAATACAGGTCAATAACAGCATGTCCTTATTAGTTTTCATAATATCGGTTGTTACATTCATCAATATTGTAGCTTATAGTTGCATAGCTGCCGAGGCTTGATAAAAAAAAAAAAAAAATTCTCAAGTACACGACGATCGTGTTTAAATCCAGCAAACGTATGATTATGTTCAATAATAATTATTGCGTGTTAATAACAATAAAATATACATGTACAAAAAATATAATCATATTGTATGAAAACCCATATGACGTACGTACGAGGTAGCGGCAGAAGATCATTCATTGCCCATGGAACGTCGATTGTTTTCATCACATTACCGACTGTCGCAACTCGTAAACGTATAATATAACACAGAGACATCACATAGTAACTGATGAATAATGGTATTTGTAAGCGATTATGATATATTGTTCTATCTATATTAAATTGTTTTTAATTTTATACAGGTGTTTTTTTCTTGTCGATTACCAACTCTTACGACATGAGGACAGTCGCGCAGTGGTACGGTGTATTGATAGCTGCATTTGTAGCACGATTAAAAACGAATTCGTTTCCCATAAAATCTTCGACCGTATGCATTTCGTCGTGCAGATGCAACGAGTAAACCATTATATTATGTTCCGGTTTATAAATGTTTAAACTATGTCTATATTATGTAGGGACGTACGCAGAAAAAAGTTTCGGGGGGGGGGTGTTTTTGAAAATCAGTTGCTGAAAAGTAGAACTTTTTTTTTAATAAACATAATTTTTTAAGAAATTTATCTTTACTTAGTACTTACAATACTTTTTTATAATATAAACAAAAAAATTACAATACTAAATTTAATTTTTGTGAAGTTTTAGCCTTTATGTTAAGAATATCTTCACAATTAACTTCTATGTCTCTATGTACATTTAACAATGTTAAACATTCAATTTCTATTTCTGCTGGTGCCTAAATAGCGCAACAATCAACATTAGAAAACAAGTTAAAATATTAATAAACAAAAAAATAAATATAACAGAAATGTCATTATTCATTAATTTTAACACTCCAATTCGCAGTAATTGTCCCGTCTGTATAGCTTAGGTATTTCCCATGTCCGTGTACATTTTAGAATTCTTTTATATCCACGTCAATACACAATAGGTATAATTTTATTTTATTTATAAATTTGTTAGTATGTATTATATTTTATTTTGCTTTAGTCGGTTTTTCACAAACACAACGTAATATTATATCGGTCTATTAAAGTATAATATAAAAAATAATATTAAAATTGAATAAATAAATAACCATACAAAAAACCAAATTTTTCGGGGGTGTTTGAACACCCAAAACACCCCCCTGTGTACGTCACTGATATTATGTAATGTAGGCGAATGGGAGATCACTGGTCGTGACGATGATAAGACGAATGCTTGTCCGTAACGGGTTTTTTTTTGCATTAAAATACGACTCGTCACAAACAAATAAAAGTCGCTCAAACAGTTTGTGTTTCTATTAATACTACAATAATTAGCTCCAACAACTATTCCATACAATCTTGTCACCTGCTTTAAATATTTTAATATTTATCCGTGCGCGATAGAAATTATTTAGTTCAATGTGAAACAATATTTTGATAGACCTCGAGAGAACTTAAAACCAACAACGTGTTATAACTTATACATAGGACCTTGCATATAAGGATGGAATAAACACATTTCACTTGGCCGTTCAGTCTAATGTCAAAAACAAAATATCCTCAACGTTGTACGACAAAAAATGTTTTTAGACAGCGTACGCTGATTGTGTGAAATATCGAAATCTTGATGGAGAAAAGTTCAGAAAAGTTGATGACATAAAAAAAAATAAAAAAAAACAGACATCATGGTAAAACTTATACATTCCTTTTTTCACTCAGAACCTAAAACGTAATTTAAATCAAAAGCATACATTTTGATAATATTAAAAAACAGGAAAGTTGTATCGTTTATTACATCGAGTGGTCTTTTTTTGCGGAAAAACGTACAAATAAAATGGCTAAAATGGTTTGAGTCGTGGTAGTATGGTGCGCACTGTACGGCATTGAAAGTCGATTAATCCGTCTAAAGGTACGGTTTTCAAGCTGCGACTGGTCGTTGCGGCTGGCCGCAACGATTTTACGCGACGACTGATCGTTGCGTGTGTATTGGTTTCCTACAATACGACTGAACGCTGCGGCTGGCATTTATTTTCAGTTTAATTTAGTTTAGCTTGGATATTTCAATGTGCACACACGTATTATTTTTTTTTAATTTGTCGTTAAAAATCACTAAAAATGGAACAAGTTATTATAAATAATAATAAAATAATCGCACATTTATTAGAAGAGGAGGAAGAAGAAGAAATATTGTATTCTACAAACACAAATAGGAAGCCAATAAGTCATTTATTTCAAGAAGGAGAAAAAGAATTTACTTCTTCAACTAACAGCTCATTGTCAGATGTAGTAAATAATGTTTTTGTGGTTTTCGACATTTTTCAATTCCAATAAACATAAAATAAATAATAAAATAATATAATAATATTAATAACAATATAAAATAGTATAGTATATACTAAAATCGCAGTGCGACGCACGCAGTACACTGCTTCAAGAGCACTACGATCGTCGAACGCAACGACTATTGTTGACACGCACACGTCGATCGCACATTGGAAACCACACTCGCAATTAAAAATAGCACCAGTCGGACTGCGTGAGTCGTTGCGGCCAGCCGTACCTTAAGCTGAATGCACGCCAACGCACTCCAGCGATATTGTAATATAAATGATTTACATTATATAATACAGTAATCCCTCGTTATCCGCGGAGGTTAGGTTCCAGCAAAGTTGCGCGGATATCGAAACCGCGGATAACGAGACCATAAAGCAATGTAAAACGGGAAGTTTGGTTTTATTTACATACAATTTTTAATTTTTATTATTTTGTACATATTTTGTATTTAATTTTAAAAATCACAAAAATGTTAATATGTTTTACAATTATTTGATTATTTATTTTTTAAAAATAATTTATTAATTCTTTATACATACATAATATATTAGGAAGGATGAAGGCATAAACATGACTTCAATGTCAGAATGTTGAAATTTTAATAAGGGAGGATGGCCCCTGTCAATCAGCAATAAAGCTTTAAAAGGGAGATTTTTTAATCTTAGGTACATCTCCACTTGAGAAACAAAACAGTTTGTAAACCAATCACTAAAAATGTGTGCAGTGACCCAAGCTTTATTATTTGCTCTCCAAAACACTGACAAGTGATTCATGTCTTTAGATTTGAAGGCTCGTGGTTTAATCAACCAACAACTGAACAATTTTAAGATATAACAAATTAACCGTACACATTTTTTGCCACTTGGTACAGAGACATTGTGCCATCCATTTCTCCTCTCCCTTGGTTTGACAAATCTAAATTATCTCGCAAGAATATTTCATCTTTCTCTCGCCTTCGCTTCGGACACACCCTACTACCCTCGCACTCATTCAAGCTTGGCCTAAATGATTCCCCCCTCTGCACTCACCATTCTACTCAAGCCACTTGCAATATCTCTCACATTCTTTTTAACTGCCCATATATCTCCACCCAACGCGAAAGCTTTCTCTCCTTAATCAACTCTCTAAATATTCCAGCTAATCCTCAATCTATCCTCTCTTACAATTCTCAATCCGTTATTTTATCCTTACTTAATTTATTCAACCAGGCTGGTTTCATGATTTAATATATTAAGAAAAAAAAAAAAAAATGTTTTTCTAATTTAGTAGATTATTTACATATTTACATTATTTATAGTAAATTATAATTTATGTTATTGTAATTGTAATTGTCGTAACTAATGGTTTTCACCAAGTTACTAAATAAAAAATAAAAAAAAAAAAAAACCGTACACATTGGTATGTACTTTATGTAGCATATCTGTTATAACTTTATAAGTATGGGTATATTACAGATAAAATTTCATCGTATGTATTAATAAAATGTTATCACCGACCCAACCGCGGATTAAAAACCCGCGGATAACGAGGGATTACTGTAATAATAATAATAATATATATGGCCAGCAGGTAATAGTTTTCGTGTCGAGCATTCATTACAAATCGTTTTGGTCACATTTTCTTTTAGGTCGTCCGCTCTCGTCGAACGAAGATAAATCACGTGTGCGCGTCGAGTACAATACACGTACACCTCCAATACCGGGGCTACACTCTATGGACTAAGTGTTGTTATTGTAATAATTGCGTTCTCCGTCAGCTGCCCGTAAATGACGACGATCGCGATGACGCGAAAGCGCGCGGTAGTTCGCACGAATTCTCGGAACATAACGTACGGTCGCGCTAGATCGGTGGTTCCCAACCTTTTTTATTCCACGCCCCCTTTGTAGATTTTCGAAACTCTCGCGCCCCCTTTGTAGATTTTCAAAATTCTCGCCCCCCCCCACTTCTATAATTCTATTTTTGTGTACTTTACAAAGAGATTATAAAATATCCGAGATGAATTCAATTTTATTGATGATAATAATTATAAAATATAAATCATAGCAAGATAGTAAGTAATAAAATATAATGCAATTTACGATTTATTAATGTGTATGCTGGCAACACTTTTCTTTAGACAATTTTTTTATGTTTGGCTCAATGTTTGTTTATCAATACTTTATCAATATCTTTATTGATTATATTTATGTCTCTTTATCAATACTCAATAACCAGTCGTTATTAATTTTTCATATTTTGAATTTTCCCTACATTTTAAAATAAAAATAATTTAATAAATTAAAACTGTATTTTGTAATAACTGCTTACGCCTCCCTAGAAATGTTTACACGCCCCCCCAGGGGGCGCGCCCCCAGGTTGGGAAACACTGCGCTAGATGGTGCCCGCCGTCCGGTGTCAGCATTATGTTTACGGTACGATTATACTATCATGGTTCTGTGTTTATTATGTAGCCGATCGTCTGGGTGCGTTTTCGACGTTACGGGTACAGCTCACGCTCGCTAACGTGAAGATGTGAGCAGAAATAGTGATTTAAAAAATTCAAAAAAAAAAACCACGTTTTTATCGCGTAATTATCGCTATTGAGCCAGTCTAAGTTTGGCTCATGTACAGTATAACATTGAACTTATAATAATAATAATAGATAAAGAGAAAGCAAAAAAAAAAAACATTAACAGGATTTTATAAACAGGTTAACTCATAATAATAAAGGTGAAATATTTTTAATGAAAAAAGTCAATACCAGACTCATTTCCCTCAAAATCTTATCTAGAGGGTTATTATGACCATAATTGGTTCGGTGGGTTTTGATATGAAAACATGATCGTGAGTAGTATTGAGCTACATTAAACGCGTGTATATATGGGTTTCTTTTTCCATTTCGTGATTCATGTTTAGCGGTACACATTAGCAGGTTAAAATGTCCAAAATTGCGAAGAAAATTTAAGATTAATTTTGAAGAATCAATATGTTATACAAATAATATAATAATACAAATTAAAATATCGTAAAAAACCGACCAACTGTACACAGATAATGTTCTTCCCTTTTAAGTTTCATAACAGGTCAGTTTACTCTAATATTAACGTAAACAACACAACGTTTGAGCCACTAGACTATGTTGCACGTTTGTAAGGCTGACACAACACAAGCGGGTGTGGCGTCCTCGTTAAATCAAAGTCGGCTGGACCGGAATTTGGGTATTACGTGTTGACATTCGTCATGTGTATGGTTTTCCTAATTACATTAATTTAATTCGTATCGACAAAGCCGTAGTCGTACTCTCCCGAGATGGTAAACAAACGTATTAAAAACTACTCAATGTGGTGTTAAACCAAAGCCAGGGGAGATATACGGGACAGTCAGCATAATTAGTACACAATATACATCATGTACGACGTGGATGACAATGACTGTATTATTACGTTGGTCTGATCATTTATTTGAGTGTTTACAAATATTTGGTCGAGGTGTTACAATAGCCAGCCGTTAGTACCTATTAATGTTCCCTTTTTATATTTAATACCCACCAACACCAACAGACCAGATGATATCTTAAGCCTGCATCATAATTTTTATAATTATTCTGCATTATAAATTGACGTCGAATCATCGAAGAGATATCGCAAACAACGTTCTGGTTTTCCAAAGTCGTCAAACATATCATACCATTATTTATACCTCTGCGCGTATGTTTGCGATTTCTGTAAATATTGTGTTTCTTTGGTATTTAAATGCATGCAGCGTGCGTTCAATAATTTATTTAAACATCTATCTCGAAGAAGTTATTACTAAAAATTTTTAGACAGTTATCGTACAAACAGGGAAGTGTTATACATGAACTTGAATAGTCAATAGTGTTAAAAAGCCAGTAAGACACTGAGATCTAATGTTATCTCTTTGTCGTTTCTCTTCTCGGATAGAATATCGACGGAGAATGTACAGGGTCACACACACACACGCATACGTCAAACCTTGTTTACATCACCAAGACGGATGAGTTTTAATTGTTTTATTAGTATGCTTGAAAGCAACGATACATCATTTTGTTTTCGAAAAACGAATCTGAACCACGAATGTGAGTTATTACTATCTGTACCATTTTTTAAATGTTGAGGGCTCGTGTAGAAAAAACAGCCTCATTCTTCATATCATGACGTAGTTATGACGATATTACTCAGTATGTAATCAAATTAATCTTGAATTCAAATTTCAAGTTTTAATTAACACGGTACTAACAAGTTTTAAAAACAACACGGTATCTAAAAATAATTGTTGACAATTTCTATAGTTATACGTAGCATAAGAAAGTATAAAAACAACATTCAAGATGACATTCAAAAAAAAATATTGTTATTCAATACTTTCGTGATCTTATTTGAATATATACTTGAAATATAATGGGAAGTGTCGTGAAATGGCATACCTATGCATATTTTAATGTATATTTCTTACAAAAATCCCTATAGATGATATGCATACAATTTTTTTTTAAACTAGTTGTAAAGTAGCTTATTAATAAGTATGTTTTTAAGTGTAGAAACTAGAAATGTAAATTGGAGCCTTCAAAATTAAAATCAACATTCGTCTGTATTTGGTCCAAAGGTGGTCAGTTTTTACACCGCAACTGAAAATGTGTTCAAGCCATCAAGGAGCTATATCGGTTTATTGTTGTTCGAATCATTACAAAACAATATTTAAACCAAATTAGCCGTACTACTTACAGACGTATTTATATAGGTTTGTTGGAAGTGATTATCGAATAATTAGGATTTCGAAAGCAATTTTAAAATTAAAATAATGTCAAAATAACGACTTGTTGAAATGTAAAGACAATATAGGAAAACGTATAAACTTTCGATACGATTTAATTTCTAGTTTATCATAAAATTTTAACTAAAATGGTTACTACTATAACTATGGACCTAATAATATAATAATGTTATTAGGTTAAAATGTATTCCATAATTAATAAATAATATTTATCGATAACACGAAAATAGAATTAATTAATTTAAACTAATGATTTCCACGGGTAAATATTATACGTATAAAAGCGAAATTTTCATTTTTATCTAGAGTGAAATTAATATAATATATATTTTCAGAATCGTCACCGCCAGAAATTTTAAAAAAAGCAGACCAATGATGATAGGTTATATATTTCTCCACGTTATTTATACTTGGCAAATACATTTGTATAGTTTTTTTTTAAATTGCCTATTTGGGATACGGCTATTTAACATTTTGAATCCGCAATATTTTTTACTCTAATGAACTATGAAAACTTAATTTAAAAAAGAAATAAACATTTTCTCTCGTTTAAAAATGACCCGGTGAAATATTAGAATTAACTTGTTTAATTGTTTGGAAAAATTGAAATTACGCCCCTGTCATTTCAGACGGAAAAAAATAGGATATATTCAAAGGGTGCCAACTTTAGACGAAGATATTTATGAAAACCAAAAATTCTTAATGTATATAATATGCATATATTATAACAGAAATAGAATGAAAGCTTAACTTTCATCGGTGTAGAATCGACAAAGGAAAGAGGTGAGTAAGCGGAGAATATATATTTTTGAACTTTAAAAGTTATGAGTGGCTTAAAATTTTGAATATTTATTTTACCAAATGTGTCATAAAATAATTTGAAATAAGCCAAAGACAAAATATTTTGCACCGACAGACATATAATATTATAATAGTTTTATAAATGGAAATAATTTATTAAATACATTTGCATACAATTTCATCAATAGTGAAAACGCTAAGAAAACTTCGATAACATTTATACAAAAATATTTTATTTTTTATGATATAAAGTCACTAAATGGTAACTATCAGAATGGTCATATGCACTAGATTTTTTTAGATCAAAATGCACTAAACGTTTCGTACGTGAGATTCAGAAGAATGACGATGACCTTATTTTTAAAAACATTAATCTATAATAGTAAACTTCATTTTATTACGTCACATAGCTGAAAATGATTTATATGTCGGTATTATAAAAATACGTATATAGATAAGCTATTACGTATTACCATTGAATAAATATACTAATATTACTAGCTTATCGTATTTTGGATTATTCTGATCAAATATAATGCCTTGAATTGAAAAAGATATGACTACAGTATCGAATATAAGGCAAATACAATTTGATAGTATTTACTTAGTTATAGACTTATAGTAGATACATTTTAATTTAAGTGAAAATCGAAAAATAAGAGATAGTCGAGCATTAAATGTATGTGCTTATAATTTATTTTAATTTATATTTCTATCGAATATTCATTAAAATATTTTTTAGTATAGAATAACACTAAACGGGTTTGAATTTCTTTTTATATCATAGTGTTTAAGATTATAACCAGCAGCAGAAATGTTGCCACTTTAATTATTTTGAATTTTTAGC
Organism: Periphyllus acericola; assembly: GCA_949715065.1. Taxonomy (NCBI): domain Eukaryota; kingdom Metazoa; phylum Arthropoda; class Insecta; order Hemiptera; family Aphididae; genus Periphyllus; species Periphyllus acericola. Next base: position 17,091,773 of record OX454265.1, read on the forward strand.
TCATATTATTCAAACATAATTTCGGAGTACTAGATAAAAAATAATTTTTGGTTTTATTAAAGTATACTTGAATAATAACCAAAACCTACACATCTTCGCATCAAAATCACGTCTGATAAATATCTAATTACTAAGATGATTATATTTAATTTATTTAATAAAATATACCATAGATGGATATTATTTTGTTACTAATATTTTTTTTTAACTAGGTAAAATTACTAAAAAGTTAAAATTATCTCAAATTTATACGAACACAGAAAATATTATTATTACAATAATAAAATTTAGTATTCGATATGAATGTTTTATGGTTCCAATTCATATATTTCATAACAATTATATCTACTTAATAATCCAATTTCGAAAATACACTCCTCCATTTTTACATATTATTAGTTATTTCACTTATTACAATCAATAGTTGTGTATTCATATTAAAATGATCGTTAAATTTGAAACACCGTACATCATGGGCACCCATTGTTATTGGAAGCATGACAGGGCACTCGCCCTCCCCGGAAAATGTTATTATTCATATAAGTATAATATGAAACAAATAAATTTGATTATATGTTATTTACTATTTTATTCTACTGTTCTGAATAAAATCAATGAAATAACATTAAACCCTTATTTAATTTACACAGTAAGAACTTTGTTTGCCCCCCTCCCCCATAAAACTTTTCATATCGGCGCTGTACTTCTTAATGTACTAAAAATGTATTGGACATCGAAACGCAATAGGTAATATGCTTACCAAAATGAAATGGAATCGGAAATATTTTATGTGTATCCACGATAATTTTAGTTAGAAAATAAATTTGACTTCTACGGATTTATCGATATTATGTCATTTGGACAACGTAGAAGAGTAATAATATCAAATAAGGTTTGAATTCATTAGTTAAAACAATACGAAATGTTAAAATACTGTAAAAGCAGAGGTGCGGATTATGATTGATACTGTAAGTACCTAAATGAGAATATACTATGAAATGGTTTTATTTTAAATTAATTCTTATATATTGCTATAATTTGCCTCGGTGCACTTAGGTTGAAATACGAGACATTTATTTATTTTATTTTTTTCCGTATTGTCTTTGGTCTGTAATGTGTGTGTGCTGTATACCACGATATATATAGCTGTTATTATTACCACGAAACAATTCTACCACCAACACCTCCAATTATGGTCTGGGCTGTTTGAAATTATGAATTTGATTATTGCTTTCAAAAATAATTTTCCTTGCATCATCGGCATTGGTTTTACGTGCACTTGCAAGGTCAACGGACGCAAGTCGATTGTCAGGTATTTGCACAGCGGCCATTAAACGTTTTCGCTAAATTTCGTATTCTGCGCAAGTGTTGGATAAGTGCTACTATTGAGTAAGCAAAACACGCTGCGACGAATGCATTAGGGTAGCCATTTTACCTCGACGGACGCAAACGATTGTTTTAAACAATGCAATACGTTTAAAGACATTGCTATTTTATATTTTGCAAAATAAATATGAATTTCAGTAAAGCGCTATTCGACCGTGTAATAGGTTCCGTATAGTAATTACGCACAGTTTTATTATGGAAAATGATTTACGTGTACAATAATCGTCACTGAGTTTCTTATAAATGTCATCAAAAGAGCACACTGTATTTTGTTTAATTCAATTTAACTGTAATTCATTTACAATAATATGATGTATTATTGAGTAAAAAAAATAAAATATTACCTAGTTAAAATTTTCGGTGCTCAACTGCAGTTAAGAAATAATCATTTAGCATAAAAGAGATTAAACTATAAATACACTCGACAACACTTATATACAGTGTTGTTTAATCTTCTAGAACATGACTACATATTAGCGCGAGCATACAGTTAGTTGGGCACCTACTTCAATATACGTGTAGTAGTAAATATAAAAGAGCATAAATAAACAAATTATTTCGTTTTTTTTGAATTTTGTTTACTGTTCATTTCGTATAGTACGAACACAATCAACCTTTTCTAAATGAGGATTAAAAATTTAAAACTAGAACGTTTTACGAACATCAATATGTTTTACGTGTTTACTTTTTAGACATATATCTTGTATAACTTCATATCCACGTGTAATAATCGCACGCCACGAAGGACACATTAAATTTGTACGTTTTGCTTTTATACTTTCATCGCCTGCGAATGCGCGATTTACCTATTTAGTGTGTCCTGCCTGTGGACATTTTGATGGATAATAAAGAGTGTGTGCTACTTATTTTGAGAATCACTGATCTAAGTTGTTTTTGTTGACGTTGTCCGCTGTAAAAAATTGTACTCGAAATTATGTGAAAATGTCATGCAAGGCTTAACTATTGCCTTAAACTATTTTAACGACAAACTATTGTTTACACAAAGATAATAAAATGTATACCTTTATTTTTAATCTTAAATTGAGTCTTTTTTTAAATTCTTGCATCAAATACAATTAGCTACTAAATTTGGATTTTAAAATTACAATTTGTTATATTAAATAAAATGCTAAGTTTTTATACTGGACATCTATAAGTTAATTTTGCCGACTGCGTTTTAAGCACTTAGAATAACTTAGTGTGTAGATTTGTTTATTCATTCACGTGAATATATGGTAGCTTATAAATTATGATAATGAAACAGAGCATGAAATTAAACGCAGCAGTTTATTTTTCGTAATTTTCTTTATTAGCTGTGACTACTGCAAAAGTCACTAGTTATTTTTCGATGAATCCGTAGTGGCTTAAGCAATTTGGATACATAACGACACAGGTATATTGATTTGAGTTAGGTCTTTTTAGTGTGTTGATACCCGAAGGATGTTTGTGTCTGCATAGTTTTGTCGCTAAGAACCATCTTAGTCGACCATCCTAGGGTCTAGAAACGTTGGACGCAGCTTAACCGCAGCAATGATTGACAATTAAGTTTATCCTATAATTATTAACAATTAATAGCTGTTAATATGGCGTGTTTTAACTAGAAATATGTTTCTAGGAACCTCGGAGAAAGTTGGACCATTTATTCGGTTATTCCTTTCTTTCTTTAGGCTTGATCACACCGCTCTAAAAGAACATCCAAATAAATCCATAACCACATTAATAATAGTGCATAAATGACGAATCAACAATGCGAATTTTATTAGAGTTTACTTGATGTTACACCGTTTTAGTAAAAGTAATTATAAAAGCAACCGATAAAATAGTTGTTTTTAGAGTAAAATTTATACTATTTGAGTTAAAGATTTTAATTTGTTAAATATCCGGGTGGAAAATTTTCTTTAAGAGTGAGTCTAAAGTTCAACCAGGAAAGATTTTACGACCCCTTCAGACTTTCAAGAATTCCGAAGACCGTTTGATAATTTATCGTATTTCCAATTAATATACAAATAATATCGTCAATATACCATAAATAAAAATAAAAACCGTGAACTCTACCTGTCGTATATTATCATAAATTATATTATTTATGTTTAATCCGAGTGAAAAGATGTTTTTTTTTAAATATTTTCCCCAGGATATTATTACTTTTCGTGGTCCACTGTACAATTTCGTATTTACGGTAGGTTATTAAAATAAAACTCAAAAGGGGAGAGTCGATCGCGACGGCGCGGTCACCTGTCAACCCTATACAGATCTCACGATTTAGATTAGAGTTGCGGACCCATCACTCGATGTACATTGTACACTGTACAACGTGTAATACGTCCACTCGCCCGGCCAATTGCACTCGTGCGGTCATCATAGTACAGGTGATGCACAAGCTGAAATGATTCACTGCCGGAGAACAATACTGTAGACTATATAGTGTCGTGACCCTATGCATTTAACTGAATACCGGTTCCATCACCTCGAGCACACCGGGTGGTCCACGCACAGAGTCTTAGAATCGATCGCAAAGTACACAAACGCAATTGATCGACAAACTGATCGCTCACTTGCGTACACGTGCTTATCGAAATCGTAATTAACGATGTGGTATTTGGTTACCTTTCGGAACAAAACCACTCGGGTACCGAGTGTACTGGCCGGTCACCAGATGTACACGTATGTGTACGGGAGAGAAAAAAGAAACAACGGCCTGCTTTGTACGGTATTTTGATGGCGAATGCGGAACGGCCGGTAGTGTAATATCGTATCGTGTTCAAACCTGCGGACGGAAAACATAAAACAATAATAATAACAGTCCAGTGCGGTGCTATTCGCATTGCGGCCGTGCGGTTACCTACTGTTCCGTACACAGGTATGCGTATTGAAAATTGCAACGATGAAATGACAAAAAAAAAGGAGAAAAAGTAAAATCGCCACAGCAGTATTAAATAATAAACTGAAAATGACGTCATATTCTATACTATTATAATTTCGTACGTTATATGATTGTTAATTAATTAATAGAGTTTACAATTGCTAGATTTTACTGTAAATATAAGATTATATATTTAACTTATGTACTACGTGAGTTACAGTGGCGAAGCCGTGATTTTTGTCACAGAAGGAAAAGGTGATAGTGTGATCGGTGGTCGAAAACGTTCGTCGTGGGCATGCCCGCTGCCTCACCGTTTTCATAATTTTGTTGTCTTCTGAGTGCGATATTTGTATGGTTGCCAAAATATTTTTACTAGCAAACATTTGAAAAAAACATAGTGTTTTTGATTTAATATTATGTTTTTGATATGATATTTAGACACGCATTTCTTTTATATTTTATTTTGATATTTTAACGTATTTTTCAACACTTAATCAACATCTAATTTAACCTAACGCAATTTTGTGTTTTCATTTTTATTTGAAAGCTTTTGAAGTCTGGATTATGTGTTTTTAGAGCATAACTCTAAAATTATGTTAGATGATCATTCGTTAAATTTGAGCTATGTTTAGATTTTATTATTTTCAATGTCGAGTGTAAAGACTCGAGAGAATATGTTGATCCGAAAATGTATATTCGTTTTTGAGCACAAAGTGCAATTTTCGAAATTTCAACAGATTGACAATATTTGAACTTGTATGATATTCATCCATTTTAAATAACATCAACTACAATAGGATTTTCTAAAATCCAAACGACTGATTATGAAATTTTCTTTCATTATTCAAAATCAGCTCTTGACTCTTAAATATTTTTCATTATATTGTGCGGCTCGTGACTCTCTTACCACTAGCCACCTCCCATATGCGGCGATATACAGGGTGATTTCTTAGACGTGCTTACCTCTTTTCTCTGGGCGTAAAAATTAATTTGAAATTTTTTTTTCAATGTTAATGTAATCATATAAACAATGTTTTCCTGTTTTTTTTTCCTGTCACCTTAATGTCCTGTGACGATAAAAACTTTTGTTTTTCAAATGGAACACCATATTTTTACACAAAATATCACCTAGTTAATTTTTCTGGATTATCTTGAATTAGTTGCAGTTAGCGATAACATGTAATTTCAAATTATATCATAATATTAGGTATTATAATTTATAATACTATTTTCCTCATTACTTAAATCAGAATAATTCAAGAGTACTCGTTCGAATTTTGATCTCGGTACATCAACATTCACAGAAAAATACCTCCAATGAAATACCATAGTGAAAATGGAGTGTTCCCATTTGATAAACAAAACTTTGTATTGTTACATGATATACTTAAGGTGGCATGAAAATAAAACATTTTGGAAAACATAGTTTTTATGGAAACTTAAATACTGAAAAATAAATTTCAAATTAAAGAATTTATACTGCAAAAAAAAGGTGGTGAGCATGTCTAAAAAATCACCCTATATACACACACACGTATTTTACTTTAGATTTTAATAAAAATGTATACAGATTTAAAAGTAGATACGTTTCACCTAAATTATAATTTTTTTTAAATATTCCAAATTTAATTAGTTTTATTACACGCTATATGAATATTAAAAAACAATAATTTATCTTATCCATCCAATTGTATTTGTTTATTTTATTAAAATCTGTTGAATAGTAATCTAGAATTTCAATCACGCTCTTTTTCGGCCGTTTAAAACGAATATCATATGTATACTAATTTCAAATTATTTCAAGTTTGTCTTAGAATTTTTATAGGAAAAATTAATTTTTTTTTAAATTTTTAGGAACTCAATAGGCATAGTAAGTAATAACAGTTGATATATAAAACGGCATTATAAAAAATAGAAAACTTATCAATCTGATGAAGTTTCAAATTAGCAAGGAAAAATAAAATAAATATTGTTTTCTTGTTCTACGCTTTATGAATCATATTTGTAGATGATAAAGCTAGGTAAAACACCAATAGAGCCAAAAACTAATGTTTTCGACCTTCGTGCTCTAATAATAATGATAAACGAAAGTACCTGAGTCACAGTTTATTATTATTAGCATTTGACATTTATATGTGCAATGGTGGCTGATTATGTTGGAACGTGTGATGTAATGTATTAATTATTATTGTTATTGTTTGAAAAAAAAATATGTACTGATAGAATAATAATACAGCACTATTATAGTACCGTACCTTTATGATTAAAAATAATATTAATTATAAATGTATAGTTATTGCATCTAACTAATACATAACTATTAAAGGTACATTTTGTAAGTGTAATGTGTACGTATTAAGGCCCACTTAATACAATTACATTATATTTAAGACCCTGAGCAAATTCAGGAATTTATTGATTTTGATGTATGATTTATGTTTTTTTTCTGGATTCAGTCAGAACAGGGGGTATAATTATCACAAGTTTTTTTCCTTTTTTTTGTCCTATGATAATATATATATTCGAAATGTTTCTGTTTTCTTAGTTTTTTTTTTCGTAAAATGTCGTTAAAATAATTTTGTTTCACAAAAATGAATGAGAATTGTATACAAAGTTCTTAATACGATTGAAAAATGTCGTAAATCCTTTGTCAGAGTTTAATTTTATGTTAAATGATAGAAAATTGAATTTTGACGAAATCCTCTACCCCTGTCAGATTATCAATAACATGTTTGCAATGAAAACCAATTCACTTTTAATTTTTTAGATTTTTAGATTAATTGTAAAACGTGCAGGAACGTACATCAATAAAGAAATACCTAAAAACTAAGGGAATTATACACGCGTTCGTATGCATAAATCTAAAATTAATCGCGGTCCTATTCAAATAGTACGCCGTTCAAAACGTTTACTTTTATAGTACCTAACGATATCGTTGCACACGGAGTGATATATAATTTATGAAGTTTACTCGTATCCTGGACCGTATATTGAAAAATGTGTACAATAATAATATAATATAATAATATACATAAGTATAGTTTACCCGCGTATGGTTTTGCCTAACAGCAGTTACGTGGTTAATACTTGCCGTTGTCCAGTGGGTAATTCACGTAGCCGATTTACGCCAATTATCGTAAACAATAACATCGAGTATACTCGTCATCGTTGTCCTGTTGTTGCACCGCAAATCGTATAAAACTACTCTGCGGTTTGGTTTTGGAACCTCCTCGGTACACAACATTTGTATGGGAATAAATAAAACATGTGCGACGGTAAATAGTTGACATTTATCGCACAGGGCAACATAAGGTAAATCCATGCGTTTGCTTATTGATTGAAAATAAATGTCGATAGAGCTGACCCGGTGTAAGCCTCCGTTATATTGGTTAAGAGAATCAGTCGAATTACAGACTAACTGATGTATACGATTCTTACGTTTGATAACGATTATACATGTAACGTTGTTATTGTATTTTCAACACGTGGTTAAAACAATATTGTTCTGATGTAATATAATTTATAAGTTTAGTGACTATTGTGATACCGATTTTAGCACAAACACGGATCACTGAATATCACAGTGATACATTTGAGTTACAATAATTATAGGTACGAAGCATATTATATTATAAGATGTTTATTGCATACAAAAACTTACACTCGGGCCCTGCAGAGCCTAACCGGTTCTTTTTCGATATTACTCCACACATATTTTTTGACGGCCATAAATATACATCGCGCTATTGTGTTACGCTAATACAAATATTTATTAGTTCTTGTTGGATACGGTTTTCGGTAAAAATATACAAAACAGAGATTTAACCGCGGTACGTATATATTATAAACGATGCCCGGGTAAAAAGAGGTAAAGTCCATCTTAACGTTTTTTTTTTACTACCTATTCTTGTAGATTATCTTAATCCAAATCGGTTGATATTTAAAGAACGGAAACAACTGTAGAACTCAACAGACTACTTTTAAGATAATACTAATAATATTAATAATATATTGAGTTGAAGGATAAATGTCAAGAAAATGTTGTTCAAAAGAATAAATTAGTCACGTGTCATAAGAAACAAGACTAATTAAATACTGCCCAAATGTATGAAGGAAGTCTGTGCAAAAGGGAACAAATCTAAATACATCGTGCTCTATAGGAATAAGTCACTTTTTTGATTGATTATAAGTTTGGAATAGTTTGAAGTTAATCAAATATAATAAATTTCTAGAAAGCCCACGTTTGAAGAATCAATTGAAGAACAAATATCGAAAATATTGATAAATATTTTTAGCTTTCCATGTACTGTAGACGTTTGATATTTTGGTTTTCTCAAGATAGTGTTTTCGTTCTTATTTCCTTTTTTCCGGACACCGTCCACTTTATTTTGACAGTATGAGCGATCACAGGAAAAAATAAAACGCGGTAGCTGTCCGTAACGCTTCCACACGAATAACGGTGTGGGCGCCGTTGCAGCGGGCCGTCACCGCAGACCGACCGACGGATATTTTTCACCGCAGTCGGCGAGTTTAACGCTGCGCACCGCAGGACGACGGCGATCCGCGAACGTGCGGTATTGTGTTATTAAGATTAGTAAAACGCGTTGGATTTGTTAGAACTCGTGGCCGATATCATCATTCCCGGCACGAAACGGCACGGCGTGAACGATATGTTATTATGCTAATAATGATTTGCCCACTTGACCGCTGGTACACCCCGTTCGAATCCATTTGTCTTCGCAATAGAGTGGCTTTTATGTAAGACGTATGAAAAATAAGATGGCACTCCTACGGTCTACACTGGCACTAATGAATTGACTATACGAGTATGTCAAGTTTCCGAATTAATTTTTGACCGCACGCGTCTTATCGAATTACTTTACAAACCATCGCGAGTGATCATTGGCATAATACAGTGATCATCATAATCATTTAATAATGGATAACGTACGATTTCGGTTTTTAATCATCTCCTTAGGGACAGAGTTATGCAATGTACTCGTATAATTTGAATAGTTGTTTAAAAAAAAAAAACACCGGATTCTTACCAAAATGTTTATATTCTGATTTATGACATTACAATTCTGTGTAAAACACAGTTTAATTAAACCATATAGACATCGGTTTTTTGCGTTTTAAGGTATGTTTCTGAAATGGCTTACTGAATAAGATTCCCAGTTTCAGTATATTGAATTCTAACTCCCGACAGAAATTACTTACGTACCTAAGCATGCGATGAAACGAATTCACAGCATTAATCTCTTAATAAATATAGAATAATAATTATAATAACAGAAAATATCAGGGAAAAACTATATAGCAGATAAAAATAATCATTTTTTATCCTTTGCTAACCGAAACTAATTCATAAAATATTTGTATCATTAATCATGTGCGTATAATGCTTACCGTTATAATGCAATGGGCGGGTATGGTAACGGAAAGTTTTTCATGCTAAGTAAATTTGTTGATTGACAGAAAATAACACCGTGATAATAAATACTTCGTCAATTATTTCGACTGTTGATGTACACGCGTATTGACAAAAAGAAAAAAAAACATCACGCGCGAAAGATGGTTCGATATTACTTCCAAGAGTACAATTCTATCCCTGGAATCGGGATCAATGTGGAAGAACGCTTTGTAAACAATAATAAAAAAAAAACCCCTATAAAAAGCCTTCTCGTGTCCATTGAACGTGAAATTAGCTTCTGACATTATTTATCCATTATATTTTATTAGACCCGTGTCTCATCATATGATTAAGCTTGTCCATCCACCGCGGTGAGCTTATTGTACCTTTGCCGCGAGTAACGACCCCAGACGGAGCTCTCTACGGCTCGTCTACAACGATATTGCGCCGTTATAAAATCGATTAAATTAGTGCGGACACAATAACGTGAATACCCAATAAGCGATTAGCGTGATCGCGTTTTGTACTCGCAAAGGGGCAAAAGACGCTGACGAACAAAAATTATAATACGCATTACGACATTATATAACGTAACAACAATAGTTTATACAAGCTATTATACATAATTGTTTTTGTTTTTTCATATTCGTCCTTTGTGTCCGCAGATCGTTATAGCCGTTCCTGGCGGTAACGTGCAGGTAAATATATCCGTATAAAATAATCGATGGTTTATACACAGCGGTTTACATAACTTTATTACGAGACGTATACTCGCCACCCTGTCTCTATATATCAGACACGCATATATCATATACTCTATAAGTATTTATATGAAATATAAAATACGGATATTCTTACAAAAAAAGCATCGAACGGGAGGGTGCATAAAAACGATTTTAAATAATAGCAGTTAGCAGTAATATATATTACTCCTATACTGTTAAAGTAATGATTATTACAACGCAGTGTTTAAACGTGATTTTATTCTGGCTGAGGCCCCACCGGGGTAGACCGGGGCAAGGACGTAAAGTGTGATAGTACATTGGATCGACTGTATGGTGAATTCGAAATTATTAGCGACCTGGCTTGTAAGTTGTAAGGTGTAATTTTGTCAAAATCAGTTACAAGTATGTAATATTTTTACTAATTGTTCCTACGCGTTCAAAGGATGCACGTTGTGCAACTGTAAAATTTAATTTTATCACAACTTTTAAACTTAACTGCGATTGGCTGATTGACTTAAACAACTCAAATATTATAACCACTGAAATAATTAAAATAGTTGTTTCGGAATTATATCAGTAGAGTTAAAATTAAGAAAAACGTTTCAATATATTAATTATTTTTATGAGCTAAAAATTTAAAATATTATAATATTGTATAGTAGCCATAGCACCATATCGAAAGTATACCATTGATACGAAAATCAAAAACAGGAGACTTAAGCTAAGAGTTTCTCAAAATATACCGATACCGTATATACCTACGTACAAAATATCTCAACAATGGTTCTGGGTCACCAATGTCGGAGTCAGTTTAATATAGTACAGTACTCGTATATTATACACCATTGTAGTAACTAACAAAGATGGTTCGATTCCAATCGGGTCCAAAACAGTCTCGTACTTTTCACACAGTATTCCTGAACTTTTACCGTACGTCAATGCATTTAATTTATAGGTTCATGTTATTTGAATTTATTTATTATATACCTGGAAATCTAGTAAGATCAAAAAGGAGTGCGCTGCGTAAACGTATATGGAATAACACAATAAGTGTGCTTTTCTTTACGTGTTCGCGCGTACGTATAAAGCTTGGCATAAAATGTTTAACGAGTCTCATCGTTATAACAGCTGCAGCGGTGAGCCAATGAGTGTACAGAGCGAGGCGATTAAGTGGTTTGTGTTTAGTATTCGGTACTCCAGTATAGGTATTCCTACGTATCTTTTAATCGATGGTCCTATACGTAATAAGTGAATCGTCCGTGAGATTACTGGTATATTATAATTTATAAACGAAACAGGGCATTCAATTCACAAGCAATCTCAACAGCATTCATATAACATTAGGACGGGAGTATTATTACGAAAAAATAATGTTAAGTTTGAGGAAATTCTACAAAACACTCATTATTCATGACTATTAATAGTTTTATAAGTCTTATAATAACTCTAATAATAAAATGAACAAAAAGTAAAATATATTATGAGCGCAATGAGCATAATATTATGCAGCATTATTGCGTCGTCGTTTATTTGTACGCGGCGACCACGTACCATTCGTAGTGTTAAAAACAAGTCTCAACCACAACGGAAAAACTCGCTTTTAAATTGTTTATTATCACTAGGATTGGAATTTGGATGCAAATTGCGTTTTTAGTAGTTTACAACATTTTTATTTATAGATCCAAGGAAATCGTTTCTTTACAGTATAGGTTTTATGCACAAGTTTTAAAACAATAATATACAATTCTATAAGAAGTTAAAATGTTAAGTTATAAAATCATTCCAGTGCGTTAATACCGTTCGAAGAAAACACATTTTCAGTGCGTTATTTTGAAATTTTTTGGCTCGTCTTCGGGGTTTTCGGTTCATTACATTCCCAGCCATAAATTATTATCCATTATCAATATTGTACGACCAACACGTGTCGTGTTATTTCACGGGTCAAATAATATTTTTGATTTTCGGTGTTTGGAAGCGACCGCCGCCGTGTGGGAAACCATTCGAATGATTGCCGTGGGTCGATATTTTACATCGCGACAACCAGAAAGGTGATGAACGATAATTCAAATACGATTTGTGCGTCACCGATTCGTAAAAAATTTCGATTCGAAAAATATCGAGCAACATATTATTTAATTTGGAAATATAATTTATTTCACGTTGAGAAACCTCATAAAGTGGAAAACATAATGCTATGGCAACAACCAGACGATCAGCGTTTACCCTCACGTGTACTTTTTTAGTTTCTAAGTGAAACGAGGAATGTATTGGTCTTATCGTGATGTGTGTTTTTTTTTGTCTATGGATACGATTTCAACCAGAATGATCGCTCTGATCATCACATTCATAGGAAGTTTCTGATGAGAAATGTTGACTAGTTGGTACGTGAAAGGAGTTAATTTTACGAAACGCCCAAAAGATTTCTTATTAATTGCAAATACTTGATAAATAGTAAAAAAAAAAAAAACGACAGCATTTACCTCTTTATAATCCACTTGATGATGACCTCTTTCACTCGGTATCGTTTTTTGATAGCAACATAGTGCATTATTGGTTTCAAGTTTAAAAGACCAATACAGTTATGTCATTCGCCCGTCCCCGTATTTCACACGTCCTAGGAGTTTCGCACTCTTTTTTTTTTTTTATCAAAACGATTGAGCCCGCGTGCTTTTCGTTTGAAATCGTTTGTAAACGAAAAACAAAAACATCATGCGTAATCCTACCCTAACCCCGCCACCGCGACTGGATTGCGACCGCGGTCGTTTATAGTATACCGACGACACTAAGGTGGGGGGAGGGGAGGGGCACGATGCGGGGGGATGATTCATCCGCTGACGCAGTGTTCGTTGAACTTTATAATATATATACTATCACATGCGTCAGACGGCCGACCGACGCTACCGACGCGTGTTGTTGTAGTATAATATACGGCACGGTATTTAATGGAAAAACGCGCGACCTTGAGGATCGACCGGCCGATCGGGCAGCTGCAGGACTCCTCCATCTCCTTCTCCTTCTCCACCCCGACACGCCGTCCGTCCGGCGGTGTGCATGACCTCGTCGGCGTGACGCGCGCGTCCGCACGTGATTATGACTCCACGGTGTCCGCGGAAAATCCTCGTCCCGGTGCACATAGGCAGGTATAGTTAACTGGTCGATCTTTCTAGGAATATAGATCGATCGTTGTAAAAATTAATTTTACCATCCTTGGTCGATCGCGTGATAAATAATTGGATAACGTGGATATATTGCATTCTAGGTATGCTTTGGACTTTTTTTTTTTGCTCATCAAACAAATCTCTTCTTATAGACCTAAATTCTCCTGGATGTCGATCACCAGGAGCTTAAAATTTCAAATGTAGCTCACTTGTTTGAAAAGGTTGGCCACCCCTGATATAGGAGGATACAGTGTTATGCCGCGATTATCCACTATTATTATTATTATCATTATCACGCGGGTTTTCGCTATTGTCGCGACGGACGACTACGCGTGTTCGTAGGACGTGTTTTTCGTGTGTTAACAAACGCAACAGTTACATTACACTCGTATTGGCAGTGCCCCAAAGGATAATTGCGCGCGTTTGTGTTTATGCGATTCTGCAGCGTACGTATCGACGAATACTTCTCCCTCTGGTAGGTAGCTCTTGTTCGCGTTATACGTTACAGCCAGATCAATAGAACAATGATGGATATTAAGAAAACGTTCGATGAATATTGAATTCTCGTGACTATTATATCCTAACGAGTCGTTCGCCTGCGTAAACGCCGATCGAAATCATAATTTTTGATTTCGCTATCGTATATAAATAAACCCGTGTGGGTATATTATATACACGCTATAGTAACGCACACTCTGATGTTTATGTAAAACAAATAACGCGACGAATAAACTCGAGGACGCGCATATTATACGAGTCGGTGAACTCGGTTTAGTATACCGCACGATATCCGACAATGGTCTTATATTATACACCCCGCGTACACTATACCGAAACGGTTTTGGCGAAAAACTTCTTAAAACTAGCTCCATCGAAATCACCCGGACAAAAAATTCGATCGTGCTTGTAAATAACCAACCGGAAAAATGACGCGGACTTTCGCGTCGAAAATGTCTCGGACCGCATAGATCTTTCACTAACGGTGCACTATAACAGTACCGATACGGTGCGAGTCATGAAAGCTCCTATGCGTACATGAACGTAAAGAAGCTTAATGTTACCCTTTCGCCGCTTGTTTTGATTAGAGCGTAACAGTTACGTTAGGAAAATTAAAAATATTTCCACAAAACACAAAAAAGGCTTAAAAACGGAAAATTAAATTTTAAAACATCTTTTGGTCAGAATCGGGTTTTTCCTCGGTGATAGCAGTGTTCTGGCGCGACGACAAAACGAAATGCAAAATTCTACCAAATCCTAGCTCAACTAGTAATAATCACGAAGTTCGCGTCGAAATATCCGAGGGCCGACGCGTGTTGCCGTCGTCCACGTTCGTCGTTACATCGCAGATTTTGTGAAGCATGTGTGTGCGCGTGTGTGAGTATGTGAGAGAGAGAGAGAGAGAGAGAGAGAGAGAGAAACCGAGTGAGAGAGATGGAGCGTGATCGTTGTCATTCCGTCTACTCTGCGTGACGAGAAGGCGTGCGTGGAGCCGATGACGACGGCGACGGACGGACGGCGCGGTAGCAGCAGCTAGTAGCCACAGCCAACAGTATAATATTTATACAAGTGTATACGTATGAAGACGGATAAGTACAAAAAGATTTTTTTTTTCTATTTTACTTACACGACATCGTAAACAACCGGTGATTAATTATTCATGACCTCCGAGGAGGCGGCGGCGGCGGATGTGCCGATAGTCTGTACACACGTACTTGGGTATTTCTATATTTTTTTCTTATTCCACGCACTTCTCTTACCCGCCACCAAAGGACGCGGTACTGTTCGGAAGAACGAGTGTATACGTATAATATAATACATATTATGACCACCACCGCCGGCTGCGCTTAGTAATACATAACTGAAACTGTATACATATTACATGTATATATATATATGCCGTTGTGATCTTTGCCATCGAAAGTCGTCGGTTTAACGACCATCGAACGTGGCGATAACGCTTGCGAAGGAGGTGCCGACCGTTTCCTTTGATCCTCGTTTCCTGGACGGCGAATACCTAGATCATACGTCGTAAGTTGCGATTCGTGCGGAAGGAAACCTTCGTGTATATTATACGCATGGTAATATTAAAATATGACTGTGGCAGAGGGAGGTGACCTAAAAGATGCAGTGACACCATATACAAGTACGATTATGTTAAGCGAGTAGGAGAAAAAAAGTTAAAAATCTTGATGTTAGATCGAGTACGAATTAATATGTATACGTGAATAATGGTAATCAGCTGAATGTATAATTGTATTGAAAACTAAGGTGTGTTCGTACGTGGTTCCATTATATTTATAGTTAAGGCCTAAGTGCAGCAGATAAACCAATCATCTTTACCGGAACCCAGGATTTTTATTTATCGCGAGGTTCTCATAGCCCATAGATCGATGATAAAGAATACAATATAATAATGCTTAAATGACAATTATCTTAATCCCGTCAGATATTTTAGCGTTCGTATATAGGTACTTGATGACTTGTAATATAGTCTATGACTGCTGTAATCTTTAAGTATCACATATATTAGTTTAACTGTGTTGCAGTGTATGATTGTATACGTTTTGAAACATAACTTTGTGAGCTACTATTGTCGTCGAGACGATCGAGTAATCATGGTTATCGGCTACCGATTCTCAGTAACAGCAGCAAAACAATAACTCAGTAGGCCCAGAACGGTTCATTTAATTGGCATCGGAGCTCATATATAGTTCATGTATAGTTCATATATAGTTCTTTGCAGTCCAACTAGCGATTCATAACAATATTGGTAACACTATTCATTGTGAGAGGCTTATTAAAACGTTTAAAAATCATATAGT
The DNA here is from genome assembly GCA_949715065.1 of Periphyllus acericola. Classification (NCBI taxonomy): domain Eukaryota; kingdom Metazoa; phylum Arthropoda; class Insecta; order Hemiptera; family Aphididae; genus Periphyllus; species Periphyllus acericola. Next base: position 17,108,140 of record OX454265.1, read on the forward strand.
GCGTAGAATTTGTTACAGTCATTCACATCAGAACTTTTTATGATGTTATTGTTAAAAATGGTTAAATTTGACGACTAAACGAACAAATTTCATCATAAATTGACGAAAATTTTTTTATTACATGAACTTTTTTGAAGAACTTATGAAATGTTATCTTTGTACACATTTACACGCTTAGCTGATACTACCATGTCCCTATACAGATTATATTCTAATATCTAATGATATATAATTGAAATGTATAGTACATTTTAGTTTACTTCGGAAGAAACCCCCACAAATATCTTGAGGTTAAAAAAAATATATGGTCGTGGAGTCGCTATTCGCTTATTTTGACACATAAAAGACTTAAATCTAAATGTAGCACGTATTATAAAAATAGTCGATAAAATTACGTGTATATAGGATCTGATACATCGTACATTTGTGGTAACTAATTTATATTATATTACTTAATGCCATAGAAAACCTAGAGAATTGTATACTCCTTCCTGGCACTCTTACTTAATTAGTAAAGAGAACCAACTAATGTGTGACATATGCCTTAAAGCATTAACTATAAAACACATAATTGGGAAATATACAAAATATACTGCATCACCTAAACCGAACCTAAACATGCCCCTCGACATAGCAAAAGCTCTTGAAGAAGCGCATTCAATGATGATTATCAACTTCCTAATTGTAAAATCTCACATAGTATTAAATGTAAATAAACATACTATGCAACACAATGTAAAACCATATGACAGGCAAATAACCATTGATGTTGAAGCTTTATTGCTTTTAAATAAAAAAAATTAGCTTAAAATCGAAATTAAACATCTAATGAATAAGATGATAGAAAAATAAATTTAAAAAAAAAGTAAAATATTAATTTAATTTAAAAGAGAGAAAAAAAATAAAAAAGTACAATAAACGTATACACGCACATACATTTAATAGCCTTATGAATACGAGTGTTACCTAATTTATTACATTCAGTGTATCTTTCAAAACTGTCAAACATATTTTCGTTAAATCTGAGTTATTTAATTCATGGGTATTATAGACATTTTTCGTGAGCCCAGATGACTATAGCGTTTATTTTCATTTTTAGCCTTATAGGTAGTTGAACCAATGTGGTTTCTGTCATGTAAATTTCAGATAACACCCGTGCCTAGTTAACTGTGTGTAAATTGAATACAACGAAATAAAATCCTTTGTTAAATTATGTATTTGAGTTATTGAATTATCATACAAGATGAGACATTAAATTCTTATAACACGATATATTCTCGCTCAGGATAGATCTACGGCTATATATAGCCTTGAATAATAATTATTGTTTATATATTGTAATAAGTTAATAACGTGCAGAAGTATTGTGTTAAGATGTTAACCACGATGGCTGAGAATGAATAATTAATAATTTAATACGAAGTACGCATTTTTTTTTTTAATATTTAACGAATACAACAATCAATAAGCTGCGTATATTATGTAATAGCTGTCAACCATAATATTATCAGAACGAAAGAAACGACGATATTGTAATGATAATAACTGATATTACAATACCGATGGGGCGAAAATTGATGTAATACAACTTACAAGGTTACGGCATTTTCTATTGCTTGGCGGCAGCGGCGAAAGACATATTTTACATTGAATCGTATACCCGCGTGGACTGGAAAAATAATGACTATTTACATTTCAAATTAATTATAAATCTTCGCCATGTAATACCGCTGTAATAGGTCATAGTCATTTCCTACAAACAGTATTTGAGAATAAATGCACTATAGTAATATTATAATACGCGCTAGTGCCTCACACGACACACACAAATACATACACCTACGTTTATTCGCGAGATTTGACAATAGACTGTATTTTACGTCCGATGGGAAATACACTGCTCGAGAATAAATGAAAAAATAAAACTCATTTGGACGAAAGTGATAAAAAAAAAAAATTGTTTTACTTTTAAGGGGTTACTGCCTTGGAATTGCCTACACACCGTTCGTGACATAAATCATGATTATATAATATGGGATAACATATTCAGCACCGCGAACTCCTTGGTATTATAATGATATGGCAATACACACGTGTATATATTTCTCAGTCGAGTTATTAATAATGAAAAAAAATACGGTTAGGTGCGTATTCCAGCAAATCGTATTTGCATACGCATAGTATGCGTAGTACACTTTATCGTTTGGTGAACATTATTCTAATTTCTAGTCCTGAGCCGAATTAAAGTGTTTATTGTTTGCTTAAGATATGCTCTTGCACAATACCTTTATAGCGATAAAATATACACATTTTTTTTTTTTTTAATCTTATGATTTAAGGCTAGCACGTTTTCAAGATTTTCAATAATACTGAATATTAAATTACGAAACTAAAACGAGAAAAATACACCTACATCACGTGGAAAAAACAAATGCGAACGTCGTATTAAACATAATGTTGCTGAAATAACTATTCTGATTCTGAACTAAATTATTCACTTCGAATGAAGATTTGAATATCTTTATGATTTTTGTTTGGTTTTTTTCCCTTTTAGTTTCAATGTTTCGGCATATCATTATGGGCGTGTATTATGTGGAAGGATAATGGTGGCGAAGTATGTATTATACCAGTCGGATAATAAACAAAAATATTTTCGAGTCTTATATAATCGAATCTTAAGGTTCATAATATTTATGTAATATACATCACCTGCATAAATAGATGATGTTTGCCGTATTAGGTACCATGTTGTTGTACGTCAAGTTTTAAGATTTATTTTGTTCCTATGGATACAACATTATAATATTAGGGTTCTATGTTGATAGCGATTTGAAAATAGTTTATGTGAAAAAAAAATGTATTCTGGATTGATTGTATTGATTGTATACAATGGATACGATGTGCACCTGTTGGGTTGATCAATAGTTTTTAGTTTTTACGAAATAATTTTAAACAATGTTGAGCTTGATAAACTGTAAACATGTTACACGCACGTCGCGTAGTAAAAATGTGTTCATTAGTTCTGCGGAAGGAGGATTTCTGTGTGTAGACGACTTAATATCGTGGACTTGCCGTAAAGGCAGTCGATTCGGCGAATCGATTTTCGTTAGTCCACAGAACGTTGTTATTATAACATTATGTAGACGCTTTGTTTTCAAATTACTTCAATTTCCCCGTCGGCGTAATGTGAAAAATCCGTACCAACGCTCTGCAAAATAAACATTGGCCAACTTAGAATCGCCCTTGATTTTTATTATGGCACACGAGCTTGACATACGTCGTGACGTAATTTTAGTTTTTTTACGATTATGTTTTACGTGTCTTTCTCACATAATACGCGTGTTTCGTTTTCGCCATAATACTTATGTGTTCGTAAAAATAAAATATTACATTCGGACGGAAGCCGGAACGTATCTTTCGCCATATCCATTACGATTTCCTGACAATAACCATCGACTGCGGGTTTACTGATAACATTGTATTCGGCGGTGTTAAATGCATCGTCTACACTTCTACAGTCTACACGGTGTAGCGTATGAGTTTGGACAGGCGCTGTAAATTATCCTTGTTTAATTAATATACATGGGTTATCCATGGTATTCGGGCGTTGTACGTTTACGATTGAATGTCGTCGGAAGAACGTCACTCGCCATCGTCGGAGGAAATACCTGCACACCGTATTGAAGTCAAAACGAAATGAACGATTATAAAGACAGAGAGCGCTACAAGCCTGTCTGTTCTAAAGGAAATTACATGACTTTCTTGGATTTTATATTTTCAACACCGTTCAACTTAAAATTGTACTCAACGATTGTTCGAATCTTTATTTGCGCTACTACAATTGTTTTCGTGTGACCATCAACATATATTATGCGCCCGCAACAAATTAATCGATTATTATCATGATTATAACTCATAGTTTATCATATTGTAATCGATTTTACGTTTTAACTACATGCCAATTGATTATATGATAACATGTCCCGATGTCCAAGTTAACTTCGATGTATTTTGTGTTCCTTGTTTTATTTTATTCGGCCAAATAGCAACTATTATTGAGTACGAGTTCCATATTGGAGTATTACAATTATATTATTCCGTATTCCTTTTTTTCGTGTCAAAAATAATATTTGTGAGTGTAAATTTGTGGTTTGAAAACAATATCAAAAGTATTATAAAGTTGATTCCGTGTAGATTCTTCATTTAAAAAAATTCTGTAAGATATTTTGGGACCGATAATACAGGATAATTACAGTGTAATTATCTATGTATCTATTTTTATTTAATTGTAATTTTCACTTTTTACAGCCAAGTAACAGTACTTATGAGTTATGATGAACGAAAAACAAGAAAAATGTCTTAAAGCATTGACAAAGGATAATAGATAGTAATAAATTCACTATAAACATTAATTTATCCCAAAAACCATTTTTTAAGCGACAAATAAGGCGAATTGAATCCGGCCACTTTAACGTTAAACGATGCACGAAATTAATTGAAATCAAACACAATTTGAAAAAATATATTATAAAGTTATCGCAAAGCCGAGAAACTTGATGGGATCAATTCGGTACAGCTCTGCAACGAATATAATCGAGAAAACGTTCAAGTGTTTAGTGTGTTGTCAAAGTATGTGATATGTGACCAAGTGCATAATAAGTACCCTGTACCCTCGCCCAGGGATCAGTAGTTTAAAAAAGAGCATCAGAGGAACACACTCGATGGAGTAGTTAGAATAACCTGATAACCATCACGGCGAAAATTAAACTCTCACGATAAATCAATTTCAAAGGCGTAAGAAAGAAAGGCCAGTGCTCTTTTACACAAAATTTAGTACAATATAATGTAAGGATTATAATACCCACGACGATCAAGATGCGCGACGCGCTTCGTAGCTGGAATACAGAATTCAATAAGTCGGGATAAATATTTGTGCGGTATGCGCGGAACCTACATTATGCTATGGCGGTGTGTTGTAATGCACAATTTAATATTTATTGGTTTGTATAAAATGTAATTCCGTCGGAATTACGTTTTCCCGCGCAACGCTCGGTTTTCGCACTTCGTGGTTATTATTTCTTTCCTATTCCCGACCCCCGTGCGGCGGCGGCGTGGGCGATTGTAATCTCGGCTCGAAGAAAAAAAATGTTCAAAAGGTCTATTGTAAACTCGGCCCTTGTTTTTTTCAGGTAAAAATTATTATCGTGTAATCTCGGCCCAAATAATAATATTCTTATGATATTTGAGAACCATTTAGCATTACCCAGAGGACACCACGAGGAGGCGATTCTCATTATCCTCCAAAAATTATTTTAATTATGTAGAATGAAATTCGTTATATTAATATAAAAGTGTGTAAAAATGTAATTTGGATTTTATTTGAGTATTCAAAGCAAAAATTATAAATAAAATGTATTTATGTAAAAATCGTAAGTATAAAAAAAGGATACAAATATAAAATTATTGTGTAATCATGTAAGATTATAATATAAATTTAATTTTTTAAGTAAAAAGCCATATTTTTGACGTATTCACTCACCGATATTTCCTTATTTTTATATTTTTTAAGTGTTTTTTCTAAGATTTCTTTTTTTTTTTAGTTTTTGTATTTTGAAATTTAAATTGTGTATTTAGGCTGTTAATTTTTTAATTTTTAACAACAAATTGTTCATGATAAGATACAAAAATGGTCGAGCCGAGTTTACAATCTACCTATTTTAATATCTTAAATGCCCGGGCCGAGTTTACATCAAAAAGGTAACCGCGGGCCCAGTTTACATTTGCCCGCGTGCGTATAGCGAAAAACCCTGCGCGACAGGGGTCAACGACAATCGGCGGCGGAGGTGCTTGCGCGATTTTAATCCGAAGAATGTGCCGCGAGTGCTTCGAATACGACGCGGACAACGAGATGAAACGGAGCTATGGCGGCGGCACCGCGGATATTATACTCGCGCGCGGTGAAATTTATGTGCCGGTCGCGTACAAAAGGGCCGGGGAAGGAGCAAAATACGAGGACGAAAAAAAAAAAAAACGAAATAAATATGATACGACCGATATCTACAATGTCGCAGCTGATCCTTCAGCGGTAGCGGTTACGATACTTGCGATTATGCTTCATGAACTGGTACGTGTGCATGTGTGCGCGCGTATGAGTGAGTGTGTGTGCGACGAAAGAATGGTAATAATAGTAACGATAATAATAAGACCTCGTGCAGAGTGGGAGGGCATTTAGCATTTCAGCCCATGTGCGCGTTCTCATCGTTAACCGGTTTGACGGATTTACGAGCTCGCGTACATTTTCGTCTCGAGCGAGGACGTGTCGACTAGATCTGTAGCGACTCGATAAGCATGACTATAGACCAAGGGTCGGCAATTAATTTCTATGGCGGTCCAGATAATTTGAAAAAAAAATGTTCGGGGGCCATAAAAAATTTAATATAATAATAATAATTTCACAATTTTATTGTTAAAAGTTTAATGAGAAAAATGACATTTTTTGTCTTGAGCCAGTTTTTTAAAATTTGCTACTCTTGGTGAAGAACTAATGTGCTGAGTGTTTTCAAGGCGGAGAGCAGTTAATCTTAAACGATATTTAAAAACGTCATTTTGGAGAATGATAAAATTGAAAAATATTTTTGGCGGTCCAGTTATTTCCACTCCACGGGCCGGACTTGGCCCGCGGGCCGCCTATTGCCGACCCCTGCTATAGACTATAGCGGGCACCTGTATCGAATTAAACGCATTTTATGATAGCGACGTATGTGTATATTAAACATTACGCGTACAGCGAGGAGACGCGGAGGGTTGTAATCGAAATACGATATGGAACGATATACACCATTTGGCATTAAGTACACGAGTGTTTTTTTTTCAAATACCTTTGAAACTCTTGAAGTTTGTCCAGGCGAGCAAGAATGATCGACATCGGAAGCATTCTAGTTTAATCGGTACCTGAGGAAACTATGCTTACGTAAGTTGTCTTGCCGCAAAGGTAGGTATAGAGACTTTCTTTGATTCTGGGTTATCTCTTGGTGTTCGTTTAGTAAGAGGATTTATGTCGGGTGCCTTGAACTCGTTTAGTTCCTCATTCTGTGTCAAGAGGGGTTTGATTATTTCTTTTGCTGTTAGATGTTTGTCTATATTGTAGATGATAAGTTTCGGTTTTAGTATGGTTTTTTTCGTAATCTTATGGTTTTTCATCTTTAATAATATCGACTGGTTTGAGGTAGATGTCTCCTGTTTTTAAAGTGATGTTTGTTAATTTTGGTTTCTTGGTCTTTCTGGTTATCTCTGTCTAGAGGTCTGTCATTAACTCTGTGGAGTTCTTTCCTTCCACATTTTTAACTATGTAGCTTGTTCCTGATTTTTTTGATTTTCTGAGGAGCGTTAAAAACGCGACTTTCCGTCGCAACCGCAGAAATCTACTTTTTTTTTGTGATCAGTTAACAAAGAGTAGTGATAAATTTTATTCAAGATCAATTCATCGGCAATCTATTCACATCAATCTGAGCGCACTAGAGTGTGCCGTCAAGTTCTAGTAATGCAGTGTTCCGTGCGTATCTTTAAAGGAATTGATTCACCCGGTTTTCTGACCCTCATATCTCTGCATCCTATTGAGACAGGCTTTTGAAATTTGAAATATGAGGAAAATATTTCGATTCAAGTAACAAGTAATAACAAGTAACAACGGTCGTCAACTGACAATAAACACACACATACACACACATTTATATTATACTTTCAAATTTCACGATTTTTATGTGATTTGTGAAACGTTTCATAAAGTTGACGTCTTCAGAAAAAGTCCAATTATTACTTACATATTATAGCTGGGTATTTTTTCTTTTTCTTTTGTTATTCAAGTTAAGATTAAACCGTATTATAGGTACTGTTTATACAAAAATTACATTTTGTTTCGTCCCCGTCTTTATTCCACGATGTATACCGATGAAAGAAATAAAATAAAAAACAGTTAGTAAGAAACTGATCTATAACAAGTAAATCAGTTTCGATCAAGCGACTGCACACAATATTTTTTGAATACTGAATGCACCTCGTGCGTCCATATTCACCGTTCACAGAAGATCGTTTGACATTAATAATATGCGTAATAGTCGTGATACAATATGTACACGGCACGTCGCCATAACGCCGAGCACAGTAACAATAAGTCCGTCGTCATCGCGGTTATAAAATCAATTGCGGTTGACACAGGCTTAAACGCGCGGTAACGGTCGTCAGATCTCCGCGACGAATCGATTGTACCTATTATAACTGCACCGATCGCGTTCGCGGACCTTATCTCTCGCACCGAGAATCATAGTACGAGCGAAGACTTGACGCAGTACTATTCTGGTCGGGTGGGCGTAACATTTCAAATGTTTCACATAATTTACGGGTTCCACAAAAGCACTCGTTTCGCGCGCTTACATTTTTACTTTCACGGATAATCTCTAATTCGTGTTCCTGACACAAATCCGCGTAAGAATCAACAGCAAGAAGTTTAACTACGATATTATCTTGAGAGGTACAAAAGTTCTTGTCGGGAAGATCAGTCTACTTTGTGACACAAAATGTATTCACCAACAAAATATAAATGGTATCAGCCGGTATCTATTTACAATATAATATTATATTAATATGTTACGGATGAATGCATCGTGCATTTTAAATTCTGAGCAAATCGAGTAATGTATTGTTTTTACAATGATGCTTATTTCTTTTATTTACAATTGGGTTGTTTACCTATTTATACTGATTAGCGACAAATTTTTAATTGAAATATAATTTTAACCTAACCGTATCGCTGACATCGTTTGCATTGTGGTAGAAAACAAGCATGGTGTGGTTTTTCGACCACTATTTTGAAGTTTAAGAGGGAGGGCAGTTGTTAAACGCTCTGATTAAATAAGTTTGGATCAAAGACAACGGTAAAAAGTGGTAGAGCTTGTTTGTTTATTCGATGGCGAACGTTTAGCATACTTATGACGGAGAAGCCCAAATCTCGGAGGGCCGTAACGATATCCTTTGCGGCGATAGTATGATGTAGATGGCGGATAAACACTCTGATTGGGCGGACGTGACGAGGAGCTCATGTATGGGCAGTTAAACCCGAGTCATTGCAATAATCGATAATTTTATAGTAATCAACACAAGTACGAGGTTTGACGAATAAGAAGAGTTAGCTGTAAAATCGTCCGTACCCACCAGCGAAATCTGATTTCAGCGCGGAGTAGTTAGTAACATTACTTATGTGTATTGGCGATGATATTTTGTTCGCAAGCTCATTTTTTTCATCACCGTGGTGATTTAATGGTGGTACTGTGAATTCAGGTTGTGCTGTAGGAGAGATTATGACGACAGGAGGACTGAAAACCAACGGCAAGGGAAGAAAAACGGTTTGGCGACACAAAAGTTTTGCTTTTCTTTAAATTTGCATCAGGTTTGTTTGAATAGGATATGACAATCAAAGCGCTTAGACGAATCCTGTTATTTGACGAGTGACATGGCGGATTGACCCGTACCTCTATCGTACTAATACGTGAACGTAATTAAATAATAATAATACAGATAGTAAATTGCGTGCGTGGCGTGACGGACGTGCTTGCTCAACGGCGGATGGCACGTAACTGATTGTTTTTTTTTTATAATTATTATACTTATTTAATTTTGTAAATCAATCGAACCGTATACGGGGGTGTCTTTCTTACTGTATGTTCAAATGTGTATCGATGGTTAATATGCGCAGGGAAAATCATTCCAATTCAATCGTAGTCGAAACGGACTCTTAAAAATAGTTATAATATAGTAGTTATTAGCTGAATGAACATTTCTCGGTCGTTTCAATCGCAGATTATCATGTTTAAGAGCTTGACTATGCGATTCGTCCGATTGCACGTATACCGAATAAAAAAAAAGTATTTATATAGTTACGAGTACTATAAATAGATGCATGCGTATGCAATATTCTTTATGCATACTTAATTTTTTTGATTGATTTAGGTTCGCAGTTTGTGTCTGTGTTCCGTGATTATTGCACGAGCCGCTAAACAAAATAAAAAAAAAAAAAACATAATACGTTTCAGCGGATGTCCTAAAACACATTATTCGCAATTAATATTACATTGATTGACGTGACGGCACGATGTTAATTACAACAAATAAAATTATGCAAATGAGTAAGTGTAATTATTTTAATATTTTCGTTAAAAATCGTTGTTTTGAAGGTTAACGTGCGCGTAAAAACGTAGAAACCTATTGTTGATATTGTTATGGAATGTTTGGCCATTGAATTCGTTGAACTTTATAATATGTAATTGAACCTTTAAGTCACCATTGTTCAACTGTTCTCAAAAATAATTATTTCAAAATAAAAATACATGTTGACTAATTCTATGTAAAAACAAAAACTCTGGAACCAAAATTACATTTGATATTAAGTGCGTCTTGTTTGTAAATGCGGTCATTAACTACGGATGGAAATGTAAGAACACTGCTTCTAATTTAGTTCTTAGAAATTGTTCGTGTTAAGCATGTATAAATAATTAAATAATTTTATAGTTCATGATCAATATAATATTATCAATTGCAATAAATAAGGATAATAACTATATTTTATAGTATTTCAGAGAGAAATGAGTCCGTGTTTATAAGAATAATTATTAAATTTCAAAAAATATGTATCAAATAATTAGGTACAATTTTTAAAAAAACTAAAAATAATTTTTTTTTAACATGTAAATTAAATTATAAAACCATTTAAAATATAGTTATTGTTGGACCGAATCGGCGGAGAAATAAAAAAAACTACAAATATTCAATCTAGAGAAGTAAGAAAAAAATATACCTGATCTAAATACCGTGGAAGAATGAGATGTTTAATATTTAAAAAGTGCTTAGAAGACTACGACTATTATTAATAATTTTTAACAAATTATATTATACTTTATACGACTATACAACGATTAATATAATATTATTTTTACCTTCTTAGGTTATTCCTAAAAAAAGTAATATAATTAATTTGATACATTCAGATGCACAAGTTAAATAATTGTTGTGTATTGTTAGGGCCGTATTAAAAAATTTGTCACTCTGAGGCAACAAAAAAAGATGCTCAGTCAGTAAAAAATTTAAAAATGATAAAAATTGTAATTTTTAAAATAAAAACTGTAGTATTAAAATTATTAATAAATCTTGAATAAGCGAACAAATAAATAAATAAATTGTCATTTTTATATTAAACAATGTCGATATATTAGATCTTTGATTTTTTTAATACTTAACTTATGTTGATCTATTGTTAAGTTGAATTGTGAAAACATTTTATACTACAATATTATCATTAATGGGATAGTTTTACGAAATTGTACAATGTTATAATTATAAATTGTAAATTGTTTAAAATCCATATCATACGCAATAAATGTAAAAAACGTAACTCTTGATTTATTGTTCGTGAAATAAATGTTTGAAAAATAAATTTGACTTAGAAAGGACTGTATACTGTAGAGTATAGACTATAGTATAAACTGGAGTTAATATAGGTGCTAACAAGCCATTTCTTCAATCCCTTCAACTTTATTTTTTCAACTCAAAAAGTAGAGAATGTTTTCCTGCTCATTTAGTGATGAATACAATTAATTATTAACCGCCGCGTGTACGACCTAGTAGAATAATCCCGACGTGATAAAGAAACTTTTTCGCTTTAATATTATGATCCTGCTTCACTCATTTAAACTTTAAATAGTTTGGAGTGTTAAATATTTATTAAATATAAGCTGGATTACCCAGCCTCGTCCAGGAGATATTTTACCATTTTAGATTAGAGCAATAATTACTACTTAGATGTAAAACAAAAAAAGAAAATTCGATGAAAAAAGCGTACATTATATCGCCATATGATCTAATGCTATTTATTTTTATATACTTAAACAATAATATTATGTTATCATAAAAATATTAAATAAAATAAAATATTTCATAAGTAACAAAAAAGTGAAAAAAAGTATATATCCCAAGATGCACAGAGCTCAAAACTGTTTAGGCCCTTCAAAATGTGAATTTTCTCGAAATCATTTCGTATTGCTGTTGCCTGTAGTACTTACACTGTGCCAACAAAGTAATATATAAAAATACATTACTTAAACATTTAAAACGAATCGGTAAGGTAGTCTAAAGTCTCGGGTGTACGGTGAATTACACGGCTTTGCATGTGTAACAGTCTTGGCCGGGGCCGACATTTTTTAAAATCCGTTTTTATCTAGAGACTACAGACTTGATGGGCAGAATATGGCCCGTGGGCCGCAGGTTGAGTATGGCCATACTAGAGTATTATGAAGAACCACTATGATAAATTTAAAGTTCGTACGTTTTGTCGTTTTTGAAGTGTATGCGATCAATGAGTGAGCGAGTACAATATCTGCATTTTATATATTTTACACATATTTATCCTTGTTTCGTACGTTCGAAACCATATTTCTATTCCGAGCCAAAACGAACGTATAACTTAAAATATACATATACTTTTTTTTATATCACTCACGCAGGCGTAAAATTGACCTCGGTGGCTCATGAAACCAGATGGCGATAGATATTATTAGCAAAGTGAGCAAATCAATTACGCTTGACGTTCAACTTTTAACCGTGACAAAGGTTTTGAAATGGATGTATACTTGTACCGATTGAAATACGTTGAAGTATACTAAGTATGTTGTTACATGGAAATGCGCAAGTTTGACGTCGTTCTCCGACTGAATAGACCGTAATATAATTAAAAACAAATACTCTCGCGGTAGACTTCTTCCGCAATCACAATATTTTATAAATACGAGTAAATAATTTTTTCTTTCTACGGACCACATGATTTGAAAATCGTTTGATTTTTTTTCGCACCGTTAAAATAATCGGTGTAGTTTATTTAGTTAATTTATTCTAGTCCGCATCTTTTGTGAACCATTTTTTATAATTAGAGTTACGTAGAATGTGTGACGCCAGAAAAATGCAGCATAACTACACCTCCGGTATACATAAGAATATAAGATTATATAAATAATTAGCGTAAGTAGGCATATTATTATTTAAAAATATTTAATTAATGTGATATCATCACATGACTACTATATTTTCTTGTATGTTATTTTTTTTATATGTTTTGTTATCTTCTTATCATAAAATAATTACAATTTAATTTAAAACGGTTTTTTATTTATACATATACTCTAGGTTCATTAATTACTTGCTAATTTCTCAAACCAAAAACTCGAATTTTACGGGCATATAATTTTAAGTATTATTTTAATAAATTATTGGAAAATATACAATAAATCGTAATCAATAATAAGTTATATTTTTGAGAAATTAAGGGACTAAATAATAACACAACTCTAGGATGATGCGAATGGTGAACGATGATACATATACTATCGGCAAATTTGAATATGCATTTAAATATTATCTATGTTTTATTATATATAAAAAAAAATATGTGAACATTTATATTGTATATCACACAAGATCCAGTAAAGATCAAATTATACAAATCAAAAAATGTATGGTTATTATTATTTATACAATACTTACCTGTTGAAAGTTAATTAAAATATAGTTTATTAATATTAACTATTAGAATTAATTTGTTTAATGCGTTTTTTCCGGTAAAATTTATGCTACGATCAAAAGATGTAGAAAAGTTTCCAGGAAAGTTCAATTACTGTAGTCGTAACAAATAGATAAGGAAATGGTTAAAAATTGTGTAAATCTGTAGTCAATTAAATTGAATGGCTTTTCATTTTTTGTCTTAGAAATTCGATTTGTTCATAAATGCACATAAATTAAAAAGGTTGTACAATAGGAATAATATAATATTATAATAAACTAATACAGTACGCGTGCAATGCATTTTCTTCGTAATGTTTTAGTGCACTTTGCAAATGGTTATACGGTATGCACTGTTTCTATGTCGTTGACGTAAAGTTGCATACAATACTATTTATACGTCATACCTACCGCAGTTGTGTTGAAAAGCAAATTTATTCTATCGCTGTGTTGTTTACGTACAACTGAGTAATAAAATACTATTTACGACATTTACGTATTGCGTATTGAAATGCGAATAGTCTTTATCTTATTGGAATAAAGGATAATAGGCATTTGGGTATATTTTGAATTATTTAGTATTGATCGAACGCTGATGAAATCGAATATTTAATACGTTATTTGATACGCGTATGTAATGACACCATTATTGTTGTTATACGCGTATTTATGAAAAGCATAATATAGACCTATATATTTTATTGATTCATTTGCGGCGCATAATATGGCGATTTTCGAACAAAGAAACAATATAATTATTCGATTTGAATTTTTGCATAATTTTTTATGCTTTTTAAATCTATGGAAATAGGTACATTCTTATATAAAAGTAAAAAATAAAAATCAATAATCCAAAACAATACTGAGATAAATAAAATCGAATCCATACCGTTCTTTTTTTCACAACTACTGAAAACGTTAAATTTGAATACTTGCTATAAGAAAATTCATCGACTAGAGTGTATATTAGGTATAGTTAATGCGACCAGCTGTAATCATCCAAGTATTTCAAGAATCGCAACAGAAAATTCTTCTTGCATTCCGATTCCGCACTCGGTAAACAATGCAACTTGTCGGCAATTCATTTAGTCAATTACAGAGGTGTATTGTCAAATTATTTCATTTAAAAAATAAAGTTATTCTCTTCACAATAGTACGCATACAACTAATATAATGGGTTTATTCAATAAAAAAAAGTTTTCCCTATAGCAATTATATATATGAGAATTGTATTATAACGAGCTTATATACCTACTATATATGTATATTATACGAGTATATTATAGACAAGGTTATAATGCAGAACAAAGAATAAATTAATCTAAAATATTCTTATTATAACTGTTTAGAAATCTTTAATTATTTGAAAGAGGAATAGAAATTGTCTGAAACAAAATGTTGAATGAATACGTATATAGGAGTAACATCCATTTTTATAAAAAGAAAGTAATGTAAGATGCGTGTATCTTAAGTTAAAAAAAGTAGACAGGATATGGAATTTTTAGTGACTGGGTGTAACACACTCGTCTCCATTTGCTCACTTTTGAACAAAATATCGTTATATTTTAAAATTAATAATGTTAGAGCAAAAAAAAAAATGTTTCAAATATAAATGAATATAAGTAAATTGTTTTTTTATTCAAAAACTGATGGAATTGAGACATGAAATACGTTTTAATATGAAATCGATTTTAAATTCGTCCAATAACAATGTAAATAATACTCCTGAATCATATTCTGAATCCATAAAAATGTATTGCAACAGTATATATGCTCGTGAAAATGAAAATAATGTGCTTCAAAAGAATTTCTGAGAACAGATAATACGTTTTATGCGACAAAAAAAACTTCTTTTGAATGCATTCACATGCAGTGTATATCTATTATCGCTTTCGATTCGGCGGTGTTCTAATCAGAACATTAACGGCCGCAAACCTAAAATTAGGTTTAATAAATCGAACGATATTTGTGATATTTAACTTTCACGCATATACGGCAAGTGAAAGGAGCTTAAACGATGGACCATGAATTTTAAATTACTGTTTTGAAGCGTTTGGCAACATGAATAATTGTGCGGCTTTTAAGATTTGGCACTCAATTTGCCGGGGTAGGGTTTTCGAGTTCACACAGGAAAATCGCGTGTAGATGTACGAGTATGTAATAAGAGTAAAACGTATATGCGTTTCGAACATTTCATATTAATATAATTTGCACAGAAATATTCTACGCGCACTTTATATGCGAGTACAATAATCGTATTTAAATTTATATTATTTTGTGAAATCCTCATAAATAATACGTACTTACTCGATCTAATCTTGGCTAGACAACACCACCATACGAGTACCTATACATACTTAATCGCATATTCATAAATGTTTTTTTTTCCACTTCTTGTCTCATAACATATAAATAATATTATAATGCACCCATACTGCCGATGTGTGTTTATTTAGTTTCAACACACTTTTATGGGCGCAAATAGGGTTAGAGATTTGGGGTCGGACGGAAGCCCTAGTTACTCAATGAATCAATTTTGGACCTAAACAATTTTCCTCGCTGCGCTCGGCTCATAATGCAACACATACGTTTATACATAATTATAATAAAACTTGCTACACACTTTTTCCTATGTTTTATTTCATGTTCACATATTTTTTATAGTAAGGTCAAAATTATAAAATATTATAAATTATAATACGTGTTTTACATTAAACACCACATAAAATATAGGTATTATTATGTGTGGCTATAGAGCAAAAAGTAACAATTGAATAACCAATATAAATACTTTTAAACATTTTATGTTGCAATAACATAAATTGTACGTCGTACGTTAATTGTTGTACGTTATATGTTATTTAAAAATCAATATTGATATTACCAAGAAATGTAAGTGTAAATGTTTATATATTTATTATTGTATATATGTACTGTCATAATATGTAATATCAAGTAAATATTAAAAAAAATTAATCTACTGTAATGCTAATTTTTTCAAAAATGGTAATCACTTTGATTTCCAGTTATCAGCTCAATCATTTGACTAAGACCTATCTTTAAATTGAAACTATTTGTATAGGTAACGTTGGTTTTTCATTAGGCCACTTGTAAGTCGGATGATGTTAATTATTGGTAGATAGGTCCGACGTTTAGATGTTAGTTACGAGCTGCGGTTAAACTTGCGATTATCTGACGCCAGCCGTAACATACGTGCGTACGTGACGTCGTCATAGTCACTGGTGTACGTACAATTTTTTCATTGAAATTTTGGACGAGGAAATCGAAGCGCGGCACTCGAAAAATATCAGTTACGTACTCGTCTGCCGTGTAATCCACAATATTATCATTGAGTGTTTGTTTTTTTTTTCTTTTCTTAATGGCTACACGGTAATTTGTGTAATACTAGTGTAATATTATCATTGTTGGACTTCAGACGACAACGGTAAGTAGTAGTGATTGGCGAATTGAATCACGACGTATCTGCGGAGCCCGCAGTCGCGTCGCAGTAGCGGGTGCACTCGAAAGCATCGTTTTGTTTTTCGAAAACGCAAAAGCATTTTTTCTCTTCGCCCCGACACCGCAGCAGCGCCATTACCCTTTTGCTAGGTACACGCGGCTGCAACGTCTAGTGCGGTTTTACCAGATATTCGCGTGTTGCACAATAATAATTGGTGCGCTCGAGTGCAACGGAGTGTACCTACTGTAGTATCTCGTCGTCCACCAGGCACCCGTAGGGCTTAGGGGTTTTCGCGTTTTTACGGCCCGGACAAAAATACGAACATGTATCGGACGCAGCGATAGTATTGTTACGATGATGCGAGAAATCCGGTTTCTCGGATTCTCAGATCCGAACACTTTGTTATAGAATCCGAATTTTGATTTTGAAACGTTCAATTAGGATTTTTTATGTATTGATATTTTTGACAAAGTCATAATAACTACGCACCTTTATTTAAATTAATTTATTATATTTGATATATTTAAAGTTTATACGATTTAAAAACTATAGATTCAAATAGGATTCAACTAATAGAATCAACAACTTATAAAAGTCGTAACAACATGTAGGTTCAACTACATAAGCTCAAAATATAATCTTAAAAACATAATTTTTCGGAAATCCAGTGAATCCGGATTCACGTCACATCACTACGCCGCCTCTACACACGCATTTTGTGGGAGTTGTTCGTTTTCGCCAAACATTGTTTATATTCGTTTCCGCCGGAATTCGACTTTTCTTCACCAAATTTGTCTCTCCTAAATTATAATTAGTGAACCGTTTAGAATTTTACTCAAGGGCGTCCATCACAAGGAGGCGGAGGAGGATGAAGATTCACACAAGAATGACAGAATATTATTATAGGTCCTTGAGCGAATATAAAAAATGTGATCCGAAACAAAAGTATAAAAATTACGTGAAATAAAATAATTGAAAACAAACAATATACTTTCAGAGTAAACTAATACGGTTTGCGGTTCTTCCAAGGTGTAATAATATTTGCTAACTTATAATGCGTTTTCTTTTTAAAAAAATACACATGAAACGTTTAGCAAATTAGGGTTAGGTTTCTAGCTCATCATTAATCGATGTGTTTCATTTATTATCTATGGTTTCATTCTTCATATTATTATTTACGTAGATCGCATGAACTACTCAGGCAGTACGTCAATACGTCATGACATCCGTGATGTATCGTACTTAAATTATTTTATTTCAACTCGATCCTTTTTGATCAAACGAAACGTTGATTTTCCATACACACTTGGACGTTTTTCTGCCTAAGCACGCGTTATTTTACACTTTTCGCATGATACTAAAGCATTGAGCTAAAACTCGCAGTGCGAACAAAACTATAGTTTATTTTCATTTTATCGTGTGCTTGGAAAAAAAGATTTGCTGAGTTTCCTTGTGAATGGTTATGTATCTTGTCTTACGGGCGGTTTTATAACGATAAAATATTGAACGTTATTATTATTTTCAAACGTATATTGTGTTAATAATAAAAGTACGATAATTTCCATCCCATACGGCCAAGATCGAAGTAGTTACCTGGTACACACATAAAATATAATATGTTATTACCGGCACAGGTTTTCGATCTGAACGATTATTCAGTGATCAAAATTACATCCCGTATATGCTTTTATACATATTTTTCGTTTCTATTGTGACCGGCGCGACGATAAAAACGTTTTGATTCATGTCAATCTATATGGTATAAAAGAGTTTTGAAAAATTGTCATACAAAGGTTTGTGCGAGGTTCTTTGCCCTTCGCGTCTCTATAGTTCTTTCACCATTTATATTTCGAGCATTAAATCACTACTTTAAGCTATATGAGCTTAGAAAATGTGTTTAAACGTTCAAATAATTATCGTTGTATTTTTATCAATCATATTATGAGTGTTACACGCAAATTAAATGTATACATTTACTCGTTAACGATTATCATTTTATCAATGTTATCAATGTTTTAATATAGCATTATATTAGTTTGTAAATGATAAATTTTTCGGTGAATGTTAATATATATATTAGTAGTACAAATATTTCGGGTGAAAGTATTTAAATTATGATAATATATTATTAATATCATCGATATGTAGTGCGTCCGGGTGTTTAAATTTGATTCAACCAAACTAGACTATGTTGTAAAGCGTTTGATAAAAAAAAATTCCCGCCGTATCGACGAAAACAATGCAGTGTGGAATGCTGTTCGGTTCCTATAATATATGAATAAGTGTTTTTTCCGTAAAACCATTTTCCGTCAAGGTTATTATAACGCATATAAAGTCATTATGTTATTGAAATGTATGTTACTATATATATACATAATAACTTAATCGGAAAAGGTTTTTGCATTTTTTTTTAGCCAAGACTCGTCGCACGTGAAGGATAACAGTCTATTTCTTTGGACAACGTACGTATCCTTAATTCTTATTTGTAAGTCCATCATAAAAATGTATTGATGCAATGAAGCAATAAAGACGTGATTTGTGCGCGATTGATAAATGGATGTTCCACAGATTCTTCTGGTTATTATTTATAAATAGCGTTTTTCTTATGCAATATGTATTAAATACTATGTAAAAACTGACTGTTTTTACCATGAACAATTACTATAATATACGATCACATCGTCACTAGTTATATTATTACGTTAGATTTTATCAAAACGATGCACACGTTGTAATATTTCAAATCTGAAGGGCAAAAAAAAAAAAATACAGTCATATAAACGAACACTAGTATAAAACTGCAGGGACCTTAATTAATAAATTCAACTTATCGATGATTTTGAACCACCGCGAGGTTCGAGTTACCAAGACCGCTGTATATAGGTACAATTTGGTCAACTATATAATCGACGTCCGCATGCGAATTGTAGTTTACGGTGAAAATGCGGACGCAGTGATGTACAAAATGTTTCCCTATAATTAGTTAGGCGAGCATCGTAAAATTGGTCAAAAATGGGGTAAGCCTGTTTAAAAAAATCACCTTGTATACAATCGCAACTTATCGTGATATTATTCCTTTTCACGTGTATGATCCGAATTCAGTTTTTTCTCAACGTATATGCGGGCAAATCTGAGCGCAGATATTGCAACTCATGCGGGTGAATCTATTATTTTGACTTATTTCCATGACCGGGCGCAATCTTTAAAGGTGTCTGCTCGTAAGGCGAGAACGGCTTAGGAAAAATCTATCATGTGTTATTACTCATTACTTATTATCAGGGTTCGGGACTTCAAGCATTTGCTTATTTTTTTTTGCTTAACATGAAATCTAGCAGAGTGCTATGGAAATTCATGTCATGTTACAATGATCTTGAATATACAATTTGAAAGTGCTATTTTTAGCTAGACCCATGCGTTTTTCTAGTTTATCTGATTATATTTGCTTTTTTGCATATCTCTGATTAAGTATGTATGACACATGCCACTGACGAAAATCTAGAAATTTTAGTTATTTTCTATTTTTTTTATATATTTATTCATTTTTTTCCCCGGACCACGTTTATTTATTATTTTAATCTTCTGGACTCCAATTGAAATTAATTGCCGACCCCGGATAGAAGTTAAAATATTCTCAAAAACGCCAAACATTTATGATTTTTATAAAGCAAAATTTTTTTTTATGTTTTTAATAACCTAATAAAAATTAAATGGTATCACAAGAAAAAATTATTTTCTTTTTGTATTTTTGGACATTTTTTTCGCTTATTTTAATATTTTTAGGGATTATTTGATTGCTTATAAGTTATAATGAAGTATTTAAGCGCTTATTTTGATGATTATAAGTGCTTTAAGTCCCGAACCCTGCTTATTATATATATAGCTCAGAGAAAACTCTAAGTGTGATAACTGATATATATATACATATACATATATCTACTACAGTCGAACTTGGTTAACTCGAAGTTAAAAGGACCGGAAAAAATGTTCGAGTTATCCAAATAAAATTTCAAAATATGTATTTTTGTAAGACAGTACAATACGAGTATATTAATTCCTATATATTTATTATGTAATAAACAATATTTACCATATATGTATTATATATTATTTTAAAAAGATATTTATTTATGTTTGAGTTTTGATCGCATCATTTGCAGTGAATCGTTCTATTTTATTTAAAGCTTCAAAAAGTTAATCACTGACCTCAAGTTTGTTTTCGATAAATTGCCTTAATTCATTATAACACATCTGTGCTTGTGTAATTGTGAGAATGTGGAGTTCAATACAATCTTGTTCCTCTTTTTCATACGATGATTGAGTACATCGAAAATTCGAGTTGTTAACGAAAGTATTCGAGTTAAACAAGGTTTTTTTGCATTGTTTAATAAGGAATTTCTAGGAACCGGAGAAAAAGTTCGAGAGACCGAAGATTTCGAATGAAAGAAGTTCTAGCTTACCAAGTTCGACTTTAATATATTGCCGATCTCCGCACACCGTTTTTGATATTTTTTTATCCATCATTGGCACACCGGTTGAAAACCACTGGTCTACATGATCACCATCCCTCCGTACCAATACTTATAATTTTACAGAAGTATCAATCTAGTGTGATACATTCTATTTGCTATAGTTTCTCATTACTCAATATATTATACTGCACTATACTGTACTAATACTTTATCGAAACGTGTACGCACTATAGAAAGAATAGTAGACTTGAACTTTTGGGCAAACTATACAGGTATTTTTAAAACAGTGCAAATTACAGACGAATTTTAAAATGTTGGTGGAAATCACACGTGCTGTATAATGTATACTCACTGTAATTTGGGTCAGTTTTGGGGCAAACCCACTAGAGCCAATATTCGATCTTGTTCCAACATTATCTGTAAGCAAAATGCGCAGACCGGGTTCGTGAGAACGCGATTAACGCATAGTTGTTCAGGAAACGAGAAAAACGCGTGCAGCTGTGATGTCCTAACAATCAGCTCGCAATCTTGTACCGATATTTAAAAGGAATGTTGTAACCGACAAAAGCCTCGCGAGAAAATCTATGAATATACATCAAACGCAATGACTTAAGACGAACAGTTCAAAGTGTAATAAATATTAACGATTGTCGTTAATAAGTTATAACTTTAATGCATTTTACTTTGTTTGGATTTCAAACACGTGTAGAGACTGTTATGCAATAAAAATAAATAAAAAAAATACAATCTATAAAACGTGATATTTTTAAATATGCGAAAAAAAATGTAAAATTGGGGTTTAATTGGTTATTGGTGTTGACATTGATTCAATAATAACACAAAACCACATAACAGTTAACGTAACAGTTACAAATAAAAACGTATTGCTGCCCTGCAAGAGGTCCTCGTGAGCAGTGCGAGACCATCGGAACACGTATGTTAGAAACGAGTGTCTAAGGAGAGATTAATATTTGATCCATTCCAACCCGTAACACCGTGACTGGCAGTATAACTTGTAAGATGAACTCTGTTGGGTAATCGTAGGCACTTCGCGCAGTATCATCGGGGTTCTCCATTATTTTCTCGTCCCGCGAACCACACCACCGGTGCCGTTGCCCTGATGATGAACCTCGGTTAGGTAATAACACTATTTACAAGCGTAATAATTTTGCTTTAGATAATATTTCAATTGTTTATCGGCTCTGCGTGTTTGTAAAGGAAATGTTTTATTCGTATACCCTTCTATACGCATACGGAGTTTTATTATAGTATTTTTATACTATATTTACGGCTACGTATTATAATGATGATAAAATGTCTGTTTTCAGTTCGCATGATGATATAAATAATGAAAGTTGAGGCGGTAATATTTTGTATCCGTATGTAATATTGTTTAATAGCAGATTATTAATAATTATAACTTTCATTGTTTACAATCAATAATCATATTAAACTAGTAGTTTACTACATACATAACTATATATCCATTTTTTCGTTCACCCACTTATATTTCTAATGCAACTATAGTTATGGACATGTGTTACAAAATAAAATAGCGTACTATAATATTATAATTAGCTATCATATGATAACATTTAAAATAAAATATTACCTACATAAAAGTTTAAAGGAAATTCAAATGATAACCCTTCTTTTGATGTTGCGTTTAAAATGTGAAATTGGTTATAATCTGATGACGTTATACGTCGACTATTCTCAATTTAATATTTTAAACGATACAAATGTTGACAATCTAAATCCAGCCTAACCCAACAAAACCTTAATATAAAAGTCGTTTGAGAATATAAAATAAACATTACAAGCAATAAACAACCCTAACTGTTAACGTTTTAGTATAGCTCGTGTGAATAGGTTTATTTAACGAACGTATATGATAATGGAAAGGACGTTAGGAAAAAAAATCATTAAAATCACTTGATTGTTTAAAACCTTTGCATAGTTCTATATCAGGGGTCCTCACTAGGATTTCTGAGAGAGCCAAATAGTTCATATCAAATTTTCCTCAGGGCCGCAAGTACAAATTGTACAATTTAGTCAGGGCCTAAACCTAAACAGTATAGGTTAATTACAAAATATATTTTTCTTATTGTTATAATACACTATGAAGTGGCGTTAAATAACTTACAAACAATATGAATATAATATAATTTTATTACATCAAAAAAATTAACTTTTTTGCATATAAAAAAGTAGGGAAATGTCTTTTACTTAATTTCATGAATAGGCCTACTTGAATTTATTAATTCATTGAAGTTGAAGGGCGAAATCTTTCAAAACTCTTTAATATGGCATCTATGTTAGCATTTTTTTTTTCAAAAAAATATTTGTTTCAATAACTTTAAAATTTATATTTATCTATCCTTAACAATCAGCCTGAGAGCCGCAAAAAATCGTTCCGATGGCCGCATGCGGCTCGTGGGCCGCGTAGTGAGGATCGCTGTTCTACATGATACTACGCATTTGTTTCGATCCGTAACTCGAGGGTGGAATTATCTCTGGTTAAGACTTTTAAGTAACTTATCTTCGAATTTTGCGACAATTATAAGTTTTGGCCCCACAAAGACTCCGCAAAAGATATTTGAAGTTGGAATGAATCAAGCTCGTTTTAGCGCCTCTAAAGTGATGGTCGATTGTGATCTACGATTATTTGTAAGACCTTAATTATTTGTAATTTATCACTATTTATTACAGCCGATTAGCACAAACCAATACTTTAATGTTATAACGAGATATGACTGTAAGTGGCGGTTTTCGCTTACGACGTATGCATATATTATTTTAGAATGCGATCGACCTCACATCCATACCCAGGTGACGACCTTAAAAGGCTAAAATGTGACCTACGGTACAGCACCTTGGAATGTCGGAATTTACCGGAAAGATAAGCGGCAGACTTATATATGCGTCGGATCCCTGTTTGCACCGGATTTAATTCTTACCCGGTAAGAACGATAACATGTTTTTGTATAAAATATATATTATGGAGCACGATTTAATCGAAACAAACATTTTTTTCTTCCAGCCGGTCATTGTTTTTGGGAAGGCTATTTACCCAACAGTACATTATTGAATGAGAATTCCTCGTACAAAATTGCTGTTGAGAAATACAGTAGAGACTTTTCAATTACTGACATCGAGACTACACAAATAATTTACGTGAGTGAAACTTAACTTGTTGGATTGTCCGCCGTTTGGATTTTCCAAAAATTCATTGATGAAGCAAAAAAAAAAAAAAATAGAACAGAAGAATTTGAATTGGACAAAAAACGTCGTCTTACGCGACCCCTTTTATGCGACGAACTAGACCAGGGGTCGGGAACCTGCGGCTCCGGAGCCGCATGCGGCTCTTTAACATGCAACCTGCGGCTCTGGATAATTATCAATATATCGAGATCCGTAAAATATACATTATTAACCATTTTTGGATCTACTTACATTTGTGAGCAAACATTTTCAATTATGAACTTTATTAAGAATAAATTAAGAAATCAACTGAATGTTATCAGCCTTGATGCTTGTTTGAAGTTGAAAACTACAGATTATTCTCCAGAATTGGATATGCTGTCCGGAGAAATTCCGTGTCAAAAATCCCACTAATATTAAGTAGATACGTTTTTTTTGTGCGCTATTGTGCTTAATTAAATAATATTATATTTGTATAAACAATAATAATTATAATAAATAAATGAAATAAAGTTTTTTCATATTTTTTAAATTTAAGACGTATTATGTTTTTATTGCCTACCAAAAAAAAAGGTTGTTCAAACCTGTGCGGCTCCCTGGATATCATAGTTTTGTAATTTTTTGAAAAAATGGCTCTTTCTTACGAAAAGGTTCCCGACCCCTGAACTAGACGAATGTAGTTCTAGAGCAAATTAAGTAGATTTTGGTGGTAAAGACAAATTAAAAACCGTTTATTTTTCCGTATTGGATCAACTCAGAAAACAATCGGGTATGAGACATTCTGGGTTTGCAAATATTTACGATAAATTCAAATTTATGATCAACATAGACAACAAGTCAATTGAATACCGATGATATTGTCCAAGGAGCCAAAAAACTACACACATTTTATTGGACATTGATGAAAACACATTTAAACAAAAATGCATACATTCAGAACTGATATGCAAAATGCAACAGAAAAAAAACAACAAAATCAAAGTTTGTTTACATTTTTTAGAAATCAGAATTTAGAAGAACTATTTCCGAATGTAAGCATCGCTTCAAGAATATACTCTTGTATGGCGGTTACTAATTGTTCGACAGAAAGATCGTTTTCGTGTCTCAAAAGAACTAAAACGTATTTAAGATCTACTATTGGCGAAAATCGGTTAAATAATTTGGCTCTCCTGTGCATTGAATCGGAATCAGTGTCGACAATTGACTTTCAAGACCTAATAAATTCATTAGCTAACCTCAAAAGCCGAACGAAAATAATTTAATATTTGACTTTTGTATTCAATTTAAAATAATAAAGAATAATTTAACTTACAATGTATTTGGTTATGTATTTTGTTTTAAAAAAAAAAAAAAAGTTGAAAATGAAACGACGGCGAATGGTCCTGCTTGTGGGCGGCAAATTTCTTAATCCGCCACTGACTGGGGAAATACATAAAGTAAAATATTCCTTACAAAAATGACGGGTTTCCGAAACATGGCTGTACGCACCAACTGCACAATATGTATTCACGATTCGAAAACTAAAAATAAATGAAAGTCTAGAATTACGTTTTTCTTTCGATAATATTATATTAGTATTATATTGTTACGTGGCTAAAAAGCTATTGGTGTGCCGAAACCATGAAAACGACGCGCTTATGCAAATCTGTATAAAGGCAAAAGAAGAATAATTCTGGATCATTTAAACGTGTGCCCACTTGAAAACGATCGTTTTGTACAATCGACTCATATTGCTGTTCATAATTTTTTCGACGTTGCAAAAATCAACAAGTTCAAAAACACTTGTTCAACTGCGAAGGAAGACAAGCAGCTCTGTTAGTCTACAGTTCGTATAGGTAAGTAGTGTTCTGTTCTAGGTAAACGGATTTGGCTGGAAATCATCTTCGCGCAACTACGACGATGGACAGATACGAACAGGTACACCGTCAACGCGAGTCGTTACGTCCGGCACGACAACCGGTCAACAACGAACGGCGCGGATCGGGACCAACTAGAAACCGTCTGGGCAGAGAGTACGTGGCAAATGTTTGATAATTACGATTGCTTCCGGTCGAACAATAACTGATTACGATGACGGCGTTAATGATTTACGAACGACGTTTATAGAAACCAAGGGGTGCGGTCATGGAGAGTGCAGCGGATCGCCAGAGAGCCGATGTCGAGAGGCAGAGATAGTGAAGCACAGCGCGGACACCGATCGACATCATCGTCGTGGAGGCGGCGCGCTGGGCCCGGAAGAATACTGATCGTTCACGGTTTAGGACGTGACTTAAACTGCGACCAAGTTTTCAATCTGTTCTGTATATACGGGAACGTAACGGCTGTGAAGATACTCAGAGACGGCCAGGTCCTCGTCGAGCTAAACGACGTCGAGGCCGCCGAACGGTGCTTGTCCAACCTGCACTTATTGCCGTTGGACGGGAAAACCAAATTAAGAGTCAAGTAAGAGCAGAAGTATCTCCGACGAACAAGGGTTCCGGCCTTCACAATCGTTGGAGGTTATAGATATAAAACGTAGTCTTGCTGGGACTTTGAGGAAGTCATCTCTTTGATTTCTCAACGGTTATCTGAATAGTTCTGATTGAACTGCCCAAGCACTTGTACAACTATCTATGTGACGATAACACACAGTATCCGGTGCGTGTTTCAGGTATTCTAAGCATTCATATATGTACGAGAATGTCACGGTGAAGAAATTGTCGGATGGTACCCCGGCTCAGAAAAATTACAAGACGAGCCAATTTCACCGATTTTCAAAAAACAAAACGTTTGCGGTTCAGCGTCAAGTCACGGCACCGTCAAAAGTTAGTTTGATGAAAACATTGAGTTTCCTCTTTTTCTTTTTTATTATTGCAACCAGAAGGATTGCTCCAATGCATAAAAAAGCTGGTACTTTCCTGAACACTGATTGCATCTAGTTATATAGTTGGTAGTTTGAGGATGTCATTTTTTTTATTTCTCAACACTTTTCCGAATAATTGAAAAACGGAGAGAAATTGCAAAAAACTTCAACCGAAATCGAGAATCAAACCCCCTGCACTGTCTAGTATTATCGTCCCGTATTATCAACTTGTCTATTTTTCATTGGCACAAGTTTTTTTATTTGATTTCTATAATCGGTGGTCATTCTATATATATACATATATTATTATCGAATATCATAATTTTCAAAATATTTTTTTTTGGCATAAGTTTAAACATTAAAAGTTTAATCAACCTTATTAAGAAATAAAATTCTACAATTATATCGACCATCTTTAGAAATATAAACTGATCCAACTAACCTTTATCACTTAGTACCGGGTTTTCGAGAGCATTGGTTTATATGCTTTATATGGTAGATTTATTTCAAGTTTAAAAGACCCATCCCTAGACAACTCACTAGTCACCTAACTTGGAAGTTTTGTCCGTTTTGAATAGGAAAGATTTCAATATCTAAGTATGCAATAGATGTACATACATCAAAGTGTTATTAAACGTATAGGCTTGAATGGAATAATATTTAAAAAGTTACTTTCGCTAATATATTAATCGTGAACACAGAAAAATCGGTAAAATATTGAATCAAAATGTACTTAATTTATTGCCAAATGAAAACTCTGTATATATAATTTATCCTTATTTTATTTATTTTAATAATTGTACTACGACGATAGAAATAATCCATGGTTTTGAACTAATGATAGCATGGTATTATGATAAACATGATAAAACCTTTTTTTTCCTTGCAAAAGATTTTG
Source organism: Periphyllus acericola (assembly GCA_949715065.1). Classification (NCBI taxonomy): domain Eukaryota; kingdom Metazoa; phylum Arthropoda; class Insecta; order Hemiptera; family Aphididae; genus Periphyllus; species Periphyllus acericola. The sequence continues at coordinate 17,136,609 of OX454265.1, forward strand.
CACTTCTTCAATGCGCCGTTGGACATAAGCGGCTCAAATATTCAAAAGGCAGTGACAAACGCCCTCGGGTGCGACGATGCAGTGCGGTCTGTAACCATTTGTAAGTCATTCGTCGGAACGCTTCGATTTCGCATGAGAATTATGCGTGGTAATTTAAATATTTTCCCTATAGTGCCCCTTAAGCAGCCCGATGCTAAATGTTCGACGGGCCTTATTGAAATGAAAAACATCGAATTGGCGGCCAAAGCGATTTTATTGTTGAACCATACGACATTTGAGTCATCAAGTAAGTTACCATTACTGCAGTTATAAGCATATATATATTTATACTTATGGTCTTTCATCATATGTATAGTCAAAACTGTTGAAAGAGAATTAAAAATTAAAATATTTGGTCCCCGGAAATTTTAGACGTTTTAAAATCGTAGAAAAAATATAAACTTAAAAGTAACTTACTGCGTTTGAGATTCTTGCAAAGTAAACATAATTATATTTATCAATTATTTTGAAATGTATACAGGTGTAAACGTTGATATTAAAATAATGTAATCCGCGAACGCGAAACAACCTCGGTATAGGTATAGAACATTTAATACATTTCATCTAAAATGTGTATATCGAATCACGGATATGTTAAAACGTCTCGAAACCACTTCTTTTGTTTGCCTTCCGAGCAATACTTATAACGATTATCGCGTGTTTGTGTCACAGGATCCAGATTTCCATTTGTGATGAAAATTTGCTTTTCGCAATGGTCCGAGATCCGGCAGGAGCCCTCCGCCGATTCGTCCTCTCTGATTTTCAGCTCCACGCCCTGCAATTCGTGGCTGCGTCACCAGTCTGAACAAATCGTGCACACGGCGACGTTCCAGGTGTCACAAATGACTCCGGTGACCAATGGCAACAGTCTGTGGACAATCTGGGATTTAAGGAAACGTGTGACGGAGGCCGTAGGCCCCGAAGCAGGAAGCCACGCGGAGACCGAGTCCGAACACGACGATCAGGTCGCGGAACCTGCAGTTGAAGCAGCCCGGGCTGCCGGTGACGCGTAAACGCTGTCTTGTCCGGTTACAACTGAATTCGTTCGAAGGAGCAGGACATTTTTTATTCCCCTCATTCGCGATATATTCCGATTGAAATAATTATATTCAAATAAAATAAAATAAAATAAAACAAAAAAAAAAAATACTTATATATTTTCATCCTTTAATCGTTAAACACTGTTTTACGGAAAATTTGTTTTTCGTATTTTAGAACTTTGAACAACAGGTATGTGTATAAAAATATGATTGTACCTAGATACAAAAAACTTCTTCAATAATGAACAATGTGGTTTCTTTACTGGAATTTCACCGAGCTTAACAGACTCGGGGAAAGAATTTCCACCTATAATTGTACGTACAAAGTCCCAAAAGGATTTTGGATTAGTAAGTTTGGATGGTTCTGTACGCTTGATAAGCTATTGTAACATTTCTTGGACTCAAACTTGCATCGCGAATGCAATGAAGACAATTGATAGTAGTCTTGAGGACTTAATGATAAGTGATAAGTAGCGTGTATTTTATTTTTGCGAACAACAATACTTTTTAACTCGTTAAAATACCAAATTGGGAAGTTTGATTTCCTAAATTCAACTTGTGTCACAAATTTAAGAACACAGAAATGAATAGCATGATTAATAGCAGATGCTGCATCATTTGAGCTGAGTATAAACGAAGTAGCTCTCCAGTTAAAATTTAACATACAGTTCTCAATCTAACCTCTTCTAACCTATAGTCGGGCTTAAAAAATTGAAAAAACATACCTATGTAAGGTATCTGACAACAGCTGGAACGTAACATCATAGTGGTCAATAACTAGAGACAAATGGTAGCGATCCTCAGGATCAAGGTACTCATCAGATATCTTAATATTAAAAGTAAATGAACTACAGAAATCCAAGTCCAAAATAGAACTATAATAGTATAACACATGGTAAAGTCTCAAACAAGTTTAGAAAAGAAAAACTTTCAGGGAAACATTGGACTCCACAACCAGCAGCAGTTGAATATACGAGTAAGAGATCATAGTCGTTAGATGTATCGTTCGCCCAGTAATCTCGGAAAGACTGAAGTCACCACAAATAACAAATACAAATTTCACATATTATGAATCTTTCAATTCTTCAATTTAAAAAGTAAATGACTAATAAGAAATTATGGTGGTATTTGGTGAAAAATAGACACAAAAAATTATATAGCTAGATCGATAATAAGAAAATTGTACTACCATGTTCAAAATCAGGAATATAAATTGACAATAAACAGAAAGGTACAGCTTTCCGATTAGCAACAACGACACCACCCCCAATATTACCAATATTAGTAATCATATACCTCTCATGTTATAAACAACGCAAGGAAAATCAAACTTTTAACTACAACAAAGTAAGCAGATTTCTTGATTTTTATTGATTTTTATCAAAATTTCAAATTCAACTACTTATTTATTAAATCTGCGACTACACATTTTTAAGTTGTGTCCACACAAATAAGAAAAATGTAAGAAAAACATTGTATAAAAATTTCAAAATCAAAAAATCAACCAACATTTTATTATTGACATTTTACCAAAAAAAAGTAAATATAAATAACAAAAAAAAAAATCAAAAACCGTTAAAAGTTAATATAAGACCATGTCGACGTTATCATGTCGACCATAGCCGTATATATATTTAGGGAAAATATCAAGCTCCACGGTCAATATTTTCTGAATAACAATAAAAAAAAATTAAAATCGGCTTTCCTTAAATTATGCCGTTTCTTTTGAAATTTTCGTCAGTTTTCCGCCATTTTTGGGAAAACTGTTGAGCAATTTATATAATTACCTCACTAATGCACCAATCGAAAACCTATACTACTATTGTTGATATGATTCTAGAAAAAGTCGTGATGAGATACACAAAAAAAAAAAACACACACATTATGGTAAAACCAATACATTCTTCGTTTCAGTCAGAATCAAAAATTCATATGACCAATTTAAAAAATATTATTATTTAATAATTACAGTAAATTATGAGGAGTTGAAAATGATTTTTCATCAGCCGTACGGCGAAAAACCTTACGAGTTACGATAGCGTACAAAGGTTATCGCGTATATAATAATAATTAATAATTAAGTTTATAATACCTCGCGTGATAATAATTAACGTGACCGGATGGGAGCTTTTAATCGAGCGAACCCTCACCTCAAAAAATTTCATTTGTTCGTAGCATTTATTTCGTGTGCCTGTTTGTTTCATCAGTCGTGTAATGTGTCTTTCACGCATAAGTATTCAAGGCTATTGTTTATTATTATCAACTCGAAATGATAAAAAAAATCACTATTTACTTGAAGTAATAGAGTTCAATTTGAAAACGTTGTGTAGGGGAGTAAAACGTTAAGCCTCTTCCGGACAAAAATTAAATACTTATTAAATACGTGTGTGTGTGTGTGTGTGAGTGTGTGAAAAATATAAACATTTAAACATGTATTTGGAGTAATGGTCGAACCACATTTATGTATTATGTAACCGTACTTTGAATTTTAGCTATGCCGGCAGACTGCAAACGTTATATTTATAATGTAGAAGCCATTGTAACCTTTTCCGTTTTCGCTTATTTTTTCTCCTTTTGTTTTCCCCCTTAAATACATACAAAGACTCAAGTGAAAAAAAAAAATATATATTAAGAAATCGTATAAGAAGGTCATGGACATATTTCTGATTATACCATTACAGGATTGAGCACACACTGATTAACAATAAAAAATTAATGTTTAACCTTATGTATATTTTTAAGAAGTGGTTAAATACTTACAGCTGCAGCATACAATATATTTGTATACGTAATTAGTGAATACTTTACATAAATTCTTAACCATAAGAATACAATTATAAAATATGCAGTTATAATACACAATAATATATAATTGCTTTTCGCGTTGCATAGTTGGAGATATGTTTAATGCAATGTTTATTTTCGACAAGGATTACAAGAATGAAAGAATCTCGTCTCAGTTAAATTGGCCGAGAAGAAAAATGCACACAGTTAAGTAAATTAATATTAACTGCGAAAAAAAATGTAAATCGTTCTATAGTAGTTGCAATACGTAACTCGCAATCACTACCTTTTTTATAGAACCATCACGGTTATTTCCTCGTTGATGAATTCGTAATATTCACTTTGATTTATGCGTCGAAGTATATTACCTATAATATTTTATGTTGTACAAGTGCAAAAATATTTTTCCTATAAATTATATTTAATAACAAATTGAGTAAGAATAATTAAATTGCATACAACTTATGGCCGTAGCATATTTATTACTAATATTCTTGGTAACATTCACATGCGCGTAATTCTCGACGTACACTGTAGGTACAGCAGCTCGGCGTAATTCCGTTTCAGAGAAAAATTCCAAGCCAGCTTTAAGTTTGAAGTATTAATTCATTGTACGATGAAATTATTAATATCAAATGCAAACGTAGTTATTTTTATTCGCATATATTATTGTTGCAACTCGCTACTAAATTCCATCCTAGTTCTTGTTGCGATTATTCCTTGTTTCATACGTCCAAAGGTACTGAAATTCATTCAATATGACGTGTAAAAATCGAGCAGGTGGTCCGACCATCTTGGGTTAAATATATCTTATACAACTTTTACCTTTAAAAAGTCTTGAAATTTAAAATTTCCTTTTTCGGATACATATATCGCTATGATATATCTTCTGAAGTGGTTTGCGAACGTTTCGGAACCATTTCAGGTTCTACTGAAGACGCATATGTCCAAAACAAAATAAGATAGTAATATTATTACATCAATGTCAATAGATGTCAATGTAAATTTAAGTATTTTCATAGGCAGCCTGCGGAAATAAAAATACAATTTCGAAGATATCGATGAAACGTAGAAACATGCACGATTACTCCTTTTCACTCCCTAATAGGGGACTATCGGAGTAAAATGTTAAATCCTTTCTTATCTCAACCCTTCCACCAAAATGTCAAGTGTCTAGGTCCAGTGGTTTGATCTGGGCGTTGATGAGTGAGTGTGTGTGACATCTTTGATCTTCCTCTGCAGTGCGTCCGTGGCAAAAATACTTTCAATAAGTTAGAATCTTATAAAATACTCTACTACATTATTTCATTCTTTCAATCCTCAATTTTTAAATTATAAATTGAAATCACACTCGCGAAGATTGTGTAATTTACGCGATTAACGGAATAATGAAATAATTACGTTTTTAAACGATTAGTAAAAAACGTATACACAATATGTCTTTCAACACAATAGCGTCGCGATATGATGTTTTTAATAATATTTAGAACCTCTTACAGCACCATAAAACCTCGTTACGAACATGGGTAACTCAGGTGTACAACACTGTATCGTACATAAGCGCATATCAACGTCAGTCCGATGTAGCAGTGTACAGATCTTGTGGAGACGAGTCTTCCATTATCATAACGTCCAAAACAGACCAAGCAATTAATGTCAAACTTTCCGTCAACATTTCAAGCGGTGCAGTTCGTCGCACCGCTACACCTGCACGGCGCACGCCTTTTATCGATAACGGCGCGTTGGATATTTTCACATTATTATGCACGAGATGCGTCACAAGCATGAAGTGCAACAAAAGAAAAAACTAATTTCCCTGAGATTAAAAACTGTCGGACAACTGAAGATGACATGCGGACGATGAAAAATTAATGAGATAATACAATTTAATTTAAAGAAAATAAAAATAAATAATTTCGGTGCCCATACCTGTATTATACCTGCGTACATGTTTTCGTCGAACGCGTTTTTAGTACAGGGTAGGCGATGATAATAATATATTGTTGAAGCGACACCGAGGTGTTATATTATTACATTATAATACGCTTGGATTCGTATAACCAGTAATGATAGGCTAGACCAGTGGTTGTCGACCTTTTTGGGCCCACGGCTCTTTTGATTTTGAAAACGAATTCACGGCTCACTCACGAATGATCACGTTTTCTGCTAGAATTCAAAAACTTATCCATTATTGTTTCTACTATTAGCACAGAAAAGAATAAAAAAGGAACACTGAGGCGAATAATTACATATTTGCCGTCCTAATTCTTAAATACAATTTCAAAGATAACAAAAACTTGCTATTCTCAGATACAAGCTTACCTAGGAATTAGTTTATCTAGTTTAACGCATTAACTGTGTGTGTTTGTGAAAAAATAATTGCAGCAATATATTGTAATTTAATTTGTAATTTTTACTGTGGACGCGGCTTCCTTAATTATAAATTTATAACCGACGACGGCTCTAAGAGTCGCGACACACAGGTTGAAAACCACTGGGCTAGACGTATACTTAAACACAGAAGTCACAACTATTTTTCCCATATTACACTATAATATACGAGTTCGCATACTAGCTGCTTCGTCTGAGTTACCGAATAAATAAATTACAAATGTTTTTACAAAGACGTTGTATTTTGGCAACCGCAGAAGAATGACCGTGATTTGATTTTCTCTTTACCATTTGGAAAGATAATAATTTATATTACATAATATATGTCTATGGTAAATGTTTATGATATAATAATCTAAAATCTATAAATCAGTAATCGGTCAGAAGTGGGGATGGTCGACAGTGAAGGGCGCAACAAGACTGTGTTAAATTTTTATATTATATGCGCGGTGGCGTGGGGCGAAGTACACCGGCATTGAACGCATGATAAAAAATTACAAATTTTTTTTCGGAGAATTGAAGTTAACCATAAAACCTTTTCCGCGAATTGTTCTATCATGGTAAAAAGTACGGAATGACGATTGAACGAGCAGCTTTGGATATTACCCGTAACCAACAAAATACCATTTCACATTTATGTTTAATACACATTTTCTAGATGACAATTTTCATTGACTTCTTGATTTTTAATAAATTTTCTAGTTAACAAAAAATTCTGTACTATTTATTCAATTTTAAATAATAATAATATCATTAGCAAACCTTATCGGAAAAATTACGAGGTGATAATATTTTAAATAATTTCTTTGTAAACTTAAAAAATGATTAAAAATTGAAAGTTTAACAGTAGACATTTTCAAAAAAATAAGCCCTATAAAATGGCACAAAAATTAGAAAATAAAAAGTTAATTTCTGACATTCATTTATAATACATTTATATTTACCAAACTATTGTCAACAACATTGCCTTTGCCCGGGGATGTTCATAAGAAAAAAACCGAATTTCATTATTTCCATTAGTACTCGGGAGGTATCGCTTTGTGTTAATCCCGGTGGAACACCCTGTATACGAACGCATGGAAAAAAAAACGATCCGTTAATTGAAAAATACGAAATGGAAATAATAACGCAGACAAAAGTTTTAAGTATCCCCGTGCTGCACACACACACACCAACTCATACCGACACTAGCTCATTATTTGCACGTACTCCGGGCCAAATTTCAGAAGTTACCACAGTCAGTTGCCTCGAGACGCAATCACGTTTGCGTCTAAAGATCGTATTTGTAAAGAGATTGGTGCGCAATCAGCGCCGTCACGATGATCCTGCACACACGTTGCAATAGCATCGCGGATAATACGAGTACGCGTTATGTACGAAAAACGTACACGCATTGGCGATCAAAGGCGTTTTGATTTTATTATTATCGAAGATAAACAATACTATTAGTTATGATGCCACCGCTACCGTCGAGATTGGGAAACGGACGCGTGTACTCGCACGATCTTATTATTGGCCGACAATAAAACCGATTCGGATTAAAACGCACCCGCCTCTACCGTTATTTTCTCGTTTGTTCCGAACACATGTATTATAATTAAAGACCGGATTTATATGCATTAAAAATTAAAAAATATGCACTTTAAAAGTTTCAAATATGCACATAAAAAGCATAAAATGTGCAAAATAAATTTTGATTATTATACTTATTTATTTATTGAAAAATTATAAAATTAAAACATAAATGATGGAAAAAATAATCTACATTATTATATATACAATATATTTTATGATTGTGATGAAAAAATAGACAATTTATTCGTTATTGGAAAAACAATAAGTTACAATAATATGTTCCATATTGATCTCAGTTAAATTATGACGGCGGTTTGTGACAATATGTTTGTATGCAGAAAAACTTCGTTCCACATCAACGCTTGTTATGGGAGCATATTTAAAACTCGACAACATTTCTGGGGAAAAATGTTTGATAAAAGAATTCTTCAGGTCAAAATTCTCACCTTAGTGTATTTTACAAATTTCTTTTAAAATTATTAAGCCTTTATTTTTATTAATAATTTCAGAACATTTTTTTTAAATTAAAACGCTATCTTCATTTTCGGGAAGATTATTAATAGAATTTGTTACTTGTTCAAAAATGTTTAAAGCATCTATGAGTAGCAAACCTGAAGTCTCAACCTTTTTAATACTTTCAACAATAATCGAAAAATTTGTTTTAATATAGGTTAGAATCGTTAGATCATTAATTATATAAGATTTAATTAGAATTTTTTTACAATTTTTAATACATTTGACATCATTTTCTTGTAGGTTTTGAGTAACATTTTTAAAATTTTCGAAATAATCTCCGTAAAATATTACCGATTCTAACTAATTTCCATGATATATGTATTTATCTAATTTAAATGTGTACGTTATATGCAAAAACATGCGTTTTTATGGAAAATACGCACTTCTACCCAAAATATGCATAAATATGCAAAATAAAAATTTGTAATATTATTTATTTAGGTATGATTGATGAAAATCCATTTACTGCATGTAATTGCTTGTAAAAATATGAACATGCATTATATGCAAGATCCGGTCTTTAATTATAATAATATTACTCTCTGCAGTGCGTTTCGCGCGATTTTATTGTCAAAATAATTTACGTACATCTTATGCTATAACACAGCGATTCTCAACCTTAGGTTCGCGACCCAATTGTGATTTGTGGGTCGCCAACAATTTTTAATGGGTCGGCTAAAATTTAAAACGTTGATATTTTTATTTTATTTTTGAGTCTTATAAATAATAAATGAAACATTTTTCGTAAATTCTTCTAAGATTAAACATTACGAGTCATTCATAATATTGATAATTGGTACTAAGGCTTGGATCACACTATTATTATTGGATCACCATACTAATCATACTAATTATCATACTATCATACTAATTTTGGATATCTTTAAGCAATGGGTATCCTAATCTTTACGAAGAAGCATTAAAGAAATTAATTCCTTTTGCAACAACATATTTATGTGAATCCGGATTTTCGAAATTAACTGCAATCAAAACCAAACCAAGAAATAAACTTGATGTTGAACCCACGATGCGTGTTTCAATTACTAATTCCATAGAAGCTCGAATTGATTCATTGGTGAAGCAACATCAAGACCAAGGAAGTCATTAAATTATTCATTATTTTTTTAAAAAAATGATGTACAGTACAATTATTAATAGAAATGTTTATTTTTAAATATAATGTTATTAATATTATGACCTGTTATTAGCGTAAGTAATATGAGTAAAAAAAATTATTAAATTAAGAGTACCCAATAGTTATTTTTTATTCCTCCATTAAACATTAATTATAAAAAGGTCGCATGAAAAATTTGGAAAATATCTTAGGTCGTCACTACACAAAGGTTGAGAACCGCTGCTATAACATATTACCGTGTATCACTCTTTGTAATGTTTTTGCCAATAAAACGAAAAGAAAACGAATCGCATTTAAAACACGTACCCGTGCGCCCGTGTTGTCTCGCTGTTCTCGTAGCTTGACACGTTTAGTAACGCAACATCGGTGGTAGACGGCTATGCCTAACTTGGTTCTTTTAGGCGGAAATTGCACGCACTTATTGATTGCCCACGGAGGCGCTATCCGAAATTAAGTTTTTAAGTTTTTTTTTTCAAAATCAACACTCCGCATTACGGTCACGTCGTACATAGCTTCTTTATTGTACAACATAGCACATGTAGTGAAATCTTCGAATAACGGCCACCAAAATGTCGTCTGCTATTTGGAGGTGTCCGCTATATTCAGAGGAGGGAAAAGGATTTGAATTGCATAAAGGGCGACTGTGTAAAATGAGAACATAATTATATTATTGCTCTAGGAAACCCTATTATAATTTTATTTTTCAATTTTACGTTAGTTTTATTTTTTTCTAGATGAATATTTATTTCATTATACGGAAGTAAATAGAAAAATAAAAAAATTATAAATTGCACAAGCACACAAACCATAAATTTAAGTAAAAATTAATCGATAAGTTTATAGGTCTGTTTAGAATTTGGCCGTTTCTGTACGATCTCGTAAATGTAGGGATTAATCTGGTGATAGTTTAGGTACAGTAGAATAGAAAATAGAACTGCTTTCAACCACTATTGGCGAAATGAAACGACCGTATTTTGTCATTATATTTAATTTTGGAATAACGATGGTGTCCGTCATTCGAATGTTTCTCCATTAAAGATAGTTAATTGTCCCCGTGCTCGAAAAATGTCTGTTACTGGGAGGTGTCTAAGGGAGGTTTTATTGTATGCCTGCGTGTGCACTCGTACACTTATAGCTAATGCTCGGATTTAAATGTCCTTTAAAAGAATGAATTCATGACCTAAAAAATCTTAAGATTAACTTAAATATTTTTCTTACAAAATATTATAATTATAATAATTTTATAAAAATTTTATAAAAATGTGTGAATCGTTTTATTTAAAAACCAGATTGCCTAATGTTATTTAGTATAAAATATGTATTTATATTTCAAATTTTAATACTTTTCGTAATAATACAAGAAATTAGTTTAAAATGATATGACCAAATAAATAATTCCCTAAAACGTTTACAAATGTCCTTCGTCCTTAGTCCTAGCCTATGACCTATTCTCAGGCTTACCAAATGTCCGGTTGAAGAAAAAAAAACATAACCATCGTCCAAACAACACGACCGGTGACTTTGTATTAATTGCGTCTCAGACTCGAAGCGACGGGGAATGACAAAAAGTCTTAATCTCATATTATTATAAGTACGCCTACCCCGGGATTCGACGCAATTAATTAATATTACATAACATCACTTAGGTTACCCTACGTCCCTATCTCGAGCTATAACCTAATATGCTAATGTACTTATTGTTGGAACTCTGAGAACGGTATGTATAAGTACGACGAAAACGAACTGTTTGAGTGCACGCGTGTACGCGTTTTACGATTTGTTAGCATGAAGAATTCGCCGTACCGAACGTGCCTATATGGCCGTACAGGGATGTATACTACATGCGATATAATTATAATCAATTAAAAATAAAATAAAATGGTTTTTTCCTCTTATCTATATTATTTACCGCTTCCCAGTGGGTGAATGTTGCTTTTGTTTTACAGTGACGATACAGAATGATTATAACAGCTTTGTTGCACAAACCGAAAACGATATATTATTGTTAAATAATAACATTATAATTGGAGCCTAATACGAAATGTAATTAGTTCAGCCGACAATAAGACTAATAGGAATTATTACAGACGTGTGTAATGCTCCAAATTAAAAATCCTAATTGAAGTCCATGCGTGGCGTTTAATTACCGAAGTTTTAATAACATAATACAATAATAATAATAATAATAATAATAGATTCGCTGTTCGGCTGGACAAGAACCGAATTGCTTTCAGAATTGGTTCCTAATTTATTTTAAGAGTTCTTTGTATTATATTATTTCTGTCCGGTCCGTATACATGTTTAATATCATATAAGATTAATGATTCATTCAAACTCTTTCATCAAACGATAAACCTTATTCACTGTGAACTAAATAATTTTAATCTGAAGAAAAGTCAACGAAAATCCGTTGGATGTGATAAGGTCTCGTATAGTTTTTTAATGGCGTATAACTCGCAGCCGAGATATAATATTCAAACAGTCGATAGTCCCAGTTTGGAAAATAATTTGACTTTTCGTTTTCAAATTAACCGGATAAATATGATCCGTCACCATAAAATACATTACACATTGTAACACGTAATATTTTACGTAACTCTAAAATGTTTTATACGACACTCGCGTGTACTATCAATGCGTAATGTTTATTATACTATTACTGCGTTTGATGATACTTTATAGTTTTCAATAACTTCGCTCTGGGTGACTCTTTATACGAATGCAGTTTTAAAATGTTTTTAACGTGTTTACATTATATGGAACCCGTATGTATGCAGAACGCAATAGTGTCATGAAATCCAAACGACTTCTGGATTGCTTGACTTATATCTGGTAAAAGTAAGCATTCGATAAATATAAATGTTATAATTCACAAAGGTGGACGAGTTATAAAAAAAAATAACTTCTGCTAGTTATGTTAATATGCTATTAAAAAAACTAAATCACAAGTATTAAAACAATAATTAACTTTACTTACTCGTATTTTGTGTAAAACCGATGTGAAGAAAAACATTTATTACGTATTTTGCTGTAGTTTGTGTAATATATAAGTACACATATTCAAATGTAAAGCTGAAGTTATTTTGCTTATTACGTTTATATTGTATAGGACATAGGTCATGACATTTATTTTAAATTCAAGACTATAACTTGCACATCAGCATCGCTGAAAAATTAAGTCTGCAACCAACATTAAATATAAAATAATTCAAGAGAATAGTTCTTAAATAAAAAAAAAAAATTGTTTTCCAGGATTTTCAGAGCGTTAACCAATCCGGGACCTGAATTAATAATGTAACGAGTGCAGCAATAACTTTATAATGATATAATAATATATGAGATACCACCAGAGTACCCATTATGTGTTTGTATATGCATTACCAATGTATTACAAATGTTCGTATTATGTATGTGGCTTAAGTGACGGAAACTAACGGTTGGTGAACTTGACGGATGGTGAAAGAATATGACTTGAAAACTTATCCCCTCCTCCCTGCTCAACGTCCAACTATGATTTGACCATACTCATACAAAGACACATACACTCTCACACACACTCACGTAACCCGGAAATAATGCGAATCATCAAATGAATAAAATAAAAGTCTCGTCAAATTCGCTGACGACCCACTTGTGGCTGTACAAGTATTGTGTATCGGGGGGGGGGGGGGTTGAACAAGGAATTAAACATACCGATCTTTCTATATGATAATGACGATAATTATAATTTTTATTAAAGCCTGTATAATTTAATTTATTATGAAGTGGTATTTTTATAAGGCCCCGCGCTATCGCCGAGTTGGCGATCGATCAAAACGAGCTTGCAGGACTAACGGTCAAACTTACAAGCGGACAACGGTTTAAGAACGAGTCCGTCAGCTCGTTGCCGCAGAGTATTTTGAAGTGGTGCTTTTGCTGTCTTTGTCCTTCATACGCGCAACATCTATAACGCAGTCATACAGACATCATTCCCAACGTACCGAAAGATCTACATACAAGTTCGTGAGCTGCCGATGATTAAACCCATCGCGATAATTCCTGAGCTAATGATGATAATAAAATTCTGTTTTTTCATAAGACTCACAGAGACTAGGAAAACAAATATTTCATATTTTAATTGGATTTGATGTGTTGGTAAAAAAATTAAAAACTATTTTATATTTTATTATTTTCAAAAAGTTTCAAGATTTCATTTTTTCATTTTATAGAATTAATTTTTCTAAAAATGTTCTCGTTTCATTATTTTCATTTACCTCCCTTTCTATAATCTATATCCTGTATCAAATTCAAATACCACTCACTCACCCTCTGGTCTCTACATTTTAAAAACAAAAAATGTGTGAACTCGACATTTGACATGGTGGTTTCTTCTAATACTCAAGATGTGCTATAAGATGGGGTTCTATAAATGTTTGGTCCCTTGCTCTTCCGTGCAAAAATGAGTGATTCAGCGCACAGCCAAAACTACCCAATGATTACGATACATCATACGCATCACTCAAGTCTAAATTCCTATCAATTGTTATTCCACTTGAAGGAACACATCTGTAATCGCAATTTCAGCAATTGGACACCGTCCCAAACAAGCCAAAATCCTAATTTTTTTAATTCAGTAAACATAAAGGTAGATTATATTATAATTGTCATTAAATGTATTGCATGGAACAACCAGAACTTTCTCGATATTTTCTATTTCAAACAAATGACGGTTGTCTGAAAATATATTTTTGTAGCACGAAAAACTTCTTTCAACATTCGATAAAGTTATGGGTGCATATTTAAAGTGCGCCAAGTAATTCCCATTTAAGTCTTCTGATAATCCTTTCATTGACGTTGCTTCACCAGTTAAAATGCTTGATATTTTTTTTAAATCATTAAAACTGCTGTTTTTTTCCAAAACATTTTTCTAATCTGTCTCTGATTGAAATGTCTGTAATGTGCCAATAATGTGCTCTACCTTATTTTAGAAGGATTTCACTGTCACTATTGATTCGTGTAACGGGAGTTTTTGTTTTTCGAATCGCGTTATTTTTGTCGGTAAAAACCATAATTTGCATGAATAATGGTTAAGTTCATTTCCACAGAACGGTCACTTACAATGATTTTATCTTCTCTATTGAAAATCGCATCGCTCGATCTAGAAGTAAACCTTTGTACATTTCTTTAAAATATTGATAGAAGTATGAAACTGCTTGTAGCCATGTCCCCCAACGTGTTAGTATGGGTTCCGGTGGAAGTGTAATTCCTATAATTACTATAGTACGAGACAGTGCGTTTAAAAACACTTGTGTTACCCTCGATATTAATTTATCTACCGTTGGGAAGTGACTAAGTATTTCTTCTGCTATTACGTGCATTCCATGAGTATAATGCTTTGATAACTGTACCAGCTTTTTTCATATACGGAGCCGCATCACTTACAAATAAAAGTACGTCATCGCGTCGGATTTCATCTGGCCACAAAAATAACATCAAGGCAGATAGATGTATCAAGTATTTTGGCTGTTGTTGAAAAATGAACTTTATCAAGAACTTTGTACGTCAATAAATATATGTCACCGGGTTCATCAACCAATGATTACGTCCGCGATGAATGTACCTTCGACGTCAGCACTTTCAGCGATAGATACTACGTGCTGGTGAAACGATTGTTCGGAAATCGCATTTTTAAGGGTCTAAACAGTTTTGGACTCTGGACCGAGTGTATACATTTTTTCACTTTTTTGGTTACCAAGGAAATATTTTATTTTGCTTAATGCGTTGATTTCAATAATTATTACCGATTCGTGGATGTAATACGTAAACTATTATGGTGTAGCATGTAAAAATAATTATCAATAGAATATTCGACGGATGTGCGCTTTGTTCGACCAAACATTTTTTTCTCACATCGAAACAGTAATCTATCTGCTGTAATCTTTTTTTTTTTTATTTATTAAATGAATAATTACAATCTATACAAACATTTTATACAATAAGTAATTTTTTTGATGGAGAATAGCGTTGATATAACAGAGAGGGAGGGTACACAGTAGTACCACCCGACAGATCAAGCAAGGAAATCTCTAGGCCAAGATCGTTTCAGTCTTCTTCTAGGATTATCAGGAATTGTACAAGAAGACAGACGTTTAATTAATGGATTAGTATGGTGATTTAGCTTAGAATGGAACGAGAGGAAGTAGGATTTGGTTAGCTGAGAAAGTGTGGGAACTTTTAAGTCATTGTGAAGATTGGCGTTTTTTATATACCAAGGGGCAGAAACGATTTGACGGAGACATATTGATTGGAAGGCTTGAATAGTTCGCAGGTTTAGGGGTTTCGCTGAGCCCCATACTGGTCTTAAAATAGCTTTGTAGATTAATTATTTATTGCTGGTGTTTAGTTAAGAGCGGAGAAGTGGACGGAGCAGGTGAAGTCTAGAGTTTACAGATTTCCTTTTGTTTTTGAGATGTTGAGCCCAGGTGAGTCGTTTATCAAACGTTAGGCCCAGGTATTTGACCACAGGGGTTGTTGCAATTAAGTTATTATTAAATGAAACTGGAGGGCAGTCTCTAGGTCTTAGTGAAAAGGTAATAAAGGAGGATTTGGAGTCATTTATTTTTATTTTTCATTTTTTTGACCAGATCTGAATCATGTTTAGGTGATTTTGTAACCTATCAGACACAGTTTGAGGGTTGTCATTTGAGGCCAGGATTGTTGTGTCGTCGGCGTAAGTGCCTAATGATGTGTGTAAAGTGTGTAAAGGAAAGGCGCTATGTCGCTTCCTTGGGGGACGCCAGCCAGAATAGGAAAGCTAACCGAGTAGCTGTTGTTCACTCTAACTGAGATGGTTCGATTTTCAATATAAGACTTGATAATAAGGTAATACGGAGCAGTGAGAAATTGTTTAAGCTTATAGAGTAGGCCATCGTGCCACACTCTGTCAAAGGCTTGGGCCACGTCCTGGTGTAATCTAAAATTGTAAAATATCTCCCGTTCGGGCAAGGCCGGGTTATTCAGCTACCATAACATAATAACAGTATACGGGTAGCGCTAAATTCGGTCATCGGGTGTCGGAGCAGAAATCGATTAACAGCATAGGTATTACGTTCCAATATTATTGTAGTCGTCGCACACACAATATTTATAGACGACGGTAGGTACGTACCGGTCAAAATATTTTGATGTCGTAGTTATTCCGAGTACATCGTGTCTATACGGATGGCGTTTGTCGGTGTACACGCACGCGGTCGTCTTATTATATTAACATTATTACTATTACTATTATCACCATCGTTATATATACATTGTTCCGACCGTAATTGAATTTCGTGTACTCCTTTGCCGGGTCGTACGCGTCTCATTGTGTCGCGCGAGATGTAAATGTAATACACGACGGCCACAGGTATATATACACATTGAGATGCTAATGCTATTATATTATATTAGTAGACCGTCCCGGCACCGGCCGACGCGCACACGACACGATATTGTTATTTTTATTATTATTGTTATTCGTTGTTATTATCATCATCATCATCATCATCATCGTCGCGATGACGGTCGACGGATCGCCGCCAGAGACGACAAACGGGTGGGCACGTTCGTTACGATATTACGAGGAGCGAAGGGTTTTCGCGCGAAAAGGATTCGTGATAATGTACGCCAGGGACGTACGCAGAAAAAAGTTTCGGGGGGCGTTTTTGAAAATTAATTGCTGAAAAGTAGAACGTTTTTTTAATAAACATACGGCATTTTTTGAAGAAAATTATCTTTACTTAGTACTTACAATACTTTTTAATAATATAAACAAAAAAATTACAATACTTTTTATAATATAAACAAAAAAATTACAATACTAAATCCAATTTTCGTGAAGTTTTAGTCATTATGTCAAGAATATCTTCACAATTAACTTCTATGTCTCTATGTACATTTAACAGTGTTAAACATTCAATTTCTATTTCTGCTGGTGCCTAAATAGCGCAACAATCAACATTAAAAAACAAGTTAAAATATTAATAAAAAATAAAAACTAATACGCACCTCATTATTCTCAGTTCGAGATTTTTTATTTGTTGAGAAATAAGAAAGTAGAGTGATCCTTTTTTTTGACGATTCCATACTTTATATTAGTATAATATTATACACCAACTTGACTGTAGGTATCATTTTATTTTATTTATAAATTTGTTAGTATGTATTATATTTTATTTTGCTTTAGTCGGTTTTTCACAAACACTACGTAATATTATATATGTCTATTAAAGTATAATATAAAAATTAATATTAAAATTGAATAAATAAATAACCATACAAAAAACCAAATATTTCGGGGGGTGTTTGAACACCCAAAACACCCCCCTGTGTACGTCCCTGATGTACGGGCGTTAACGCGTTATAGTACAGTGCAGACGTATTCAAACTGTGCGTCGCGGGAGTTGTCGAAGAGAGCCGTGTCATATAATTCAAAACCAATAAATATTTTTACGAAAAACGTTTATTATTATCATTGAGGTACATCGGTTGGGAAACGTTGAATTGTCTTCAACAATCATTCGCTAAATATAGCTTTAATTAATATTGATTTATTACTTTATTGATTTGTATTTTATTACTAAGGCTAAACGTAAAATATTGAATCACAATTTTTTCTAAAATAACTACTTATTTATAATTTTTTCATATATTTAATACGGTAAATAAATAATTAGTATAAAATATAAATAACATTCATATAAACGTTGATTTTTTTGTCATTTATAATTTGGGAGCCGTCAACATTTTGTGAAGACTCAAAGGAGCCTTGAGATGAAAAAGTTTGAATACCTATGGTATAGTGATCACCGGTGTCCGCAATCGGTCTGGTATATGTGCGCGATTCGCTGCGGTAAGTACCGCACGTGTCGGGCCGACTATCCTGGTGAACACAGGGTGTTCGTGCCGTTTGTGCACGCGCACTCGAGTTACCGGTCGACCCCGGAACAATAACATTATATCACAGTGGCCCGATGCACTTGGACAGAGGCGCTCCCGGTGTCCCCTAAACCTTTTCCGTGTAGGCACATCAACATACGTTTTATAATATTATGAATCGTAGAGACCGGTGAGATACACATTTTACAATATACGGTGGGTACGTGTGCAACTACGTTTAGGTACACGCAGTATATACGTGTTGTGTTGGTGAGCACGAGTTAAAAATAAAAAATGCGTTTAAATCGTGTGGCAAATCGAATTACGTACTCGTAAACTATATTTATTTTGTTATAATTACATCACGTGATAATATGTGATTTGCGTCGCGCTGTCGTGCCAAACAAATGTCCATGGTCTCCACGAATATAATATTGTTATAGAAGAATATGTTCGTACGTACGACCGGCCACCCTGTGCGCACCCCGATGCGATCATCAGAATTTCGTGCTACAAGCTCTATGTACGAGCGCGGAAAATAATAATTTCAGTTCATCCCGTTTCCGTTTTTATGATTTTTTCCTCGGGCCGCTAGTTAACGTGTGGGGAAACCGCTGAAAAAATGATACATTCTCATCACTCTGCGTATCATGACGTCGTATCGTTCACCACGGTGTTATCCTTCGGGAAACGTTCAAGCGGGTTAAACATAATAATGTAATTTAAATAAATACGTTCAATATTTTAACGTTCAACGAACCGGCTATAATGCGGATTGTGCGATTATTCCGCGGATATTATACAATACGCGTCCAACTCGTTCAAGCCATAAAACATGACGTGT
Source organism: Periphyllus acericola (assembly GCA_949715065.1). Lineage (NCBI taxonomy): Eukaryota > Metazoa > Arthropoda > Insecta > Hemiptera > Aphididae > Periphyllus > Periphyllus acericola. The sequence goes on from OX454265.1 coordinate 17,155,828, forward strand.
TTACTCTCGTTTTATTCAATAGAAAACAATATTTTATCGACAACTATTTCAGGAAGAAATCTAAAATAATTGTTAAGATTTTTCTACGTGTAAAAAAATCGAAAAAATTACTTATCGGCTTAAAATTACTCGCAACATATACACAAGAAACTTTATCCGCGGACTCACAACCTAAAACCTTTATAAATTAAAATACATGTTTATAATGTGTTCAAAAACAACGTTTATTAAAAACCTGGAGCAAAAAATGTTTGGATTTAAAATTCAAAATCAAAATACATGTTTCATCAATAGGAACTTTGAGTTCAAAAGCTTAAACTGACACTACCCATTCTTTGATAATCATCGGATATTTCAAGTATGTTTTTAAAAAGACATGGATTGGTTTTTATAACCATGTTTCTCTTGGGTATTATATATTTACTGAATCCCCTGACTCATGAACAAAATATGCAATATTATGCACATTATTGCACAATACATCAACTTGGAATGTGCACAATCGTTCAAAAATGTCTAAGATGTGCAATAATATAATAAAATATGCTACCACAATTTTCGAATTTTAGAGTTATGTGTAATCTAAGAGCATTAATGGATAATACGATTGTATATCGGCTCATGTTCTCATCAGGTACTTTTGCCCTCTCGCAAAGACATAATATTGTAGTCTAATGATCATGATTCATGAGTTTTCGGTAAAATTATCTAAGCTATAAGCTTCGACTTCAAGCCCGCAGTGACAGACATATTGTAGACGTAAAATAATTACTTATTATACCTGTACACTTTTCTCCTAAACTAATACCAGATCTTCTGACCAAAACACGCGTTACGTTTAATATTCTTGAAATCCTCGTCCCACAATATCGTGATTATACAGAAGTAACATTCACACTCAAGGTGGACGGTTTTATCAAAATCAACTTTTTACTTCTATGACATGGTGTGTTTAGGTAATATTGGACAAGATATTTTTTCACGTTTTCAAGTTATCATTTTATTTACTGACTTATATCCCATATAATACGTAGTCGTGGTCGTCCGTGCTCACGCCATTTTACGATACAGAAATGTTATGCTTGTTATTATTTGTAATAATTAATATATACAGAGATGTAGTTTTTCCATGTTTCCAGTGATTTTAAAATTAGTCTTGTACTGACGATATTTACAATACAGACCGTCATTTCTAAATTTTTCAACCAAATCGATTCTTAATTTTTGAAAATTTTCCCAAATTTATAAAATTCAATACTGGCGTAAATGCGTAATCGGTCAAATTGTTTTTAAGTTATACGTAGAGATATGAATTTTCGTGATTTATATCTATAATTTTAGTTTAAGAACATTTGGAAGTTTATCCTGTCGCGTCGTTTCGTTACAAAATGTGTAATTTTTTGTATTACATCAAAAATGCAACTTTCATGGAATCTTGAAAATGGAAAGACAGTCTTCAAGTTTTAATAGTTTTACTGTTGATATTGTACTATTAATACTGTAAGCCTGTTAATAAACCAAGCTCCATTCAAAATCGTCATGAATACAATTGAACTGTTTATTTTTTCACCGGCTGATTTTAATCATAATTTTTTATTTTTTTGAAGTAACGAATATTTTTTTTTTAATTTTGAGCCGTTGACCAATGTCAAGGACAATATTTTATTGGACTTTTTCAACCAATTTTTATCTTATGGTTGTATTAAATATGGAAATTATATCATTATTCTATGAATGTGTAGTAAATTTGATGTTTGATAATCTCAGAGCTGTAAAAAATGGCTTTTAATTAAAGTTTTTTTTGATGCGAATTAAATTTAATTGTTTTATAAAAAAAACTTAAAATTAACCGTTAAGTTGGAATCTCAAAGTAATATATTTTATCAATGTCGAATAAATTTTCATAATCAGTTGAAAACCACACAGTTCATCGTCTGTTTTATTTCCCGTCGAATCTGTGATGTTTGTTTAATGTCTTAGGTAGCACGGTAGGTCTTTGACTCGTAAACACGTTTATTAATCCACTTTTCTTCTTATATTCATAAATTATTCTACAGGACCGTATATAATATAATAATTTATGCAATTTAATTATTAAATTCAACGAAAAGACAAAAATAGCATGGCGGTAATGAAGTCAGATACATTTAAATTATTTGCATATTCATCAAATACTTTTCAGTATACAAATCAACTACTTATTGCGTCTTATAATATTATATTCGCGCATTCCATTTTTGCTCAGAGCTTATGAATAATCGCTATTAATTATAATAATATTATGTTTTTAAATAATAAATAAAATTTATTTTTTCATTCCCAGGAAAATCTACAGAACAGTAAAATTCTTCCGAGTACATTTTGAATAACAACAGGTGGATGTCTTTACTAAATATAAAATAAATCACATACTGATTATTTTTTTACCAACAAATGAATAGTAATCATTTCTGTACACAAATATAAACCCGGTAGTTCTAATGACTCTTAAGGTCGAATGATGATGAGTACGTTTTGTTAACAAGGTTAATCACATTGATTTATAGTTTTTTCAAGCGTTCACCATACATAAATAAATCAAGGGTCCATGTGATGAGGTATATAAACAGGGTGTCCCACCAGGATTTACACAGAGGGTTTTCTCCTGTGAATTAATAGATATAATCAATTTCTGTTTTTTGTGAGCATTCCTGGGCAAAGGATATTTTGCTGACCATAGTTTGGTAAAATTTAGTGTATTATTAAATAAGTTAAATAATTATCTTTTTATTTTATAATTTTTGTGTAATTCAAAGATAGCCATTTTATAGGGATTTTTTTTCTGAAAATTTCGACGGTTCAACTTTCAGTTTTCATTGGATTTATGATTTTTAATAATTTTTTAGTTTACAAAGAAATAATTTAAAATACTGTCAACTCGTCATTTTTCCGATGAGATTTTCTAATAATGTTATTATTTATACCTGTTTAGAATTGAATGTTGAACCGTCAACATTTTCAGAAAAATAAGCTATATAAAATGGTTATCTTTGAAATTTATAGAAGTTATAAAAGAAAAGTTAATTTTTAAACTTTTTCAATAATACACTCGTATCCATCAAATTATTATCGACAAAATTGACCCTGCCCAGAGATGCTCATGAAAAAAAAAAAGAATTATATATCTCTATAAATAAGGGAGATATTACTCTGTATAAATCCCGGTGAGACATTCTCTATATATATATATTTATATGTAGGCTATATCGAGAGGCTTAAACAATAGAGTAGTTTACTGTGTATAGTCTTAGGTGATAATTCAGAAATCACAAGTAAAACATCGGGATCTATAAATTACACATGCACTCGAAGAACGAATTCTAAATAAAGTATGCACATACAAATAAAATACGTTTTTATAAAAAAAAATAACTGAACGTTTCCTATTCAATCGAATACAATTTAAATAAAAGTTAAGTACATTAGTTAAGTACGCAGTGGATATAATTTAATATATGTAATATTCATTATGGTGACAACTGACTGGTGACAAAACTTATATTATGTACTAGTAACTAACAATTAGTTGAAGTATTTTAGAAAGTAATAGGGTAATATGTAAGTAATAATATTCTTTTTTTAAATTTATTTAGCCTTTTACAAACAACTCTCACATATTTAAAACAAAAATATATCTTATAATTCATACCATTTTTGAACTTTTTACGTTCTTGCACGTTACTGCTAATGTCAAACATATTTGAAAATATTAGAAATTTGAATAATTTTATATTCACATTAAATCATTAAAATCTATTTTTTTCAAATAATAGTTTTAAAATCGTTACAAAATTAACATTTAAAGTAGGCACGGATTTGAGATAAAATATCAAATTCAATGTCAATCCGTTTACGAGAAAGTTTTTTATCACTACTATTGTTTAAATAAATATATATACTTAAATAATTCAATTGTAAACATCTTTGTATAAAAATTATAATATGTTCTTCGCATTTTCATGATCCCAATTTAAAGAAGCTCAACTACAAATAATTAGTTACAATTTAAGAATTCTATATATGTATGCGAAAGTATTTTAGAGGTATGTTTGTAGACAATAAGCATATACGAGTTCGTGGTTCAAAATTACACTTCAAACGACCGCAAAGTATATTATACTTTGCATTACCGTTGTTAAAAATTTTATTACTTAGTTAAATCCAAAACAACATTTTTATACAACCAGAAACGCTACCTGACAATCATACCATTCTTATAGTTACATATGTACTATTGTACTGTCAGGAATATACCTAGTTATAGTTATTATAATTTAGGATGTCAACTATAATTAAAAGTTATAATTACTCAACATGCTTATACAAAAATTAATATTCTTCCAAGCGAATACGCACTGGTTTTGTTAAGAGGTGGTATACACTCATATTTCAACAGTTATCGCAATTGTAATTGCATCAAAACAAGAATGGTTTGATAAAAAAAAAATATTACATAGATTAATATATCAATACAACAAATTATATACTGTTAAATACTAAATGATTATGTAGGTACACATTATAATTTTAAGTTGATAATTATTATTAATTTTAATCAAGAAGCTTGACTGCATTAGCCTTAACATCGATTGTAGCTCTACAGTTTTATTTGATCAAAGGAAAGTCTGATGAAAAAAAATTGTGTTTTAGTTGGTAACATTTTTTATTATAAACGTTCATAATGAATATGTTGCATAAGAGTTAATTTTGACTTGGTTTTGTCACAAGTGGAGAAAAATCACGTTTTCTTTTGAAATGATTTACTAACTCGTTCATATTACGCTGTTCTAGTTAATAAACAATTATTTATCTCAAAAAGCAAGTGTATAATTTATATTACTAAAAAACATTTATATATTATATGGTTTATACTACGATGTATTATGGTTTATGGTTTTATAACTTTTTTTTTATAATTCATGCACCTTAAACCGTGTTTTAATTATTACCTAATTTTCTCGGTATTAAAGTATTAAATACTTCAGTTACAAGTTATTATCTATTCCGCAACACTAAATTAATTTAATAGTAGATAGCGAAATCAACCTTCGCTCAAAATCATTTTTTGGATGCAATCATTAATTATTACTTTCAAATGCGTACAAATAATTATTATGACCGTACAACATTCGTCCTAGTATAACAAACACAAAGTTCCAATCAATTTCACCCTAACCAGCCTACCCAAACGGTTAACCGACGAAGGACACACATTTTGACAAAAAAAAAGACACACGTCTTCGAATCATTATCTTTAATTTAGTTTTTTTTTCGATTACAACTTTTTTAGCTCGGCATACTTTTTAACAACACATTATAATATCTCCATCGTTATATTATTTTTCATTGTGTAGTATTTAAATTCGGCTAGTTTCCATAAATCAAACAGTAATTATATAATTTTACCGATCCTATGTTACTTTTCAATAGAATAATAACTCTGAATTACGCGGGTAGATCGAAACATATTTTTATTTCACAAACTACTTTTGTGAACACCAGAAACGTTTAAAAAATCAGCCGGGTTTCACAGTTTTATCAGTGTGGTACATTTTTTAACGGTCTTGAAATTATTTATTTTTTATTCAATCAATCTATTACATTACAAATATTATATGATTATATTTAAAAACTATAGATTTTGACTACATATACGGCTATACCTCATATCAGATCATAGCACGTTTTAAGTTTTAACATTATGAAATATCTATATTTTGTTTCTAGAAGCAGTTTTCTAGCATATTCTTACCCAAAATTAATCATTCGATGGTCTTTTTCAAAGTTTAATTGTGCCTAATTTACTTTCGAATTGGACCGTTTGACTCTGACTGAGTTTCCTTTTTTTTTTACGCAATTTTTTTACATTGTATATCAACTGTAGATTCAAATCGCTCCTGGTACAAGGTTTTAGTAGGTATTTATCGAACTTTGATTCTCTCGGATGTTTGTCAGCATTATTGTATAATACACTATAGTAAGGACGTTATTAGAATACGGTACCGTTGTGTGATCCCATAATACCTTGGGTGACATGCGACGTCTAGATAAAGGTCAGATCCTTCTTTTCAACTTTGGTAGTTACCGCCTCAATATTGACCACCCACCCCACGACTATAGTCAAATCAGCGATATTTTCAACTTTAAATCGTTATCCGAACTTCGTTGTCGTTTTATTAATGGACCAATTGAAGGGACTGTTAATGCAACCCGTTTGATTGTACGACTTGAGTCTTGGCATTCGTGTTCCTAGTTGTACCAGGTTTAAGAGATTAATTTATCTACCAATAAGCCATACTTGTTTTGCAAACATTCCCCTCTAGGGATGATGATGATAGCCAATAACACTATGTACACTAATATATAGTTTTTTCGTACCTTGCATGTCAACTTCTATGTCTCGTGTTATAATTTTAATCATAGTTATATTCTCTGTTCAACTTATTTTAATGTTAATTTTATATGTATTTCAATCGTTTTTGTTTTATTTTATTTCTGTTATTTAATTTATAACTAATCTTAATATGTGTTAATTTGATATTGCTAACATTGTTCTCAAAACCCGCATGGTGCCTATTCTGATAAATAAAAAAAAATAAAATAATGTTAACGCGATAAATAGTAAAAAATGTCTTAAATCTCGTTCAATTCGAGTGCTGGACAAAAGATTGAACACGTATAGAAACTCTTGGGATTGAAATAAAATATAAAAAAAAGCCGCCCTTCGTGCCGTGTTCAGCGTTTATACAAATAACTATCTTTGACAAGAGCGCGTGATACAATTCAACTTGAAAAATATTGCGCGGAAATGTAACAATACAAGCTTTTTTCAAAAGCATTTCATTTCAACCGGCTGTATTTATAAACGCCTTACTCGGATCTTCTCTAATATGTACTCGAGTGTCGTAACCCGTTTTCCTCGTCCGGCTGATGTCACACGCTGCACACAATGACTCATCGGGTTCATCATAATATATATATATATATATACATTTTTTTTTTCCGATTCCAATTTTCTGCGTCCTACAAGGACACCGCTCGGACCCGGTATAGGTGGAAGGAAAGAAAGAAAACAATATTATAAACATATACGTACGTATTATACAATATAAGGAGGAAAAAAAAAAACCGTGGAAAAAAATAACAACGCGCGCACGGGCAAAATAAATACCACTGTCCATCATGTTTACACTCCGATGATGCAATGACACGGACGTACGCGCTGCACAAAGGAGATGCACGGAATCTTCTTATACACAATATACCTACGCGCACGTATAAACGAGCGGTTATTATCGTCTCGATTTTTTTTTCCACCTGATTTTTCGTCGTCCTCCACTTTTTCGTCTTCCGCGACCCGCTACCCCGTGCGCCCTACTACTTACGGTTTTTTTTTCCTGCACCCGCCCGTTCGTCCGTTCCTCCGCGTCGCAGAGCTTGTACATCGTGTACGGTATTATACTGTACACGGTAACTTTTGTCGTTGCGCGCGAGGTAAATGAGGCCTGAAGGAACCTTGATCTTGGTGGCAAGGCTCTCCCGTATACGTTGATGATGATGAAGACGACGATTATGATGATGACGATGACGATGATGATGATGTGTACGAGTGTGTGGATCCCCATTGTCGTGGTATCATCATTATGATCACGAGGTGACCTTCGAAACGTAGTGCTTGTTCCGAACACGAACCATTGCCAATAGGTTATATAATACCGCCCGTTCTCCCCCGAAAATAACGTGGCGCCCTTGAATTCGAACGAAAGCGATTCTCGCGCACCGCGATGCACTTATGCTTTTTTTATTCCCCCTTTTTGTTTTCGGTGCATTTCGTGACGCGAAACTATGAAAATAACTTGTTCGACCGACAACAATAGCAGTAGTGCCTCCACGGTAATTACCCACATTTGTTTTTCGGCTCCTGATGACGTCGAACTCGCAGCGCACTGCCCCCTTCAGATTAGACGACCAATACGTCAAATAATGTGGTTGCACATCATGGAACGTGTTCTACGTCAAACGAGGTACAGAATTTTTGTGTTGTGATCGCGTTTTTTGTGCAGCAGCCAGCAGAGATATGCACGTCGATTGACCGACGGTATAAGATCGAGTCGCGGGCGAATCGAATTCGAAAATAATTAATATTCAGCACTAATAAATGTGTATTGCGCTTAGGTAATTTATTTTTATGATAATATACTATAGCTCGGTTTGATCACAGTTTTAGTTTTAGAAACTGACGAAATTAATGATGATATATTAGGTATGTATCGTTAACAAACCAATACAATTACTTTTAAATGGGATCAACAAGATTCTGTAATAGTTGTACTGAAAACATCGCATCGTGATAATAGGTTATAATAAAGCTCATAAAATGTTCAACATATGTGTTTAAATGCCACTTTCTTTCAAACGCTTGATTAAAATGTCTTAATTAATTATTATTTTCATATGAACAACGTTCATATGAAAATAATAATAATTTGCCCGATGAAAAATAAATCCGATTGATTGTTTCAAAATCGTTTAAATGTATGCTATTATTATACTTATCGTAAATGGTTTGTAAAACGAAATATTTATAACCTAATATCCTGTTAGTTTGTATACTTTTTTTTTCATTTGAAAACTTATTCGTTCGCTTTATAATACGTCCATTGTGTCCATCCGGCCGTCTACGACCCGTCACTCATCAGTCAGGCACGACTGTTATTGCCATGGTTATAAATACCTTTGTTTTTTAAAAAAAAAAAAGTAAATAGTATCTAACGATACTTTTTGTCTTCCATTCTATCAAGAGGAGTTATCAACTGCAATATCACTATGTGGAATAAATAATAGGTGTATAGTCTTTAAAAAAAAACATTTTATTGTCGTGTTATTAATTAAACTATTTAACGAGATAACTACTGCTATGCTGCAATAATATGTTATTAATTATTAATTTAAATATTAAACAATAGCTGTATTTCGTGCGGTGGCCGGTGACCGATAGGGTGATTGTCAACTTACTGTCACGTTTTATAATAATAGTTTTTATATGATTCGTACGGTTTCAGTTTTAGTCAATTTTAACCATTATTGAATTTTATTGAGAAATATAATAAAATAAATTGCGTAAAGAAACCCGCATGAAACTGTTCGTCGCAGAATGTTTTTCCTTACTTTTTTTCGTATGCGTATTACATTGTAATATACGTACCACACACACACACACACACACACAAGCTATTAGGTCTTGAAAATGTTTTACTTTCCGAACAATGCAATAGATTTTTGTTAGTAATATTTATACGATATATGTATATGTAATTGATAATGCTTAAAGCCGTTTAAAAAGTTTGTGATTCGCAGTATTATTATCACGTTTTGTAAAGAAACATACAATGTTGTCTAAAATAAACAAATTGTGCAATTGAAGTAAAAATCTTTCATTTTCTTTTTGAATATGAAATCATCGATTATTTTTTTCTATAATTGTTCTATTAACTATGATTCATAATTTGGGTATTATTGCGCTAGAGCGTATAATTCGCTGGTTTCATCCATCCCGGTTTATAATATAGTTTTGAATACTTATACATACTTGAAAATGTCATTTAATTTCAAAAGTAACGCGGAAATCCTTGACGACAACTCTTTGTGGTTTACACGTGTTTTAAGTCTATATAGGTTATTTATGCCGTGCACCGTGACTACAGTAAAGTGAGCTCAACTTATTCTGCTCATATTTAGTTTCTATTTTTGAAAAATCACTTTAGTTAAGCATACACGCGGCTCACTATAGCGACACCGGTAAATAATTATTAAGTGATAAATAAATAGCCATGTATTAACAACGCCTTACGATGCATTATTTTGCGTGTTGTCATGACCTATTAATTTTAATTAGGAAGTTGAAAATCAACAAAAACAACACCCTTCTCCTATACAAATGAAAATGGCAATATTAAAATAAAGATAATGTGACTGTTACCTATTTAGGTTGTTCATTTCAAAGTACTCATTGTTTACGTAAAATGGAGATATTCTGCTACGATGCGGTATTTAATTTTACCGTGGTGTAGCGATTGGCACGATGGATGGTTTACGTTAAATTAGAAAACTTTTCGCTAAACAAGCATTAACATAATTATTGTTTAATCAATAACGTTGTATTTAACTTGCGGTTTAAAAATAGTTTACATTGTTAATGAGAACAGTGATGTTAGAGACCATGAGTAGAAAGTAAACGTTCATAAGGCACCTGTGTATAGTACTATAATAATGCGTCGGTTTTAATATTCAAGCGAGTACACATTATTAACCATAATAGTCTTATCGTTTTTATGTGATAAAATAATGGCGGTCAAATGTTAATGAATAATAATATTAAAATCAGCCGTGTCAAAATAACTAGGTCAGAATAATAGACCGGGGAAAAATCCATTTTATTATATTATCATACACAACACATCGAAATCTGCGGTTGCTCACTTAAAGTATAACATGGACTATATATAGACACATAGGGTGCTCACTGCTCACCACTTATAGGGTAACCATTTGTAAATACTTGTAATTTTATTTACCCCCGAAGCACGGTCATTAACAAACATTCCGACTGTTGTACATGCAAATATTCTTTCCAGTAATTCACACGTGCATACGAAAAATCTATGCACTGCAGCCGCAGAGGCGGATTTATCTTTTTTACGGCTATAGGCACCAACAATTTTCCGCTGCTATAATAGGTGGAAAAGTTACAGTACCCCTCCAAAATACCTACTCTAAACATTTAATACATAGACAATAGTAGTGGACATCCATTTTAATTTTTAGACTAATTTTTTTCACCTGAAGTTATTTAGCCTACTTTGAAAAAAATGTCAATGGTCAACCTACAATGATAATTTTTATTAATTATAAACCATCAATACTAAAATAAAACTTTAACCATTGTTAGGAGCATTAAGTAAAACGCTACAATTTACAATATTTTTTATAATAAAAAACTTTATTTTTATAATACAAATTTAAATTTAAAAGGCATACAAAATAGATTTACAAAACTTCTAACTAATCTATAATATATCTAAACTTCCGTTGGACTTCGATGGTTCGGTCGGTTATGTTATTGCACTACAGAAAGAGAGAGAGAGAGAGAAAAGCATACATATAAAGGCACAAGTGGCGTACAACTGTCAAACGGGTGATGCGAGCGTGCACAATATTGTAGGCGTGAGATGAACAATGTAATATGTATATAGGTATAATATTGTCTGTCCAGTCGTCTCAGATTTCGTTTAGGTGGAGAAATGTTCGGAAAACCATGCAGGGGACTAATCGTTTTTTGTTGTTGTCAAAATTGAAATATCGAAACGCCGTGGGTTTAATTTGTCTTTTATAAGTGGATCTAAATATTGAGCCAAATTAGAGATAGACGAATGTATGTATATTATATTTTGAGATTTATTTAAAAATTGTTATATACCATATTATAAATGATGTGAGTTATACACGGGTCCCGAGATCCTGCGTTGAGATATTTCTACATTTATTATATATTTAATATGGGGAAAATTACCTTAAAAAAAACCTCATTGATAATGTCTCTATTTGTTACTGTTGCATTTCAAAATATTATGTGAGAGTCTTGAGTCCATCAATGTTTAGAAGGTTATTTTTCCGATGGTCGAATCGGAGAAAATGTATTTTAGAACATTTATTAGTTAATAAGTTATAACGTATAGCTAAATTTAATCTCGTTTTCTCATTTATATATATTCATGATATATATATACATGAAAATAGTGTAAAATTTATTTAAGACTGTAACCTTATCGGCACTTATTTTTCTTTTTTTTGATAATTTAAAAAACGAAATTTAACACTTAATATTTTACGAAAACACTAGAACCGATAAATAAATTGGAAAGATTTATTTTGAAAAATGGATTTAAGCTGAACTGGTTATCCCTAATAATAATTATTCAAACTACATACTGTAAACCATGAAAATAAAAGATGTCGGTAAAATCCATATTACTCTGTAATATTCATGTGCTGCTCGGACGTGTATAAGTATTAATTATAGTATGGCATCTAACAGTAAAACGATGACGGAGCGGTTTTATTTAGTATTGTTGATTTACAATATTGAAGCCGTATATACGTAAAATCTTATCGTTTATCGACGGTGCGATAGGAATAAGCATCAAGTCCGCTACTGCTACAAATCAAAATTAATAATAATAACGGAAATGCCTCCGTGACATACTGTATGGACTTCTCTTCATGCGGCGGCGACGGAGAGAGAGAGAGAGGACCATACTTTATGAGCGTAAATAATTTCTCTTTAGCGATTTTGTAGCCGCGGTCTTCCGCGGACGCGTAACACTTATAATGTTATATTACGACTTGACGCGAAAAATTAAAAATAACAAATACAACCGGTCTGACGTCACGAACAGACGACGACGCCGAAAACTGGGACACTGCCACGCGGCTGCCCACAGAAACTGACCGAGTAAATCCGAGAGCGTCACCCGCCTTGTTATTCTATACCGCGAACCACGCGCGAAGACGAAGATGATGTGGGTTTCGCCGTAATTGTCGTGACCGTCGAAATTGTGTGTTACGCGGTTTACAGCGGCGCCGAGTGCTGAAATCTGAGGTGGAGCAAAGTTTTATTTAGTGACACCACCACGGCACCGCCCCCATAAGTAATTGAATATTAAATAGTTAGTGGCTGCTTTTGATTCTAAATACGGGCTTATACGACCTATACGAGTACATGATATGTACATGACATGAGGTACCAACGAAAGTAACTGAATAAGTTTTGGTATTGGTCTCTGCACCACGGACGCGGTACGAATTCACGAGTGCACAATGCACATGTTTGCGAGTCTTACAGCATTATTATGTTATCTGCAGCGACCGCATACACCGAACCTATACAGATGGTTCCGCTGGAAATTCAACGGATGGGTAACACCAGGAAGCTGCTCAGTACACGGAATATGCTTCATCATCCGTACCGAGTATACCGAGGTTTTGAACTTGAGTAACAGGTGTGGGGTGTCTCACGACGGTTTACTGAAAAATAATTGCAGTGATTTAATTTATATTACATATAAAGGAAGATGTCCGATACACTTACTTATCAACACCCAGATCAAACCTAGATACTTGAAATGTTGGTGGTACATACATATACCACCATATCTCTAATAGTGTGGGAGTGAGTTAAAAAAGGATTTTAATCGATTCATCACCTTAAGGGGTGGAAAATACTACCTTCCCCTTTTCCCATCAAGAAACGTATTTTTTTCTTTCATGAACATAATTAGTACGCAATATGTATGAATTTGTACGAAACTCGTTCACCGAAAAAAATTCATTTTTTTTGGGGTGGGCTGAAATATTAAAAAGCCCGGGACGCAATTCGCGTACCAGCTGCTTATCGGATTTTAAATTTCAGGACGCAACTAGTGGGTACCAAGCATTTTGATATAGTTTACTCTTGCCCCCGCTACCAAAGGCATATACAAAGGGGGAAATAGAGGAAATCGCTCCCCCTCCCCCGACCACAAAAAAAGTGATTTAAAAGTTGATCAAAATGCTTTTTCAATAATATGGTAATGGTTTCAATTTAAGCTTTGCATTGAAAATCAAAATTTGATGCATTCTAAAATAATAAGACCCAACACCATTCACCATTCCCCGTAGGCTGTATCCACCCTTGCCCTCCACCATGGAGTGTCGACAGGGACTGGTTTGCTCGGTATACGCCCGCGCTACGGCGACGATTTTATAATATTACCGCACATCGATCGTAGAAAAAACAATATTTATTCGTTCCATTCCATAACCGACAACGGTACCGACGCGTAAACACGGTTACCTGCCCCGCACTGTCCGCGCTAATCACTGCGGTTCGGCAAAGTAACGGCATGCTATTATGATTATTCGATTAGGGCAGATGAGGAGACGGCAAGGCATCCGCGGCGGCGTCCGAGCGCTCCGGGTGGTTTGCACACACGCTATGCAATATCACGCGGCGGTGACTCGGCTGAATCGAAAAATTCGCACTGTCGCCGCACGCATATTTTTTAAATGCCACAGCGGGAACGGGCGCGAGCGTGTGATTTGCATATTGATGTACATGTCCGCGCAAGTCCAACGTCTCGGAGTTCTCCGTAACCGCCAAATCAATAATAAACATTACGGTCAGACTTACCTGCACTCGTTCGTTATAGGTACACGCGTTCTTGTTAAGCCCACGTGATCATATGATAACGGCTTTCAAACATTTACGATATTCAAAATTATCCGACGATCAGAGGCCTTCTTTTCATATTCTCAACATGTTTCACGTACATATATGTCATATGCCGCACTTTCGAGGGCATCGCTCTGTCCTCTATTTAGTAATCAAAACTAATAAATATTAGTTCAATTATTAAGAGTTGATGGGTTTTCAAAATAAAACAATAATTCACACCAAAAGCCTACACAATTAATAACACACAAAGTAAAGCGTGGCGTCGTAGTCCCTACACATCCGTGCTTCAACCGAAACACACACTCTGCCCCGGTCTCTTCCGACCGGCTGTCTTAAAATATTAATTTACAATAAGCTACCTCAGCTTCACTGGCCTATTTTACTAATAAAAATTGTCTATTTGACCATTTTTATAATAATTAAATTTTGGCCTAGTTGGCACATACAACATATACATCTACAGGAACGAAACTGAGATTACGGACGGCTGGGCGTTCACGTCTCTTGATTCAAACGCATTCGCCGGTTGTACAGGCCGGGTGTTCAATTGAAATTGATATACTTATTTCAACCAGAGGTTGCTAAACTTGTGCCCTAAACTATTTCCTAAAAATTCGGAGGAACCCTATAGTATATAGTATTCTTGTATTTATTCTTTATAATTATATTTATAGTTTATAAGCTCGGCTTCTTTAGCTATAGGTTAGGCATATTAATGCATATTATTTATTATATTTTATAAAAAATTAAATATTTTTTTGATTGAACGTTGTACAGTATGACCACAGCTAATAATATAAAACACAATAAGTTTTGTCACATAATCTGTGTTATAACCTTAAACGATTAAACACATGCGCAAATCTTAATGTGAAAATATTTACGATTGCGATTCCTCAGTTCAAGTTCGCGGCACACCGTTTTGGGAACCTCAAGTGTAAACTGTAAACGTTATAAATCTGCGAAGTCCGACAGCCGGTCAAAATATTTTGGATACTTTTACTAGTATTATTATATTATTATTCGTTTATTATTATTTGTATATTATTCAATATGTACACATTTCAGCGTTGCTTTTGTTTCCGGGCTGTAGCCGCAAACACCGCGTAGCTGCAGTTTATAATAAAAGCTATTGTGCTATTACGATATTAGATTACGATGATGAAATATAAAGCTATACTGTTTGTAGTATTAATTTAGACAAATTAAAATCTGATATTCATCCATATTCTGTTAGATGCGGGTTTTGATATGTAAAATAATAATAATTTCATGGTATTAGTAAATTACCTCTGCGGCGTATTTATAATAATGTGAGAATATACGAATATACAAACGAATACACATTTTACAAGAACACATCCGGTGATTGGCAGAATCCCGCAGAAAAATACTTCCTATCCATGCATTAAGCCAAACAATCTATATTCATGTATACTACATGGAACGACGCTATATCGGGTATTATAAATATAACAATATTATAAGCCACGAGGTAATAACAATACGTATTAACTCAAATTGAAATAATATTGTACTCGTAAGCTGTACAGTATAAGTTTTAAAGACGAATTCACAACCCGAAAAGTCTACGTGATGCGGATGTGTCGACGTGGTTTTCCCACGCATTGTCATTATCGTTTTAAATAAAGAAGATATTAACTGCATTATATGAGCCCACAATAATTATAAATAATTATACTACATACTATGGTATTATTATTATTATTATACTAAATACTAAAATGACAAAACTGATTTTTATTCAAAATAATTTCAACGTGACTAACGACGGATGAAAAACTTTTGCTTCCCAAATTAAGAAAACAAAACAAAATACGAGATGCCCAAGAAAATAATATAATACTGGTCATGTGTGTTAAAGATGACGACCATCATAAATGTTAAATGATTTTTTAAGGACTCTCGGAGAAGCGATAGTTAATTTTACAACAATATTGTTTTTTTTTCTTTTCCGCAATCAAACTTTTGCGGAGAGTAAATCAAAAGTAGCACTCATCGATATTAATGTTTCAGTAAATTTTCTAATGCAAACTTAAAAAACTGGTACGGTGAACTGTCCAGTTATTGAATACTTTCCAGTTAGACGAACAATGTTAACTAAGTACTGTTATAAACTTCGGAAAACTCGATATAACTAATTAATTAAATAATTCACGTTTTCAATACTAAACATAACGGTCTTATGTTGTGTTCAATCATTAGAAGTTCACTTATTTTTCAAACGAAATGTTTGAATGTAATACGTGGCTTTCTAAATATTCATTAAAAAAAAGAGACCTAGCAATCTTCAAGTCTGAATTGTAAAAATGTAAAAATGAAAAAAAATTTTAGTGGGTCAACAATTTTAAGTAAGGTAGAAAAAAAATATGGGTTTAACGTTACTCTAATTCATCAAGCAACGTTTTTTCGGTTTTGGCCTTATTTTCACAACGATTATAGTAACAAAAGATGAACCGTATAGTTATGTGGGTCCATCGATTTATCTCGGGGATTCCATAGAAGTTCAGCCCCTCACCGGCCCCACCCCGAATAAGACAATGATTTGATTTTTGTCGTGCGGGCGCACGCGTGTGTGTGCGTCGTCGTCCGTGCACTGCTCGTATAAATATACACGTATTGTGCACCGTGTGACGTAGTGCAGTGCCGCACGTGGAAAACCGATTGGATTCGGTCCGCCGTATTTGGGCACGCACACACACGCACACTTACGAGTATTCTACTATTTAAACGTATATACGTGTGTGTGTGTGTGTGTGTGTGTATACGTACCGGGGTCGCGGTTGTCGAGGCGCATTGTTTCGCCGTCGTCGAGCGGTATGTACGAGAGCGCGTCTTAATAATAATTATGTTATTCCGTCCGGGGCGAGAGCGCCCATTATTGTATTACACTGTCTATTATATATTGTATCGTACGCGAGTGGCGCCACGCGCAGCGTTTGCGACAAATTACAATAACAAATTTTATGCAAAAACCCGCGTGCGACCGAGAAATACGAATTTTTTACTCGTGCGTGCGCGTGTCAAAGCGTTTTGGTCTCGTATCTGTTCGACGCCGAGTCGGTCTCGGTTGACATTCGCGCCAAACAGATGACTTGCGTGGGAGGAGACCTGACCCATCGCCGTCCGTCGCGGAAGCGCCAGAAAACATAGCCGGATGTCGGGTAGGCGCACTATCGCCCAACGCTGTCACGTCTTACGAAAACAATAATCAAGCGACAGTCGATAATGTTTGATTCGATTTATAATATATTATGCGGCACAAACGCAATTGTTGCGTCCAAAAATCAAAATAGTATATACATAGCAAAACTTGCCATAACAATTATTAATAAAAATTACACAAGAAAACATGAAATATGTTGGTACATGAAAAAAAGAAGATTTTGAAAATTTTGAACATTTTCCGTCGGGTCGTTTCGGATTTGAAATAGCCACTTGTTTGTTGACGAAGAAAACACTCGTCCAAGGCAGACCGACACGGCGGCGTCGATATAATACATAATAATTGTAGTACCGTGATAGATTTTCAAGAAGATAAATCCAAGAACAATGGGGATAGATCATTTCTTTTTCGACAGTCGACATTGTTTTATCATATTCTACACTGGAAATAAGTAAAAAATAATGTCATAAAAAATGCTATTTTAAATGTGTTTTAGACGTGACGTTTACTGCAATATACGAGTAGAGCTTTCTATAGCTTTTTATATTGTTTACAATTATCAAGCGTATAAAATCTTTTTTTCAAAGTACAAGAAATCATAAAATAATTTGCAGTCGATGTTTAGTTTAATAGTGTTTGTAAACGGTCACCCATTGAGTTCATAGAGTAACACGTGTTGCTCTTAATAAGTAATTTAACCGTATACGTAATTTCTTGATAAAAAATGTGACTTGGCCGCAGTCGTTTTACTTTGCAATTAGTTTTGTTTCGCAGTAAAATATTCTAACTTTCGTAGTTCAAGACTAACTCGAATGTTGTCGTTAAACGTTATACGAACTGTGATGTCAAACATATGTATAAAACTACATAATTATGGCTGCTGAAAGTGTAACTATAAAACTTTGATCGTTATAGCCGAATTATAATATTTTAATCTCATCGCGATTCTATAATCGCATACTACGTACACAGTGACGTTTACCGTTCAGTTTCGTGCATATACAATACACATCTCTGATCGGCTTGTATATTTTACTAATTACACCTGTATAGTGTGCGTGTGGTTGTGAGTGTGTGCGTTGTATATGGACGATGACCCTATATCATTATTACGTGTGCGAAGACGCGCGAACAAACCGGAAACGACCAACCAAAACCAGCAACTTTTGATTCGCGGTCATTTCTCGGGCGACCAAATCGTGAACAAGCCGTCAACGATGATGTCGCTGCAAAACTCCACCGTACGATGATGGTCAAGAGGGACAATACGCAAGACACGGTGTGATAATAATAAATCGTAATTAACAATATCTTGTAGCTACGTCATGCATACTGTTGTTATAGTATGGCCGTCGTATTCGGGTGCTTACACACGTCTCTCGGCATAATATACGACCTATCAATTATTACAAACATAATCACACGATTACATATTATTTCGAAAACAATAATTATCATCGAACGTCGTCGCGCGTCGTCGACCGTTTAAACACGTTTTTTTTTGTTGTTGTTGTACCGCTGTTTGTTGCTCTCGAGAGTTTAACGTTATATCGACACACGTGACGAAGTATTTTATCGGTATTTAGGATTAATAATTCATACGCTCATCGTAGTGCGCATAACACGTCTTCGATTTTACAAAAATTAATCGCCTAAACCTAACCAAACACTTTTCGAAACGGCTCTACGTACAGAGCGTTGCGTGGTGTTGTCGATATAATCATACGTTCAATACCCCATAACACCGCCGCCGTGTTATATTAGCATTTAAACGCTCCGCAGGACGCACGCTGTATGCCTACACCGAAAATATAGGCGTGCGGCTTATGATAATTTCGACGAAATGTCCGATTGTAAATACGTACAAAGTATATAAATATACATTCATACGCGTACTACACACACGCACGCACACATTGTATTTAAGTGGTTTTAAGGTAAAAGTGTCCTTGATTATAGTGAGCGCATATACACGAACGAGGCGTATCGACCGAAGAAATCGCCAGAACATCGTACGTGTACACGAGATTACGATTTCTGGTCACGTGTAACAGACGTCAACGCTTTATATCGACGCCAAATTTTATTAATCCTTAAACGTGACGACGACGCGGGCAACTCGTACACATATAGCTCGCGTGTACCTGCCTATAAAGCGCGGGACAATATTCGCATGGCACGAAATCAAAATACGCTTGCAGTGATATAGCCGATTATACGTATGCCCGTAGGTGTGACGCGTAATATCTGTACGAGAACATTTTGGTACAAAGTTCGCAGAGTATCAAACGAGACAATGGACGGGAGAGACGATGCGTAATACACACATGCCTATGTGCCCATGCGATATAAGTATGGTATGGTATGGTAGGGTTTTTTTTTTTTTTTACATCCAACGGAACAATAGTGTTCCTTCTTCAAATTTATATTATATTTTTCAAGTAGACTAACCTCTCTTCAACAGCTGCATTGTGTCTATGATACACTTCTAAAGAAAAAGGCTTGACTCGAGTACGACCTGTAAATAATTTAAAATACGTTATTACAATATATACACCTACTAAAATTTAAGAAAAAAAAATTCCAACGTCATTATATTGTTATTATTTGTTTTTTTTTTTGTAACGCGGTACACACAAGTTTTATCCTACGACTGCGGTTGTTATTTACACTGCGCGTACCGAACGGTTATTACAGCATTGACGTCCATCACTCGTAACTTGCGGGGAATTTTTTGTTTTTTTTTTCTTCGCACAGCGTTTCGAGTGTTTCGACTCTTCCCAGCTGAATCCGCTTCCGCGAAACCGAAGTATAGCGTTGGTTTTTATCAATGTGTTGAAATTGTTGATAAATTAACCAGACGATACGATAACGTACCACTGGCGGTCATAAAACATCATTTGTAACGGTTTCAGTGAATTTCGTAACCACTTGACGTTTGACAAGATATTTACATAGAATTTCAATGAAACATTACGCACTTGTCAGCGTTATCATTATCAATTATTTAACAATTCGGAATATTTAACTTGCGCGTAATTTGCTAGCAATAATCTATTATTCTCAATGGAATTGTAGTCGCGTTCCTCTGTATTCAAACACATTACTCATTATAATATGAACTGTCATTTTTCAAAATGTTCATTAATAAAATCTATTCTCGTACAAACCAACTATATAAATATAATAAACTGTGGTTTTTTTCCTTTTTTTTTTTATCTTCCGGACTTTATATTGCATAATAACAATGTACAAAATGTACTTTTTTCGACGACTTTTGTACTTAAATATGTCTCAACAATAATTATTCTTAAGCATCGCATTCAAATATTTCCATAGAAAAATTTTAATAACAATGCCCCGGACTCTATGACTCTATGTCTGCAGTGAAAAATGATGGAGTGTATTGACTTACTGTTTGGTGAGAAATTATGGAGAGATCATGAGTGAATTCTTTTTTGCCAAGTAAACAACAGATACTATTATATTATGCTGTCGCCTGTCATTCCATTATAATGACATAACTGTTTCAATTAACTTGTCAACTTTGTGCTTATTCGTCTAAACGAAAATATTGACAATTAAAAAATTAATTTTGTTTTTTATAAAAGCAACACTCAATATGAACTGTACTATTTGGTTTTTATATTAGTATTTCATAATTCCTTAATTCTATATGTTTTTTAACGATTGACTATAGTACTGTGTTTGGTAAAAGAGATTTTCGGTTAAAGCATTTTGTAAAAATGAACTTAAACCTTAAAAATTTCTCTCAAAATTCAGATTAAAATAACTTTAAACTATTGTTATTTTTAATTTTCAGAGGAGTTACCTTAGTCGCAACTTATTGGTTCGATATAAAGAAAAAGATAAAATAAAAAAAAACCAGGAAATAAAATAAAATTATATCCAGCAGGCGTTTATATTTTGTAATTTAAAATAATTAATTTTGTGTTTTTCAAACTGAGAATTGTATGAAAGACTGAAACCGTTTGACTTAGAATCGATATCGAACCGGGATGTTATAAATAGGTTGTGTTAGTAGTTATTATAATTGAATTAACGAAAAACTCATAAGGATGTTAAATAAAATAACATTTCTCGTCGTGTGTATTTTATTTATTAAGGCTGGATTTTCAAAGCCATTAAAACGTCAAAAATACTTGCTATTATATGTATATAAACCATGTACTGCTTATTACATTGTGTTGAACAGAATTGAGTTCATTTCATTATTTGCTCAAGTCATCAAATTAGTTTTATTTAATTTTTGATTGTCAATTCTATATGGAAGATAATGATTAAGCTGTAATGGGCGTTTATTGAGATTAAAAGTAACGGCAGTAAAAAAAAGAAAAAAAAATGATAGTCAAAACAAGTAACAGATATTCAGATATTGTAATAATAGTATTATGATTATATGAAAATATTAGTTACTTCAAATATTATTTTGATACAAAAATGTGTTTCGTTTTGAGTTGTTTATTATATTTTAGAGTATACACTCTGTAAATAAAAATATCTCGAAGATGTAGCGACAACACGGTGAATGATAATTGATAAGATTGTCGAAATAAGTTGTGTTTTTCAATTCTTTAACGTAAAATTGTTCTGCTAAATGTTTTTTTTAGTGTTATGAACTTTATTTTTGGATTACCAAAACTTTTTAAAGTATAAAAAAAAATATTTTCGATGATTTGGCTATAACACGTATTTACTCAAAACATTCATACACAAAATACTGTATTATTTAGTATACATTCTAATCAACGTTTCGTTGGGCGATGAACGTTTGAACGCATTGACCCAAAATCCAACACGTTTGAGTACAAAATATACTAAATGGAACGCACAATACGTTTGGTCACACAGATTAACACGTAGTACAGTAGTAAAATGTTACCTGGAAAATCAGCGAACGTTTAAAAAACGTAGGTACGAGCCAATACCATTAACGATATCGACTATAATCATTGTTCAACATCAATTTATCACTAAACTTGAAACTATTATGCTCGCAACGCTTTAAAAGTGACCACAGGCGACGGAGGTTTAGTGTTTTTTTTTTTTTTGATTTATCATATTATAATCATATTTTTTATTCACTCGGTTTGATTCGATTTTCTGAACAGTACGGATCGGGGAAATTTTTTGAAACCGGTACTTGTGGTAAGAAGTGCGTTGTATAGTTGATAATTTAAAACTTACCTAGTGAATTTAGAATGAACAATTCTAAATTGTTCATTTAGTGAGTTTCACAAACGTTCTCCCGGTCCTCAGGTAAAAATGTCGTTATTCGTTATGTACCCAAACGTGGTACGGCCGTTTCGCTCAAAGTTCTCGGGTCTTCCCAAGTCACCGAATCTCAATTCGCCTGCATCCCATTTCGCCGGCAACTCAATTTCCTGAGCACCATGATTGTTCAATTTTTTAATTCATAGCAGCACAGCCAAAACATTATTGAAATGCAATCAAAACTTAATTAGTAATGAGTTCATCCTTTAATATTGCAATTTAGTACACAATTTAATAGACAAGTTTGATATGAATTCTATTCAAATTAATGGGCTAATTTAAACGCCCAAATTAATATTTTACTGGCATAATATACTGAATTTTAATTTATATTTCGAATGTTACGATTTGCAAGTTTCACTCTAATTTTTTGCTTGATAATATGCCCTTTGTGTGATTTTACATTATAACCATTTTTTAAAATTGCCTGGCTACCACGGTTATTATCAATGCGTACTTGGTTTCTTTTTTTTCTTTGTCAAATGTTTGCATACCATTGTAAATACTGGTAAATTATGGTTCTTCTCTGATTTTATAGTAAACCACTGGCACTCCATGATTATAAATTGATATTTAAGTTTGAAATTTTAAATGCGTTAGAATTTAGAGAGAGGCACTGCACAGTGAATGTAAAAATAAATTTGTACACTGAACTTTTCGACTGTATAACGATAGCGATTGCGTGCGTTGTCTAAGTCAGATAAGAAATAGCAAAAGTGCCACCCCTATTAAAATAATCATCACTATATCCTACTATTCGTGTAAAATTACAAACTTAATATTCACGTGTTATAAGATAAAATACATTGAATACGGATCTGTTGTGCTGGTACGATATATGCAATTAATATTTAAAAATATATAGTAGAAATCATTGATAAATATCGGAAAAAAAGAAAAAAATTATTAAAAGTCATGAATCCAATGAAAACTGAAAGTTGAGCAGTCGACATTTTCGAAAAATAAGTTCTACAAAACGGCTATTATCGAATTTCACAAAAATTATAAGATAAAAAGTTAATTTTTCGACTTCTTTAATAAAACACTTAACTATTGTCTACAAAACTGCCTTTGTCCAAGGATGCTCTTAAAAAACAGAATTTGATTATCTCTATCGGGAGATATTTCTCAGTGTAAATCCCGGTGAGACATCCTGTATAATATATAAATATTTCAACAGTCAGGAAACGGACAATTTGTACGATAACAATTATCTGGTAAACATTTATCGCAGATAAATCGGT
Organism: Periphyllus acericola; assembly: GCA_949715065.1. Taxonomy (NCBI): domain Eukaryota; kingdom Metazoa; phylum Arthropoda; class Insecta; order Hemiptera; family Aphididae; genus Periphyllus; species Periphyllus acericola. The sequence continues at coordinate 17,179,865 of OX454265.1, forward strand.
GACAATAATATGGTAAGAATTTATGAATTTATGATTTAATCAACTCTTTCGGCCAATCGAACAGTATGAATTTAGTTAAATTCGGGAGAATTTAAACTTTTTAAAAACAGTGAAGTTAAAAACAAAACTTATTTAAAATGCTTATGAACTTATGAAAAATGAAAAAATTGTACCCAAATATTGCGTGGGTGGGTGTGAGACACAGACGATCAATTATTTAGTTGTTGCGGTCTAAATATTTTATCAATCGGACTATAGTCCACTATATTATTACGTGCGTAATCGTCCATCTTCACAGTATAGTTACATTAATAATAACATATTCTAAGTTGTTTGAAATCGAACGCAATGATAGTTGAAATTGCGACAGCTCGTGGAAGCGAACGATTTTTTTGATGATTTACATCAACAATATCAGTACACACACGAAACGAACACTGTCTGATTGAATATAGAGCGGGTGTTTTGGTTTAAATACTTGGTGTTAAAAGGATAACAATATTTTTGTACTTTTATTCTGCAATTCGTATAAAAAGTGAAATCCGTTAAAAAAGTCTCAGTCAAGTGAACACAACACGCGTTGACAAATTATTATTATATACCTATTATATAATTCAATAATACTTTTATAGTTTATACAGACTTGTAATGCCCGTAAGATAAAAATAATACAGAGTTTGCAGCTCAAATTATAATATTCTTCAGTTTCTAACACTATTTAGTACTACGTATTATTTTGATCAAGTACACTTCTTATAAGCGAATTCATACGAATTTCAAAGTTTAAGCCACCTGTTTGTTCGGTACATAATATTGGCTTGTAATTTTGTAAGAATAGCAGTAACACTTCATACGTTTGCGCCAAAAGATTTATCCTCTTAGGAGTATACGTACGAACAATACGTCATCACGTTTATTATAATACGACCAACAGTTTAGCTCAGAGTCATAAAATAATTATACAACCGAAGAATGATGAGCCTCCTATCTGTCAGCAATCTTAAATCATTGATTACAATACGCGTGTGTTGCATTATTTGGTTTCAAACGATCGAGAACTCAACCGAACACTCGGCAGGGTTAGTACTTTCAACCACCCAGTTGGACAGTAGGCGTGCACACGAGTAGGCTAAACGTTTGGTGACAGTGTTGTTTTTTGTCTCACTTTAACCGCAGCTGTGTGTAACTTGCAAAAATAAAAACGAAACGCTTGAACCATTATCAAACGAAATATAAAATCGCTATTCTGAATTCTGATAACCGCGGTGGACGATATGCAAATATTATGACGACTGTCATTTCGTGGTAATGAAATAAAACGTCGACGAAATATTGCACGACAAGAAGATGAAACCGGAAAAGAATTGGACGCTATATGTGGGGAATCGTGTTTGCACCGTGCGTCGCGAAAAATTCTTGAGCACACCTACATGGGTTAGGTTAGACTGTGAGCTAATTACCTGTCTGCACGAATAATAATTTGTCATTATAACTTATATTAGTATATATACATACACATACCGTGTGGTAGGTTGGGAGACAATAATCTAATTATGTAAATTATTTGCGACAGTATTGTATGATTAAGCATTTATAATGTACTTAAAACTTAATTTATAGCGTACTAAACGCATTCTATAGTGAAGTATAAACACACGTCAATGACCCAGAAATAAAACAAAACAAAGGCATCGTATAATACAGTCGTTAATATTTCGACGTCGATGTATCCGAACTAGCTGGAAAAACAGAATACGCCCCCTTGCTCAGACGGACGTAAAATCAATTAAAAACATATTAACCTTCTACAGTCTATTTCAGACGCACTCGCATTTAATTAAATTCGCAATAAATATGTTTACGACTCTTGGTTAAAAAATTAAGGTTAGGTATACTCGTATATTTGAAATTTGAAGTAGATAATGTTCAAGAGTCCATATTCTAGTAGTTTACCGTGCCAAATATAATTTACATAACCATTACATTTCACCATAAACTTTAAATTTTTTACTATTTATTTTTTATGAATATATTTAATTTATATACGTATTGCTTTCCTTGTTTCGACCGAAGTATAACTATTTAAGGTATGTATTGTGAACAGTAAGAGTACATTTTTTATTTTCACTATAAAAACCTAATATAAGTTCTAGGCTTTTTTCTATAATGAACACTGGTTATTGCCTTCATGTATAGATATATAGCTTATCCATACCAATATCACATACATTAATCCTAACGATGAGCAGATCAATCGTTTTGTGAACAATATAAAGGTATTACAGATGTTTAAAGTATATTTAGAAATATGAATTCAAATACAATTGTAATGAAACATGTAATAGCTGTTATAGGTATATTATAGCTTTACATTATTGAGCTTTAGGTTATTTACGTAACCATTCTTGGAGTTTTCTACCTTTTTTTTTATTAAACATATATGATATTTATCGACTTATATAACGTTCAGTGGAATTAACATGAACGCTTAGGTACCTATTTCGGAGAAATCGTATTTGAAACATACTGTTTATTTATTTGCATGCACTCGAAAAATAATAATATGAATCCTACTTTAGAAAAACGGTATTGAAACTTTCAATGATCATTCGTTTTCAAATGAATACGCGTGGTGCAGTTTTCACAATACGAGTATGTTGACCCTTTTTAGATAAAACGTATAGAAACTCGCTGTAACCGTTTACGATTTTCGGGTTCAGAAAAATTCGCGTGTTCTGTACGAATAAATGAAATACCTAGTCGGAACGAAAAAAAAAAAAAGTTTGAAAAAAGTTTACGCGTAGAATTCGTTCGGCATTTAAAAAATCACAACAAGTAACAAATTATAGTATTTTTAAAAGTTATGGCAAAGTTTGAACATCGCCTTACTGCCGGTTTGCACTTATTACGTCATATGCGTGTGCAGACTGTCTGATATCCGGTAGAGCCTGAAACAGTCCTCGACAGGACGACAGGTAATTTTTTTTTACTGTTATTAACTGAAAAAATCGAGAACGTAAAAATCAATTAAAAACAATTATGCGTTCGGTCGACGAAGGATAGTACTATAATACGTATAATGGGAATTTCGTAATCTGTAATTATACATATGAATACCATCATGATAAAATACTTGTCATGAGTCATGACCATCATCACTGTCGACGATTGTCGATTTCTATCGTTTACGTACAATATGTTTACAAGCATGGCTATTAACATAACAAGGAAATTATGATATTTAACATTTTGCGTTTGAGGTTAAAATAAATGTACATAAATTAAAAATTAAATTATTATTAAGTCCATGAAATCCACGGTTTTAAATAATATTGTGCTTTGAAACTATAACTTTGATAGGTTTTTTAAAACCAGTCGAAACCTTTAACTAATTTCTAATTGCATCATCGAAATGTATAAAATGTCCGAAAACATGTAATTACAGCTACGTTATAATTTCCAACCAACAAGATATATCAAAATAATGCAGATAATGTCATAATAACTCCATCACTCGTCAGCAATTTTGTCTTCAGTTTCGTACACAAACATTTACGTAAGTGAAACATATTATTACGTGTAAATAGTAAATAGAAACTATAATTTATGCCGGTCGCTGTTGACGATATACGCGTCGCGTCGTTTGTAATACAATTCCATTTTTTTTTTTTTTATTTATTCCCAATTTTAGCCGCTGCTCGTATTGGAATATTATATTTTAACGAAGCAATGGGCCACACAGTCGTCGTCGATCGTCAGCGTCATGACTTTTTTCTCACGATTGGTGATTTTTTTTTTTTTCAAAATAATTGTACATAATATTATACATTATCGCGCGTGAATAAATCAAACGCACGCGAGTACCGTTGGAAGTAGAATTTTTAAACCGTTTTATTTACAAAATAAATATGGCCGCCCATGTCTTTCATGTACCCGTGCATGTATACGCATACTATACAGAGTCCTCTCGATATCAAAACGAGTTTTTAAATTGTCGGTCGACTGCGTACATAAAATTAACGTCTCGCCAAATGCGCGGTACGCGTTATTGTAAAATGTGTTCATAATATTTATATAAATTACATATACTCGAATCTGTTTAACGGCATCCATCGTGAATTGGCACGGTTTTGGAATTTTTTCCCCGGTATCTGCGCACATCTTTATAGTTCGCGTTTTCTCGACGTGACAAAAAAAAAAAAAAAGTAATAATATATGCTTATACTTTGAGCGTAGCTAGGTTGAGCGTAGCGTAGCTAGGGCTCGGACTTACATGTAGACACATATTTTCACTGCGATTTGATTTAGACTGGTCTATAGTTTCACGTGATTTTCTATAAAACGAACTATATTTTGATGTTACTTACATACTTTTACATATTTTGCCGTTATATCATATTATTTCACGACGATTCGGTTTTTCCTCATATACTTAGACCATTTTTACAACTTGAACCAGCGTAGTGTAAATATATTTGTCGACTTATTTCTGGATAATAATTTATTGGCTGAAACGCCGGATATAATCATATTGAATAATTAACTATGATTTTTGTCGTAGATAAACGAAATGCCGACATTATTTGTGACGAGCCGTAGGGCAAAATATTCCGTGGTTTAATCCGTGTGTGCTCGTTTTTAGAAATTTTACGGCTGACTCGTCGATCATTTGGAAATTTAGAAATGCATGTTGTCATAAATTTCCATTAAGATGATATGTTTCTTATTGTATTTTTTAGGCACGTGATTTAACATTTTTTTTTTTTTTATAGGATTTTTCAATAAAATAGCCATTATAAGAGGCATGTGATACATTTGATAAATAAATCATATTATGTAGTATAATAAAACATATATTTTGAGTTTTGTAACACATATTTCATGTACGTATTTTGATTATGTAAATACATATACTCGTATATATAAATCTGAGCCCTGAATTAATTAACAACTATAAAAAGAATAAACAAATAAAATAACAAGCATAATGTACAAGCGCCCGTATTATTATAAGTAATTTATGCGTGTCTATGCGACAGTGCAGTACGCGTGTGCTGTAAGTTTGGGGACGGTAATTTACCTACTAGGTACATACAGGGTGTACTACCGAGATTTATACAGAGAGATATCCCCCGTGTTATTAGAGATAAATATTTTCTATTTTTTTATGAGCATCCCTCGGCAAAGTCCATTTTTTTGACAATGGTTTGGTGAATATAGGTGTATTATTAAAGAAATTATATATAAATTACTCAATATCAACTTTTAGTTTTCATTGGATTCATGATTTTAATCATTATTTTAGTTTACGAAGAATTAATGTAAAGTACTATCACCTCGTCAACAAAGTTAATGAAAGTTGTATCGTCAACATTTTCAGCAAAATAAGCCCCATACAATCGCTATCTTTGAATTTCACGAAAATGTTAAAATAAAAAGTTAATTTTTGACTTCTTACGTATTTACACACATATGCTTACCAAACCATTTTCAACAAAATTGGCATTTCCCAGTGATTCTTATAAAAAGAAAAAGAAAAAAACGTAATTTGATTATCTCTATTGACACAGGGGATATCGCTCCGTGTAAATCCCGGCAGGTCACCCTGTACGTACGTACATAGCAATATACTACGTATACCTGGTCGCGTTGTACCAGCAGCGGTCGCGTACAGCATAATATCGCGTGCGACTTTGTTGCGTCGTGAGACGATAAATCTTCGTGAAATTCGGCCGAGACGTGGCCGCCGGGCGAAAATAAGTACCGTTGTAAAACGTTTTATACGCACTCCCCCGCGGAACCCGTGCCCATGGCCGCGATGACGCTAGTAAATAAAGTAAAATCATTAATCCGTTTGCACACGGTTTTCAGAGGTGCCCGCGTACGTAGCTGAGTAGTACGGTCGAGCTGGGCACACATTGTTTTTGAACGTTTCGTTTGTGCTAACGATCATTTATTTATTTTTTGTACACGGACTCAGCCCTTTTGACAGTTAAAAAAAAAAACAATAATAATTGTTGTTCCTAGTTTACTTTAGAATGAATTATCAGAAAAAAAAAAAACAACAAAGAATTAATAAGAAACAATTGTATACAGAATAAGATAATGGAATAAAAAGTATTCCAACAATCGACGGTTTCGATGCAGATATGACAATGCTGATTTTGGTGTAGGTGGTTAAGTAAGAAAGGTGGGATCCGTATTGGTAATAGACATCATACGACGTAAAGGCTCGTTAGCTAGGTAGTTGGTGGTACACATAGGGACATGGAATGAAGTTACGATTACAGATTATGAACGAAATAGGAAATCGAAGACCGGTAAATCATCCGCGTAAGCCCGCGAAGTCGCCCTATACATATTATTGTACTATTTTTGTACGCGTTGATGTTACGCGCGTAAGACATATGTGTTGACGCTCGCACGTGCGCTGCCACCTGCCGAACGAGAGGGAAAAAATTCCAAAATAATTCGCGAGAATATTAAGCACTAAATGCCCCGCAATGGTTCGTTGCTAAACAAACGGCTTCACCCAATGACGCCGGGACGCCGCCGCGTACCGCCGTCAGCGTGCGAAGTGAATCGATTTAGGAACTTCGGCAAAAAACTGAAAAACTAAAAAAAAGGATTGCTCCACTCCTAAGTTAGCAACAATACCACGCCTACCTCGAGATACTACATTTTTTTGAAGCTCACGAGGACCGACAAGCTAGACGATTAAAATACGATATATCTTAACGTTACAGTTCACCATTACAACACATGGTAAACTTGTAAAGTTGTAAAATTTAACATTGTAAAAGCATTTAGTACGTTGAAACAAGTATTATAATACAATAATAAAAAAAAGGTTTAACGGGTTCTTACGTTTCCCTGTAGGTGGTACACATATTTTATTTACGGCAATAAATGTTTTAGCGTAAACTTTTAACACGTCTACCTCCTCACCATCCATAACATTATATAATATACGTGGCTTTATTATGTTGATGTTTGCAAATTAAAATCGAACGAGCCTTGCAATAACATGTATAATGTTATAGTACTTACATGAGTTTTAAGTAATAGGTTTATATATAATTTATTAATTATTGCATTACACCTCAGTTCTCAAGTCACGATGATTCGAGCCCTCCACATGGGGTTTGAGTTAAATTTTTAAAATTAATTTATATTGATTTCTACAGAATCAAGTTGAAGCGACCCGATTGTGTTTTTAAATAAATCGGACTATCGATAAAATTTAATAATATTTTTCAAAAATTTCTATCATGCGAAATAACATGTTTCATAATTTATTATTGCCCCTAGAGGCGAATGGAGCATAAAATACAGGTCCTGGTTAGTATTTAGTTGCTGGGAACTACACACGTTAAGCGAGCAATTCAATTAGAAAACATTTTACAAAATATGTTAATTAAATGTTCTAAATAAAATGTTAATAATTTCAAATTAAACTACAGCTGGGGACTGCGTATGGTGAGCAAGAAATCGAAAAAAAAACCTAAAAATGAAACAAGAAAATTATTCAAACTCAAATTTTAAAAAAATCTGCCCTAAGTCAGTCTTGTATCGTTTAATCCTCTACTCGTATACCATATAGTCTCCCAAAAATACGTCGCTTTTACCCTCATGGGTGTTTTGTCTCTACACAATAAGGGTTCTATCCGAACGTTCTATAGATATAGTTGGACACTTGGAAATATATCCAAGGGTACCTATTCGCCATTCACCCACTTAAGCGGAAACAAGAAGTTCTATTGTAATAATCATCACATTGACCCATATATCATACGCTCAATATTATACCAAGACAAGAAATAACGATTTTCTTCATGCGTCAGCGGATTTATTTCGAATGAATGTATTCAAGCAATAACTTCCGCGAATAGTTTTCTGTTACGTCGTTACGTGTCGCCAAATTTTATTTTACGGTTATTCCGAAAATATTTTTAAATTTATGCATATGTATAATATATACCTATATGCGCGTAGCCGAAAACTAGTTTGACAATTTTGAAATCTACCTTTCTTTTATAACGTAAATACTCGCTGTGTAAAAAAAAACCCAACCGGTTTTCTGTACCGTGTTTAGGAAATTGTAAATAATATTGTCCTCTAAAATCCATCACATATATAATATACTATTGGCCCCTAAATATTGAAGCAGAGTATATGGTGCAGCTGATATCGTGATCTGCAGATTAATATAATTTTTCAACAATAATTTACAATCTGTTGTCATAATCGGTTTGTTGTCATAATCATTATCGGCCCGCGATAATATTATTTTTGAATGTTTCCCTCGAGTACAAAATGTTTACGGTGGACAAGACCTTGGCGTTAAGAGCACGGCCGTAATCGAATGACGAATATTCGTGTTTTCGAAACACATTTATAGAACGAGACGATGACTCGGACAGACCAAACGAAAATCCAGGATTTTAATCGTAGAGGGGAATCAGCCGATACCATCAGAGTTAATACAAATTTGAAGGCTACAGGTAAGGTCAAAGCGAGATAGGGTTCAGGGAGTCGTCATGACCCATCGTTGAAATATCCACTTTAACAGCCGACACATTGACGATTACGGAATCACAAAATTTATATATATTTATGTAAATTGGCATTTATCAAGAATAAGTCTTTCTAACGTACAATATCGCAATTTTCCGTTCAGTAGAGCAAATGTCGTGTTGTTACTACTTGTTACCTTCAATATTAGAGTATAAAGTGGTCAGTACCATCGATCTTAGGGAAGTACTGGTCTGAGGCTTCTCGTAAGTTTTTTACGATATTTTAATTCTTAAGCTAGTTATGATCCTGTGAGGTATTACGATTTAAAAAGAAGCTCATAACTCACTTAAAAAGTAAAATAGGTATCGCAAAAAACCTACGAGAAGACACATATGATATACTCCCCCGTAAGTTCGATAGTAGGCCAGTTTACTGTCAGTTATTGAAGCACACAGCAGAAAATTAGTTTTGCTGAACGCAGCTATGTTGTGAGTCTGTAAGACGCGTGCGTCCTCTTATTAGTGTACTATAGTCCATAATTAATATTTTAATACGATGAAATGGGAGCCAATAGCACTCCTTGTCCTTACCTGGACGGTGAACGTACACCGTATAGGGACCTCGGGTGAATAACTTGAATATTTACTCTTAGCTGCTGAGTCATTGGTTTACGGGGAAGTAAATCCCTCGATTACCCCCTACGCACCACCATACGCCACCGGTCGACTTGTTCGAGACGCGCGTACGTGTAACGATTTCGCGTATCAAGCGTACGCACTTTTCTCGTTCATCACCGGTGTCGGTCGTGCGTGCCGGGCCGCGGTGCGTGTGGGCGTGGGTGTGTTATCGTTTGTGCACGCCGGACAAAAAAACAAGACGGACTGCAGCACGTGCACGAGCAGCATAGTGCCCGCTATACCGTTCGGAGGTCGCTGATTCGTGTACGCGTGCACATGTATACATTCGGGTATATGGACATGATGATGGAGGAGTCCGTGGGAGATCGTTAACGTCGTCTTCGGCTTCTCCTCGTGGTTATGCAACGCGTGCGTGTACCCGACCTTGAGGTTTTCACCAGAACCGCGTTTCCGACAATTCGGCCGCGCGGTGCAGTTTATAATATTATATACGCACGTACCACCCCCCCCCCCGCACTTCACACTCCTGCAGGACGGACGATAATACGGCGTAATAATCACGACTCACGTATACGGTACCTATTCTATATATATATATATATATACGTATAGGTGCACGTACACGGAGCAAGTGCATGTAGCGAACGCGTATATAATATTATCATTACCGTGTGTGTGTATGCGTAGTCGTACACGCACACACCGCTGCAGCTGTATTCGTACGCAATACGCGATTACAGGTGTAATGAATCATCTCGGAGATCGTTCCACGCTGACCGCAGATCCTGCGAGTGCACCGCGCGAGTACACGAACCACGCGTATGCACTGCACTGCACTACACGGCCGGTGATGGGAAAAATCCGTATTTGCCCATTTTGAAAACAAGCACTGTTTGAGTTCGAAGTCGGTATTCAGGATTCAGGTTTCTGGATTTTCAAATTTCAAATTTTTCTCCGGACCCGGATTTCGGTCGTTGAACATTTTTTAATTCGCTAATTACTTTATGCATTATAAGCGCGTTGTTGCTCGTTAATTGTTAACGAGCCGAAATGACTTCACCTTTTTTTTCAATTATATTACCAACATATTTCACGTTCCGCTTAGAATTGTAAAACCCGAAATTTGAATTCTGAAGCCCAGAAATGCGAAATCCGGATTTTTCGGATTTCCGGAGAATCCAGATTTACGTCACATCACTAATATACATGTACGTACAGATGTGACGTGCTTGTGGTTATATGGTCCATAGTATGTACGAAATACCCACGCGTACATGTGCTGCGTAAATCCTGCGAGCGTCGTGGCCGGGCGGACTTACGCGCGGTCGCCGCTATCTGCAGTTACCGCGGTAACCTTGAACAACCTTCAGGTCCGTGACCTTTTGAACTCGATGAGGCCGACGAGAAGCCGGCGAAGTATATATATATATATATATATATATTATACGGCCGCGCCGACGGAACGAGACGCATAAAACCGGTAGACCGGCGGAGCGCGCACGTATAATATTATAACGGCCCTAGACCGGAGCGGCGGCAGCGGCGACCACCGACCGACCGACACCCTCGCTCTCGGATCAGGTTTGTGCGCGCACAGCGAATACGGAAGAGAAGAGCTTGAGATGTGGCTGCAACAATATCGTTTCGGCTAAATAGTAGGCATTGCCCGTATTGCGCCGAAAAAAACTTAATCCTTAGTGCGGGTTTTGTATATAATACGGCCAATCTGCGCCAAAAAAAACTTACGTTCATACCGAACTTATCGACAGCCCTTTTGCGTCAAACTTAAGCCAAATCCGCGTGTACATTGACGGTACTGTGATGTACTGTGATGGATTAAAGTTTAACGATTTTGTAACAAATACATATCGCGTTTTTAAAACACATTTTATAGATTCCACGAGTGAAACGAGGAATGTACCTGTTGGTTTCCATCGAATGGGTCACTGCAGGATAAGCTGACATTTTTTTGAAAATGCATTTTATTGCATAAATACAAGTGTTGTAGTGTAACGGACATTATATCAAAGATAAAAAAGGATAAAAGGATGTTATGAGAAGAATTTTACCATTAGTTGTAGTGGACAAAGGTGCAGGTTGTGTACGTAAGCATTCCATATGATAGATAGTGATAATGGATTATTACACTTTTATATATGTTATTATTGCAATTAAATATTTATTTGAAAATTAGCGTTCCTAAACAATTTCAAAAATGTCAGTTAACAATTATATCCACTAGGCTCTTCAATATCGTGATGAATGTTTTCTTTTGGGTCTGCAGAGTACACGATTTTGACCCCAGAAAGAATGCGCCAATCATCACGGTTATAAAAGGTTATTGATAGAAAATTGTGTCTAGTTGGTAAATAAATAATTTTCCAAACATCGAGAAAAACGTAGAAAAACTTGCAGAAAACTTCAACCAGGAGATTGGGCATCAAACCCTGTACCTTTAATCTATTTTATAATGCACATTTTTCGTAGATGCAACATTTTTCATAAGATATTCTTTGTAACCAATAATAAAAACAATTTACCAGCAAGACGCGTACACATTTTATAAGCGTTAGGAAATTAATTTTGATGAAATTGGGGATTTCAACGAATTTTGATGACATGTTATTAGTTATTTGGTTATTATTCAATATATATTAATCATATCGATTCGAAATATTTACAAATCACTTACATTAGCATTTAATAGGAATTTCATAATTTTTTGGAAACTTTTTTTTTTTTGCAAAAGTTAGGATATTAAAAATTCAACTTACACCTTATTATGAAATTTGGTTCTACTGCATTGTCTTTATACTTATACCACGTCAATATCGACCATATTTAGAAATATAAACTGATCCACCCAACCTCTTTCAATCTGAATAGTTTTTTCGAGAATCAAGGTACATTGGTTTCAACCTTTCAAGTTTATATGACTCATTCCTGTATCTCACCCGACCTAGGAGTTTCGACCGGTTTTTTTTATATCATCATTATAGTCAGAATCGGGACAGTACGCAAATATAATGAATATAACGTTATATTATATTCTGTATAAATAGATACGTCAACATTTATCCGACACAACGCGTAGCAATGTAGTTATTTTCATAAGATTTAAGTACGGCGCGGAGAAACAAGAAAAAAATGAAAGATAAAAAAATCCATCATCGAATCCCCGACCAGGCACAGCGTGCTTATTTAGGGCGCCTGCGAGTGTACAGTCTCTGCTAAAAATATAACCGCCCGTAGAACTGGTTTATACCGCACGTATATATCTGTGTGTGTGTGTGTGTGTGTGCTCCTCGTGAGTGCGTTTGCGTTTCGTATATATATATATATATAGGAATGTCATTCGACCGTATACGCGATTCTCGTGCTCTTAGGAATTCGTTCTCGGTATAGATATACGGCGCGGATTATTATTATTCGTCTCGAGCGCAGGAATCTATCTATTTGCGGCCGAAAAGCCATATTTTTTTTCCCCCGTCCCCAGCCCGATAGGTACATATATAGTATAGTGACCCGCTGAAGCATTAATATACGGACGGCGACCGTGCACGCGATTTGCCCTCGTGGATATCCGAAACGAGACGAGAGCAAAACTCGAGCAGATACGACGCGATGCAGTCGTCCGGCGTTGATGACTCAGAGAGATTTCCAATATAGCATGTACCTTCGAGCTACGTTGCACGATTGTTGTCGGTCGGACACGGTTTTGAAAGAAAGTTTCAACGGTCCGCGTATTATAATAGGGCATTTATTAGGCGAATTAATAGTTGTTATACACCAAGTCATGAGTTCCATCACGAGATTTTATTTTTACGTTTTTCGTAATTAATGGTTCCATCACGGCCAACCTCACATTTTCAAGCTATCGGGGAGGAACAAAAAGCTGTTATGTTTCTGTAGATGTTTTAAATGTTAGTATAGTATATGCGCACGAAATTCAGTTGGTTTCCGCAGAGAACCTGTCGGCCAAACTTCAAGACTAATAACAACAAGTCTTACGAGTCTGGAAAGATCGAATCCTTTGATACATAAAACGCGTACTTTCGAATTATTTGAGATTGATCATGGATGGTTCTTTGGTGACGATATTATAATGGTATATTCATCACGTTCGAATTATGTGTAGGCATGATATAAAGGTTGTCACGAGATGAACAGTGTAATATGACGACTCAGCAAAATTACGAATACAGATGATACTGCAACAGTAAACTGAAGGTTGTCAACTGCAGTGCTCTTGAATCGAATCAACGGAAATCGTTCGGTCCAAAAGGGACCAAGGACCAGCAGGTATCCCTTATGTGTTCTCGCGATTTCCACCCGTACACAAGCGCGCGAGTTCATCCGAAGACCTGGTGCAGCAGTAGCTGAACGGTAAACCGGCGACGGTTTTAAAATTGGACGAAAATAAAAACGAACTGTTCTTAGCGATTACGCGAAAAAAAAAAATTCCTCCCGCCCGCATACATGTACCCATGTGTGGTAAACAACAACAACAACAGCAACAGCAACATCAAGAACCGCGATGACCATTATGTATCCTGCCTCCTCCTGCCGCCAAAACCGCTTCGCCGACATACGTAAATGTAACGTTATAACACGCGTTCGCCCCGCCGATGATTTATTAATGACTCGATTCCGTACACGAATCCGTAACGTTTTTAATGCATAATACTCAGTTACGAGACTTGACCAGTTCCCGTCGGTCGGTGCGTTTTAACATTACCCACTAACGCGTGTACGGTATATCAGTGTTTCCCAATTGGTGGTCCACGTGTTGATGTTAGGGGGTCCGCGGCTGTGCACTGTGTAGTACTGAAAACAATTTTTATTTTAGTGAAATTATTACAGTCGTAGTCGTTTGAAGTTCCAGGTATTTTGGGACTATCACTGTTGAAACTCGATTGTAAGTGTTACAAATGTTAAATCAAAAAAATATCTTTATACTATATGTTTTGAGATAATCTATGTTTATACGATTACAAAAAGGTACTTGTTTAAAATTAAAATAACATTTTTTTTTTCATTTTTATAATTATTAAACAAAATTGAAAAGTAAGCATTCACAAATAAGGGGTCCCCCGACCAATTTAAATTTTAGCTAAAACCATACTATTCCAACCTCTGCCATACCTGAACCTGCTTCTCGAAGAAGCGGAAATAAAACCCCCAGCTCAAACCGAAAAGAAAAACCGTCATACGCCAAAATCACATCCACCACACTACCACCCGATCAATCACTGCACATCATCACCAGATTCCTTGACGAATTAAAATCAATACTAAACCCCCTTTTAATTGCTCTAACATCCATTATAAACTTAATGCCACTCCCCATCACTTCCGTCCCATAACACACATCTCAATATTCTTCCGTACATCCATAACACATATATTGTATATTATAATTTTCATGTATTGTAACAAACTTGTAATAACATGTAATATGTTGACGCATTTTAATTTTAATAAATGAAAAAAAAATTTTAGCTAGGGGTCCGTGGCTTCATACTAATTGGGAACCACTGCGGTATATTATGACGTTGTTCGCCGCCGCCGCCACGGGTGCCCCGTGGGGGTGGGGGGTGACGCGCGATTTTTTCCTCCACACGCTTCCCGGTCCGCCTCGTTGTCGCGTCGTCCCCGTTGTCGTCGTCCGCGCGGAACACCAAGCCGAGGAGAGTAATATGATAACATTACACGCCGTATAATCACTGTTATTACCTGCGCGCTGTAGCGTTTCCCTCGGACGCGACTTATTACGGTACTAAAAATCCTCTACCCCCGATGTCCGCCACTCGACCGTAATGATCGTCCGCTTAAACACATGTATAATGCGCGCGCGCGCGATAAATAAATTAACCGGCCGAAATGCGATGAAATCCTCCGAAATTCCTCGTTGTAATACAGGAATGAGTCTCGGCCGTGATATTTTATACCGTACAATAATATTACATATTAGGCCGCCGAGCGGCGATTTATCTGAGAAAATTACTCGCCACGTGCATTAAAATAATAATATGATGATGATAATCACTGCACAACTGAACCTGCCTTAGACGGACCCCGCCAAATAATAAGCCGAAAAAAAAACCTGTCTAGAAACAAAACCGTATTTAAAACCAGTCACAAATTATGCACGATCGTAATAAGTGTACACTGCAAGGATTAGCCGAGTAATCGGTACTTGTCTAAAACGGATTACTTCCAATAGTTTTCGCTGCACTTGTATGTAATATTCCTACTAAGATTATGGACAAATTATATTTTAAATGACTGGACATAAATTCTTTCACTAATTTACGGTTCGCGTGTAAAATGGTATATAGCTGTGTATGCATGACCGTTTTTGTAGAGGTCTCGGTGAAATAGAAACATGGACGGGTCGAAGAGTTTCAACTGCCTGTCTTAACATCTCACTCGGCGCTACTTTTCCCAAACGACCTGGTTTTGTTCGGTCGAGATAATTGTTCTTACAGATGCGTTTTACGACCGGGTAAAATGCGTTTTTATTAAAGATTACGACTTTCGGCCTGCACCGTCGCGGCTTCCTTGCTACAGGGTGTCCAGCACGGATCTCAACAACATAACGACTGTTGGAGATACGACGTACACATTCATTGAACGATGGTTGAATAATTGACATTTTACGATTACGTAACATCGCGTACACCCAAGTACAATAATACGAGTAATAATAATCCACCGTCATGTGCGAGTTAATAGAAAAAAAAACGTACGACCGCCGATTGCAATAACAACGCGACGCCGCATGTGTATGTACACTATGTAATACACAAATACACACTGTAATATTATTATTTTCCGAACGTTGACCATGACTACGAATAATATTTCATGTGCACACATGGCTGGTGTAATCGAATTTTTTTTTTCTTTATCCATTATAATGCTAATATTGTCTGTCAACGCTCGGATCCGGACGACGATTAATCCTAAACGTACAGCGTACGACCGCATTATTTCAAACTGTACTGTTGTTACCGGCTAGAATACACGATTTGACGTCTCGTTTCATAAGAATTCATTATACAGTAAAGTGTGAATATGTTAATCCATCAGATTTATAAACGCCTATAAGTGATATGCACATGTCACATATTAATACGCCGTAGTCGTCGCGGCGCAGAGCATATATAATCATAAAACATATCTGCAGCGTACATGAATGTATACCGTATAATATAATAGTAGTTAATTTTATTTCTTTCGAGTCACACAAACGGTACGTATGAATATGGAATGGTGAAAAAAATGTATAAAAGATTCAAACGTGATTGCGACCATGTGATTCCTTACCGATTGCCCGTGCTCGTACTCGTAAGTAAAATAACATAAAATACTGTGCGATGGTATAAATCGTATTTAATTCAAATTGAACGAGAACGAAAACGAAAAAAATAAAAATAAAAATATTCTTACGAGATTGAAGTGATGATAAGATGTCGGACGTGATAATGTGTATGTTAATACGCATAAACATGTACAAAGCACAAATAATATTATATTACGTCTCCTTGTTAACATAATAAAAACGGATGTGGCGCGTGAAGATTGTTTTATTCGCCTACTCGCGTGTACGCGTAATACAATAATAACAGCGTGACATTTTAATAAGTAACCGTATGGGTTTTATTCGATTTTCATTTCGAGACTGCAGTGGCAGGCTTTCAAATAGTTTACGAAAAAAAAAATAATAATAATAAAACCGATTGTTATTATTATTCAGAGACGCGTCCTCGGCCGAAACATCGCGGGATATTATTATTATATTATTTTACCGGGTCTGATGATAATGTATAATACAACGAACATAAGTAAATATAATAATATGCACGGCCTAAAAACACGAGGAGAACGTCTTTCTATTGTCTTTTGCGATTAGAAAAAAAAAAAAAGTCACGGTGTGTCACTATACCTACTACTAGAAACTTTCTTAATCAATATGATCGACACATATTTATCGTAAAACAGTAATTAATTACTGTTTACAATCCATACGCGAGCATTATCGACGAGCTTGACGCGTGCAGACGGATAGGTGTAATGATAATAATATTATGTATTATAATATACGTTTGTGCGTTTAAACAGGACCTATTATTTTTAACGGAATCTATTCTTATAACGTAATTATACAACGCGCGGGGCTGCTGTATACATTATAATGTATTTTCAGCGAGTGTCTCGCGCGCTCTGTTAAGTAGGTCAAAACGTTATTATAATTGTTATTATATAAAAAAAAAAAAAAAACGTAAAAAAAAAACCCACTGCCTTATCAATACCCCGGTGCACACACGCGCGGTATAAAGCAAAAAACGCGGTGCGGACGGAATAGTATTATACGTTATTTTCCGAGTCATTCGATACGATATTATTTTTATTATTATTATGAAGATCAAGTTCAGTATTATCGATTATCGCGCACGTAATATCAGTATGATCGTGCGGTTATACGCGTTAACGATTATAATATATACTGTGCATAATAAATGCCAGCGAGCCCCGGCGGGAACACTGCACCGATATTATAATGATATGGTGATATAATAATAATAATAATATAATATTTATAAACACATTCGGCCGAACGAATTTTTTTTTCTTTAATTTTTTTTCCGATTAATTCACGGGCGCGCATTCTTTTACACGAGTTGGTTTTCGTCCGCGATACACCATATAATAATAGCATACCTAATGTACATCGAATTACATTACATGTCGAAAGCATCGCCTGTAATCATTATTATTTAGTTGCTATCGCGTCGAACGCTGCAGAATGTACCGTTTCGTGTCTGGCGCGTCCGGGCGGTTCGAAATAACCAAAAATAACCGTCGCCGCATATACGCGCAGTTTCAAGTGCACGTATATACATGGATGTAATATCATATAAATAGGTGCCTACGTGTATAATAAATACGCGTAAAAAATAAAATATAAATCCGGCCTACCGTCTGCGGTTTCGGAACGAAATCATAATAATTATTGGACGCAGGCCTGCAGGTCGTACGAAAGCCACAGAAATGTGTGTGCTCGGTATGCGTAGGTATACGTAGGCATATACATCATGTGTTCGAATACCTGCACGATTCCGAGTGGAGTTTCGCTGAATATTGTGTAGTATTTACCGGTTCCGCGTGTGTACGTCGATGCACCCGCGACGCGATGACGTCCACGAAAATGCTAAATGAAAATATGCATTACGTACGAAATCTCTGCGGAACATGTTATGCAAAAGCTGATGTGCACACGATGGGTCGCTGCATAATATGTACTGCCATATGGTTGAATGAAGTTTGAATGAATTTACTAGCAGTGCAGTTCGAACATGATAAACGCTCAAAAATAGCTTTGGTACGAATTAATGAGGAAACCATACTGGTTTGTGCGGTTCAATTTTAAGAAAAGATTCAACGTTGCAAATAAAACGATTATGTATAATAATAATCGCTATCACTACCCATATTATTTCTAGACACTATAACGTAGTATTATTAAAATAATTTTTTCGTAACCGAGTAAATGTAAAATATATTCGTCTCCGTTTTGAAATTGAAATTTACACACACTAGTGATATGTAGTAATTTAAAATTCGTACTTAAAATTCCGTCATTTATCAACTCAACTCGAATATTTTTAAGCTTTTTCACATATTTATTAGCATATCTCCGTGTAGTTTATACGTACTCGAAGTCAGTTCCCGATTGCCAAATGATTGCCGTGTGTTTGTTATGAGTGCCAGTTAGTACTTATAAACAAACGAGTTACGTCACCTTTTGCGGCGCGCGTGTGTATGTAATTTACCGATTGGGATATGACGCAGCATCCGCGACGGTAACGATGAGCATCGCTTGTTCCGGGGACCCCGTCTTCGTAGTGAAAACACGAACGACCCATGACCTCTTGATCGAAATTAATCGGCCGATTAATTACCCGCCGCCGCCGCAGCGCTGCCGTGACCTTTATCGGATGATTCATAGTTTTATTCTATAGGTGTATTACCTGCGTACACCGCGTTATTACAATACACTACGTAAATACTGCGATATAATAAAAAATAACAGCGCACCGACTGTATTCGGTGTGCAGGCGGTACATTCCTTTTTAGCTCAACAGCAGGTCGATATTTTACTATCGAGTTAATCGAATACCTAATATTATTGACTGGCTTGAATATTACTGTTCTCGTGATAGTGACTATAATTTTTAAAACGTATAGTATAATCACGTTTGAAAGAGAAGTAAAACATGCACTCGGAAAATAGTACTGCAGCGCGTATTGAACGATGAATTTTCAACCGAAAACTTAATCATTGATCGAAATTAAAATGTAGCATTTTTTCACAGTCCAAGGAATACAAATAATTGAAAAATGTGGTTTTCTACCCGTGTGTCGATATAATTCAGCGCATCGACTATACGTATTAGTCAAGAGTTACGTTTTTGATTTTGTCAACTATGTCACAACTAAAAGTATTCGTGCGCACTCGACTGACTCAAATTTGAAATATCTTTCATTCGTCAGCCGACCGCGTACATCCCGAGTGTTTTTCGAGTTCTGATCGTCCAAATAGCTGATATGATCCACATATCCGCGCGTTGCCGGAAAAAAAAAATCAGGATCGCAATCGTCATCCAATCCTGCATCGCTCAAAACTCGTTCACGTCACACGTAATGGCTGTATAAATATGTGTACGTTGTCATTACGACGGGCACAGTATACAACGCTACACGTAAACATAACATTATTATGCGTTTTGACGCACATAGAAAATGAGTAAACAGATAATATTATATAATACGTTTTGTGTACGCGTTATTATTACAAGTATAAACGGACTGCTCTCGGACAGGTCCGAGCGCGCGTAATAGAACAATGAGATGCGCGCGGACTACGCGACGATGACGATGATGTTGTTGTTACAATGCCGGCCGCGGCTACTTGGGAATTTGAGATTTTTCGCGTCCACAGGACGTTACGAAACTCGAGAAATTCCATACGCACTCACCACGTGTATTATAACATCGCAAGAGCGTATACTTCAACGATATTATCATATCTTTTATATCCGTTCACAATACATAGCAGGACTTGTACTAGTTGTTGTAGTAGACAGTAGTAGTGGGCGGAGGAGATGGAAGAGAAAAAATGACTTGGCGAAAATTCCGCACGTATATTTCTGCGCGCGCGCGCACGCTGCAGGAGTGCGGTTTTTAATCGGCCGATTAGCATACGGACATGCGTATATACGCGAGAGACAGGAAGAATAATAAAAACACTTATTCCAGTGGCGGCGGTGGTGTTGCACGTAGGTAGGTATATTGTGTGTATACATATAGGTAACGGGACGCGTCCTACAGTCGACGTCGGCTGTGCACTGACCACCGCGGCAGAGATATTATAATGATATGCAAATGACACGCGTACTCGTCGCGGCAAAGTTCTTTTCGGTCGTAACACTTCACACGGTGAAACAAAATATAATATTAAACGTACGAGACGGTTATTGACTAACGAGTGACGGCGGACGTATCATAACCATCGAGTCCGGATTATATCCGAAATGGAATATAATAATAATAGTGATCATTTCTGTGAGAGTTCAGTCCGATTAACTATTTATTAAGTCCACAAAATGTTATACGCGTGGGTACACCAATCGATCGGCATCCGAGTAGCGGTCTTAGGAATGCGATTTGATTTTTTTACCCACGTTCGTTTTTAAACTGTATTCGCAGTCCGCGCAATACTTCATTCCGCAAATGATAATATACGTGGTCTTCGGTTCTGCCGAGAGAACGTCACAACACAAGACGGTACACGAAACGGCTAACTATCCAGAAAGCTAAATGGACATGCATAGCCATATATAGTTATATATACTCACTTATCGTAGCAAAGGCGCAAATATAAATAGATTGAGAATTGGGAGGAGTAAGATCCTTCATAGCAGTACTTAAATTAAAATAATTCAATAACTACTCGTTCGAATTTTGATTTCGATACATCAAGATTCACTGAATTCGCCTCAATGAAAAAAGGGGTTTTCCATTCGAAAAAATAGTTTTGGAAAACATAGCTTTTATGGCAACTTAAACATTAAGAAAAATGCAAGTTATTGTATGGCCAAAAAATATGGTGAGTATGGTTAATAACCACCCTGTATACTATTTATGCATTTTTTTTGTGCTTCAAAAAATAAATATCTCTATATAATATCTATCTTAAGACGACGAATGTCATCGAAAAACAATCATCAGTTATAAAGTTCTTCTGAAATCATTTTTTTCGGTCAGGACTGTCACATCATAATCTTCATCATACATATATTTTATACATCTAGTGATGACTTTTTTCAATTGTTATAGTTGAAAAAAGAGAACTATATTTACAGTTTGAGCGGTAAAATCCCCTGCTTACTCCAGCTGAAGCGCCAATAAGATTAGGATTAATTTTTGATATAATACGAATAGTGAAAATATTCAAATTAAATAAAAAAAATAGGTCTGCTTTAATTGAAGTGTTCGAGTATAATTAACGTTTATCGTGATATTAATATCTTATCGAAAGAACTCTTACTGAACTTAAAATAATTACAGGTTTAGTATAATGATACTTACGTTCAAAACGTGATAAAAATATGAAAAGTGACTTTACGAATGTTGATCAAGAATACGAATAATATTGAGAAATATTAATGCAAAATAATTGATTTTTATTTCACCTCTTTAATACAGAAAAGTAGTCGAGCAACTTAGATGTAAACTGCAGTTATCATATATATATATATGACAACTTTGTTATTCAATAGTTGTGGGCATATATTTACTCAATCAGAATATAATTTAGTATAATATACTTGCACGATAAAACATTGAAAACAGTTTTACGTATTTTTTTTAAATTATAAGCCTGAAAATTATTATTTTTCGACCTAATTTAGTGTTTTGAAAAAAAAAGACGTTTACGAATGAATAATATATGTAAATAATAAATATTTTGTTTTTAATGATAATGATATTAAATAATGACTGTGAACATGTATTTGGAACTTTTATTGTCAACAAATCAGCCACACAACAGTCACCATAGATACAGGGTTTTATCAACAATGACTAATACGTTTCAACAAACAGTCGATGTTAGTGCGCCGGACGTATTTTATCGAGTACACGAGTTGGGTCCAGCCTAATTAGCATTATCCAGAAGACAAAACGTGGAGGTTGGCTAGAAAGTCTTCCAAAAATGTTTTTTTGTTACATAAAGGTAATGCGTACATTTAAAAATTATTAAAATATAAAATTACTATTCAATTACAAATTTTTTATAGTTTTCATAGTTTAAATTAAGGGAACTTAAAAACTCACATCTTTAACAAAAGTTAACCGGGTAAGTTCACCACTGACAAAACAAACCATCTTTTCTCTTAAAAACTTTCCCATTATCAATCGATACGACGATACCTAACAATTATATTGAGACAGCGAAAGAGTTTTAAATAGTCTTCCGTACAACGGGCTGTACAATATATCAGGGATGTCCAATGTTTATTTAGAAATACTACATAGCCACATTATGCGAGGAAAAATGGTCGAAGGCCACATTCCCTTTTAAAATGATACATTGTATTAACAGTTTTACCCTCAGCGAAAAATGAGTAGAAATATTTTTACAATAAATAAGTACATTTTATTTGGAATAACAAGAAATAGTTGAGATATTTTATCATGACGTATTAAATAAATTATGAAGTATTAAAATTTCTGAACAAACTGTTCAAATTGCGTTTTCTGTGAATGGTCTTGATGACAGGTTACAATTGTAGTATGGCCTTAATGATGACCCGAGTCCGATTGACCGAACAGCTCTCGACATTTTGATTCACTTGAGTGTGCCAAACGCTATTTATTATTGTATTTATTTTTGGAATGTAAATACAGCTTGTAAATAATATGTAAATTATGATGTATGTAAAAATAATTGATTGATAATACCTACAGTATTTACTATTGGCATAAACATACTTATAAGGTGCGGAAAATTTATTTTTTCAGTATTAATTTGGAGCTGGTCGAACATTTATTAGCCACGTCTTCTCGACCGCGGTCTAATGTTGTTTCCCCGAAGCCAACTCGTTTGGTATTTTTTAATGTTTGGTACATCATAGCAATTCTTGCAATGCGCCGATCGGACCGCATTTGAAATCTGCATCTAACTTGATATTCTCACCGGATTGCCTTCTGGAAAAAAAAAAAAAAATAAAACCAATAAATCCGTACAACTTTTTTGTTTATTATGAATCCATTTTTTTTATTATTTACATACTTTATAGTTTATACAGTTCACCGTAGTGTCAACCACTCCCATACGCTCATGTGCTTTGACGTCTCTTAACTCACTACGACCGGCGATTCCAGCAGTCACTTGACAGCTGTTTTTGTCGGTACGGGTCACATTACCCTCCGGCGCGTCAACACTAGTTAGTTCTACGCCCAGATCAAAGGGGTTGGTCTTCGTAGTCGATTTGTGACCGGTATTATTTTCGAACACATCCGTTGGCTTGTTATTCCTGTGCACCTGCAGCAGGACTTGGTCTGCTTCGGCGGATTTTCGAATAACATTAGCAGCGTTGGCTTTCTCGTCAACAAGGCCAGCCGACGTGATCACACACGAATCGACAAACATCGCATTACCCTTCCTAAGTTTGTTTTCTGTCGAGACATTTTCATCTGAATTGTTCACCAAAGGAACTACGTTACTGCTGATACAATGTTTGACTGTATTGTACATCATCCTAGCGGCGTTTTGTTTAGCTGTTTTTTTCAAATGACCCTTGACTGTTGAACCAGTGACAAAACACAGTATTAATGTATTAAAAAACATGGTCAGAAATGTATACTAAATCGCTTACCCTGGACCTTGCACGTATTTACAGAGCACGTCACGTCAAAGTTCCACCGTCACTACGACCCGTTTCAATAAACTCATACCTTGGCATTACCCATTTACGATCCATGCAAAGTTCTTCCAATGCACGAATCGGGTTCAATTCTAGTTCCATCTCATGTTTTGTGTGCTTTTCACTGGAAATAGCGATAAATCAATAACATTTTTTTTTGTTTATTATAAATAAGTTTTTTTTTGTTTCTATATATGTACATACTTTTTATAGTTAACCGCGGTAGTAACCACCCCGACACGCTCATTTTCGTTGACGGTTTTTAACACGCTGTGACTGACGAGTTGGGGGGTTACTTTGCAAGTAGTTTTTTCATTGCAATTGCTAGTCACATCGATGGATACAGCAGGTTTTTCACTCGGATCAACGAAATCGGCGATGGCCGATTCTTTGTCGAGTACAGCTGATGTGACCAGACACAAATCGGTGTACTTATCGTCCAATTGTATGCTCTTCAAATAATTGTCTGATTCGATGAAAGTTTTATTTATTTCATTTTTACGTCCCGGCAACGCCACTGCAGCAGGGGAATTCATAAACCCTCCAGTTAATCTGTAATCCAAATCACTGATTTTGTTGAACGTTTCTTCCTCGTTTTTTTCGACCGCTATGTTCGATGTATTTTGAAGGGGACCAAATTCTGGTTGAACATCTCTCGGCGGTGAAATATCTAAAAAAAAAAGTATACGTAACGTTGTTTTATATTACGATGTGTACATTGCTCTACAGTGTTTGATATCCATCGAATCTATTATTCGGTTTCTACCTTCTAATTCTTGAATCCTACGTTGATACTGTTTAAACTGTTCTTGTAAGGAAGCTAGTTTCACGTCCTTCATTGCGTTCTGCACTCTAAAATTAACTGAAAAGGAATCATACGTTAATATTTAAGTACATTAATACTAAGTATTATTGTTTGTATAATATTCCGCGCTTGTAACAATCACACACCTTCCATTTTGCCTATTTCCAATGATAACTCGTCAATCATCCTCTGCTAGAACTCGGTCGTCAATGTAAGCCGAACAATCTCTTTATCATAAGAACTCGAAGGCACCGAATCGAGCTTTATCATCTGCGATTTGTTTAGGACATTTGTACATGCATCGCCTTCTTGTGCGTGGTTAAGACAACTCAAGAAATGATTGCTCATCTTGAAATATCCTTATTTGAAACTCAATAAGGTATATGTATAGGTAAAGGGATGTAACTGTTTCGTGTTAATAATAACAATAATTATATTAGTTCGAACTGATCGTTAATAATATTATGGTATTGTAACTCAAAACAAAATTTTCATGATAGAATGTCGAGATAATATTGCTTGCCAAACATATTAAAACTTTTGATAAATAATTTTAATTTAGTTTCTGTCAAGCAAAATGTTCACGAAAAGTCAAGTATGCCAACATTTTCTTCTTACTTATCGTTAACTACTAAAAAGTATTTTTTGGTCGGTTGGCTTTTTGACAACAAATAAAACTTAAACTACATTTTTTAACTGTCCCTTATTCACAAGCGCATTGATTATTAAAAATAATTATTTTCGTTATCATTAACATGGATTATATAAAATAAATCTATAATAAATGTCATTACTATTCATTACGTAGTTAATTGTCATGCTTGACCAATGCGTTGTTTAGAAGTAATTTTTTTTGGTATTTGCCATTAAAGAAAGTATTATTGAAACATATGATACACATACATAATATATATAATTATGTTTGAACGATACGTTCAAAGGATAATTTACGGGAAACCATTCAAAATCAACGTGGGTCCGCACAGAGCAGTTAAAAATTGAAAAAGTTTACAGTCGAACTGTTTTTACTATCAGACAACGTGTATATACAACTATAAAAAAAAAAAAAACAATAGCATTACGTTTTTTTTAACGATGTAGAAATTACGTGATTTGATAATATATATGTAATATGGTTTTCAATCAAGTCGCGTGTTACCCATGCTAAATGTTGATGAATTTACTTAACCCGATAACAGTTGTACTCGCTCAGTTAATTACTATTTTATGCTTACCCGAAAAATTTATGCACAAAGAATAACAATAATTTCGCATTTAATTGATCGTATCGAATTGCACATATTTTATATAATACACATTAGTAGGTAGGTATACGTGGAAAAAATAACGAAACGTGACGAATCTTATTTACATACGATATGCGGCTGCGGTGCAACAATAAAATAATCGAACAAAAAATGAAATAAAAACGCATAGTAATCAGCAGAATAGGCCAATCGTTGGAAATATTAATAATTTTATAGGATCGACGCAATTTGCCGAATAGTGTTGTGAAATACAGTCGTCCGCGGATACGTCATTCGAATCGTTACGGAATCCTTGAGTGTGCATGCAGACTCGGCGCATATACCGGATGATTCGGCGAAAATGACAAAAAAATTAAAAAATCCAGAATAATTATACGCTAAGCGCGCGCGAGAATAGTATAATATCCTAGAGGTCGATATCGGCGGATTGCTCGCGCGAAAAAACACTGTTGCACCACGCACTGATCGGGTTATGACGTGTTAAACGGTTCGGAGAAAGAGCAAGAATACGCGCGCATACGAGTGTCTTTTCCCGATGAATCGATTCCCGAGAAACATCGACGACTTCGCGAGACCATGTCATACAATGCAACAATAACAATCGTCACACTATAAATCATAATATTAATAATAATACTACTACTACTATTATTATTATTGTAATGTATCGAAAGACGTTTGCGGTGCTAAGCCGAAACGCCCGAAACGCACTCGAAACGTTACCCTGACCTAGATGGTTAAAGATAGTTGTGCTGAATTAAGGGTATATCTTATATACATGTGGCAGCGGCGGCGTACACATCCGGAGAGGTAAATTAGCGGCGACGTTTGCACCCCGCAAGTCTCTAGCACGCCAAACTTGAATCAGATATAAATAAACGGCGAAAATATTTATTTTATTTAAGTCTGCGCTCGATAAGGACCTTTTGTTTTATAAGCAATTCAAACAGACGCGCACACACACACACACACACACACACACACACACACACACACACACACACACACACACACACACACACACACACACACACACACACACATATACACGTACGTACACGCACGACACACACATACGACACGCATTCACGTACGCACTGCACACATACGTATCTAGTGCAGCTGAATGTCCCACGGTTTCTCGCGACTTTCGAGTTTCTACATTTCGTAGTCCTGCGCCAATCCCGCGACTGCAGTAGTCCAAGCGCGACACCGCGCGCATAATAATTGCATGCCTGTATACGCGCAATGTGATGCACAGATTAGGTTTGAATCGTACACGCGGTTTCAATCGAATCCGCGACGAAACGAACGATATACGATGTTATGGTTTTTTTTTTTATAGTCGAACGCCGCGAGAACACTACACGAATTCGATCGAATTAAAAATATTATGTAATCATTCGCGATGTTTGTCTTCGCGTGCACTACACACGCTTTTTATACTCTTACGTTTTATGAACCTCGTGACACGCACCCGTACACAGTGTCTAAAATGATTTTATCGAAACGAAAAACTCCGAGCCCGGAGAAGTGTTTTACTTTTCGAATGTCTAAATACGAACTGTTAAACGCGTTGAATAATGACTCTCGTTTAACGTGATATTTTATTCCCTTGGAATGTATGCACACACTCAGCACGAATGGCCACGTACAAACAAACAATTTATCTATACGAATAATCTATTCGATCATTGTTACGAGTTCTGTAGTGATACGGTTCTCTATATTTATAAATTTTAATGGGGTATAACCGTGTAAGTGAGGGCACATTCCGGGTATAAAGTGTGCACCGCAAGATTATCAGCTTACACTGACAATTTTACCGAGACCATAATAATTTATATGAGAATATACTATTTGATCACTTTCAAGACAACGGCCTAGGGTGTCCTTTTGGGTGTGGTACATAATTGGCACCCCTATTGTTTTCCGTGTCTATTATGTGGTTTCCGTACAAAAACGCGGTACCGAAGGCCTACGTACTTAGACAGTTAGACCTACACTTAAGAACACATATGCAAATCGGATTTTTCATTAACAGCTATGTAGTACCTATGCATTCGCATTATATACGAAATTATTAAAGATACACATTTTGTTGAACCCCGTACAATCACGTGCTACTATGATTTGCGATACGTCGTTCACTACGACGCGTAAAAAATTGCAAGACGAAAAAAACAAATTGGCACGCTCAAACGTTCACATCCCTATTGAAATTTGCATTACAGTGGCGTAGCAAGGGGTATGGCGAACTGTGTCTACGCCAGGGGCGCGAGCTACGAAGGGGCGCAAATTTGCGATATGAAATTGATACTTATTTTTATCGATGAATTCTCTAGTCTTAAAGCAACAAAAGAACGTTTTTAAAGCTTGAAACTTACATTGTAATAATAACTGATGATTATATAATGTTGTATTACCTTATAATATACATAAAAAATAAATGTTAAGAAATATCATTCCGTATTTTTGTCGATTTTTTGATCGCTAAAAAGGCGCATTTTCCTGGATTTGCCAGGGGCGCTAACGAGTCTTCCCACGCCACTGCGCGCATACCTAATTCTCCCGTCTAATGTGTACGTAATTTACATAATATTATATGTATCGTACACACACACACATCGTGTACGAAAGAATTCCGCAGAGGTGTCGCACGCGTACCTAACCGACCTTCGGGTGCCGTCGGGTCACGTTCTTTCCGATTTGGGCGAGTGTCCAAAGCCCCGTTTGGCCGCGGTTTCGAGAAAGTCAACTTACCGAAAAATGTGCGTCGCGCGGCCGTATTTTTTTTTTTTTATAGCATCCGCCTCGCGAATTCCGACGAAATGCAACGAAAACGCCGTTAGTAAAACGCCCGCGGATTATTTTCACACGTTGCGCAGAACAGTGCTGGCCGCGCGGCAATCTTTTTGAACCGGTGAGCGAACGAAAACATTTTGGTGCGTTTCGAGAAACATTTTCATGACGTCAAACTCATCTGCGTCCACGAGGATTGCCACCGGCTACAAGAATAGAGTGAAAAGCACTTTCGTGTGAAATGTATACGTAGCTTAAATACACGCATTTGCGCCGTACATACAGGATATACCCACCGACGATTTACCCGTTGCGATGTCTACCGATTCCTTGGACAAAGAAGATGATCAGTTTTTCTGGAAAATAAAAAAAAATATTAAAAACCATGAGGTTAATGAAAATAAAATGTTAAAACGTTTTCAGAAAAATAAACTCTATAAAATGGCTATCGTCAAATGTTTCAAAAAAAATAGAACCAAATGATTTTCTTAACTTTTTTACCAAAACATTAAATAAAAAATATCCGTAGTCCCTGTTGGTCTTATAAAAAAAATAATAAAACATAAATTGATTACGTTATTATTCTCCCGGACGGTTCGTAACAATAATAACACGATAAGACTTAAATCGTTACATTAACAATAATTCTATTAAAACATTAATAAACGCTGTGTACCGCACGTGTTACTGTTGTCGGCTATATTATATTCACCGATTTGTGTATTGTTCGTAATATATTGAAAATAAAATACGATAAAACGGCTTATTTGTATGCCTATATCATAGGCTTGTACAATCCGGTCGTCAAGCGCTGCAGGAATATATAATTAATTATTTTCTAACTATATATTATATACGTACGCGTTATACACAACATGCATTTTTTAGGTACAAATTATGATTATTCCTTACTTATAATAATAGTTATTTTACGTGAGTCAAGTCCGAATGAATATCGATATCCGACCGCGCGCTGAAAACCGTCATAGGTTTATTACAAATAAATTACGATACGCGTTATTTAATAGTTTTGTTTTGATTTTACACAAACCTACATTCGAACGAATGAGCAATGATAAACACATAAAAATAAAATAAAAATAAATGATATTAAATAAGTCTATAAAATATATTATTTATTATTTACAATCAATTCGATGGTAATAATTGTGAAATAAACGAACAATGGGTATTTTTTTATGTTCGTATGGTTCACAAGAAGATCCTTGTTTTTAAGTATCACATATATATGTTTAATATTTTTTTTTTCTATTTCAAAAATGTGTCAACTGCATAATAAACAGTTTTCGATGAGTTATCTAAATCAATATACACTTTTCGTGCATACCAAGATAACTACTTTGGTAAACGTTTATTTGGGTTTGTTAATTATTTTTGCGGTTGAAAAAATGTAACTTGAACGGTTTGCATAAGTAGGGTGCGTACATGAAATTATATACACATACTTGAGCGTACAGATTTATTTGTTTGTTTTTTCTAACTTAAATAACAACAGTTTAAGTTACGCCAAAACAATTTGCTTTCTGTACCAAGGTCATAGTTACAATATTAATGTTAATATTTACCATAGTACATTTGTATTATACCTAGGGTATTTAAAAAAAGATACCAAGCGTAACATTATCAAGCGAATGTATTAAAATACGAGTACATCGTATACTCTATGTGCTAAATAGTGCCTGAAATAAGTATTAACTTTTGAATAGTCATAACTCATAAGTATTAAATACTATCTTTGTACACCAATTAAGCTAATCGTTTCTACTATAGTTTACTATTAATAGAGATTACAATTTAAAATTAAATTTAAAAAAATCTATTTTATCTCTGTTATAGGCGTAACTAGGGTTAGAATTCTGGGGGGGGCTATAGTTCTCCTACCAAAACTGTTAAATTAAAATAACCCGTAAGGGCTAATCCCCAGCCTTACATACCGTCTCAACACATTTATGACACTGAGCAAAGCGAAAGACGTACTGGATTTACTTCAAGGAGTTTTTTTTATGTATATATTACTACCATGAGCCAAGTATGACGATCATAAAAATGGTCTACTCTACTCAAAACTATATACATCTATCATTATAATCTTACCAGTTTTTTAAAATATTAATTACTCTCATAAATATATTTACCTGTTACATAAGCGTAACGCAAAAAAAATATAAATAGATAATAGTCAACTTTATATTAATATTTGAATAAGTGGTTTTTTTTCGTTTATTAACACTTGCAAATGGGTTTTAAATGTTTTTATTGCAGTATTATAATATATATAATGTTACGTGGAAACGTTTTGAGTTTTGACTACATATTTTAAATTTTGAGTGAATGGGGGGGAATGTATTTGTTTTATCACGATATGTACTTTTTTTTGTTTTTGTAACTGTGTACACGAATTTGAAGAATTGATCCAATGTATACAAACATGGTGTTTTTATGAAAGAAAATTTCGTCTTGTTGGTGCTTTTGGCAGCTAATTTTTTGAATTTCTCAACAGTTTTCCGATTAATTTTAGAAAAACAAGAGTAAAAAGGGCGAGCTCCTAGGTTGGGTGAGACTCCAAGATAGGGTGAGTTATGGGGATGGGTAAATTATATACTAGACAGTGAAGGGTCTCGACATAGGTTGATGTTTTTTTGCTCTTTTTCCTCGGTTTTTCTCAATTCATCGGATAACTATTGAAAAATTCAAATAAAGACCTCCCCTAAGTACCAACTAGAGGAAATTACCTTTCAGATGAGTTGCATTGGAGCAATCCTTTTGGTCAAATTCGATCATTTACCCAGACATAAAAAAAATCACATAATGATAAAACCAGTATGTTTCTCGTTTCAATCAGAATTTAAAATTGTAAAAAACTTAAATCGAGATCGAGATAGAACCCTGCACCATTTAGAATTTTTGTCACGCACTATCCACTTGTGGCTTCAATCCAAAAAGTACCCATCTTTGTATCTCACCCAACCGTACTCGTAGAGTCTCACCCGACCTAGAGGTTTCATCTTTTTCTTTTTTTCAAATGACAAATTAATGTAATTTAACAAGTATTATCTAAAATCGACAAGGAATATTTTTTTTTGGGGGGGGGAGTCTAAATTGTAGCTTGGAGAGCTATACCCCTCCTAGCCCTCCCCTTGTTGCGGTTATGATCTCTGGTTATATGTTGGATCTTGATTTAATTAATCACGAAAGCGACTTCAGGAAAAATGTTTATCATAACATATTAAGATAAATTAAAAAATTAAATTACGTCAGGTGACATGTTAATTATACGACACGTGTAGTAATTTGTGGGTTATTGCCAGAAGTGTAAAATCAGTATTCTTACATGACATATTATTTGTCGCAACCATATTATTTCCGTGTAGGTAACTGCAGTGTACGGGTTAAAAAAATATTTCCCATTATGTATCCGTAAGTCGTATGTTTACAAGCGAATGAAATAAACGATAAAATTGTATTTTAATAAACGTTCTATTATGCTCTACAATACGACGTACCAAGAGACAAACTAACCCATAGATAATGCGTATTATTTTTAAAATTTTTTTTTTCCTATTAAAATAAATTCCTCGGCTTCTGTGGCCATTGGACGAAGCGTATTATTTGTATTGCGTATACCTGAACTTGTTGGCAGAGCAGACGGCGATTTTGTGGCAGTGCGAAATCTCCGCAACGAATATATAATGCACGCGCGTATATAGTACGCTCATTAAAGTGTGTTATTATTATCGTACCGACGATTGATATACTGTAATAATATGTTGCGGAGAAGTCAACAAAGACAAATGCGTACGGACGGCAATGGGAACAGAAAAAAAAAATGGAAAAAAATACGCTTTATTTCATTCCTGCTTATCGTTAGTATAAATTATACACGACAACGAAACACCGCGCGAGGTGAGACTCACTGGTGTTCCGCGGAGACGACAATTTCTTGTTCTATCGCCGCGCCGTTCGCGTAATTGGACGAAAAAATAATGACACCGTGTATAAAACACGCTGCGTCGCAATAATTAAAACGTACCCGCACGAATAAATCGACTAATTTCGAAACGCGCCGGTCCCAAGACGTTGAGAAAAAAAAAAAAAAATGGAAAGATCTACACATTTGTCTATACGTGTCATAATAGCTCAGACGCTTCGACTTGACGGCGAACACACATGCACACACACACACACACACACGCGCACACAGTTATACAAACACATAGCATTATACCCACCCACGTACGCAAGGATAACTGTCGTTGTCAAGTCGCCTATTGTGCGACGCACTTTCAAGCGAATCGGATCGTTATGTTATATTTACCGTATACAAACCAATCGCCTCACGTGGTTAAACGCTATTTCGTATGACGAAAGAAAAAAAAATTGTCAACAACCTCTGTGTTCCAACCCGATTTCCGTAAGACGTAGGTGCGCGTCTCTATTATTATTTTTTTTTTCAACCGTGGTAGTATCATATCTGGGTTCGCGGAGGTCGTACGGTCTGCAATTCGTTGGCAATAAATTGTAAAAACCCAACAATCGTATCGCGTAACTGCATAATATTGCATTTATACGGACACATTACGTATTAATATTATAACGGCTCGTGATTCCGATACACCACCCTGGGCACACGACGAACCGAGTGATTTATTTTACGTTTTCGCCCATAAACGCGCGTCATCGTAATGCAACAGTAATGTACAGTTAAAACGAATACGAGCATTACCAACCGGTGCATATAGGACTTAAGTACCGCGCGCATACCAAGTGTAACGATAATACGATTATCCTCTTTTTGAAATATAATATAAAAGCTGTCGAGACGCCGCGACGTACGATATTATTATAATTTTTCGGTCACTCCCAAAACCGCTTGTGCCCCATACACGCGTTAAGACGTGCAAGCTGTTTACGTCATGTTTTAAAAACATAATTACCTATATTTATAACACCGCGTCTTTGTCGAAACATCAAAGTGCGAATATAAAATCATGTAGGACCGACTAGCTCGACCGTGCCTGCGTGTATTGTGTAAATTCTGAGCATAGTTTGCCAGTATGTGTGAAGTTTTTTTCTCCTGCTACCGCTTTCAGAAAGGTAAAACGTTTTATAAAAAAAAATTCGTAGGTTCTCCCGTCACCTGGGTAAAATTGAACTTACAAGTAGAGATTGTTCACATTCCAGGGTATATAATATTTGTATAAGCGTCCATTATTCACGTTTTTATTATTTTGTTTATTTTTTGTAAAACCTTTCCGTAAGCTCGAAATTATTTTCCAAACGCTGCAGTAGACGACGTCACGTTTAAATTTAAAACCATGTACATAATTTTTTGCCACACTATTCATAACATTATATTCTCTTACGCTGCCAAGTGCATGCGACCGAAAAGAAGCGATCTAGACCTATCCGTTATTGCTATAGGGCTAGGGAATTATATCTGCCTAGGGTTTTTAAATTATTAACTCATAAACACAATTAATTGAAATTTTTTTTGTTCTTGTTTTGTTTAAAGGCAAGCTTAAAGAAGAAGAAATCAAAATAATAAATAATTACAATAATAAATACATTTTGTCATTTTTGGTTTTTTAATGAAAAAATAAAATTTTTTAAGAGCATATTTGACCACTTTTGCATATTTTTGAGCATAGAAGATCATTTTAAGGGCATAAATGCATGCATATTTTAAGACTTTTTAGAGCATGAAGTCCCTGGCCCTAGACTAATTACCTTATGTTCTTACTCTGCGCTTAAACGTGACGGTAAAAGTTTTCGGTTTATTGAGTGTAAAGGGTAAATGGCTATGTAGCGTGTCTATCAAGTTTTTTCTCTACATCTACATGCACTGCAGCATATTATTGCATCGGTACTCTGCAGGTGCATGTGCATGTGCACTCACGCATGTTAAGATAACGGTGGTGATGATGATAGAAATGGTTATGGTATCGGTAAAAATATTTGATTGTATATTATATACGAACAATAGTCAAATAGACAGCACTATATTTTAGGGAGGTTTGAAAAACTTTGATTCTCTCCACCCAAAATTAGATACTTTTATTTTTCATAACCCTTCATGTTTGGAGTATTCTTTTTACACTTCAAGTGTAGATGGTTACAATTTATAGACCAGTACTGAACCAACTCGAGGGGGGGGGGGCTTCAAGCGGGGTACGACGAACAGTGACGGGATCGGTCTTTCGGGCATTTATTCGTGATCGAACACGAGATTTTTCTCGACTCACACCGCCTACCAATCGCAAAATATGACCCGTGCGGTGGAAATTGAACTGGAAAAAAGAAACGGTTTTGTTTTGTTTTTGTTTTCGACGGGGGCCCGAGAAGTGAGAGCACGCGCGTTTCCCCGGACGGGTTCATCGTACCCGGGCGTACGGATTACACCGGATC
Source organism: Periphyllus acericola (assembly GCA_949715065.1). NCBI lineage: Eukaryota > Metazoa > Arthropoda > Insecta > Hemiptera > Aphididae > Periphyllus > Periphyllus acericola. The sequence continues at coordinate 17,215,317 of OX454265.1, forward strand.
ACGGATCGTATGTCCGAAGACGGCCGCCGCCGTCCTACCAAGTCTTGTCGTTCGCACCGCGGTAATTTAATATCATAACATTTTATTTATTTACATAGATATACGCGACGGCTGTTAAAATGCACGTCAAGTCAACGCGCGCGCACAATCGGCCGGATACGATACGTTTTAGTGTGTTATTTAAAATAATACGGCTCGCACCCGCCGCGGCCGGCGCCGTTTTTCTTGAACTGTTTGCCGACGAGCGACTACTACCGCGGTTGCTCGCGCGCATAAACCCAGTCAGTGGCGGTCCTACGGGGGGGGGGGGATGGGTGGATCGCCCTCCCCCCCTGGTTTATATTATAAACAGAACTTTTAACTGAACATTTTTGTCTTTTGCTTTGCTTACTATGCTTTTATAGAGTAAAAACATGGCTTCTGTCAAGAATGGGGAACACCAGATTTAGTGGCTTAGCATCACTTCATATTCACAGAGATATTACGGTAAGTCATGAAAATATTATTGACCAATTTGCAAAACAAAAAAAATCGAAAAAGGACTTTTATTTTGTAAACACAAAATTATTACATTCATTAAATGTTCCATTCGATCTTCCTTTTATTTTAAAATCTAACTCCGAACACGTTATCTCGATTATTATCTCTTTTATTCAGGAGGCCGGTTTTACCATCCAATAGTTGTCAATATTATATAAAAAATTTAAAAAAAAAAATGTCTGTCTCTTTCGATTGTTGTTGTTGTTCATAGTCTAGCTGTTTAATTGTATTGTTGTACCGTTGTATATGTATTAATGTATGTAAATATTTGATAATTGTACTATAATTTAATTGTTGAGCTTAATATTTAATAAAAAAAAAAAAAATGTTTACATGAAATAAATTTTTTTTATGACTTCTATTTTTGAGTATTGTATTTACTGTTAAAAATATTTCGCCCCCCCCCCCCCCTGGAATTGGTCAAGGACCGCCAATGTAGCTGAGTACGATGATTTTTCACGAATCATCACTGCTCTGTAAGCTCTGTTCGTTTTCAATCACGCAGTCGTACAGACGTCGCGTACGGTGCGTAGACTTCAACATTTCGTTACGCAAAGCGTAATGCAATTATTACTTGTATAATCACTTGGATTCGACGGCGGCGGTCACATTATTATGGTGTTAGTTAATTTCTGTTTGCCTCAGATGTGTCCGACGACCGTAACTTACCGCACGGCGTTCCCCGAACAAATCTACGATACGTACCTACCAACAGGATAAATGCTGCCAAACGAGTATGCGCGTATTAAGTGCGTCATATTATGGCCGTGTGCGGTGGCGCAAACCGGTGGGGGGTGAGGCTTGAGGGTTTAAGCACTTCCCCAAAATCTCTCGGGAAGCCCCTTCGAAAAATAAGAATAGCCGAGTACAGTGAGTACGGCGACCTGTGAAAGGTCGTTTTCAACAATGCTACTCGTAAAAACATCGTTGCGTACACTTGTACGCACCAAAATAGGTTTAGCAAATTAAGCATGCTATTAATAATGAAGGTACTCGAAATTTATTCGAAACGACAGAAAGACATATTCAATGACACTGAGTACCTACCGAAATAAACGTTTAATGCTTTTGTTAAACTGTATTGATAAATTTATCGACACGTTTTTTTTTTTTTTACGCGCATTCGTTTATTAATAAAATATTTGTATGTATTTTACAATATATGATTTATAAGCGATGTACTCGTACCTTATACGTATACAATACTTTGGATACAAGTACTGCGAAAACTATGTACGTTTAATTTTTCATATTTGTGCCACTGGATGTTTACCTACTTTATATTATTTATAATCAACTCATATTTTAATACGAATTTATAGTTTAATAATAATAATAGTAATAAGAATAATTATAATAGTAATAATAATTATATCAAAAATAATAACAATAATAATCTGTTCGAGTGCGTGCGCACATTACGGACGTGTGTATTTACGGTTTGGAAGACTCCGATTTGATGTTATCGTTATGATTTAAATGATTTTTGTTTTATCAATATATCATGCTTTGGTATACAATATACGAGTTGGCTGGTTACTATAATACGACTGGCGTTGTTCTATCGAATAATACGAGTAGAGGAAAGCACAGAAGTATAATCAAGAACGAATAAAGATAGCCGATACGCATATCGTTATAATAATATAAAACATTTTTTTTCTTTTCCTATTACAAATGCTACTAAATATTTTATACGCACAACCCGCAGCACTTATTGGAGATATTATACACGGCTAATGGAGCGAATTATAATAATTTTTGTTTTACAACCGAAATCCGAACGAATGAGCTGGCGGCATTACACCACCTGCAGTTTAAACATTTATACCATACAGAGTGCCCCACCGGTATATATCCCGTGTTAATAGAGATAATCAAATTCGGTTTTTTGTGAGCATGACAATTTTTCTGACAATATAGTTAATGTATTATTGACTTTTTATTTTATAATTTTCGTGAAATTTGAAGATAGCCATTTTATAGAAATTATTTTTCTGAAAATTTCAACTTTTAGTTTTCATCGGATTCATGATTTTTAGTAATTTTTTTATTTACAAATAAATAATGTAAATTATTAGTTATTATGGCATCGTCATTTTTCCGGTAAGATTTGCTGATAATGTTATTATTACTTAAAATTGCGTAAATAGCTAGTACACTATATTTTCTTGTAAACTAGAAAAATGATTAAAAATCAAGAACTAAATGAAAATTGAACCGTCAACAAAATAGACCGTATAAAATGGGTATCTTCGAAATCTTTAAGAGTGATAAGACAAAAAGTCAATAATACACTTACTATATCGCCCACAAATTTGCCTTGACCCAGCTATGATACTCATAAAAAAAACGGAAATTGATCATCTCTATTGACAGGGAAGAAATCGCTCGCTGTGTACATCCCGGTGGGACACCCTGTATATAATTTACCGTACGCACAAGCCGACGCATGATACATAACTATTAGCAAACAAGCACATGCGAGTGATATGTAATATTATTTCAATACAATCATTATTATCCCATAGCGTTAAGTATAGGTGTACACGGAGTGGCATCGTTTACGTGCACTGGCGCCGGTCGTAAATATTTCACGTAGAGCACTACGCGCGTCTTGCGAGGGAGGGAGCGAACTTTTTAGATGGACGCGCGTCCGACCAGAACTCGATCGATGTAATTTGGCTCAAAACGTTTACCGGTGTAATCGTTACAACAGTGAATGTTAATACATGCCCACGTATCATGGCTCTGCGCGCAGTCGAGATTGATAATTTAACAACACGTGATTGTAAAATAAATATATGCGTAACTGTTTCGTACCGTAGGTATACGATATGATATTATTATGATCTATTATTGCGCGTCAGCAACGAGCTGTACATAAAATATAACGCATTTTTTTTTTTTTTCGATTTTAATGCGCTGTGCACATATGCGTTCGTAATACACTAAAGCGGCGGTTCTCAAGCTTTTGTGTTCGCGAAGCCCATATGTTCCTCAAAAAAATTACGGAGTCCCAAAATTCAGAAATGTCTAAATAGAACGGAAAGCCAGACTTTTATCCAATCTCATTTTGACCAAGGCACAAAATATTATGTGGATTTATAAATAGTTAAAGGTTTTAAATGTTTAAAATAATACATTGGTAATCTTATATATAAAAATGTAGCTAAGAAATATAATAATAATTTGAATGTAATCAATACAGATATGCCCAGAGCCTAGGGAGCCCTAGGGCTCCGCGGAGCACAGTTTGAGAACCGCTGTACTACAGCATTGTATACTATTGTATTCGTATATATTTCGTGTTCAACCGCGGCTTTGATTGGAAGCCAGAAAACATTTGTATAGCCATCAGCGTTCGGGCTAAAGTGTGCATCTTCATAAAACGCACTGGAAAATTACGACTTGCCGAACTTATATCTGCGGTACGCAACATTTCATCGGTGTGGGACAAACCGCGGATATAATAACGTTCGCAAAACTAGCGTAGGCCTTCGGGACAGTATTGATTACGTCCGAGTTGTTGATATTTTGAATTTTAAAATTGCCTCATAATCGTTATCATAGTTTTAGTTAATTTATTTCGTGGCCACATGAAAACGTCTTGTAAAATATTTATAATTATTATGCACACATTATATTAACATGTAAAGCATGATTCACACTATTTTACACTATACTTTATATTATACACTTGGGATTTACGAATTTCATCATTCCTTTAGATGTGTAAATAAAAATTAAACGAATTGGCAGTGAATGTGCTATCATAGAAAATACGACGAAACTCTTTAAGTCTTATTTTTTTTTATCTAGATCAAGGGCATTTGATCTTAGAAAAAAATTATAATTATTTAAATATATTTTTGTACACGTTTACACACATTTTTACGTTGCACCGTCTTTCAACCCCATATGGTTGCTATCACGATAAGGGTTCGCAGACAACGTGCACGACGTTGCCTCGTATTCAAACAATTCACGTACGTTACCCCAGCACCCTCCCCCCTTATAAGAATATAAAATATTTTTTTTTTGTTCATTATCTAGTATGTTAATAGAAGGCATTTGTATGCACATTCGCCGAATTTGTAAGAATTTAGTATTGGAACTACACGCAAAAACCAGGGTGGTGCTGGGGAATCCCAGAATAGAACCTATGGTAGTAGTGCAGTTATTTTTGGTGTCATCATTTTTTGTAAGAATATTTACGACCATTTGCAAAATTTGTAAGAAACCCTTTCCAAGTCAAAATCGCGATTTTTGCATTCAGACGTTTCCTCAGCATCCCCGAATAGTACCCACGGATGGTATAGTGTGGTTTTTTCAGTCTCCCGATTAGATCATAATAGAGATACTATTATATATTCTTTAAGTTTAATGTTACATGTGGAGTGATCTAAGAAAAAGATCAAAGAAAGGAATAAAATAATAGAAAAGAAAATTCAAAGAAAATAATTTTAATTCCAAGTAAATTAAAACTAAATAAAAACTTGATGAGGATTTGGATTTTTTTAACTTGTTGGGTAAATTAAAGAAAAATTCAAAATTTTTAAAAGTTTAAAATTTGGTATTAAAAATGTTGAGGGGATTTAAATACTATAAATTCGCTGCTTTGGTTTTATAATAAATGTGTGGAAAAAGCGGGTATTATGGTGAGGTATATTAATTGGAACATTAGTTAATAGTTCCGAACAATTAATTAAAATACAATTTAATGGTTTGTATTGAAAGATAATATGAATATAATAAAAGTGTCCATTTGTCTTAATTGTTATTTATAATTGTTTATTTCTACTATATTCAGAGATTTTAACCAATAACCTAGATAAATAACTTATCAATACCACCTATCACAAAAACTGACATAGCTGTTTCAACATCTGTAAAGAGGTCATAGTTCCATTGAGAGCCCTGTAAATCATTGTCTTGTAGCGTTTGCAAGTATTTTTTATTTTTTAACACAGATTACTTAATTTCATTAATTATAAATATTAAATAAGCCTAAAATAACTCAACGGCAGTGGTATAGTTACAATGAATACTTAATTTTTGTTCATATAAATTAAATAATATCAGAGATTTATATTATGCTCGTAATAAAAGCATAATAATTAATGAATAATGATAATTATTTTTATAAAACATATATGAACTTACAATTGAATATGTAAGTCGATTTTAATACTTTTGAACATGGTAGATGTATATGTCTATCTATTATAGGTACAAAACAAAATCATTAATAATAATTAATAAGTATTGAACTAAATTATACATGATTAATAATAGAAAACATAAAATGCTGAAAACTATTGGTTTAAAAACAAAACAGGTTAATTGAATTTATTTCTTTTCTAGGGCAGTTTATAGCCAAATAATGATCTATTCCAAACGCATGCAATCTTATGTTCAAGTACATATTAATAAGTAATAACTAAATTCTTACACATTTGAGGAATGAGCATACAATTAACATACTAAATAATATAATTATAAATATGATTATTTCATGGAGAGTGCTGAGATAACGTACGTTAACAATTCCTAGTTGAGTTTTGAACACACGTGATTTATCATTATTAGAATACTTTGAAAATAATTTCTTTTCTTTTAGATATTGTAATTTGTAATTATGGACAAAAGGGTGTACATAAAAACATAATATTTTTATATATCTCGTTATTTCGTCGTCTTTTCCAATAACAGTCTTAATTCTTATCAACAGTACTGTCGATCCGAGTTGGTCTACAACAAATTAAACCACATTTCAAAAATTGTAAATAAAATTATTAATTTATTCGTCATCGAATGCATATTCATCAACGTGCGACCGGATGATCGGAACAAAAATATGTGCTGCTCATAAAAAAAAAAAATGCACTATTGAATTACAAATATGCATTGAATATGCGAAAAAAATGTAAAAATGTAAAAACACGCGATATGTATAAAATGTAATTGGTGTTCATTTAATGAGAACTATTTGATATTTCAATCATGCACATTTCTATGTAATCAGATTTCAAATACCTTATTCCAATAAATGTATGTGTTTACATATAAATCATCCGTTCGTTAAATACGACATAACAGCTTGCAGATATTTGGAATTATGAAAATTATGCAATTCCGAAGATATCCGAGATAATATACTCGTATAATATTGTATTAACCATACTGCGCCGGGCCTATAAATGTGTATACAGAAATGAATATGCGTCGCGCATTTTTCAAAACTCACGTGTGCGCATATCGTATTTCTTGGCATATTTCAATTGATACATTGCGTATTATAATATTGTGTTATACACTCGTTCCATACGCTTAATTGTCGTACACGCAATGCTCTCGAATAATCAATACGTTAATTTTTAAGTGCACCGCGTGTACAGCGCGTTATAATAATAATATAATCCGTTGTAGTCTAACACAGTGGTTCTTAACATTTTGTCAAGTCGTGGACTCGTTTAAGACCGTTGAAGTATAGCCACGGGAACTCCCCCCCTCACCACTTCAGAAGGAAAAACCATCGATTTCGGTTATTATTTCAATATTTTTATGTTAATATTAAACAGTGTTACTACATCGTTATGTTACCGGTATAAATTACACATTGTTTGCGGCCAAATAATTATTTGTAGAATAACATTTCTTTTTGCCATTTGAATTCAAATCTCAGAACCGTTTCGCGGACTCCCGAGGTGTACCTACCATCTACGGACACTAACTAAACGGTCTAGGACAGGGGTGGCAAACCTTTTGAACACTAAGTGCCAAAAATATTACCTTTTTTTTTTTTGCTCGAGCGTGCCATGAAAAATATTTTGTTATATTCAACAAAAAAAATTGTCGTAATTTGATTGTATAATAATGTACTATTTAGTATAAAAAAGGTTGGTTTAAATACATACAATTATAATATTATTACTTTATTAATTATTTCTTTTGTTGTTGAATAGTTGATACCAATTCGTTGATATTTGGCTTATGATTAATAACTTTTAATAAAGTCCACGCTGCACTGCATTCATCAGTTAGTCGGTTTCTTAAATCAGATTTTATAAAATTCATTTCTGAAAATAGTAGCTCGCATGAATACGTTGAAGAAAAATTAGACAAAACAGCTAATGCTAATATTTTAAAAGTGAAATAATCTTTTGGAATTTCATTCCACTCATTCAAAATCTTGTTCCCTATGTTTACGATCGATGTGCCTATCGCCCTATCATGCTGAATTTCTTCTAATTCATTTCTCAGTATAACGAATTTTTTTTTCCAAAAATATTTTAACTTTTCGCGTGCCCTCAAAATCTTTTCGCGTGCCGTGGATTTGCAATCCCTGGTCTAGGACAACAATGCATCAGACGTCGATTGATGTTCGTTAAAAATGTATAATACAGCAATCCGTACGCCCATAGTTCGGAGCCAGGGCACACGCTCTGAAACAGCGAAACTTATCGAACGCGTACACAGACTGTTACAATAACGCACGGCCGTATTGTTATTATGGCCATTTTCGTACATTCGTGACGATTGAGAACACTGCGGAACAACGCCGCCGCACGTACGTTAACGAACAAATAAAAATTTACTACATCACCGTTTATTACGACGTTCTGAATTTACGTTTTTTTTTTTTTTTCGCAATGTCAGGGGCGTTGTAATTATTATTTCGCTCTTAGTTTCACGCTATAATCGTTGCGGGGCTTAATGGAATATTAACAAACGTTTCGGTTAATTGAGATGGTTTCTTTTGTACATTTAAATAATTATATAATAATATACAAATGTCAATCACCACGTAATGCGATTTATTTTTTCAAGAAAAACAAACGTACTTCATGTGATACCGTAATACGCGTCCTCTCTTTGTGCAGAAACACGAAAAAAACGTTGAAAAATACAAATTGCGTAGTGTACAGATTACAGGGTGATCATAATTTCACGTGACCGTGATTTTGTCCTATAAGTGCATTACAGAGATATTTATAGCAAAGAAGTTCTACAAACTATAACGTTTACTTATCGTATTTTTCTGTAGGTCTGAGAATATTGCTGGAACATGGAAATATATTCTAATCCCTCTGTATATTAAATATAAAAATTTTATGTAAAAACTATACACATTATTGTGTAGCAAAACCAACCTGGCATAGTATGTGTTTTCAGTTTTGTAATTAGTAAATCAAAAATAATTTAGTTTGTTGTTTTTGTGTCGTCAATTTAAGTTATTTATGTACTTAAGCGCAATTTATTTTGATTATATTTTAATTTATTATTACGGAAAAACACTATTAATATCTGCAATGTTTAATTTTAAAGTATTACTATATTATAACTGAAACTTTTATACGAGAAATGAATGTAATATTAAGTTCACACTTGAATAAATCATACGATAATGCCATTATAATAATTTGTGAATTATTCATTTGTGAAATGCGATGAAATTATATTTTATGCGACCGCGACTGAAATCCAAAAATAATGCGAAATAATAATAATTATTTCATTTTATCCCGTACGAAGTTGAAGAACACGAAAATGAAACATAAACATATACTCAATACATGTTTTAAAGTCTAGTGACTAATAATTAAGTTGTATTTAATCGATTTACAAACAACCCCTTACATTTAACGCCCCTAACCACTTGTACACATGATATTTATTTTTATTTTTATATTTTTTTACGAAAACGGTCCCACTCCTTAAAGTTTGTATTTAATCCCGACTTTAAATTATAAACATGAAAAACTTTTAAAATACACGATACACGCTTATTAGAGTTCTAAAAAAATAGCTGCTAATTGAAATTAGTAAATTGAAAAATACGCATATTTGTGCGCGTCGCGTGTCATAGCTACAGAACGACAGTAAATAGAATAAAATATTTTCGTGTTTATTAATATTAATTACTTCTCGTGCTATTTACTATTAGCTATACTCTATAAGAACCAACTGCCAGAACAAAATGTGGGTGTTGTGCTGCAGCAGTGAGAAAACCGCAACAAATATACATATATACTTATATATACGAATGGTATACATACAAATTGTGTTCTCGCGTGTTGATGTCAAACAAGAATTATTTATTTCACAACATAATTAAATACTAATACTATTAGTGACTTAGCATATGACTTGCAGCTCTGTAGGTATATATATATACTCGTACAGTTATAATTGTATAGTGGTTGTCAAATTGTACACCGCACAACAGTAGGGAGTGGCGAAAATACAATTGTAAAATATAGTTCGATAACAAAATGTATACAATCGATGATAACCGATAATATCACCTGTGCGGACACGCGAAGATAGGTTTGTTGACGCTCGGCCGAGAAGAGTTGATTTAATTAAAAAGGCGGGGCGAGTAAATATAGGGCGATGAAGAATATGAATTGTATTTATTAGATGACTTTTTGAAATTACCGGAGCTACGTACACCATCGGTACGTTATAAATCCTATTCGAGTGACGGATGTGATGCAGCAGATACGCGTTTGTCGTAAAATGGATTTAAGAATTTACTAGTGTTTTGATTTATTTTGTCCAAAGGTGTTGATTTCAAAGAACTTTACTGCCCGCCGGTCTCTCGTTTGATGGAAAAAAAAGGACTCAGGATATCGTTTTAATCGTATTCACATACAATCAAAGCCACTCAACAGTTAACAGCACTATTTGGCGACTTATACGAGGTAATCAACGGTGCAGGATAATCCATATGCAGCACTTTACAAACCTCGCGGAGCTTAAACGGTGATCACACAATAATCCGTTGTACATAAAAATGTTCGTAATAACTTATTTTTTCATTTTTGTAATTTTTTTTTTTTTCGCAAAACGTCGTATGATAATATTTTATGAAAAGTATGTTAAAAAATATAACAAATCAAGTAAAATAATGAAAATTTGCGTCGGGACTATCGTGATTTCAAAAATTTTTTTAATGTAATTAAGGAAATTTTTGCTTTTAATATTATAGTTTGTTTTTGCCAATCATATGTTGGTATGGACGATAGTTCTTAAATGTACGTTATTGATTTGAAGAACAAACAAAATGTTATCAATATTTATCTCGTAACCAGAGGCGCAGGAAGACTCGCTAGCGACCCTGACGAGCTTTTAAAAAAACGGCTTTTACCAATTAGAAAATTGAAGTAGCGATATTATTTTAACATTTCTGTTTATTTGTATATTTAAGAATACAATTTATAAAAACTTATATAATATCTATTGGTTATGATTACAATTCATATTTTTTTTTCAATTTTTTTTTTCAAACAAGGCCTTTTTCACGGCTAACGAATTAACCTATAATTTCTTCAAAATTCAAATGATATTCTTGTAGCAAATTAATGTTCCATGAGTACAATTGGCCGTGGTTGTCAATATTTTCTGTCCAATCGTTGATCTCAAGTAATTTATTTCGAGTTTTAGTTTACCGAAAGTTCTTTCGCAACCATAGCAGGTGAGAAACGTTCTTAGCACTATTTCTGTATAAGGATAGATATCTTGTAAGTTTGGTTCAAGAACTAGTTTTAACTTTTAATTCACCGACCGGATCAGCTGTTTTCAAATTGGTCATCATAGCAAACGCCATGCGGTGTTCAATAAATTCCAGTTCAGAGCAAACCTCGAATCCATCGAGATATCCTATTGATTATTCTATTGCGTATTCGATTGCCATTTGCCTATTCGCCTATGTACAGCGACAGTCGCCACATTTCGCAACACGGTTTACAATGAATGAAATAAATAAATTTATTCGCCTACCCGGTACACGCGTTTTCAAATGTGACTGTTATAGAGATACGCGCGTAACATAATGTGACAAATACCAATGCACTTTAACAGTATGTGCTGTGACGGCGCAATGCTCTGTGCATAATCAAAACATGTAAACATGATATACAAGACGTGTAGTAACGAATGATTAGCATGTGGCTAGTGTTTACAAGCGCAATATCATTATACGCGCAATTTAATGGTAATTTAATAAATTTTTTTGTACGCGTGGCGTAACGTTTACACAAAGCGATAATATATTATGTGCAGTTAATTTATAACCGGAAAAAAAAAAGATATAAAACACATAATATGTTAAAAGTCAATTTTTAAACCGAAAACCGTGTCATACTTTTCCGTGTAAGGAAATAACAGTGTAACAGCTCCATGCGTGGGATCAAATAACAAATATGGACGAGTTCAAAAAATCAAAAGTTGAATGATCAAAACCCAATCAAAACCATAGCGGCGATAAGTTTTGATTTTATTTTAAGCCAATCGATTTGTTTGTACAATCAAATTAAAAATATTGTTCAAGAATAATGATGCGTCCCCCTACATACTCGTATATGATGCACCGCGAATAATTAGAGAATTACGCGATAAATGCTTTCCACTTCTAAACTTTTGGTAATAAGTAAACGTTGTAAATAGACTGGTTAACTGGTGTAAAGTAAATAGAAATTATTTTACTAATTAAAAGAAAGCTAGATGGTATCGTGACATTTTTCATTACGGTTGATTCATGATCTTACTTTTATAAGCGCATCCAAAACACATTGCATTTTTCAAATACATTTGTATAGAATAAATGTTATGCTATGTTAATTATAATATTCAGTTTTTTCTGTGATTTATTGAAATTATAATATCGTCAAGACAGTCGGTACCTGCAGCTTATATTACTAGTTAGTAAATATTAGGTATTTATTTTATAACTCTTATATAAATAAGTTACATATATATATATATATATATATATATATAAACTATTATTATAATTATTATATATATAAGCATATATGTTAAAATCATAAATTATAATTGCATTTTTGTTACAATTTTTTTTATAAACATAGAATGTGTTTAATATTATACTGATAACTAATAAGTGTTAAGCTATTTGAGTAATCTCTTCTACTCTGAAAGATGATTAATGACCGTAATTTAGTTTTTACAGTGGTACTAGGTGCCGAGCAAATATAAATAATATATCAGTTTAAATATTATAATAACTCTGAGAGACATTGATATTAATGTTATTATCGTCATTATTGTTTTTTTTTGTTGGTAATTAAGTAATTTAATTAAACGAAACTGGTAGGTAGTTCGTGCGTTCAATTTATTTCGTGTTATCAGACTATAGGAATATAATATCCATTACGAGTTCGGAAACCAATCCCAGCAAAAAATATATGAATAACTTTACCTAATTTGTACATGTTTGGTCATCAACTATAGAGAGAGTACTATTCGATGGCTTCCAGGCAAAAGGGTACAAACAACATTTTTCCAAGTGTTCAGTGGAGTGAAAATAAAAACGTTTTTAATGTTGTTTTACATATCGTACCTTTATAATATTTTCAACTGATTTTTTTAAATTCTCTTTTAAGTCATTTTTTAAACCTAGATACATGTTGTTTTTACGGCCACGCAATTTTCAACGGGCTATAAATATTATTCAAATATCAAAAACAATTTTTTTTAAATAACTTAAAATCTTGGCGCTCATACCCCAATTCACATTGGTGTTAATAATAAGACAACATAATAACAATATTCCAATGGCACAATATTCCTATGGTCCCCATATATTTTATTACATAGGCATTTAGTCCCTAAAAATGTCACTTAAGCCCTTGTTTAGAGGTAATACAATATAAAATATAAAGTGTCGTTTACACCCTAGATTTAAAAATACAATTTGGGCGCAGTTTACCTAAAACAAGGTAATTTGCGGCACAGTTTACGAATGCCCTCACCCGTATTCGATGATAATATGTAAACCGTCGCTTAGTCCCTGTGGGTCGCCTGTGCCCTTTTGCCTTGAAGCTATCGAATTATAACGATATTCTTTAGTCTCAGAAGTTTGATTAGTTTTGACTTCGATTTTAGCGTTATTGTAAAAATCTTTTTTTTTTATTTTTCTGGTGTTACTCGTCTACAATAATGTATTATGTAAAACCGCGAGAGTTGATGAATTTCTCCATGCACGCTACAGTCGACTCAGTTGTACGCAGCACACAGGTTTTGCTATCGAAATACGAAAGTTGTCGGAACCAACAATTTTGCCAAACGAGAATCATTCGCTTTGAGGCAGCGACCGGGGAAACGAGTGTTTTCGACGTTTTGTTTCCGACGATAGAAACTTAATTACACTACCCGCAATGAAAACAGACATCATATTGATGTGTGATATAGGCGTATAGTATGAGTATAATATATACTATAGTTCACACACCGAATACGGATACCTACCCTACCCGTACGGCAGCTATAATACCTATAAATGAAGGCACATAATGTATTGTAGCGTAGTGATGAAGAAAAATAAATCCATACAATATTGTTGATTAGTAGAAATTCCGATTTACAACAGTCGCGCGTCGTCATCAAATAACTGAAAATCATTTGTTTAAAACTTGGAGACCATCTGAGTGAAGATCTGGTCTAAGAGATCTAATAACAGTCCATAGTACAATATGTTATGGTTGAAGTTTTTTTTTCACTCGTATGTGGGAATAGACTTTTTTTGGAGAAAGAGCGCTACAATTGTTATACCTGTCTATATCGATCAGGAAATATCGTCTAGTCGGATATGTGCTTCTGAAGAAGTAGTTTTACGAATTTCCCTGCAGTTTAACCGACCGATACATTACGGAGATGTAAATAAGAAATTCACCTCACATTCGTTAGTATTTATAAGTAAATTGGTTTTTATTCGTATTGTAGTTTCAGAGTTAATATGAAATATGACATTATAATATAATATATGGTTTCTTAAAATCTATACGGATCTACGAGTATAAATGCGTACTGACTGCTGTAATATGTTTCACCCTGTGGGTATAAACGTTATTCATTACATAAGTATTTGTGTTTCATATAAGAAAATTATAAAGTTATAAAAAATATTATAAAAATAACTATCGATAACAATTATCAAACGATGAATATTATAAAATGTTGAATGACACGGCAAAACTGAATATTTACAAGGTACAATGTCGATTTTAAGCTACTGTACATGTAATATAATATCTATACTCTATAGTATATGATCTGTAAGAGCTTAATTTTCAATCATCAGTTGACAGTTTTTAACAAGGATACTACGATAAACGACCAAAATTACCATAAAATCAATAGCTCGAGATAATATTATTTGAGTATATATGTAATATTTAAGTAATTACTAACTGTATCCAATTGTAGGATTTATCCCACTGCTTAAAAATGTATTTAACTTTTTATTGACTTATAAACTTAATAACACACATCCATTGATAAAATATATACGTATTTTTTACCACACTCTTATATTGGACTATTTTTTATTAAAATGATAATTTATAATAGTTACATTTTTTTGTTGTTCCGAAGACGTAAGTATTTACAAATCGATTGACTTATCTCGTATTATAAAGAAATGTGTACAACTGTAAAGAATCGAAAAAGCAACGACATTTTCTCCTTTTCTAAACGTTTTTAATGAAATTTTTAAACTATATACGGCGTATGACGGCGATTGAGTTATTTATATTATATAACAGATTATTTTCAGTATAGTGTGCAAGAAAGTAGACCAAGATTTGATATTGAAGATTAGGCATTTAATATTTTAATCACAAGCTTGTTATTATAGTTTTAATACATTATAATACATTTTACCGCATGTCATTGTATTATTGAGACTAAGATAAGTAATTTTTTAAATTCAACAAATATATATACACTTATTAAATAGTTGACTGATATAAGTGCAGTATACCTTTAACAAAAGTATTTTAACAAAAAACTGCAGTATTATGTATAGTTCATGTATATTGTGGTACATTTGACAAGTATTATCATAATAATAAATATAATAAAATAACATAAATTATAAAATATTGACCTAGGTAGCATCCAAGTTTCCAAGTGTGTAAGTATTATGTGCGCAAGTACTAAAATCTTACCGAAGAGAGTACTCATGGACTTGGAAAAAAAACATATTTATACAGTACCAATGGGTGGTCCCTTCACACATTACTCCTATGATCATGTAGTTGAAATACTAATAAGTTATATACGAGTATATCACTACCCAATTTTCATGAAGTAATGATATCGCATGTGTATGTTATTGTCAAAAGTAGGATTATGTAATGAAATGGAGATACGGAATGCCGATGGGATGAACGTAATATTTCGTAACACATTTATTTTAAATAACAACGAACTACGTAGTATATATAATATGCGTGTACGCGCGATGTCTCTCGTTACATTTATTTATTTAATTATTATATTTAAGATGTATCTATATTTTAAGATTTTTGTTTGAAATTCTCCGAAACATTTAAACTTTTAACGCTGAGAATAGCATTTTAAACTAAACAAGTATAAAACGTATACAATATATATATATATATATATATATATATATATATATATATTATTAATTATTATGCAACAACGTATTCATCTCTTTATGTTTTTCATGCGCCATAATTTGCTGATTTAACGTACTGCGGCAGTAACCTACATGTATACGTACACAGCTGTTAGTCCGCACGAGCTCTACCTATAATAGAGTTTATTATTGTACGTGCGTTGTTACATATTATTTTATTAATTTGCGAATGAAACGAAGAACTCGGAACTGCTTTAAAATCGCAGTTCCTAAAACAATAAAACACACGAATTCACGGTGTGGATTTTAGATTCACCGAGATTAATCTCGGGGTCTCTGTTTTTTTTTTTTTACATTTTAACAACAATTTTGAAGGTCCAAGACCTCTTATGAATCGAAATTAGTAACCACGTTTGTTATAATGTTTGTTTTACGCAACAGTAAGCATCTGCGTAAAAAATGTGCGCGGAGAAACGGAGTACGAAAAAAAAAATGTTACCAAAATAATTAGTGATCATTGACTGAAAACAGATTATTCATGGTGCATATCACTTAATTGGTTATTCGAAAACTGCGGTTTAATATAATAAAAAGAAGCGCTAAGATAAAATTCGGAATCGTGAAGTAATTACGCTGCTGCGTGCTGTTGGCACGAAAAAAATGTAAACCTATTTTCACACCTATTCGCGGTTGTAACTTTATAATAATTAAAGCTAACAGTAGAATATTACGCTTTGAGATATACAACGAAAAATAGCTGTACTAATTAAGGCGGTCAAGTTAATTTGAGTATTAACTACCAATTAAAATGTGTAAGCACTCGATGAACATTTTTTCAGACCAAATAAAATTGTCTACTATTCATTATTATCGTATTTTCCGGCGATCGTGTACAATTTCACGAAGAAGAACACGATAGTAATCATTTTTTTTCTCCGGCTCAATATTTGTTCGTATTGACTTCGGGATACCATAGTATCTCTGGACAGTGCGACTAATACTCGGCGTGGGCTTAATTGTGTGTACGTTATGATAGGCCGCGGTGCGGACTGCACAACTCGTAATGGCAAAAGTGCGTAACTACGATAATATATGTACACGCGCGTACTCGAGATCAGAGAGTGTGGCGGCGGCACCTGGGCCCAAACTCTAAGCGGGCCGGAACACTTATAGCTATATCTCAACCTTTCCGCAATCGTTAAAACTGTCGAGTTTTATATAAATAAATTATTACGCGCCGAATTAACAATGAATTTAGCAAACTTTCTTTCGGCTGCTTAAAACTACCGCCCGCGCACTTAAAGGCTAATTGGGAGATGTAGTCGACTTTTTGCAAGTGCTAAAGTTTAAGAACGTGCGATCGCCGCAATCCCTTCCAAATACGAGAATAGTCCTTTGAGAGTCGAACTTATTGTAATATAGATCATATAACTATATATAATACGCGGATATTTGCTGCGCTCGAACCTTGTTTGTGCAGGCGGAGACCGTTCACGTTGCTCATCTATAATAAGCATATTATACAGGTATACCCATCGAAATCGTGCCCACATCGGGTCCACTAAAAACTTCGCTTCGGCCGGGACCAAAGTTTCCAAAGTACACAATATAGGTACAATAGGTGCGGCACTGCTTATGATTTTACAGTACAATGGTTCACCGATGAAGTTGTTGATAATGTTTTTTTCCCAAACGGAATACACTTCGGATTCGTCCGTACGCGACATTGAACGGGGGTTATAATTATTATATTTTCTTCTTATTATTATTATGATTATAAATACTCATATTTAAGTATTGGAACATCACTACATGCAATCGCAGCTGTTACGGAATGGCGTGACCAACTGCGGTATGTATCGGACGAGTCGTGCGGATACGATAATAATAAATTGCGAACACAATCGGATTAGAAACAACGAAATTCAGATAAACGCGCGCGGCGTATACACCGAAAACGAGGTAACCGCTGGCCAGCGTCCGTGAAACGTCCTTGCTGAGCGCGCGAAAAGTGACAGGTCCCATTGGAGATTATTACTTCAATTCGTATCCGTATAATTACGCACAACCATTCCGTAAACAACTATAATATTATAAAATTTATAACAATCTGTACATGTATAAAATAATCGCGCGCAGTTATCTAAACGTATTATATGTACTGTATGTAGTGTAGTAGCTGCTGTACGAAATCATGGCGTTTACGGGTTTAATATTGTTATATTGTTGTTATTTTTTTTTTCGCACGATCATTCCACAATAGTACCTATATATAATAGTTATACCGACAACCTGCGCTGACTGACAACAGGACCATTCCTAATAGAATTTTTTTCCCTTTTTTTTTTTTCTTTCAATTCGAACGCCGACCATTATAATAATATTATGTGTAAGCAAATGTGCACCGCGTTTGACGACCAACATCGAGCAATTAGCGTCTCAGCGTGTACAGTCGCCACCGTCGACAGCGAATAGTACACGATTATCGACGATAAACACTTACGATCGATACGGCGCGTTGAGTTCGATAATGTTTTCTCAGCGTGAAGTAAAACACATAACGTACAGCTGCAGCGCAACGTTAAAGTACACGAGCGTCCTACCATCGGTGTTCGGTGTTTAAGTTGACGAACGAAGTATTTATAATATACCGTCCGGAATATCACGCTGAACAGCGCACAGACGATCATCGACCGGGGGGGGGGGGGGAAACCGTGAAAATGTTTTTGCCGGATACTATGCGCGATCATTCGGTAACTTTAATCACGCTTTACTTACTGTATCAGTTGCTCTGCGGTAACGCGAAATCGGTCAGAATAAATCATCGGTTGTACGAGTATGGCAGAAACATATCCCGTGAATTATCAAAGTGCGCTGTTCGCAGCGAGACGTATAATGTCGCTGGATCCGTGACGTGGCCGAAAAAAGTAAGCGTGTATATTGTATACGATGTGATCATGATTTATGAACGTGGTCAAGGTGGCGAATAGTTGAAAAATAATTGAATAAACACTATGCACAAAACGGCCCTAGACTGAATCGTATACACAGGACCACAAAGGAATGTCCATCCGCACGAGCCTGCAGTCGGTTTCCGCATTTTCGAAGGTCCGTCTTCGGTAAAGGATTCACTGAGTATACCTGTATACGTAGACGTAAAATATATATTGTTTATTAGCTAGAACAAATTGGTAAATTGTTCAGTCAGAGTTCTAAGGTTGATTATACCGATTTTTGAACGAATGAAAAAAAAAACTGAAATCAAATGGATATTTATATATATACATATTTTTTGCTACGTACAACTATATATACACGCGTTTGATAATAGGTACATAGGAAGTACATACAAAACTGTAAAAGCAGTTTTCCTAAGGCCACACATTGTATTCAACGAGAAAATCGCCACAATTACGATCTCGTATAAGTAATTATGACACAGAAATTTTAATTTATTTTTTTTTTTTACGGTTTAATAATTTAAATCGTATCCCCCTTAATTTATAAGGCATAATTTAATCATTGTTTGTTCATTAAAAATAATTACACTAAGAAAATCATTTAGACGTACATAATATATTATATTATATACATGCACAATCGCTGAACATAATCTTCAGAATTTTAAAGTCTTTAATGAGGTTCTATTGTTTTCCTCAAATAAGAAAATAATTCTGGTGCTTAACTGTAAACAAACATCGTATAAGGGTATATGAATATTATTTTTACGTACCTATTTATGTATACATGTGAATGGATACAGTCGAGTCGAGATACCTGAAATCTATAAAAAGATGACTTTAAAAATGGTCGTGGAAAATTTGAATAACCTACGAGTTACTATAAGAAAACTATTAATTTTTTTACAACATATTATACTATATTATTATAGTTCGTAGGATATGATGCTTTATGCGTTATTAAGAATATCGACTGTTATCAACATAAGATGTTTTATTTTGTCGTGGACTGGCTGTAAAAAATAAAGAAACGGTCTAAACAAATTTTATTTGAACATGCATGTTATTGAAATTTATAAATTTCAGTGGAACTGCGTTGTGTCAAAAATATCTTACTTACAGAAACAATTAAATTAAATAGCCATTGATTCGTGAGTGCGTGTTCTCGTCATTAATAATATATGTGTAGAACTATTGATGTATTATTATTTATTATGCATATATATTATAGAGAAAATTGTATTTTATAAAACACGGTATATTATTCTACTTGCTTTGTTTCTGGGTGGGGCATGTTTTATTGCTTAACTATATATACCTTGCGAATACCTTTCCTGTACGAACAACAAACTAAATCAAAATAAACTCGTGTACCGAGAATACATAGTAATTATAGACTAGGTAGCGACAAAAAACTGCATTCAATAGTAAATTATAATTAATAAATGGTATAAGAACGGAATGCATGCGATATACTAAAGTACCATTGATTAACTTGTTTTTAACAATCACTGTATAGTGCATATGTATATATAAAGAGAAAAGCGTCGCAATAGTTTAATGATTATTGATTTTATAATAAATTTAATTAATTAATAATTATTTGTATTTTAGAAGTACATTTCCGCGTTCAACCGTACTTCAGTCGAGTAGACAATAATTATCAGAACATTAAACTTGTACATTATTTTTAAAATTTACGAATTCTGATTACTTTTTCAAAAATACCATAAGAACAACGACAAATAGCGTACATTTTTAACAGTCGTCATAAACATTATTATACAGATTACCACATTTTAACTGTTTTAATTAATATTGCTCGTGAGAAAAATTCACACTTGAAAGCGAGTGGATCTCCAAATGAACAAATCTGAAAGACAATACATATGTAAGTAGTTTAATTTCAACACAAGTTACTTTTTTCGTTACGGTATACGTGTTATACAGGTATGTTACAACTTAAAATATAAAGTATTGCTTGTACGAAACGCATACGTATCCAGTATAATATTATGTATTTATACACTTTTTTTGTTTTTAAATTGACATTTACAAATAACAAATTTCGAAAAAAATGTATGTCATGTGTACAGCCGTGTGTTAACTAGAGTGCGTATACTGAGTAAAAAAATCGACTTTACAATATATCATGTATTTTAGTGTACAAAAACGTCACAGTGTTACACAATATTGTTCGCATAAATCGTAACCTTTATAAAATAATTAGTGTCCCGTCCAAAAACGATTTGTCGACTCATGCGCTCATTCGCGTTCCATCACATAATATACCTAAACAGTCCGTAGGTATATTATAAGTAAAGTATTGCTCCTTTTTAATAAATTAACTGAAACTTCAGGAAATCTTTGGAATTTTTTAAATACCTATGGGAGGTCTTCAGTCCCCATAACAACCCCTTGTATACACGGCTGCGTACGAATTGATTCCCGGGTACCTGTTTACCTGCACCGACACCGTTGAGTTGATTCCCGGGTCATTAGAGGGTACGTACGAGTTGATTCCCTATTGTTGTATATCAATTATCAATAGATTGCACGAGTAAAAATTTTACGACCGTAAAGAGTTCGACCGTCACACACAACTTGCTCTTATGTCCACCGAGACCACGCGCGAATTTACAAAAAAAAAACGTATATTAAATGCAGGAGTAATGGAACTAAGAAATCTAAAAAACAACAAGAAAAACAAATTTTTTTAAGAGAAGAGATGTCACAGTATACTGGTAATCTCATTACCAGATACCAATTTATAAAAACAATGTTTTACAAATTTTTACCAAATTACTAAATTTTTTTATATTTTTTTACCTAGTTACTACTAAATGTTTTTAATAATAATTTTTTACCTAATTACTACTAAATGTTTTTAATAATAATAAATATAATATAATTCAATAAATAATTAATAAATAAAAATTGAATGATTTTCAAAATATAAAAAAACTAAAAAAAACATTTTTGAGAAACTTGTCAGCCAACTTCCTCGTGGTGTTATATTATTATAGGCTGTATATTTTACTAAATATTGAATAAAATATCTAATGACCTTGGAATCAACTCGTACGTACCTCTGAATGACCCGGGAATCAACTCGTACGTACCTCTTAATGACCCGGGAATCAACTAATACATGATAAAGGTCTCGGGAATCAACTCACCTATTGCGGTATACACCCTACATGTAACACATATTATGCTGCTAAATTTCTTTCATACTTAATAAACTACTGAGAAAATCAGAAGATGACTTCTTTAATAAAAAAACTAAAAAATATACTGCGTGAAACTTTAGTTTTTTCAGTGGAAAAAGTTCGATCACAGAAAAATTTAAAAAAAATACAATTTCATTGTCAAACCAATATACTCGTATACATTCAGAATCTAAAAAAAAGCATATAGTCGTTAAAGAATGAAAACTATTTTTGTAACCATTTAGGTATTTAATAAAATTATCTGTTGTAACTACGGTTGTACACTTATTGTAGTACAAAATACAAATTAATTGTTACTAAAAGAATTATTGTTGGTCAATACAAACTGAGACCAGTTTACCATATACCAAGGGGCAAGCACTTGTGTAATCCACTGACGAGATCGATACGTACTAGATTGAATAAATCTTACTTTGTTATAGTAAAAAAAAATTGTTGTCCTACGTTGTTTTTCGGACGAATGCTCCAGGAATTCTGGTCATTCGACGACGTGTTTTGATGGCGGTGTTTTCGAGACCTATATAAATTATAGTCTTGTGTTCACGATCGCCAAAGGGGTCACTCTCGGGTGATGGTGGGGGTGGTATGGACGACAGGGGCCGTAGGGGTTGATAACGGCGCTGTACATGTGCATATGATATTACTATTTCTTATTATTATTATTATTGTTATTATGTCTTCGGTACCGGTGCATCGTCCGTGGGGGAGGTGGCGGCGGTAGTGCTACGACGGCCGAGGTCGGGTGCGGGGGCGGTGGCGTCGGCCGTAACTGCAACGCGGCCGACGGGATCCGAGCGCGTCGGCGACAACGGCCGAACCGTATTCAACACATGGCCGGCGTCCTCGTTCTCCGCCGTCGTCGCCGCCGGCCGCCGCCACCACCGTCAGTCGCCGACACACCGTCTCGCTGGAATCACGCGCGTGTTCCGCCTGCTCGCACGTCCGTCCGTCCGTCCATTTCGTCCGCCAGTATAGTTAGTGCGTCGCCAACGGAACCGTTGCCGCAGTCCCTCTCAGTCGCAGTGTCGTCACTAGTCGCGTGTCTCCAGAGCGTCCTGCCGATTTCCGATCGACCGTTTGCCAATTCGTCGTTTTTGTAATAATATTAATAATATAGTATTCACTATCGTCACGCGCGCTCGTTCGGATTTTCGTGTTGATAATTTAATTCTTTTTTTTTTCCCGTCTGAAAATTTTTTCACTAAAAAAAAATCATGTGCTAGAAATACGGCCAGCAGCAGTTACGTCGTCGTCGGTAAGTTTTTTTTTTACGATTTATCGACGTCCTAATATTCTACACGTGTACATATAAAATAATATAATAACAATATTATAATACGATCGGCTTGTTTTGTTGGGGGAAAATATTGCGCTAGTGATGTGCATATTATGAAAATCGGGCGTTGTTTTCATTTGACCACCGTCCACTATACTGCCGCGGCCGAGACGAGGATTTCACTGGGGTTGTGATTTTTCGGTTTCCGTTTACTCATTGCTGCATAGTGTTCCGTCTACTGCTTCTTCAAAAATTGTGCTATTTTACAACATTTTTACTCTCTCAACATGTTTATTTTAAAGACACGAGCGTATTATTGTTTCGCCATCTTCGTTGGTGTGTAAATTAAAATATTAACTTTTAGATGATTGTTTTTTTAACCGATGCAGTGGTCTGAATCACTCGTTTTCACTTGTGTTCCAATCACTCGTTTTTAAAATATACATCAATGGTTTATATAGAAATGTGCTTATGTGCATGCGTATATGGTATACGGTTGGTGGTTGCCCTATAAATACATTTAAAATAATGTTTTTGACGTCCTAATAGATTTTACTTTCTTCAAAAAATCGTCATGTTAGGTTTTCACGAATTTTCAACGAATCGTTGCGTAAACTATTTTCAAAATATTTGGACTCTACACTTTTAAAAGTCTAATAATTCAAATTTACACCTGAAACCCATAAAATTACCTTATGCATTGTAGATTATAGTGTCACTGTATTTTAATACTTTATTCGCTCGTTAAAATATTGGTTAACTTTTGTTTATCGACTCGTCAGTGGTGTATAATAATAAATATATATACATATTATCGTTTCACCATTAGTGCGTATTATTTAATTTCGTTTACTACCTAAATAGTATATTTTACGAAATTGATATGCTCAACGATTTTTTACTTTGTCGCCGAGTCGGTGGCGTCGTTGGACGTAAAGTGCAAAAGGCCATTTTGTCCCCCACGTTGGAGGATCAGTAAATCGCGTGACACTCTGCGCCGGAAATTTGGTTCACACGCGAATTCGTTGACTTTAATTATATCGCGCACATTACACTCAGAATATTATTTACAATTGTGCGTCTTAGTATGTGTGTGTATGTGTGTATACCTCCTTAGATGCCTGTACATGTGTGATAGTATAGTGCGGTTTCTAAAAATCCTAGTCGTCACTATTAAATTTCGAACAAAACCATTGCGCGTGTTTAAAATGTCGCAGCAAGCAATTGTGTAGTGCACGTACGAGCGAATGTTGATTGCAATAAATATACTGCAAAGTATACAGGAAAAAAAGTTAGGATATCGATGCGCCAAGTCTCTTACACAGTGCATTGCGGACTTGCGATGCGAAACAATCGTTTGATGCGGTGCGGCGTATAGCCAACTACTTCCCTCCGCCCCACACTCCTCACGACGGTGACACAGAGGAAAATCGTTTATATGCCTCGATAAGACCTTAAAGGCGAAATTTGTGTTGTTTTTTTATTTCGGAAAAAAATAAAAAAAACTGACAAAGCACCCCCCTGCAGCGCGTACATCGTGTGTGCGGTGCACGTTTTGAATACAATGCCTTTTAGAGACAACGGCAAAATTTTACCGCATTTCCATAACGCGTTATATTATATATACATATAAACGCTCGTGCGCGTGTTAAACGAACTCTGCGGATATTATTTACGGACCTATTGAAGTATGTAAATACGAAAATCGACCCCCAGGTTTACGTATTGCCTAGAATGACATGTAACTGAGCGGACAACAATCGATCGACTATAATATAAACGTTCTCGTATATATAAACGCGCGTACACACAACAACAATCCGTTTGTCGTCGCCGCAAACGGTTGCTATGTACGCGTACGCTGTATACTAAGAGCTACGCGTGTACGCGAGTTTCACGAGGCGGTTTCGATGAGGAGGAGCGTGTGAAAGATTTTAAGGGCTTGGGAGGTGATTTTCCAAAATCATCTGGAGTGTACGGTGTACCTTTGCAGAGCTTGTCATGCTTTTTTTTATATTTTACTGCAGTATACACTACACGCGTATCTTTGTTGGCTTCGAGAAAATGTAGAAATATGTGCAAGTTTGTCATATCGTTATTCAGAATAGTTGTTGACAAATTTAAAGCCATTGATTCCAATGACTTATTTTTTTTTTTTTTTTTATTTATTTGAAATCATCATAACTTACAAAAATTTAATTATAAAAATTATTCATGATTATCTATCTCTTTTAAGCTAAAAGCTTGTGTTAGAGATAGAGAGTAATACAGTCTTAAATAATAATTATAAACATGTTTAAGTATATAACAAATTTAAAGCAAACAAAAGGAAACAAGTTTATACAAATAGTAAACAAATTAAATACTTATGTATGTGTTAAAATAAAAATTATCATTTTTTCGTGCTAAATGGAACTATTATATAGTAAAAAAAATACATTATAAATATTTTTAACGGATGATTTGAACACAGTTGATTATTTTATTTTTATCGAATATTGGTTTTTCCTCCTATAATATAAAACGAAGTGGACTACACAAAAAAATTGAGACCTTTTAATGCCTATATGATTATTGCAGAAAAATTGGGAAAACTTTATATTATGAAATTTATTCATAGTATGGTATATCGTGTAAATATTATTTATCCTGCAGAAGACCCTGCGTTGCATATAAAAGCACATGCGCATGAGATACGTACAATATTATTTATACGGCGCGCCAGCAGCTGTGTAGACGGAGGAGAGAGTGCAGTTATACGTTTACTACAGAAACAAATTCGTCGCACGAGACTGTAATAATAATAGTTTTAAAAGAGACGTCGTTGCGGCCCGGACACGAATACACTTGCTGCAGCAGAGGCGAATAATGTAGTTTATAGTGCGTCCCTGCTATTTCGACGGCTCTATGGTTTCCAGCAATCGAGACCCAAAGACGTGCGTTATTAGTACGCTCTAAAATAGCTCTTCCGTCATGCGTAATATTTTATGACCCTCTGCCAACGTGGAGTTTGTCAAACTCCTCGAATGGTAAAAAATATTCGATTGGTCGGTGCGCGTACAACGTTGCAGCAGTATAATACACTGCATCTCTGAAACCAATTCGTTCTTATCGCCGTCAATTATTGAAAATAACACCGTACAAAAAACACTTTGAACAACTGGAATATTTAAATAAACTATATTATAATCGTTATGATTGAAATTCAATAATTATTTTTACCACGAATTGAGCGTGTTTTGTTTCTCTTTTCGTATGCAATATTGTACGTACTCGTATACCATTTTTACTGCTCGCGTATTGTAAATGCATGGTAAAATTATAATAACGATATCCTGGCAATATATCAAAAGAATAATATTATCGTTCACAATATATCGTAATTAACATAAATATGCGAACGTCTCTCTATGTCTTAAACGAAATAATTAATTCAGACTATTTGGTCGTAGTAAAATTTTAATATTCCATCGGTTATTTTACTTGTTCTATCATATTATAGTATGTTATACATTTATAGTGTATACAACTATGCGTTCCGAAGGGTGTCGTTGACAAATATTACAGCGTTCTCGATTTGATTTTCTCTAAAAAAAAATAATAACAATGCTTATTGGCGGTGTTCTTATTGGTATATGCCTGCCCGCAGAAATGCATTGATTTTACGCTACCACAGAGAAAAATCCATTCAATACCTGAGTATCGAAAATGTCTCAACTCAGAGATCCACAAAAATCATTTTAAGAAACCTCCCAAAAGGCAAAACAACAGAGGTCGTACGACTTACCGTCTGCATCGAGCAGACAGGAAATTCGAAAATACCTTTTGTCTGGGTGCGCAGTGCGCACTGCATAGAAAGTATATCTCACGTGGTCGGCGGACACACATACTTAAACTACCTACCATACACGCGTCGTATAGGTGTACACGGTGTTTCGAAAACCGGTTGCCGTATCTTTATATATAATATGATGCACATAAACAAACATTCTTCTATCCACTGTTTTTATAAACATATATGATTTTATTATAAAACTAAAATATTTCCATTACCTAAGTATATATAATCTGTACACAGAAGTTTATCGACTGTGCATTATACTCTATCATCGAGTTTATGTATATATATTCGCGTAATATCTTCCCTGTGAATTGTATTCATATCAATGAACACTTAAATTTAGATATTTTGACCATCTTGTACCAGTATAGTGCCCTAAAATAAGTATAATTATTATTCGTAAGAACGTTAAAGTATACATCTATGTCATCGTGATGTCTATCCCTCATCTCTATGATTATTCTATTTCGTTTGTTCTGGTCTCATTGTTATATTTGAAATATTGTCCTACGCAGTACGCACATTATGTACTTATATACGTGTTTTGTCACCACTGGTATACACACACTCACACTCACACTTGCACACAATATGTACACTGTATAGCTACTATAGCCGTCTTTCCAGTTTTCCAATAGCTGTACATAATACTATTGGCGTTTTACTATAAAGGACAATTATTTTATTTCATTTTATTCTTCATGACGTCGGTATTTGTAAATATATATATATAAATATATATATATATATATATATATGTAACTGATTAAAATATTAAAAAAATGTGCCACGCTAGATAGTAACGACAAAATTTAAATTGCAAATCGCATTCGAATTTTTGGGCACCGTCTCCGTTACTATGTTTAGGTATATATTGCCAATATTATAGGTAGGTAGCCTTATTGTTGTGTCGATTTGGCCACGGAACACCTCAATCAGTCGACATTAAAGATCAAGGAAATAGATACGCGTGAAAAATTCAGGACTTATTTTGAGTTAGGTGTATATGATAAAACGCACGCCACAATCGTTTGGTATGGGTATAATATAATATACCCATCGTTTATTATTATTTTTTAATCGTAATTTAACTGAGTTTTAATACTAAAATCGATATTATACGACCGAAAAAATGTCCGAGTGGACATTAACCTGTCTGTTGTTGGTGGCGATGAAAAAAATCTACACTTGAAATCGTTTTTAATGCACGCGAACGGTGATTGTTAAAATAAAAACCGTGGATCGATTGAGCGCAAATAATATACGAGTAGATAGTAAATATAATAATGCACCGAACACAATTTATGTCCAAGTATCCTCTACAGTATTCGTATACATTCAATACATTTTTGTGAATGTTGGTAAATGTGTGTATAATTGTGTATATGAGTGTTTAAATTACAATAAATAATAATTAAATACATACACAATAATATAAGATAATACGTTTTCAATTAAAATCAACCTCTCTAAAAAGTAACACCTCGCCGCCACGGTCCAAGAAATTATACTTGGCTCGATTCTGCTGCACGGTCCGTAATTTAGAGTACGTAGATACGCATAAACATGTATAATGTATATACATATAAATCGTTCACGGTTTATGTCTTTGAAAAAATACACAAACAGTAGCGTACGCATCCAATCACGAGCCTCAAGTAATGTTGCCAAGGCAGTGCGTCGTATCCTATATTTAATCAATTTGCTTGGGACTTTTTGGAATAATAAACAACGTTTTTCATACATTTACGTTGTCTAGACGAACGCAAATTACCATTTTACGTGGTCGATTTTACTCAAATACTTTAATATATGATATGCACGTGAATAATTATTATAATGAATAAAGATTATAATTACATTTTGTTATTTTGCGGTTAAAAATAATAGCTTACCTACATTCAACTAACGAGTCCAAATATGTGCGAGTACATTGTACAAACGAAATTTAGATTACGAGTGAGTTATATCATCAAACTATCTGAAAATGATTATATTTCAAGGATGACTTATCAATTTATACAATTTGCTCCTGCTCTTGGTTCGGAGAATAAAGCGCTTACTTGTACATGTATATATAGAGTTGTATATATTTTATATGAATACATATATATATATATATTTATACTATACATACCTACTAAAATACATT
The DNA here is from genome assembly GCA_949715065.1 of Periphyllus acericola. Lineage (NCBI taxonomy): Eukaryota > Metazoa > Arthropoda > Insecta > Hemiptera > Aphididae > Periphyllus > Periphyllus acericola. The sequence continues at coordinate 17,244,734 of OX454265.1, forward strand.
TTATACAAATTTGATTAATACGTTTTTCTCTGAGTTTTTTTTTCCATTGTTATATTATAGTTGTGCCTCGTGTAACGTTATAGTCGCCCTTAATAGAATATCCCATCATCATTATTATTATTATTATTATATGTACCGTAAGTTCCCATAAGATTCATCGGGTTAATTTATTTTTTCGTATCTCAAAAATGTTGGTCGTTAATCAACATTTAAGTTCAGTTGACTATACTATAATATATTTACACGCGTTCGGTTATAGCGGTTTACTATAAAGTGTACGTACTATAGATAAAGTATGAAACGATTTATACGTAAGAACGGTATAAATATATATATATATATATATATATATGAGTCCAATCGAATATTTATTGTTTATTTATATTCTATGCGCGCGAAATGATGATCTCACTCACTTGAATATAAATTATCAAATTTGATTTTTTGTCTTAAATTTTTATTTTCGCAATATAGTACAACGGTTATTGATATGGAAACAATAATAGTGGGGGAGAACGTGAATTACATATACATTTATTTCCACTTTTATTCGCGCAGTACGATTTCAAATCGGGAAACGCGACGATGAAAACTCGTAATTTAAATTTAAGTACGGCATTTAGATTTCCAGAACATTAACTTTTTGACGGTTAAGCTTATGATGAACGCATTTTCGCATTGAAAATGTTGTGCAAACAAAACGGATTTGGACTAGGTCCTCTACTCATTACCGCAGTCACCACCAAAACCTGCACGTTGCTGCTTTACGCGTGTTTTTACCGCGGTTTGCGCACTCTGTACAAGCCAGTATACACACCCATATTATACACACATACACAATCATTAAATGACACTTAGGCGTGCCCGCGATTACACTGTTTAGGTGTACGACGACGATGGCCGAATACGCCTCTATATATTGTATATATATCATGTGCTGTACGTATATTGACGGAATTTTCCTGATGAGGACGCTCCGTGTAAACTAAATTATAACGAGGTATAGCACGCCATTAACACTAGAAGTCACGAACGAAGGGAAGTTATTTCGGCCCTCCCGTTAGCGGTGGAAGCGGGATGGAGGGAGGACCTGCACTGTTAATATATACAGTACCTATATACACGACTACGGCCACCACCCCTCTACCTCTCCTCACATCACGTGGAATATTTACCGGCCGGCCGGGCATTTATAGTTTATACACATGGTGCATATAGCAGGTATATTACATATATGGAATTATAGCATGTTATTATAATACTTATACAGGTACATTCTGTTCAAAACATAATTTTACACAAACACACACATACACGATACGCCATTTGAATATTATAAATATATATGCTAACCGCCAAAAAGCTACTATGTCAAAGTTCAAGGGCTCGACAGTTTTCGTGAAAAACAGGACGCAAAGTTTGGTGGTAACAAAGAAAAAGGAAAAACAAAATAAGGACGCATGAGTTACAAAACTTTCATCGTATATATCCAAGTTGTTTTCATTTACTTTGGGTCCACGACTCTTATTCTGATTCTGAAAACAATTTGAACGGCCTAACCTAACGGCCTCCATACGAATAATGATAATAATGAAATAAACAAAAGCTCCCTCAATAATAACTGGGGACGCATCTGTAAGTCACGGTCCAAACCCTTGGATTTGAAAACACAATTGAAAATCTCTGATATATATGTTAAGGTGATCGCACTTGTATAATGAACTGAATCTGCACCAGCAGTTCTAGGGATTTTTAAGTTCTCGTTGCGGTTTTGGTGCTAAACTTGTAAATCAAAAACACCCAAAATAAATTCGTCTATTGTCCACTACGTAAAAACTATCAATCGATAATCGTTCAGTTTCGGAGGTACGAGTATACAATATCGATAAATATTCATATTTATACAACTGCAGAGTATCAATAATAGTATAACGACTGTTGTACACACTAGTATCTTATTCAATTACCTACGCCTACGACCTAATTACGTATTAAAATTGGCTGTATTATTATTACTGTCGTTACTTTATATTTATAGTCTATACTACGCGTGAATCGTAGCCGTCGCCACATGTAAATACGAGTACGGTACGGTTCTAGTTTTGTCTTCTTATTCTTCTTATTCTTCTTCTTCTTATTATTATTTTTATTATTATTATTATTATTAATAATAAAAATAATAAACGTTTTGAAAGTGTCACGGACACGTGTGCCGGCCGGCACAAGGGGCGCTGCCGCCGATTGACAGGCGGAAGGCGAGGTCGAATTATTAAAATACGCATGTGGAAATATACCTATACAACACGTTGTTGCATCGTCGTGAGAGCGTGGTCCTACGATGAATTTCCACCGAAAATACGCACGGGACGATAGCCTAACCAAATGCACCGGTAATGTATACGTGATGGTTGATCCCCGCAGTTCGATTTATATCATATAAGAATTATTTAAATATTTGTTACTTGAAAATATTACGGTTTATGTATAAGAAAGTATTATTAAAATAAAAAATATAAAGCGCCGTTTAGATTTCACCAGAGTTTGCCAAAGCAATTATACACAAATTCAAATCTTGGTCGTGCCCCGTTATTTAATCAAATGATACCGTAGAAATATAAAATACAGCTGTGAGAGAAAACTGCATACTTAAGTGATAGTAACTATTTACTTAAGTTTATCATAAATTAAATCGAAACTAACGAAATGTATGTTTGGCCGGTCTGTAACTTATTAACGCGTCTGTGCAAATGTAGACGTAGCTAATATACATGGTTACGTTAAAATTACATATATTTGTCTTTAAATATGCTATTAAAACGTCTCTACCGACGTGTTTAATAGATACATTGCAAACCGCAGCAAAATAATATGTTCCCCAAGGGGGACGGGACGGACTATATACTATATACTATATACTATATACTATGTACCGCGTTCGTGTTGTTACCGTTCGCAAAAAAATTACGCATCGAAATGAATGTAATATTCGCACTGGACTTTTTTAGTAAGTACATACTATAACATACTGTATATGTGTCTTACGTCGTAATAAGGACCGGTCACGTTGTTGCCTAAGTATATTTTTCGATTATACATGGCAGTTTTAGAGTTTATAGTTGATCGAAATGCACATAAACGTATACATTACATAGGTAGCAGAGAATATTGTTGTATTTGTTCGCGAATGTACGTACTTTTGGATTAGTGACATGTTTATAGAACATGTAAACAAAATTTGCATGTTAAATAATTCGGCGTATTCGCGCTTATGTATATACTTTTGTGGATATGTGTATACTCGTATGTGTGATCGCGTGCGATTAAATTGATGCTTCGGCCGTCATCGTCCGTCGTGATGTTAATTAAAGCTTCGAAAACTCTTCGAATACCGCGAGTATTATAATAATATAGTACCTATGTCGTTATTCTTGTCCGGCAAGATGCTATCATCGAAGTGGCAATTTGAAATTTTAAATCCATTAGCGCGCGCCGTGTTATAATAATAGTAATAATACGACGCGTACCTACATCTGATAATATCAAATTTACACCGCATGCGTGTGTATTATTTACCGTACACGGATGAATTGCAAATGTACGATATACAATATACGAAATTTATCGTATGTAATTATAGCTGGTGTGCAGTCCATGGATTCACGTTATCATCACAGCAAAACCCGCAGGAACGTTACGCATTTTTCCTGGCTGCCGACTGTATAGTTTCGACTTCCGCAAAAATCCGTGACGACGTGGCAGCTGATAACAGCGGTTTTTAATACGTTTTACATCGGTGTACACGTGTACATTTAGATATAATCTGACGTAGGTGTACAACATAAATTATCATCTCTGATTAGGAAATAATACGCGAACTCGTCCGTCGCAAAATTAATTAATAACGTTCAAAATACAAACTCCATTGTTCTGTAATTTATTTTACCTTGACGGGTTGTCGAGTGTTGTTAATAAGTTAATACGGATGGTTACCGTGCGTTACATTTTTATATAAATTATACTTTACTCTTATCAACGGAATAACGCTTGTTTAGATTCAGACTCGCATACGAAAGATCTACGCCGGGCCCTGTGCGCATAATGATTAATAGTACACAATCGAAATGTGTTTTCAAAACGTCCAGACTATAGCTGTGGGTAATAACGTTGAATGTAATCATCGCCATTGTATTTCCAAACACTATTTACGCTCTACTCGCCTACTGTGGTGCGAAGACGACGACGTGCGACTGTGTAACGCGTGTGTACAAATACGCATAAATTGTTTCCGTGCTAAGTCTTTCGCGGACGTACTGCAGCTGATGCCTGACGATTATGTGTACGCGCATTCGTAAATACATTTAACAGTGTCAAACTATACGCGCGAAATCAATGTGTTGTGCATTTACTGCTGTAATAATTAGACCCGATGTCCCAAAATCCGATCGTCATCGCAAGAGTGGCAATATTTTTTCGTTTTGTACAAAACCTCGAATGCGCACTACAGCATAAGAATACAGCGATTGTTTAAGATTTCAATTGTATTTATATCAAACTAAAATGGCTTTACGACAAGAGGAAAACATTGACTTCGTAACGAACGTTATACATTATATCTGGAATAATGAATACAATGTACGGGGCTCTTAACGAACAAATTCTGTGATCGAGTTCATTCCGGTAGAGATTTGGATTATACACCAATTACGTACAAATTGTAATTATAATAATCGACTACACACGTATAAACAATACATTTTAACTCAATCGACTGAGCTTAATGTCGTTAAAAAGGTGGCTGCGATAAAAACCTATTCAAAAAGTGCATGAGCAATACACGAGACCGGAAAAATCAGCCAACGCCATCACCACCACATTGTACGCGGAAGTTAAAAATCCTCCGTCTAACGCTGTGCTAAAATCGTTTTGTCCGTCACGAATCGTTATCGTATATTTAAAACGAGATATGATACTTCAACAGCGATGCGTACCAACCGTGAGCCCTTGAGCGATCTTCGCACGATCAGTAATCAGTATGCAACAGTATGTATAGTTAGTTATACATCGTAGCACTGCAGTTGTATAGTAATACCTCTGCAATTTGTTTTATATATCCGGTCGCAGGTGCGTATAGTGTATTGAATGTCTTACAATGTAATTTCAAGAATTTCCCAACAGTTTTGGAGGAGAAAACGCTTAGAAAAATTTATAAATATACGAGTATACTACCTCGTACACTACCGAAATATAAATGATATGAGAACTTGTGAAGTTTACGCAGACGACCATATTGGTCGGATTTTGATTATTTTATGTTGTAATTCAAAAAATAATAACCAATTAGTGGTACGAAAAAAATACCGATTTCCCGTTCAATGTATACTTTTTAATACTTGGATTTTAAAAAGTTTTTGTGGAAATTTGTGATTTTTATATTTTTAACGCCGAGAAATTGAGCTGATCCGTATCTGACACATAAATTATAATATAATTAAGATGTTTTGAGAATATAATTATTCAAAATTATTTTTACGAGCGTTTTTATTGCGGTACAGCAATTTGTAAGTTAATTAAATAATTTTGTATTTTAAAACGAAATTGTTGCACAATATACTGCGGTCATATACCTCAAAAATCCTGAATAGCAATATGACTTTATGATCGCGCTTATAAAATGTAAATTACGGTGAATTGTTTTACTTTTACGATGATGGTATAAAACTTTTTAGTTATGTTTTAGTATAATTTGTGGTTTTTTTTTGTATATTAAACAGTTGAATTTCTAACACAAGGTTAATCGAACCGTATTCTAGCTGTACAATACATTATCTAAAATCTCGAAAATATCGTCTACAACAATGTTTTTTTTTTACGAGCACCTAAAATTTGTAAACACTATAATGCCAAGACAAGCTGCATAACCTATCGGCTATAGCTCTCCTAATCAAAATCGTTTATCGAACGATTTATCGTTGCTTTCAAAATTTAAGGATAACCTATGGAGGGGGAAGGGAGGTTTATGCACTGGCCCACCCAACTCCGTTCGTCTCGCTATTAGTTTTCCACGTTTTCCTCTTTTTTTATGCGTTTATTTACCTATAGAACCGCGGTTGAGTAAATATTAAATTATAGCCGCGAACATAATTTATATAGGTACACAATATATATATGTATAGATTGCACCGCGCAGCAGCAGAACGAACTGCCTATGGAACGTAAGCGCACGTATATAATATAATATATATATATATATATATATATATATATTTATACCTGTATGTATACTCATCAAAAGCAAACACCGTGTCTTCATAACACATAATAACGTATATAATATATATATATATATATATATCTTTACATTTATAGTTATATATAGAAGCGAATAACCTTCGGTCGGGTACTTCAGTGTGGTTTTTTGTTTTTTATTATTTACATTTTTTTTTTCCACTTTCCGGTCGCAATTTATATACGACGGCGAGCGTTTAGTCGAATGGCTGGGGTTTATTATTGTTATTATTATTATTGTTTTTTTTCCCTTTTAACACCGCGTCTAGACTGCAATACGACACGTATATATATAACAACAGTAGGTACCTATGACGACTGATAGTCTTTGACCTGTCCGTCTCTATATTTCTCTCTCCGCCTCCCTTTCTCTTTTACTGCAGTTATTCGCAAACGTTGCCCCACGCGTTGAGGTCACCGCGTTATAATTAAACATCCCTTGTTGTATGGCGCAGGCGGCCGCAGCGGCACCGGGTGCTAGTGGCGGTTTTTCGCGTTGGCCAAATTATTAATGCGGCCGGTCGTTCATCGTAACACGGTTGTGTATAACCGCAAAACCGACGATTTACCCGAAAAGCCCGTTCCTGCTAAATCTGAGGATTTCCCCTCTATATTATATACTTGCCGGGCCTGATGGCTTAAAAAACCGGGTGTTCCCTGCACCGTCGTACTGGTGAGAGTCGATGACATTTACGTGATTCGTACACGCGTATATTACAGTATTATAGCGTTTTTTACACTGTACACAAAACAATAATTGTTGTTCTTAATATTAATTGTTTATAAAATTATGTTGCACAGTGCAACCGTCGTTTACTCTGCAATATGACGTGCGTCATACGCGCACACGCATATATATTATTTATTGGTGAAAATAATAACGTTACACAACGATGTTTTTAAAAACCTTTTACGAATATTATATCATGGTATTATATATTCGGTAGATGACGCCGAGTGGTGACGCGAAATATTTGTCACGACTCACGGCTGTCTTGGTTTTTATGCTTTGAGCGCATATACCACGTATAGTAATGATATCGCGTATACGGAATCAGCGCGTGCGTTTTCGTGATGCCTATATATAGAAACCGTCAATATAGGTACGTCGATATTTCGCGTGTACATCATGTAGGCGTAAATGGCTTCAAGTACCTATATGTATAGGGGACTGAAATCTCGCCCGTATTGTTTCTAAAGCCTTAGAAGAAAAATAACATTTTATAAATCTGCTATTTGACGGTGGTAGCTGGATTTTAGATAGACTTGGGCAAGTTTCGTGTGGCGACTGAGCGCCCGCGCCACCAAACCTCGTCACGATCGTTATCCGCGCAAGAACGCGGAACCGACTTAAGCGATCTGCAGGATTAGCGAAACGGATCTTAACAATTCGACCGACTTGTGCAATAAATATATATTATATTATATGTATAATAGATACACACCCACGCACCGAATGAACTGTCGTTACGTCAATCGTAATTCTATACACTGCTAGATTTTGAACACTATTTTTGAAATCGCGTGCTCTTAATATGTTAGCATTTACGCGGACTAATTAATTAATTATATTACTTTGTCAGACGTAATCGATACGAAACAAAAATCGTTGTAATAATGCTATACACCGTATCCTGTTACGCGCGTATGATGGTATAAAATAATATGTTTCCCCGTGAAAGACCAAGACTAGTGTGCATTATATTATTATATATATTTATGTACAAACTATTATTTTATTATACTGGAACTGGTGTAACGTGCCATCTACCATGACTTTACGCAATCTACCGAAAAGAAAAACAGAATGAAACACTAACCTTTAAACCGTTGAGTATTATTTCATCGGCACCGTGAAGAACAACATAAGACGAATTTATTATTTATTTTGAGACGAATACACGTGGAAAGTCATCTTTACTGGGATATTCCTACGGCATAATATCGTCAATGTCGTTTGGCAAAAGTATATTACTATGTTGTATATTCGGTCAGATTTGACGTCTGATAAAAACATGACAAATACATAAAAAAAAATCACACGTCCGTCAAATGATAATATACTCTAGACGAAATGTGACAAGAAATTAAGAAAATATTATAATATTCTATGATACCCTTTAGACCGATCACATTTTCATTGCAATATTTACATGTGCGCAAACAATGGTGGTATTTCAAGAAATGTTGACTTTATATAGTCAGGTTTAATATTTGGACGATCAAGTAAATCATAACTGCCAGGTCATTGATTACGCACACACACTAATATTGATCATTTAATCATTTGCATAATGTTCCTTTCGAAATAAATAATGTGACTGTGGAAATATTAAGAGCAAGTTCTTGGAATCGAATGATTATTGATTATGGTATAATATTATACATATCACTATATAAGCTGCAGTTGCGTGTTATTATTCACGCGACTTTTCTTCGATTTTGCAGCCGTTTTTGCCAATTTTAAGTTTAGTATAACACCGTTAACCCAGTTTCCCAAGAATCAAGAGGACGTGTTAAAACGATAAGTTTTCATTTAATGACTACCTTATTATATATTTGCGTACAAAGATTATTATCCATCTATATTATTTCAAAAAGTAATCATGGTATTAGTCTTATGAAAATAGTGCCGTTATCCAGCAATATTTGACAGTGAAATCGTTAAAAAAAATGGTGCATGCTTATTTTGGAGAACTTAATTGTAAACTACCACTGCGAACAACTGTTAAAGTTAGATACAGAGACATAGAGTAATAGATATATGACACGAAGAAGATTAGACGGGTTCAAATATCTTAATAATATAATTGGTGGTCTGATTTTTTAAAAATACTTAATGAAAATCCATACCGAAAAATAACTATATGTATATGCATTTAAAAATTCTGTAGAACAATTCACTTCTACAGCAGACACTCTTCAATCTTTGAGTATCAACTGAAACGCCATCCTTTATGTACTCAAATGAATGCAACTATTATTTAGTACTCCAACAAATGCATTTTTATTGTTTCGAGAGCACGTCAGTTATTTACGATTAATTAAATAATAGAACAAAATATCTGTCTATGTCAAATATAAAAAAACAACAAACATTAATGTTGTAATAAAAAAAAATATAATTTATATAATTATATAATAGTTAATTATTTCACTACAAAATGTTCTTCTATATGTACCTATTAACTATTTAGGGCAAAAAAAAAGTAGAGAGAAAGGTGACTTTGTGACATTTGGAATATAATGTAGAACAAATCTCTGAAAAAATACGAAAAATCTTTAATAATTTTGGTGTAAATGCGAGAACGTGACATACAAAAATAAGGTGGTTCTTTTATACATAATATATCATATACTATTTGTATATGTATATTGTATATACAAACGATTTGCGCATTCTGCTGCTCAGTGTTCAGTAAAGTATAATATATTATAATCCGGTCCATTGAAAGCGATAAATAAAAACTCCGGCGTTAGATGATATTATTGTGTTCGGTTTGAACGCCATTTATACACTTCCGGGAATCATCTGCGAAAATAAATAAATATAATGTATAACATACGTATATATATACTTATTAACTGCGTGTAACTCGTGTTGTCCGGCACGTGGTGTCCATATTTTTCGTATCATTCGTGATTATTTTCATGTAATAATAATAATAATTTTTCGACCCGGATTCACTATCTGAAATGATGAAATGAGTGCTATAGATTATCTGTATATTGTATAAGCGCGCGCACATGTGTCCAACCCAGTGGGTGCCATTGTAACCTAATCGGCTGGTTGACGAGGATTTCAAAATTCAAAAAAGATTTTCAACAAAAAACACGTGCATCGATTATGTTGCTTGTCTCGTAGCGAATGCCACATTTTTCGAAAACCGAACATCCCATTGGGGTTTTAAAATATGGAAAATGTGTTTAGAATTCTCCATAATAATATATACTATATACTTGGTACAGTTTTATTTAAAATATAAAACAAAACGTAAACATTCGTTTAAAACGTGTTTATTGACGCCTGTTTACAACGCATTGTTGTAATTTGTGGATTTTATTCGAGAAAATGAAGCAAAATAAAAAAAAATAAAATGCATTTTTTTGGAAGTTATCAGAGAAACGACAGTGACGACATTCCTTCGCGGAAATCTCGGTGGCGGGAAGTCACCCGTGGACGTCGATAATATAATATTTTATTTTCCAAACCCGTAAAAACCGCGGTTCGTGTCGCGGTATAATGGCGAGCTTGGGACATCCGCTACAAACCTATATAGTAATATATAAATTATTTGCGGAGTATTGAAATCGCATTACACGAAACGTGTTTGACCGTCGTAACCGCCGCGGGGATTACGCGAGCGTCGAAATGTATTTGAGACGAACTTTCTACGGGCACGCGAAAAATGTACTGTTGCTTTTTTATTATTATCATTATCAGATATATATACACACTGATTTTTCTCTCTTCGCCGAGCCCCGTCTATAATCGTCGTCGAACACGTAATTGTATTATTTCGTACAAAACCACGCCGCGTAGTTGTCCGCCCGCGACTCAACTCCCTCGCCCCTACCAACACCGCCACGCAGACATACCTCTTTGCGCCGACGTTCACTTAACCCAGATTTGATTCGATTATATTACGTACGCACATAATTTATATATACGTATATATCTACGTGTACATGTGTTTATTATTCGTGTGCACCTCTGACATTCTGATCCAGTTCCCCGCGGACACGGTCAAGGTTTTTGGGGTCTCCCCGCTGCACTACAAAATAATATCATAATGTATTTTTATATGCGTGTGCGCGTGCAGTGTAATAATACGTATACTGTTGTGTACACGACGCCAAATAATAGCGGTTTCGCAGTGCGGAGTATGTTCACACGCACAACTCCACCAACCCGTTGCGACGAAATGTAGTATCGTGTTCATTCTTCGCGAAAGGACGACAGTAATAATATTATATTAGCATGTGCACAAATATTATACAGTGATGATATTATAACGATACACGCGTGTGCTGTCGATGCGACGGTGGTGCCACGAAGTTATTCCGAAGTTGTGAAACGGTGTACGATCCGACTACTCTGGACGACACTGCGCCTTTTCCCGTATAGTAAAACCGACGGAAATGCGTCCAAAGTGGACCCCCTTACGATTTTATCGGTCAAATGCTACCCTATACGTGAACACGCGGGTTCCTGCGCCCCTGCCGACCTGCAGGAAACGAATGGTATGGACTGTTGGTTCGTGCGCACGACGAAAATACTGCCACGATGCTGGCTGATGGCGATAAGGAGGCGACAAGGCGACGATAAGAATACTCGATCCTTTCGGCCGGAAACCGTACGCGGTTCCTGCTGCGTAGACGACGTTGCGATTGCGCGTTGGAAATGTTGCACAAAACGGAATCCACCTGAGATCGTGCGCGTTTCGTCCGATTCGGGATAATACCCGTGGCTGTGGCGATGACCTTATTAATTGATAATTATTGTTATCAACTACCACGTCTCTCGGTGTAACCGATTTCGTTAGAACAGATTCATGTATTATTACTGTTCGTATTTCTGTTTACAACAAATTATTCGTGCGCTTGTAACGCGTAGCGAAGTACAAAATATATACGCTCACGCACCAATTATTTTATTCTGAGTGATGTATGTGGTCTGGCACTCGCGTTGCTGCAGCGCCGCCGCCGTCGCAATAATGTATTCGCTTTGCTAATCGAAAACACATTCCGAGACTTGTTGTGAAAAACCACGCCAGACAAGCGGACAACTATAACTATTTGTGTGCACTTACTAGCAGCGATTTTAAAAAACAGCGTCTTCGCTGTTTATACACGCACTAGCGACGAGTGAACTTTGAATGTGTCTGCTTTGAGGCATTACGAATTATAGATCAAAAATGTTTCTTATAAAATGCAACGTAGACCGACTGTTTTGGTCGAACGACGGTGGAGCGTAAGCGGGTTTTACGAAACAATCACTGGACGCAAATGCACATTTAAAAGACTTGTACTGCTGTCGAGAAGATGATTGCGCTATACCTATAATTGCAAAAGTTTTTGAAATTTCTTACCTATGCATTTTAATCAAACATCGTTCGGCCTTCAACGTAGTATATAGCTACAAAGTATGAGCAGGCCTCGGAAGTTGTAGCATTTGTATTTTTGGTAAATATTAGAACATCTTCATCATAGTTAGATACAATTTTAATGTATTTCACTCGTCACTGAGATCGTGCGAGAAAAGTGTTTCCTTAGTTTTTGCATACTTTCGGCTTTTAGAGCTCTTTTGCTAAATCAGGGGTTTTAATACAACGTAAAAATGTGCAATACATAATCTTATTTGATTTAATGAGAATTGGACTTTGGACGAGGCCGCCTGGAAATTGCTTAACTTGGTATGGTACTGATAATTCAAAGAATATCCTGTAGTTTTATCAATGATCAATCACAATTTTACTTGTATAGCATTTATGTTCCAACATTTTTAGTGGATAATTCAGGTATTTTAAGTGCATATTCGAGTGCTGAAAATGAACCGTATTTTAATGTGCTGTAACTTGCTAGCCCAAGTACGAGTAATATGACGTGTATACAGGCCGACGGATGCGACGTGACTTTGCCGGAATCGCTCCATTACACGGCGGTTGCGGGGCGGCGGTGGTTTCACCGAAACGTGACTTTTTCTCCCCGAAGCCGCGTCTTCCGGTGTACAAGATTACATATTACACCGGTGTAATTACACGTGCGCGCGCCCGATCTTGCACGAACCGCGTTTTTCAGAAATAATGTGTTCCCGGCATCTTCCGAAATGATGATAACTGCGTTTTTTACGGCTACTTTCGCCGCCGCGGAGTGGTTTCGCGCGAGCACGTGAGATGATAAAATAATAAATATACACATATCGATCAAGGGTTTTGAAAATCTCCCGCGAAATCATCGTTACGCGTACACCGACGACGACCGCAACATGCGCGATCGCGTGTTCTCGACGACTTACCGTGCAATATAATACTCGGAAGACGAGTCGCACGTTGATGGCGTGAGAGCAGGTGCGGCGAGACGCGGTTCGCGATTAATTCGCTTTTACTTGGTTGTTTTCACCCCCGGGGCACATCGGAAATCCGAAAAAATAACCACGGGACGTGCGCTTATACGTACCTAGTTCCTTGTCGTGCGTGTATGTTGTCTCACGCGCTTTGGCGATTTACAGCACACGGTAGTCGTCGCTTTGTTGCGCCCGAAATCTACCCGTCGGCGATGTTCGGCTAACAATTTGATTGACGTTTCAACTGGAAAACGGATTTCAATAGAAAAAAACAATTTTCACCAGAACACCATTAAGGAGAGCGAGCGAATTTAGTTTTTCGCCTTCGAACCGGATGCGAAGTCGACAGCGTAACGTGCGCCACGGAACCCCAACGGTTACTTACTTAAAGATGCGAGATACATAAAATGCATGAGTATATTATACAAGATATGTACAGGACCGGTATTCGTATTGCAAGAATCGTCCGTCGTCGTAGGTTTATTGCCCTTAAATATTATACAGAAGTCCATGTGTAATCGTTTGGGTCTGAAAATTCGATTAAAATTGCGGCTTCGCTTTTTATGTTTTTTTTTTTCGATATTCATCATTAAAAACTCCTTAACGCGATTTCGTGTACATACTTAATGATGTATATGTTGCACTCGGAGAAGTAATTTCGTATTTTAATTGAAAACGTCAAAATATTTTCGTGGATCGTATTATTATCGTATGCATCATCATTATACCTACTAATGTTCTTTGATATACCTAATTATAATATACGCGCGTATTACGCGTGCGATAAACTGCAGTTATTATTGTTTTGTTCGAAATGTAGAGAAAATATACTGTGGGAATTATAATAGTATTATTTTCTCGTTTTAAGAATATTACGCAAACTGAAATATTTTACGGGTCGGTCGAAAATGCAATTGTTAATAATATACTTACACATCTCGATCTCTGGTGCTTAATATTCCAACAGTATTTCAATAATAATTCAACCCGAGAAATAAATATGTTAATAATAGTAAGACGCGCCGACGTTCGTACATTTTTTAGGTATGATGGTATGCGCGATTCTCAAAATGCATTCTTGAAACCGATATATTAACCGCGTTTTGTCCGCTGCAGCCGTATGTATTGCATATACATATAAAACACGGTTATTAACGATAATTGGATTTTAATGAGCCGTTTACATTTTAGTGCCCCAAAATAATGTATAACCTCCGACTTAATGATGCGTTTAACGACGGTCTTAAGAACCTGCAGTAGCCGCTGTTACAGCTGTGAAGAAGTCTACGTAGTATTCAATAATATATAGTACGTCATGTTATATATATAACGTGTGCGTCTGTGCGATAATATATTTCGTTTTTTCTGATTTTTACGGTTTAATAATGACGTCTGACCCCGAAAGAAATATATAGTGCCGCACGCGTTTTTCAAATTTATCAGCCGATAAACGGGCATGATATCCGTACGCGTCAAGTGGTCCGTCGGTTGTATAGGTTTTCCGCAAAACGCAGCAAACCGACGTAAAACTAATCGCGCGCCGACTATGCGTTCGTATCGTTTACAGAAATATATTATAATAAAACTATTTCTAATATTGTATTCGCGCGAACCGAACACAAACGTTGGCGTTTAAACGTGCTGTATGTTGAATAGCAGTCGGTTAGACTTGAAAATAATCAATTAGTGGCTTGCCCCCTGCATAATATTATCATAGCGAGCGTGTAAACCGCCTATTAAACCGACGAAACGGCTACAACACGGACTGCGCATGTATACCTTAATTTATCGTATTATACAGGATGTCTCGCCGCGTGTTTGCACTCAGTTTTACTGCTTTTTCCTTAAATAATATTCGACTTAACAGTTTTACTTTCCCGCGCAGCATGCATATGTATTCGATATTTTTCAACAGTTTCCGGAGCGTTTAAACATTTTACATTCACACATTTTTTGTTATTTAAATTTAAACTAGTTACCTTGTCAATTAATCACTATATTTATTATTAATCATCAATACGTTATTGATAAATTGTTCATTTTATTTAAAATTCGAAAATGATTTATTTTGGGGTTTTATACGGGAGAATACCAGTTATACGCGATACCTCATAAGTATACTAGAAAAATCATATTTAAAAAAAAAAGTAATTCACAGGAATAATAATGGTTACCGAAAACACCCTATGTATGTAAGTATTTATTATACGCGTTTTATCCGTGTTGTGACGACCATGGTCTTGTGTTCCCGTGTTTTAAATTACCTGCGCCGGTCAGGGGCGCGGACAATGCAGGAGATATAATACGGACCGCTTGCAGTTTAAACGTAATTCAACGATACGTATTATATATATATATATATATAGGTACACCGTACACGTGAGATGATGGATGTGGTCGATATGACGGTCGTCCGTTTGGTTAAGATCCCGAAAAGAAAAATACCGATGATGATGAAAAGATAATGTTATTCGCGCACGGATCGACAATGAATAAACGGTACGAAAGCAACCCCCGCCCGAATAGTTTTATCGAAAAGGTGAAAAAAAAAAAACGTTGTGAATATACTATACAATATCGCATGTAGCCGCTATTTTACTCGCGCGCTATACGTCCAATAGTCCTCCGGTAGGTACATAAATACTGCGTCCGAAACAATATATAAAATATTCACTATGCATATTTACACAGCGTTTCGTAACGCTGTAAACGATATAGTTCACGATGCGTTTATAATATCCGTCCGAATAATTAAATAGTATTGCGTTATGCGGGCCTTGTTATTTTTTTAATATAGGTATGTTATAGGTGCCATTATACTCTGCGAGAAATCCGCGCATAGCTCTTTATGTGCTTAAATAATATTATGGTTGCCACCGTTTATTTTTGGCACGTATGGAGTGCGCCTGTACGCAATATCTCGGTTTTTGTTCCGGTCAAACTATATGAAACTACGACACAGCCGCGCCGAATTAAAACCGC
This sequence comes from Periphyllus acericola, assembly GCA_949715065.1. Lineage (NCBI taxonomy): Eukaryota > Metazoa > Arthropoda > Insecta > Hemiptera > Aphididae > Periphyllus > Periphyllus acericola. Next base: position 17,261,067 of record OX454265.1, read on the forward strand.
AATGCTGCTCATATTCTGCTGCAGCGTTCCTTCCACGGGTTTTTAATGTATAAAAGGTCAATTTAGCCTCCGCGATTTTGGCACTCGGTGCTCCTGCGGTGACGTTTAACTATTTTATATACATACGCTTATATATTCGTACTGCAGCAATACGAGTACACTTATTTTTGTCCACGACGACCAAAAACCACAAATTTCAAATGCGGAAGCTTTGTAAAACGGAACACCGGAAATGTTGGCGATGACGGCAAATAAAATCGGTCATATCGCTCGGCTTGACGAATTTTCGGGTAAAACCCAGCCAAAAAAAATACGATAGATTTTTCCGACGGGCCTCGGGTCTCGACGACAACGTGCGCGGCGGTGGTTCGGTTAAACGGTTATTGAACAACTCGTAAGGTACCACACCGCGTATGTATAAAGGTGTAGTGTACACTGTACATGTATATTGTATATGATATAGGCACATATATTATGCAGTACACATTATTTATAATACGACCGCACCGCGTTTAACGTGAAACGGACAATGACGCGCGGTAAAAAAGATTATTACGAGCGCTTGTGCGTGTATAATATTATTATATGGTTTTACGATGACGGCGTATTGTGTTCGCGGTGTATCGATCGGGTAAAAGTGGCCAGGTACCTACATTATATAAACAATAGGAGGTGACCTTTCCGTGTGTACCTATACGTGTATATATTATTGTACGCACACGAATAAAATCGTAATAAAATAACGAAAAAAAAGACACAAAACGAAACCGCATTAAAGTCTGCTGCGAATCCGAACCCGTTAAATCCAGCTGAGCATCGACAGCAAAATATCATGTGCGCGTTCGAGAGTCGGACGTCGCGATGCGCGCATTGCGTTACACGCTCGTAAGCAAGACGGAAAAAAAAACAATAATAATAATAATAATAATATACTTCGATATGGAATGGAAAAAAAAAATAATAGCCTTACCGTTATCGCGCGTTGATGTATATATGACGCGTATATTATTGTGTGCCGCGGAGGTACTAGTTCTTATGCGCTAAATACGGGTTGAACATACTAGTTTGCCTCATGTTTACCTATATATTATTATTATTATTACTATTGCTATTGCCATATCGGTTACGGAACCGAAGACGTATTAATTATAAGCGGTCGGCTAATTTCACCGAGTGCCGTTTCAAGTTGACAAACATATATAATCCTGGTGCTGCTGCTGCTGCTGCTGAGTACACGGTTTGTGCATACAATAGTCATATGGATTTACATATATTTAGCTTAATATTAGTATAAATTATTTTGCTATACGTATTATTATACCCCCTACCCCGAAAAAAAAACCAAACCGATGAATAATAATGAGACGTATTGTTCTTGTCGCGTGCGTTCTCGGACCGAGCATAACATTATATTTTATTATTATAGTACGATAAAATCGAACAGGTAATCGTATGCACGTTTCATGCAAACACGTCGGAAGAGTTTAAAAAAAAAATAAAAATATTCTCAAACAAATATCGCTCTCGTTTATATTAGATCGTTGCTTGACGTTATAATATTACTATATAATGACGCATCGTTTAACCCCGACACCGCCGACCTTCCAATAACCTACACGAGCACACACACACACACACATAAGACGGCTCATTGTATGGTAATTTTTCGAACGCGTTCAAAGGACACACGCGCACGCTTTAGAGTATATACTCGTATTTTATGAAAATAATAGTAATGGTATAATCCGTCGTCGGATCGTGAAATAGCGAACCCACACCGCGGGTTTCCACTTTCCATAGTTGTACAGGAAAACTAGCCGTAGCGTAATGCATCGTATTACTGTCGTACTACTACATTTACTACGAATAACTACGTCCTTTGCGTTTGAGCAAAACGAGTAATTACGTGATGATTCGACGATGGTAGTTTTTTTGCTTCTACTTTTTCGCACAAAAGATCTTATCTAATATCCGATTGGATCTATATGAGACATTATACACTCGCTACGAAGAGGTAATTTTTGGATTTTTCCGGTACAACAAACAACTGGGAAAATAACTCGATAGCAAAGTCTGAATTCTTCCAGCAAGCGTTTAAATTTCGTTTTGGATGACTGCACTATACGTGGATAATATTTATGTTCTATGGTGGATTCGGTGCTAGACTGATTTTTGTTATTTCCCCTAGCCGTTGAAAACTAGAAGATTTTATGACGTCAGTTATTTTCATACAGTTTGGCAAAGTTGAGTATTTGATATTTTCCTGTGATTACGCATGAGACTGGCTGTAATCACAATTATACGGTCCAAAACTTCCTCTGTTACCGTGACTACCATGATTTGGGATTAGTATTTTTGAATCGTGACTCTGCTGCGTTTACAAAACGTGACATTTAATATTTTTTAAACTCAAAAGTACAATACATGAAACATCCATATGAATATTTGGCCATGCCTAACACGAAAAAATAAGCCGCATCAGAAGCATAGTAAATTAGTTAAGAAGGAGAAAAGTATCAATATGACAATATGCAAAATAATTATATTTCGCAAAAATCGAATTCAGTATACACGGCGGCCGATCGACCGAGGTTGGGTGAACCTGACCGGCGAGCACCAAAGGATAATTGCAATATACCGCTGTCGTGGCGTCGTCGCTTTCTAAAATTAATCGCGGTACATGAGGGAGAGACGAAAGCTCCTCTAGCTCGATAATATTGTTATTATTGTTGTGTTACCTCTTAATGTGTTCGGGTCGTCTGCTGTAAACGGTTATAATTAACTATAAATCATTACGAGGGATATTATAGCATACACTATACGTACATATATTTCATACATAAAATTAATAATAATATAATACGGCGCTTCCTGCTAAACGATGTGCTAATTAAATCATGTATGCGCGTGTCCACAGCGACGATGACAAAGTTCATTCACAAATATCATTTCACACGTTTTCCGATATTCAGTGTTACACCGTTCATTATTATACTAACAATGTTCCGTGTCGTTGAATATTAATATTATATGTTCACGTGTTCTTTAGAAAGTTTCGTGAAGACCGATGAAAAATAAAACGTTTTTCGAAATACTCGCATCGGTCATCGGAGAAAAATAATTAGTAACCGTCATCACTACATGGCACACGCGTATACATGGACTAAAATCCGTGTACATCGTGAACTGCAGTCGTACAATGAAGTATATTTCACTCCGTAGTACACATTCGTATAACCTGAATCGAAATCCTTTTGAGCGCACCGCGACACACCTGCAACGCCAAGCAGTGTAAAGAAGCGGGGTTCGAATACACCTTTTACCGCGCTGATTATTTATTTATTTTTATTTTTATTAGAAAAATAAAAACTATTCAATTATGCGCCGGTGTGACAGCGTGGGTGGGACATAACAACTTTTTAATATAGTTCAAGGTTTTGGCCATTGCGTATACATACCTATTTATTTCAGGTGCTATAATTCGTACGATTTGTTCCAACGCGGCGCGTGCTGGATATAAGAAAAATTAATATCACATGGTATGGGAACTGCTTGTACACGTATACCCATTATATTTATGTTATAATACAAAATATTGAACCACTATATCTATTCAGCCCGAAACGTGTTGTAATTGCCTACTCTTCTTAGTCGCCAGCCCGAGGGTGCTTGGTTCAAATTATATACGTATACGTATATATATAGGCTACTCGGAGCCGGACGTATTATGTATTGATTGATAAGAATAATTGTGTGTTTGTGTGTGTGTGTGTTTAATTAATATCGGTATTCTTCGGCTTAACAATTTGGATCTTAAGTGAAACTATATATGCGCGCGCGTATTGTTTGACGGTTCTTGAATAACTCCTACAAGCTTATATGCGTCCAATAACACTACACCGAAAATATCGTGTACAAATATATTATGTGTATACATAATTTATACCGGTGTTGGCGGTGGTGGTGTTAGAGAACGTCCTGCAAGACACGGACGCGCAGACGGTTTCTCGCAAATTATTTTACACGTTTCCATAGGCCAATTAGACGGTTTATTTCGATCCAGACAATAGATTTACTTATGAATAAAAATTCCAATTTCTTAATTACACATTTATTAATTACTTTAATCCTAACTGTTAACTTTGCCACGTAGTATTTGCAGAATTATGTTTATAAATTATGAACTAGTCTGTTAATTATTTAATTACAACTCTATACGCTTGTACCGTACACGCATATATGAATTTTTAAATATTGTTTTCTGTGTGCATAAATTATTAAACACGTCAATTATATCAGTCGAGATAAATTTTATAAGATAAACACATATATCGAAAGCGGAAAGGAACGTTTTATATTACTATATACTTGACAAATTAACTATTGCGCGTTAATACGAACAGGAACTTCTGAAAAAAAGAAAAAATCTTATGTTTATTATAAAATATAATTTTTTCATACCTCTGCGCTTACATTCCGGTCATATTTTTCCGTTCACATTTTTTTTTTTTTTTAAATATACAAACCTTCATTAATTGCGTTGAATGATTTTTTTTTATATCTACCTATGTGGGATAAAAAAAATACTCCAATGTCCACACAATGGGTAGAAAGGAAGTCGGTCTTAACAAGAATCTCAAGGCCGGAGTTTGCAATAGTGAAGGAGACTTCTCGAGGGACTTTGTTATAGGACTGGACCGTTTACCTGCACAAGGGTTTGTCTCGGACGGCAGACAGATTTAGCGATGCCAATAAGCGTTTTTTTCTTCTCAAAAACCTCCAACAATGCGGAACAATCCAGTCTTTAGCCAATTATATTTCTCTAGATTAACAATCAGAGCGTACTAAATATTTTCACGAAATCGATAACTCGGAAAGGGAAAAAATGATAATAACACGTCGCTTTGTGAAAAAATCGTAAGAATTAATGTATTACGTATAATTTATAATATTATATAGAGGTCACGTAATGGTTTTGTTTTTATTTTTCACGAGAGCTTCTCGTATACATGTATATAATATCTGGGTTCATGTTGAAATCGAATTTTTTTTTATACGCACTATTCTTCCGTAGATGCAATGCCTACCACGATTGATTCCTCCCCGCGTATGCGTTGAGCTTACTCATCGCGCGTCATCGGTTAACACACTGTGTTGAAACACCGCGCGTATCTCGTTCGGACTCCGTTCGCGTTATTTAACATCGTGTATGTGTACAGAAACATTACAATATTATATTATACGTGTTCGCATACTTAACGTGCCACAACTCTCGATCGATACCGTCGTCGATTGATCTGAGGGATCTCTATATGCATGGTACCAGTTATCGGAATATCGACCGTCGATCGGACTGTTCATTAATTATAACTATTATTTCTATACATATATAGTGCGCTCGCTCACAAAATAATATTATCTCGTGTAGTGGGAAAACACTTGTTTCAAGAGCGGTTGGTATGATACGCGTGACGTACAGCTGGTACATGTGTATACACTCGAAATCGAACGATATGCGACCACTGATTTTAATACCCGTTGTACATATAAATTGTTTTCGATGGAAGGCTATGGGGAAAAAACCTCTTTGAAATTGTTTACACGTCGACAGCTCGAAAAATTGTTGTTCCGTTTGTGCACATTTCTGCGGGTTGCTGCAGATGCCTATAGAGTAGTATATCGATAAAACGCGCGGCCAATCCGAACACATATTACGTATGCGCGTACCTACTATACTCGTGAACATAATATATTTATAACTTCAATATTGATTATTGGTTGTTTGTCGAAAAAATAATTTTTCATGTTTTCGTATTCCTCATACGTCGCGCAATGTATTATCATTACTACGCGTGGAAAACAACTGTAGTGCACGCCCTGGAAACGAGATAAAGTAACGCGAGCTTACGATAACGACGCGTCCGAACAGCTCCTCGAGCGGTGGTCGCGGCAAACTTTGAAGTCGTCTCCGGGCTAATGACGATAAACTGCAGCTAACGCTACGTCAAGATACTAAGTCGTTTCGTTAACTTAATGGAGTAATTACCGTGCGTCGGCGGCGGCGTAGAAGTGTGTGTATATAGCGTGTTTGATATTCACAAACGACGCGCGTGATTCGCGTTGGAAATGTTTTATTTATGCTAATCGAACGTCTCGAGAAAAGTGTGTAAGAAAAAAGTATTTCCGTTTTTCTTTCGGTCGGCCGACGGAGGTGAGACAGAGAGTGGGTGTGAAAGAGACTTGATGCGCATATATATATGTGTATACATTGTGTGTACGTCGCAAACCTTCACGGGACGATGATTCGCCGCCGCCGGCACTGTATATATTTCCTCAGTCACCGCACTGCAGACGCGTTGCTGTAATAATATAACGTCGGCGGATGCGCGACCGTACATTATAATATTATGTATTATCGTATAGTATATATTGACCATTACGCGAAGTTTCCCGCGGCGCGCGTACACAGGTACCTATAGCGAACAACACGAATTTCCGTGACGAGAAAAACGGCAAATTATCGCGCGGATGCCCCGCGGCACCATTCGCTGCGCCGTGCCACCTCGTCGTCGTCGAATCAGCTGTACATAATAATAATAATAATAATCTGACGAAACAGGACGAACCTAATTATACACACACGTATATATATACGCTAAATGCGGCCGTTCGCTTTCCAAGTGCACCGCGGCTCCTCTGTGTATACGTGGCAACTGCAACGGTGGCGGCGACGGCGCGGGCATACTGCAGGTGTTAGATAATTTAAGCCCGCGGAGCCGAGCGACCGCGAGGAGCGGTAGAAAGCTGACCCTGGTCTAAAAGAAATCGAGAGCAGTGCTCGCACGGCCAAGGCGAACTTTTTTCTCCCTCCCCGTATCCTACTCTCACCCGCTCAAACCGTATGTTATACACGCGTCCACGATAAACGCGAAATACATTTACAATATATTATTACTGTTCCCCGATACAATACGGTGTACGCAAGTGTATGTACAGGACGCGTGGTATGTAGGTACACTCCGTCTGCTTGGACATGTATAAGTTTTCAAATATTATTCAGTGTAATTCGTTACGATTCGGATGACTGTGTTTAAGATAAATGAATATAAAAGAAAAATTGTAACGTGATTTCCTTAAAAAAGTAGTATCTCTGTGCAATTTCGGAGGCTGGTCAAAGGCGATGGTCTATCACAGGTTTATGTTGTATCGTGCTGCGCTCGCGTGTTGGCGCCTGCGAATCTCTCGCGTTTCGTTATGGTACGTCTGCGTGTGCGTACGTGTGTACGTGTGTGTATGTGAGTCGGATGTGAGCAGGAGGGCCTCGAATTCGACTCGGTGCCCCCGCCGCTTGCTCCGCAGAGTTTTGTGTCGACCACGGTGAATAGAAAAAGACGCGACGAATGCGTTTAAACACTTCTCGACGACGATATCATCATACATGCTATACTATACATTATATAGACCCAAACGTAATCGACCTCCAGCGGTACGCGGCCGCCTGTATACACCGCGATGGTAATGAACCGCACAGCCACCGCCGCCGCCGAATAGTGTTTATTATGTTTATACGTGTGTGTCGTGTATGTATGCGCGCGAAATGGACATTACACCACAACATGCATGTACCTATACCCATGTTTATATTATATGTACGTAAATATATCTTTCAACGTTTTTCCATTATATGTTTATTGGTTTATTGCATATACGTTTACGTATGTGTTACGGTCAAAGCCCCATCGGTGGTCAATCTTGTACACCACGCATACGTGTCGGATTTATTGTAAAGTAAAAATTTGTTTTTATCAAGCTAAGTATTCTATATCAAAATCTATAATATATCGGCGTACGCATTATTGTAGTTGGTGTACCGAGAGTTTATGCATGTATACACTAATTGTAGACACGCGCTGTATATGTACCGCTAATTATAAATATAGTGATTAAAATCATTTAAAACGTCATCAGAAAATATGAGAATAACAAACATTTTTCAGTTTTTCAATTATAAGTATTGAACTTTTGTCGATGAAGCAGCTGTATATGCCTCAAACGTGTAGGCAGTGCATTTTCTCGAAAAATAAAAACCACTTCGTACGCTATACTTGGAAAAAACTTGAGCTTTGCGATAAATCCTAGGTTTCGCCGGCCAAACTTATAGCTCGGTCGGCTGGTCACTTCGGCGCTCACACAAACAATGATCGTCGACCGAATCGCCGCTGACGTTTCTGATGTTAAGTGCAGCGGCACGAGGGAGCGAATAAGTGGTATATATAACCGTGTTTTAAGGAAACTCGATATTATAATTCACGTATATATAACGTGACAATAACGCGTGTAATATGCGTGGGTCGCCACAAAACGTGATCGCGGACACTTAACGGAAATCGGATGCGCGATGTTACGTCACCGAAACGATGCCACGTATCGCGAGAGAAAAGGAAAGAAAGAGACAAGCGATAAGATATAAACACGAAGACGGGCATACTATTTTTTTTTTCCGCCGGGAAAAACTGTATTATATTATATACATTTTTTTCATTTTGTTTCGGTTTTTTTCACCCGACTTTATTGTTCGCTGTTTGCCGTTAAAGGATTATGTGACGGTTTCACGCGGAATTAACATCGATTTTTCCGATCCCGTGTGTCCGCGCCAGAACCGTTCGAGTGGAATGGACTAGTTTGTTTTTCGCGGCGGGCAGGTCACACTATACGCGTCGGGTTTTTAACTGGACCGTAGGGACACCGCGTATAGCCGCTCAACGCACCGCGGAACGCGCACCGTGACTTCGGGTTTTCGCAAAGTTTTATTTCTATTTGTTTGCATGTTTTTTTCTCCTTTCGATACGGACAACGTCTGACCTCCTGACGACCATCCCCTCTCCCCGACTCGGCCATTTATAGTACACGTTGACAAGGATAAAATATGACGAGCGCGTAGAGACGGACGGACGGCAACCCGAGTCCCGAGCGTTCGCTTCCACGTCCTCCTCCGCTACCGGATGTGCGTGGAAGTTCCGGCACGATATCCGCTTATTTATGATAAACACATTTTATATACGCTATTCTTTGGTAAAAAGACATTTCATTTTTACACTCGTGTTACAATATCATATTTGGTCGTCGTTAACAACTCGACGACGACGTACGTGTATACCTGCAGTAATATAATATACGATTTTCTCGGAACAAACGTGCCTATTCATTTATAGACCTTAACCGTTTCGTATTGTGGTAACATATATCATGCGAGTTGGTTCGACTTTTCGAAAACATCGTTGTGCAGTATGAAACAACAAATATATTTCATTAGCCATAATATGCGTGTGCGGTTGATGTAATAACATTGTATTGGATTTTTATTATACGCTGGAATAACTTACGGAAAATTCCCGTGATACATTCATGTTGCATATGCGGTTTTGTCATTTAGTGCGAACAAAATATTATTATCTACATTTTGAATACGTTATAACTATCGGGTGTACGTACCGAGTGTTCGTACAAACATTCGTTTATTCATACGCAAACAGAAATTTTATAATATCTATACTATTGCATAATTATCCTCGGAGTGGCTATATTATTATCGTGAACACCACCGCGAGTACGGCCTGTTACTCTGATAGGGTTAGGTTACGCGAGTTGCGCGTGTACATCAAACCGCTGCGCACCAATTTACACGTATTAACGTCAACTGTAAACTGTATAGTGTATAATATACGTTATAATAACCTATAAACGTCTACTTTGTATAATTTAACGGTGCCCTGGACGATACTACTAAACATGTCGCGGGACGGCTATATATATACTTACCCAATATGATCATATAATATTCGGCCTTTGTGTGATGGACTTGACACCGCGGCGAACCTTTTTCTGCCAGAGCGACTTTAACAGAGACAGTACACGAACACAAATAGTATACCATATTGTGTAGTAGACCAGAGACGGTCATTGATTAACTTTGACCAATAGAATATTTTCGAATATGTGAAATACAAGTGGCGACGCTCTGATTGGTTTTATTATCTGTCATAATCAATAGCGAGGTCGTGTTATCGATATAGTATAATGTACATTTCATAACACTGTACTTTTTCGTTTTCGCACTAATTTGATTTGTATTATCTTTTTTTTTCAAATAACACAGTATCAATATACGAATGACATTGAGAAGAAAAATCAACCGCGTCTAAACCGATAAAAAATGTCCATACGCTGCAGCGTGATGAAAACCATTTTTACTTCAATTCAAACACATCAATTGATAACCAATATAATGTATCGTGTGCGTACTATATTTTTGCAATCTATTGGTCTACAAAAGTTATTAAATTTAAAAATATTCTCCCGATGAAACACGTTTTTATCGGGTGCAACTGCTGCAGAAGTCTTGCTCTGCACATGGCTACCAGCGTTTAATATTTATTTATTCTATTTCGCGGTTATCCTCGTGTATGCGCGCCTTGTAACTATTATTTTATTTCTCGAAGAATTACGTTTGTCGCGTTTTAGAACGTTGTGTACGACCGTCCCAATATAACGTTCAAGTGTTGAAATCCAACGCTGCAGCTGGTAGGTATGAAACATGTACAAATTAGCTCCAAGTCACATATATACACACGCACACACACGCATCTAATCTATAATGACATAATGTATACAACGGTTTTACATCGACACGCGCATCGTTCGCTTTGCCCGACAAAGATATTATAATAATAAAATCATTTATTACACTGTGTAATATGTCATTTGATTTTTGTATACACACCGTTTTTCTAACGCACACATCGGTATTGTTTTGTTTCAGACGGTAGACGTCGAGGTCTCGAAGCTAATGATCAATGAAGTAAGTGACGTGACGAAAATTCAGTATACACACACACACTCACACGTCATGCATGCTTATACATACGTACGATATACTTTGACGTTTTGTCATAACACTCAGAGAAAATATAAAATATATATTTTAGGAGAACAATGCGTTCGGCAAGCGTTATTTTTCGATTCATGTTGTTATTATAAATACGATAATCATTATATATGCATAAATCTTACGTTTATTATAATAATAGAATTACCGTGTACGTAAAATACGTATAGCATTACGACATTAAAAACGATTTTTTTTTATATATTTAGAAAAGTGCATTCGCGTCGTTCTAGTGTAAATTCGAATGTAATGCGCTTATATGCAATTTATCATTATATAGTTTTGAAATGTGGTACGCACGCACGGCCCGACGGTCGTGCACGCGTCGCTATACCATTATTGGGGTTGGAAAGTTCACCGATATCGCGGGCTGTCCCGTAAACTGCAATGAAAACGGGGTAGGGAGATAGTGGGTGTTATAATTATAATTATTTGTCGGTTGTACTTTTCGCCTTCTCCCGCCTCGTCGCCTCCCTCGTATTGTCGCGTGCGCGCATTTTCAAACACAATACATATATATATAATATATATGTACTTTTACTGCATAGTATATATGCATTGTAAACTGCAACAATCGAATAGCATATGCACACGATAAATATGCACGCGTGCACCATAATGTATAATATTAAAATATATACTTTATTTATGTATATACTGTTATGTGCGTAAGTATATATATGTTATATCGACCTATCGCCGGCGTACAATACATAATTATGTATATTATGTTATATACGGTTTCGCAACGATGTTCGTGTCCACGCGATTATAACGTATACGTGTATACACTATGTACGTACAGGTACACGTATATATCAATATGCTAGGACGTTAAGTGAACAGTGGTCGGCTTATAGATCAATGGGACATCGGCGCCTGATCGAACGAGAATAAGTTTTTAATTTGGCTCTTATTAGTGTAAATAGGTGAAAACGGGTGAAGCTTCTCGTATCGTCCGCGCCACTCGTAGATAATCTGTTAAGCTGAATTATAGCTATTGTTACATTATTATATAAATGTATAACACATAGACGTGCGTGCTTCTATCTTGTTGTATTCTTACCTGCAATAATGGTCGTCGGAACGATAAAACCGTCATCTCGACGGTATTGCATGACGTACATTTGAACGCGAATGCGCGCATAAAGTGAATACGCGTTGGACGCAAACATGGATTCGCGTAATATTATCACATGGTAACGTATAGGTAACAGTGTATATACGATACACGTCGTGGGTCTGCGCGCGAAATCACCGTAACGGATGCGACATTTAAACGCTGCAGTATTTACACGCGAGGTCTTTCTCCTGCCTCTAACCGCATAATATTCCGCCCGGTTTCGTCTGTTCCTGCGTCGACTATTTACCCTTCGCTGTGTTGCCGTCCGATTGCTGCAGGTTTGTTTTTCATTTAATGTTTTGTTCATCACACCGAGGTGCTTGACCCAAAGTGTATACGCGCTCTGTCACTCACATACATACCTGAGCACACGACGACAACAACAACGAAAAGCGCCGTCCGTCGATTAACCGCGCGTCTGTAATCGAAGACGACGACGACGATGTCGGGTGGTGTCGATATCACACGAACGCGTGCATGACGATGATAATAATATATTGCGCGTGGATTTTATGCGAATAATTAACAATATTACCGTTTGATACATCCATCGCGTGACGTCGTCTTTTTTCTCTATTTTCTTTTTGGTCATGTTAAAAATGCACGGTGAACCCGCGCACGTAGGCGGACGACGTGTGTGCGCGGAATTCTGATCGTTTATCTCGACGACAAGCCTTTATTTTTGAACCATCTGCGATGACGCGATGGAAATTATTGCATTTTCCACCGGGGAAAAACGGAAAACGTTTCGTGACAGCCGCCGTTATCCACCTATCGATGTGGGTTTCACTCGAACAGTTCGGTATATCGTACATGCAATATCCGCGGTTGCACAATAGCAACACTATCCGTTTTACCCGTTATCGAAACAATAGGATTGTGCGAACAAAATCATGTCATCATCACATTATATTATCTGTACTGAATAATGCGATGTTTGATTCTGTCATCGTTAAAGACTCATTTCGTCGATCGATTTATGCGTTTTTCAGTATCATATGATCGATTCATGTTCATAACATAATGATCACAGTGATTGCAGTACATAAGACATGTCACTATTTTTCATCAAAATCATTCTTTATTTTCATTTTTATTTTCCGAAGATAGGTACGTAAATATTAAAATATCGAGCAAACATCCAATCCCGTTTATGTTATCAGCTTATAGATAACCTATAGAACGGAATTATGGTATACAGAGGGAACGCACCGCTTAATTTTGACGGGTTTCGCATTTCATCGACATATAAAATGATCAACTCCATGGTTCGATATTTGAATCACACTATAGACTCATACTTTTTTCAACATCACATTAATCGACCGAGAAAACGATTGTTTTAAGCGGTCCATTCACGAAATCGCGAGTGTCAATCGTCCGATAAAAATGAAACGTGTTGAATTTCATCTGTCAGATTGTCAATCACAGATTTGTACGAGTAGTGTACTACATATTATGTTGGTGAATGACAGTGTGTGACCCCCTTAGTGTTGAATTTGATCAACCAATTTCACTGCCTCCGAAGTCTCGCGGTTCCTACTCGGGATGTTTAGCGCTGCATTCCGCTCATGCACGTCGATCAAACAGGTATGGCCTCCGCCGTACGCGCTTGTGGGGATTGTAAATCGAGATTTCGCGACGCAAAGCCGATTAAACGCCATATGTCGCTGATGATGTAATGCGCGCAGAACGTTGTTTTTACAATCGATTCACTGCCGCGACGGTATAATTTGATATTTCATTAACATCTACGATTCGTACACACGTAACGTGCGTATATGCGCGTCTTCGCTGCGTATTATATGGTTGTTGTACCACGAGGTGGGATATATTAACAGTTGCATTCGTCGCGTCGCCTACTATTCGCACGACAAACTCGGAGTAGAAAAACCCGAGGGAGACGTCGCAGTCGGTCGTTGCGTCGTGACCATCGTTTCTCTTCCTCTTCCTATAATAATAACCGCCGGTAGCGTAATATATCTTTTCTACGCTATCGGGGACCCGGCGACGCTCAACGACTTTCCTTTGCATACGATGTTACATACCATGTAACTGTACGTTTAGTTGGCGGCACTATGTACCGCGTGCGTGTGGTGCGCGCTAAGTTTGTTCCTACGCGATCATCAATCGAATTTCTTCCCGCGAAGATCTGCGAAATGTTTTCGCGAATACAATTTCATTCCGAGGCTGCAGACGATGACGATTCATATCGCAACCCAATAATATGCAAATCGCTTCTAATAGCCGCCGTGCACCGGTTGGACGACGAACAAATTAGTTATTACTACAGAGTTTTGACGATTTTCCTACCGACAACTACGCAATTTGAAGAACGAATGTTTGCTTGCAGTGTTGTGCAGTCTCGTTCTCTTCTAGAATTTCGCGTGCCCAGATGCAATTAAAAGCGTATATTAATATAATCACTGGTTCACGGGTAACAATATTGTTACAATATTGTGTATACTGTATATACGATACGCCCCCATCCACTCGCAGTATCACGAAGAAATATTATGCGTTGCACGCGCGTGCAACGCATATCTGGAGCAGAAAAAGAATTGGGCGAAACGTCAATAATAATAATTGTGACGGTGTGATGCATTACGTTTTACTAGAGTCTTATCAACGACCGCTTAATCTCGTCGTTTTCATTCGCTAGATTAGTCGGTCTGACGGTATAGCGTTTACTTTGATTTACTTCGTCGTGGCAACACTTTCAATCGGACTGCCCAAACGGTTGGTATATTCTATTTCTGATTGGCCAGATACATATAATAACATTGTACAGAAGTATGTCATTGTCGGTGGAGATTAATTGCAGCTTATAATAAAATAATTACACCGAAAAATTAAAAACATAATAATGGCGAGATACCACCAACGGTAATCAGTATAGTAATAACCATTAATTTCCGGAAACCCGTGGACCGTATTTTATTTGATAATTATTTTACTATTTTTCTTTAAACTAAACGCGCGCACCGTACACACGGCATATCTAAATAAAATGATTGTACGCAATATACTTAATATAGATTTACACAGAGTCAACAAAGTGTTTACAACACTCTACACGGACAAACAGTACGATTTCAACTTTCTATAGACATTATGTATATTTACGTACACACATACACACAATCACAATCACGAAACGATACGTTCTTTGTGAAATTGATTATTCTTTATTAATTTAACATTATTAGAAGAAAAAAAACAAGTTTTCAAATGAATACAGTGTTTTATATTACTAATATAGACAAATACAACATTTGTAATCAATATATCTATAAATTCCAAGTAAAAATAAAAAATAAAATGTTTAAACGTTGCTATTGTTATCGGAGCACAGGCACTTAGCATAAATTGTCGATATGATAAATACTGCAGGCAATAATTTCATAATACTATATTATAATATTACACTATTGTTGTACTATTTAACGATCGTATATAAATTCCATTTTGTGCGCTGCAGTATACTCGGAATTAATTTCGAAAACGCGCTGTACATAAATTGTCGACGGCCTGAACGCCGATAAACCGATGCCAAAAACCGTTCGATTTAGCATAATATATATATATAATTGTATAATACGTATATTGAAGAGAACGAAAGAGTACTGCAATGTATATTATATGTATGTCCATAGTACTGTCGCGGAGGAGACTGCTGCATCGTGCGGCAACGCCCAGCTTTGGCATAAAAACGACGAAAGTCGCGTTCGAACCCGACGATGGGTGGAGAGGTGGTTGTATTTTTATAATATATTACATTGTGTAAAAATTATAATAAAATTATACCGGCGAAGAGCGTATACCTCTAGACCTACCTGTAGACGTCCTGTGCGTGTTACATGCGGTGCCCCGGGAATAGTGTTCTAATGTCCATGTCTCCACGTCGACACGAAGTTCAGTTGTCTTCTTTTTGCTCATATTTACCTATTCGTTTAAAAATTATTAACATAACACTTCGGTCAACGAACAATGTTGAGAAAACTTCAGCTAGTATAATATTTTACCATCTGGGTGCATTAATGTGCGATGTGAATCTGGTCATTTTCTCGCGGACGATCGCACGCGGTTTCTCACACGACCTTTTTTTTTTTCGTCAGACCTCGCTAAACAATATACAAGTCGCGGCGGAGTCCGAGGCGATTCCGCAACACATGATATAAAAATCCGGACGGATACCGATATACCCTCGTCCGTCCGTCCGTCCGTGTCCGTATATATATTACGTCCACGTCGGCGTCGTTACTACAACGGGACACGTGTCGTTTGGGGTTAATATCTGTGCCCGTTTCTTTATTCTCTGTCTCCCTCCCTCGCAGCTCACGATTATTGCGATACCTGTAAACCTGTATTTTTAAAAAGCACACACAGACACGCATACACGTTTATCGTTGTTCTCGTGCACGCGTACGTATGTGCATAGGCTTTGGGAATCTGGTGGAATTCGTTTCGGAGAGAGAGAGAAAAATGCAAGAAACTTTAAATGTCAGAGATACCGCACGTGACGACTCTTATATAGATATATTATTATCCTCGTACACCACACGGTCGCTTACAACGCTCGCACGATATTGTTATGATAATTATTATTCCTTCGCTCGCGCGTTCCTTTCGAGCGGAATTTTCCAACCACCGTCGCGTTAAATCACACGAAGACCGTTACAGTTATTTCGGAGGCCATGGACGATAAACACGAAACAAACTGTTTCGCCGAAATCCAGTAAACCCTAAGATTATAAAACAAATAAAGCCGTCGATCAAGAAAAATCACGTCAGCCGAGCATTCATTTGAGTCTTTTCGTCGAATACATGTATCCCAAAAACTATAAGATATTTAATAATTGTACCTAATTATGTGTTTAAAATTTAAAATTATATTATTCGTGAATGAAGTAATACTAATAGCTTAAAAGATGACCAATAACCTTGTTATCGAAGCCTCGATTACAGAATCAAATATCTGAAGAAGAATAAAGAATGTACGCTCGTTAACATTGTATACGTATGCATGGTTTATTTTGAATCAACACCGTTTGCAAACATAATGTATTATAGTTAAAAGTGAACGAAAACGCAATGGATATTTAGACATGGCTACGTTTATTGGTAAAAACCTATATATAACAGTATCAGTAGGTCGAGAAAAAAGTTCATAAAAAATCAACCCTACGAGTTTTTAACTGTACTATAAACGCAGCGCTAATTTGTCATCAAGGTCACGTAGTCGTCGTTATCCTGCACGTCATTTCGTCGCGATATTTCCCCGTTAAAACGAGACAGTCGCGCACATGATACACGCGTCTGTACAGGAAACGGCGTGCGCGTATTGGATAACTATACACGCGGTTATACAGTTACATTAGTATAGATGTACATGCCATCCGTATTCCGTACATTTACATTCGCTATGTGATACCCGTTTGCTCGCGCGCAGACGCCGAGAAGACGTTTTCGATTTTACCCGTCGCGTTTTCGCCGCAGACTACTATATGTATACATTATGATGATATACTGTACACCAGCGGTTCTCAAACTGTGCTCCGCAAAGTTAGTCTAGGGGGCCGTGGCTCCCTAAGCCCTGGGCATATCTGTATTGATTAAATTCAAATTATTATTATATTTCTTAGCTACATTTTTATATATAAGATTCAATATCATTTTTACCGTACCAATGTATTATTTTAAACATTTAAAACCTTTAACTATTTATAAATCGGCATAAAATGTTGTGTCATAGTAAAAAATCAAAAAGAGATTGGATAAAAGTCTTGTTTTTCGTTCTTTTTACATGCACGATAATTTTGTTTACTCATCTACAATCTTCGAAGTTCTAATAATGTAATCATTTCTTCAGTCATAATGAATTCTTGTTTCACATAGACTTTTCTGTATTTTGGGGCTCCATAATTTTTTTTAGGAACATATGGGCTCCGCGAACAAAAAAGCTTGAGAACCGCTGCTGTACACAACACTATTCTTATAATACACACACACACACACACACACACACACACGTATTATTATCATTACAGGTACAATACGAGTTTGCGACGGCGACCCGCGAGTTTTGCATAACGTCGTTGTTACGCGCGTTTTATGAAATAAAACATATACATATACATGTATGTTGTACACAGGTATAATATTCTTTGACCAATATCTTTTATCGCTAGGTTATGTTATACGTATGTAGTACTATCGTGGCATTATTTTCGTTTTTCGACCCAAACTGGTCGGGCGAGCGGAAGAATAAATGCGTATAAGAAATAAAAAATAAAAAATACGCGAAACACACGACTAATACAGTTAGGTTTTTATTAGCGGAAACGAAAAATCCGGTCCGTGACATTATAAGCGCGTAGGTGCCATCATCACCGCATAATAACCGCTATACGTTTAAAGGTTGCCGGATGAAAGTGATGTTCCTCTCGGATTCGTAACAAATAACAATGCCCGACTGAAGATTAATAGCAAAACCATCTGACCTAATTTGTACGAGTACACGACCAGCGTGTCAGCCACAGAACGTGAATTTATACACATTCATTATGTTTTCCGTCCAGAGTAGTGTGTGTGTGTGTGCGTGTATTTATGTGCGTGTATACACTTTATGATATCTGTGAATCGTTCTGCTCACGAGATAGACATCGTTTGTCCGCACCGTCCGTCACTCGGCGTGTCGACATGTCAATGTTTTCCCTTGAAATAGTCTTTCTAATTGGACCGTGTAAACATAATATATATTCATGATGTGAGAACGTTTCGTTCAAAAATATACAAAAACGTAATCGCAGCTGAGTAACATTAACACTTTTTTTTTCTATGACGTAATTGATCGTTGGAACAAAATCCTCTGCGGTCCTTCCCCAAGTCATTTGCGGTCAGCGTGATGTACACTTCATAACTGCAGCTTATTTAACGTTATTTGCTCGAAACAGTACATAGGCTAATTAGAATAAAACTCCAGGCGATCGGCCTCGTAAAAAACGCATTGCAAGTATCTAAAAATGGAATGCTTATAATATAATCAATGACCCCGGGTAGAAGAAAAACAAAAGTATAATGCTACCGAGTCTTAGATGGTAATAAACGTTAGTACGGTGTAACTGCGGCACGGGGATAATAATATATTTTTGGTATTTTAATATTCAAGAGAATAACCGTCGATTCGATTGGTCCGCTCGAAAAACATTGAGAAGCACTTCGTTCCAGTCGAAGTGCGTTCGCTTGTACGTACATTGTCTGTAAATATTAAACATAACAATAAATATTAAACAAAAAAATACATAAAACATTGTTTTGGCCAATTATAACTTATTCCTAGAGTCGATTTTTTCGCAATAAGATTTTGGACCATATTTGAGACACATTAAACATTAAAAGTATTACCTTCGGAATATTGTCTGCAGCGATGTCGGGGTGACCAATTTGAATAAGGTGTTTATAAATGAATATCGTATTGTTCTCACGTTTTTCTTTATTCTCGTTGTTACATTCTGCGCACAGTGTTTGAATCCTTGGTTTTCGGACACGTGAAAATAGAAGGCCTAATCTATGATTATATATTATCTATTTGCACTATTGTCTACAAACGAATTAAAATGATTCCACTACAATACATTTTTGTTCAAACCGTTGAAAGAATCTTGAAACATAACATTATTATTATTATTATCGTCATCAGTTGAGACGTTCGAAGTTTAAATAAAAAAAAAAAAGTATCATATTTAACACGAGGTATATTTATAACTTTTTGAAAAATAAAACGTGGCATGACCTAAAATCGTGTATTTAGATAATCTGTAGTTTGTTCCGAGAAAAAATAAAATAATTAATTGAAAAAACAATTTATTTATACATTTCTGTGTAGTTTCGTAACTATATATTATCGATAGTATGTATTAGTCATTTTTCTAGGTACTATGACAAAGTGACGGGTGCTTTATCGGTAGTAATCTGCTCTGACGAAATTATATATACATTTTAGTACTTTACCTTAATTTGAAAATAAATAAATAGTTAAATAAGGAGACGTTACAAAACGTGCACTATCAACTAAATCGGTATAAAATACCGTGCTAATGAAACTCTTAAGAAAAGTCAAGATTAACCTATTTACTCTTGGGCAATGTTGATGGTATTTATAATGAGATGTTTTGTAACCGAAATGAGTGCGCGCGTAAAAGAAGGGGTATGATGTTCAGAAAACTCCTGTGCACATAGTTCGCGCTCAAATCAAACAAAAATTTCACAAATACTCTCAAGTCTTATTTACTCGTGTATCAATGTTATTTACATTTACGGTATTCGAATGTACTTCAAGAGACTTATGGCTCCCCCACCCGTATAACTATAGACAATGCTTTCAACGTGTTCGTCTTTTTATCAACACATTTAATCCGCCCGAACCAAACCTTCATCGTAATCACAACTGAATTTATGTTTCTATAACATATATTTGTATAAATATGTTGAAAAATTGTCGATCGAAATGATTGTGGGGGAGAAAGTCGTGGCTACCCAAGTGGCGTCTGGTCGTATTCCAATTATTTTGGTGCTCTTATTGCGATCGTGCGCAGCGCATTTCCGCCATTCGAACTTAACGGTACACACGTTAAAAAACCTAGACGGATATAATCTCTGCAGACTGAGACGAATGTAAAACGATTATTATGTACTCGTGAATACACTGAGCATGCGTTTATAAATTGCGATGATTTATCAAACCTCTGAGACTGTTTTAATCGAACTACATATTACCGCAGTAGTATACAAATATATATATATATATATATATACATATTTTATTATGTGGGCATTTGTACGAGTATATTACAATTGGTATTTCGATTATTATCCTAAAACGATTTGTATTATCGCCTTTTATACCACATTTAGCCATATACGTATTCTTGATACGTATGACTAATCGTGTACAGTTGAAGTTTATAATTGTAGGTTAGTTTTTTTTAATTGATAAATAAATGCATCGAACAAGTGTATATTATATTATAAAATGAGAATTCAATTTTCTATTCAGTTATTGATACGCGTTCGTTCTGCCGAAAAACATAAATAATTAATTCCGAAAAATAACTAAACACAGAGGCACCCAATAGAGATGAAAATTAGGTATCGAAAAAAAAAAAAACTACTTCATTATATAAAATTAATTGACTAGTGAAACGTAAACCCTAGTGCCTATGTATGCTACGGACAGTGCCGATCGTGTTGAGAACCGAGAAAAGCGGGATTTCTAGTTGATTATTTTTTTGACTTACAAATTATTATAATATTCGTGTTTCATGGCGTGTCGAACACGCGATTGCTGCGGGTCAAACATCTTTACTCTTTTAACCCTACACACGCCGCCGCGTGTTGACTAATGGTGTGAAGAAAGAAAGAAAAAGGAAAAAGAAATCTCAATAAGGCGTCTGACGTCTCGTCTCCTCGAACGAGAACACATAATGTAACATAACATATTATTATAATTCAATGCGGATGACATTAAAGAGGCGTGTGGACAATTGAAATGATAAACGCATGTGCTTAACGTAAAACAAATGTACGCGCGTTGAGTGCCGTTTAACGAGGCCGCCGTCGGTCGTCACCATCGGATATCGATGGCGGTGTTAATTCGATCGGGATTCGTATTCCGCGGTCGCACTCGGTAGGTACAACAAACGGGGCCGTATTTGAGGGGGGGCAAGTGTCCCTTGTTGCCCGGGGTGGCAAGTTCTTTAGCTTATTAGGGGGGCGGCAATTTTATATTGAAAATAAATATTATGGCGTATCTAATAACAAAAAAAAAAAAATGTTTTTATTTATACTCCAGTCTTCGATACATTTATTGGAAAAACTATTTTAATAATTTTTTTTTGTGGGGGGGGGGCAAAATATGTTGCCCCGTGGCGTAAAATGTCCAAATACGGTCCTGACAACAAAACGATATGTTTCATGTGCCCGTAAGACGCGCCGCGAACGAATATTATAATATGTTACGATGTTACGATGCACAGTATCAATGCATAATAATATAGCATACGTTGTGCAGTGCACCGCGTTTGGCCTTTGGGACAGCAAAATGTATAGTACGTTCGTGGGCTGTACGGCGCAGGATTGATTACTACGATACGCCATACTATACTCGTATACGTGCTGTCACGATCAAAAACACTGCAGTATTGTGTTTTTGAACAACGACTGCGGACGTCTAATACATTATACTTATCATCACTAGGGACCTGATTTATATGCACAAAAAATCCTCAAAATATGCTTCTATTTATTTTTAAACATGCACTTAAAATTGAATTGAAAACATTTTATTTAAAATTATTTAAAAATAAGTATTAACTAATTAAGTATTAAAAAAGGTATAAAAAGGTTTAAAATATATAAAAAAAGTATTTTGTCGTCTTCACTAAGTTCGCCATTTAACAATCTTTATCTTCAATCTATAAAATATTAGCTCACGTTAATAAAAAGTGAAAACAAAAATTTAATTCATATTTTACCCTATTGCACAGGATTATCAGAAGTTGCTCAATGTGTTCGGAAGTCAAATTCCTCCGATTATTTGTTAGTATATTTTTATATATTGAAAAACGTGAAAAACAATAAAATACCACGAAAAACAAATATAAATGCTATAAATAGTAATATGCGCTATAAAACTACAAATATGCATTAAATATGCACTTAATAGGTAAAAACGTTGAAATATGCAAAATATGCAAAATACAATAAGTGTTATTTTAATAAAAATGATCTAAATCGGGCACAATTCTCATCAGATTTCAAAAAGCTTATTCCAATACATATATGCATTTGCATATAAATCCGGTCCTTAATCATCACATGTGTACATTCTAATCTCTAGGTCGTTGTGCCGCCGTGTATCGCGGAAAAAATAAAAAATAACTCTGACTTTTGGGTTAGGCTCGTATAACACTATAACACGCTGCGTGTTGCACTGGTTCTACATACAGACTACCGCGCCGTGTACATGACTAATAGCGCTCAACTTCCTACGACACCATAATATGTATACATGTAGTGCGCTGAATATATTGTGTGGGTTCTACGAATTACAATATATTTTATAGTCCAAGAACTGTACGCGCACAATATAACCTATGACACCGCGCGCATGCATGGTGTTACCCGCGAGCGCGTTAACGGCACATTTGATTTAATTATACAATAATATGCGTACGTCTAAATGTGTTGTTTGTTCGTGATTGTTATCTGCGTACTCGTATACGCATTATTCGTTTTTGGTGCAGCACGCGCGCGCAATATCTGCGTGTTAACGCAAGAGCGGTTTACGTGGCCCCTGCAGTTCACAGCCATCCGACTTAGCCATCGGAACTGGGGCGTGGCCAAGAGGGTTAGAGTGCGCTTTCGCGTCTAGACTTCATTATGAGCTTAAGAGTTATGGGTGAACACACATTTTTCAAACTTATAAAAATCAACTCGATTGTTTGTGCCTTTGGACTAGGAACTTTTTTCTACCATTCTTTCGTCCGTATGCTTTCGGACATCCCCCTTCCCGTATTGTAAATTCATGGGCAAGCTTATGGGTAGGAATATATAATATTATAGTCAAATGGCGCGCGGACGCCCACAGCAGTCGGTCGGTACGCGGTGTTGAACGATAATACAATGCCCGTTACGGGTACGACGACCGCGGTCCGGTCCGAAACCATCGACATCCTGCAGCAGGACCACGTTTTATCCGCGGAAACGACCGTATTACCATCGGATTTTGGACATGTCACGCCCGCGCGAGTTTGACCGTGGTTATCGTTCTCCCCCTTCACCCCTTCCTGTAGTTGTTCCAGAAATGTGGTCATCGTAGTAATATTGTCATTTTATCGCACGCGTAGGTACTACATAATATAATAGTCATACTATTACTATACGCGTAAATAATGTAATTTTAAACATTCGAATTCACCTGGTGTTTATATATAAGTGTTATATTATATGTGTTTGTTTCGCGTTGTTCCAGGTTCGGTAATGGTGTACAAGACGTCGACCAGTTTAGATTATGCTGACAAGACGCAACTGGCTACTACGACTGAGCGTCGTTCTAAATGTAGCCGTACTGTTCTATTTCGGGTCTTACTTGACCATCAGGTACGTGAAACGGTGACGACGGCGATACGTACGACGACGACGACGACGACGTGGTCGTTGGAGTCGTCGTCCTACGTCGATTGTGCACTTTTCTATAGAAATCGTTTGCGCCCCGCCCGTACAATTAACAATATAACAATATAGTATAATATTGTAATAATAACGACGGTTATTTGTGTGTGTAATATTTCGATACTGTGTTGCGCAGAAATGGAAACTCGGAAAGCGTGGAGGAGGTGCAGATGTCCGGCAGGAACTTGGCCTCCATCGACGCGTCTCCAAACGGGGAAAAGGAAACAGCGGCGTATTACTATCAGAGCGCGCCCGGCGGCTCGGCCAGCTATCCTGAGCTAGCACTGTTGGCCAGCATACAGCCGATCGCGGGACAACAGCAACAGGGTTCATCCGTCCAAACACCAGTCCAAGGTAAGTCGGACAAAGAATAAAAAACATCCTACACTGTATAACGTAGACGTCCATGAATTTGGCCCACCGACTATGTATACATAATCTGTTCAAAATCTACGCCAATATTTTGCGAGTAATTTGCTAGTCGTTACTTCCCCTATTATTCAAGAGTGCTATTCAAGAGTTATCCACACGCCTTACTTAAATCTTTCGAAAATTGTTCCATAACTTTCGTTCCGAGATTTTTCGAGTTTGTTCCCAGAATTTGCCAGTCGTTCAAAATTGAGATATGTTGCTGTAAAAATCGTACTTATAGTTTATACGTACTGCGGAACCTATCGATTTCCACGGATTGTTTTTTTGCAGAATCTTAATGTTAGATTATTATATTTATTAGTTTATTACTTTGGAAATCCGTACGCCTTATTCGGGCCCTCGAATCTTAAATTAGATTTTGATGTCCGTCTATTCGCACCGACAATGACGCACAAGTCTTCTACAGCACCAATAAATGCAGCACGAGAATATAATAATATTATGTATATAAATATATAATATAATATACTTATACGGCATATTACTATACGTGTTCAATACGTTTATAATAACGTATCCATTAACCCTCCCCCCTACCAGAGGTAAGTTAAGTCGTAACACACATCCGCCCCTACATCACCCCACTCGTAAACCTTGCCAAACGACGCCCACCCGTGAAACTGCTGCAGCTAGTATGGGTTTCCCGCAGACTTCGCCGCGTCAGCTGCCCACGGCCGTGCGTTTAAATATAAGTATATTACAATAATGCGTGCCCTACGCGCTACACCCGTGTAGCCCTCCCCCGGCTGCACTTTAGTTGTCAATACAATATATCACGATGCGGTTTTTTTTTTCTATATAACACGCGCGTGTTAATGAAAGCGATAAATAATCACGGAGTGCACTGTACGCGGATTCTGGGTGGCGGGCGAGCTGCACTGCGACGCGTCGTCGTCGTTACAAGTGTCTGCCGTTTTCCTTTACAGTAACGCACAAGTATCGCACATAAATAATTCCCGCAGCGCACTTATGTTCTCCGTGTACACACATAGCGTCTACACACCCACAACGTTGTTCACAATATATTATATTGTATTAGTAAATAACTGCAGTGACTGGAAAATCCACATAGTTCAGAAAACCCCTATTTTCGGCGTTCACCGTCATCGGAAATTGCAGCTATTCCCGGATTTTCAGATTTTTTAGATTCTCGGTGAAACGAATGATGATTTTTTGTGCCCGCTTACACTGTGATTTCGGCCACAAGGAGAGCTTCGATCATCACGATCATGGGAGATTATTGATAGAAAACGGTGTTGATACTCTGAGTGGGCCTTTTTTGAATTTGTCAACAGTTTTCCGGATAATTGAAAAAACAGAGATAAAAATTGCAAAAAACCTTCATTCGGTATACTGGTTCCAAACTCGGGACTATCTAGTATTTTGTCTCGTACTATTCCGATGGACTACGATATTTTTCTTACGATACCTAGTTATTTGGTTGTTACTTAATTATCAAATAGACTTTTTCAAAATATTTTATTGAAATGTATGCTGTTTATAGGAAGTTGAAACCTTCGATCAAAAGTGAAACCTACCTTATTCAAAAATTTGTTTCTACTATATTATATCAACCACTCTTCAGAAATATAAACTGATCCACCCGACCTCTTTCCTCAGAATCGGTTTTTCGAGAGCAATGTATCTCATCCGACCTAGGACCTTTGTCCGTTCTTTCTATAACATTGCAGCTTCTCGTGATTTAAATCGTTCAAAATAAAGTAAACCAGTTATACTTTACTGTTTAGAAAAATTAGATAACATTTGTAGTATGTACGTATATAGTGATGACGATAGTGTCGTAATAAAGTTGAAAACGATTGCTAGAAACAAGTTATATGTTACACCGGTCTTCGCTCAGAATAAAGTTTTGCAATGATCTTCAAAATATTTATACAATCAACATGCATTTTACTATCACTTATATCACAAACCAGACGTAAAAACACTCGTAGAACCTGCAGTACCTTACCGGTTTTTTTTAAAAATGTACGTTTGCCTTCGGTACTATACCGTTTCTATCAGTTTAGATCTGAATAAAATGTTGCCGCGGTGATTTTAGATTGTACATATTTGCCCTCGGTACACATATGTGCATGGCTTTTTGATTTTATTATACATAACGAAGGTGTAATAACTGTCTGTGTGTGTGTGTGTGTCGTATAATGCGCTACGATTTTTATTGTTCAGTTTTGAAACAATGCGATTTGCGTTTCCCGCGTCTGCAGTACATATAGTAACGTTTATTCGCTGGGTAAGCAGAAGCTGCACATATATGGCACGTTTTACGAGAAGAAAGAATATACTCTTTTATGATTTTCGTATTATATAGATACTCGACCCGCGACGGCGATCAGTGACAACACGATTAAAAGCGCTGAGCAGCTCGCAACAGCGTTGTACGATATATCATATTATTATAAACACTTTGCGGCGAGAAGAACGGTCATCCGAAAAGGCAATCAATATTTGTTTTACAATATAATTGCGTTTATTTTCCAATTACCTCGCGCTAATAAAACCTGAATTACCATGTACCGCCGCCCGCCTGCAGAATAAGTCGACCTTCGAGAGGCGAAAACACATGTACACGCGTTGCGCTCAACAGATATACGCACGTACAGTGCACAAGCATAAACGAACCTACATTCACGCGCCAAGGCGATACAGGTAGCCGGGGATATTTGGTTTTCGGTTTATTTTTTTTTTCTTCTTCCGTTTTGAAAAGATTGATGTGCAAAAACCGATTCGGAAACTTGAATGGGAAGTGTTCATTCGCAAGGCCGCCAGCTGCATGCGATGAGATCACGCGAAAATCAAAGTGGTGATGTTGTATACAATATACTATACAATAACACTGTTGTAGCAGTTGTACAGTGGCGATACGTCATGTAACGCGATTGCGAACAGCGCAACACTGACGGATGTCATGGCGTGACAGATAGAATAGTGAATAGACGACTATATATACTCGGACGACGATAATTTCTTTAATTTAGTCCGATATAAACGTGCGCGCATGTAGTTGTCGCAACAATGTGTATTATAATTTATCCGCTGAAAACCCACGCACTCGACGGATCGATCAGTATTGCTTTTTAAAAACATTTTTTTTTCCCCTCTAAATTGTCGCGATTCGTTCTGTTGTAGAAATATTCGTGACATTGCCCCGCAGTCTCCTATATACTCGGAATCGGGTTAAGCGATATCGAGTTTTGCTTAATTTATAAATCCCGAAAACATGTCCGCGCACGAGCACAAACTCGAACAGAGTGCGCGCGTGAGACGGCCGTTGATGACAAACCGTCGAACAATATTATTGTCCGTAGGTGTGCAGAAAAAATAACACTATATTTACAGCTGTGCACGGCTATGCGCTGATTCTGACGTATGGGATTTACCGGTTTTTAAGTACCTCGGTTCGGCATACGAACAGCAATCGGGCAGGCAATATTCCTCAAGGATTTCGTATACGAGTTTTTAGTGTCCTGCAAATAATTCCCGCGATGAGTGCTGTACCATGCATAGGCGTTCTCACCGTCAACGTTCTCCCGACGTTCTCGAACACTTTGCACTGTAGACGACGGGAAAACAAATGCTCATCCGCGAGACATCGAGCTGCACATAAATGAAGTCATTAATTTCGTATTTACAGAACAGTAAATAACTGTATATACTGTGCACGCAATATTATGTTTGCTCGCTGCAGTTATGCTACAATATATACTATGTAGTACGCGTCGGCACGAGACACGATGAGGACGCGTGCAGCAGAAAAAAAAACATGTTTATAAAATCATAACTAGTTTAAACGAATTAAAAATGAACTCCAAGGCGATCCACAATCACTGCGGTGCTGATAATATTATTATGAATAAGCGAGCAACAGCCGATCAAGAGGTACCTCGCTATTTTTAAGCAAATTTTAGCTAATAATAAATAAAAATAAAAACACCGCATATTTCCGAACAGAAATTACTTTTCTCGTACGTACGTCGTAGATTATAAATGTTGATTGGATTTCCACCGCGGTAGTCTATCATTATTTCTAAAATTGGACGGCGGGTCAACGTCGACGTATACCACACTAGTTTTTGCTCCCCATGTGCACGTATAAATATTATAATACGGGTAGCCGGTTAGGTACCATATATCGTGTATTTTTAACGCACACTCGATCCTAACGGTTTCCACCATATGGTTGTAGGCTTGTAGCTACCATTATGATATTTTCAAGCGGAATATATAAATACCACGGATTGTTTGTGCTTCGCGGTAGAAAATGAAAAAAAAAATAAAATGGGTCTCGTTAAGAATTCGGTGAAACCAAAGGATGAAAAAATTTAACCGGACAGCAATTCATGCGTTGCGCGATCGTCGCCTCGATTCGCTCACCTCGGCGCGCCAAAGTATAACATGGTGATGGATTTTAAATGTGAACGTACTATAATTATATCGTCGCGTATTCAAAATGTACAATTACGATGTGGAATTCGGTCTGTGGAAAAATGGTCAAGAGTTTAAAAAAAAAGAAAAAAAGAAACTGGTCCGTTTACAAAAACTGACCTAATCCCCGGCTCGCTTAGCCGCTTATGATAATAACATGTTTTCCGGATGAGTGTGAGACGTAAAAATACTTTTCCCGAGTACACAACCTGTAATATTCATCACGATGATCGCTAAGACGGTCGCGGAAAACTTTCTGAGCTGATATCAATTATGCCGGCATACCACCTGCCTCGAAACGCACTCGACTCGGTTGGTCGGCGGAAAAAGAAACAACAATCGTGTTGAACGTATATATTTACGAGGAATAACATAAATCAATCGTCAATGTATTTTTAACTTTGTTTAGCGACAATACAGTCGCACGCGTGTGTTTAACGTTTAATCAAAGTAAAACCGTCGTCGTCGCCATCGCTATTGTATATTATTGCGCTGCTCCGCGGGAAGAACTTTTCCCCTAATTTTGTTTTTTTTTTAAACCCTATTTTTATCTATTCTTTTCATGTCATCGTGACACAATAATGCGTACGCACGCACGTAATATACTCACTGAAATTATAGCTCCATGTACGTACATATATATTGTATACCCACCCCGTGCGTTGGTTGCGAACGACTTTCGTGCGGTACCTATATAGTTATACTCGGCGGCAATCGAGATCGTCAATCGTGAGGGGTAAAAAAAAAAAAAAATGGAAAAAAAAAGACAACCCTCGTCACGCGGCAGTCGTCGTTGGTCGTCAAGGGTGATTCGTCGTCGAGTTTTATTTTTCCTGACGTATATTTATGCGTCGCAGCTCGTTATCTGGCCCGTGCAATCGTTTTAGTCAAAACCCCGCGACTAGGGACACAAAACAGCGACTAGAAATTAATGCCGTTTAAAAACTTTAAGAATCGCATGCAGCATTCTCATATTTATAATTTAATACCATTTTTGTCACGTGAACTATGTACACGCGCATGAATGAAAACAAGCGACGAAATCTCGCGCGTTTCCATGACAATAATACGCTATGATCTTACATATTTATATATTAGTCCACGCTCATTGCAATGATTTCTAGTAGAGCCTTTAAAGTTTTGTAAATCACTGAAATATTTATATTTTGCTTTTGATCTTCCTATTTTTTTAGAACACGGATCTATATTCTGGGATCTTGATACTGTTTCTGACTGATCAACTTGAACGTGTACAACACAGATTTTTGAGATTCGCTTGTTATGTATTAAGCATTCCCTGTTTAGCTCACGATTATACCGATACCATAAATGTACATGACCTGCCTACTCTTGGTGCATAAAGAAGAATATTCAATTTTAAATTTATTCGTGGTTTAATAACCAACCAAGATAATTCTCCGTCTTTCTAGTGTCTAGTCCCTTCGCATACATCTCGTTTTCAAAATATCTTCCTTGATTCTAGCACCAACACAAATTGTTAACAAAATGAGGCTTTAAGTCGTATTATGTCACTCGCCAATGAGGTCATTTGATGATGGTTTGTTTTATATTTCATATATGTATATTTATTTATTTTCTAATTATTGTCCTTATTTAAAAATTGTACTAAGAATGTCCTACTATTATGCTGTCATTGTTATTTTACTGTTACTCTAATATTCAAATTGGAAACCCATAAATTTAGCGCGCACATCCGATACAAACAGTTGTTTTTCTGAATTGTCCTTCACGCCATCAATATTTTAGCATTCATACAGCAATTAAAGAATTAAATTGCAAATCTTGATTCATAATTCATCGTTATGTAATATTTTATCATTTTAAAATTAAATACTTATATAACGTCGATACATCGGTTATTGTTGTGCTTTTCCGTTTCTTCGAAGATTATATTTCGACCAAGTGTATGTGTTGTACAACTTGTACATGATTGATCTGAAGACATGTTTCAATTTTTTTTCACATATACATACGTATATATATATAGAAATATATTATACTATAGACATCTCATATTTTGCAAAAAGTCAATGTGACGTGTCTTATCCGTAGGTTTCCTTTCTTTTCCCCTGGATAAAGGACGATATCTTTTTTTTTGTCAAACCTGAAATACGACCAGTGATTATGACACAAGACTTTTATTTCATCATAAATACAAAATAATACGTCTATTTTATTTTATTTAAACATATTTTATCACATGTTCAATAGTATGTGTGTATATATAATAAATTCGGTAAAAAAATAATATGAATAAAAATATGAATTTTATCTTTACTTTATTAATGAAAAGATAAGCTTAAAATTAATAATTATATTATCAGTTTATGACTAGCCTATAATTATGAAAGTTAATTATATGTTTATATACTATCATTGATTATAAATACTTATAATTGTGTTAATAAGTATTTATAGTGAATGATAATATGTTTGGACTGATATGAATATATGATATTGTTTATCTAATAGAAATAATATCATGGAACTTTGTGTACAGGATATTGTGTTAAATATGTAATAAAATAATTACCACAATATTATGACGACCACTATATCCTTAGAGCGTATAGAAATCAAAAAAATACCGCGACTATTGTTCAATATTATTATTGTTCGTGCTTAAAAAGTTTTCTAAATGATCACTGGCCGTGTGTCGATTTGGGCGAGCGAAACGAATCGGTCGGTATCGTGGAATAACGAAGTAAGACTTTATAAACGAAAAACAGAATGGCATTGTTTTGACGGAAAAGGATTGCCGCGCCTGCATAATTAAAACGGAAAACCCGCGGAAATATAGGAATTCCGCGTAACGCGGCGTACCGCGAATCCGCGGGCTACGATTTTCTCTATTCGCCGTGGACGAAACCGCACGCACAACCTTCTCCTCGATTCACCGACTGCCACTGCTCGCATCGCACCCGACAATATTATATATATATACGTGTACTTACTTAACTGTACCGCTACACTACTATGACTTCTATTTACTAACATTACATTACCGCGCTGCTGCTACCCACCGCACTTGAACGGTTCCTATGTATTTTCATACTCGCGAACACGCGACCTTGTGTAAAATACACGTTTCGAAGTTTACAGTCGAGCACACACACACTCTATTAATCCTACAGGCGATGACTTGCGCCGCTGCTGCAGTCGTCTTCGTATTGTGCTCAAAAGGCTTGTTTCTGGTAATTATCGCGATCGCGTGTTACCTGTAAATGAGTATACAGAGTGTGTGTGTGTGTGTGTGTGTGTGTGTGTGTGTGTGTGTGTGTGTGTGTGTCTGTGATGGACTTATAGATTGCTTCGATATAAGAAATTACAGTGATTTCCGCTTAATTTTGATTCTATATGAACCGGTTGGTTTTATAATGATAATGATCCTTGGTTCGGTTTTTCTTTTTCGATCCCGATAAATGGTTGATTAAGCGGCACTCAACTGAGTGTAAAACATTCGTCAAAAATAATATAAACGAAATGTTCAAGAAAGGATCTACTATCCCCTGCTACACCCTTCCCTGAGAATCTTTACGGCGAGCGCGAGCCAAGATTTAAACCCTGCAGCTATCGAAAACGTTCCAGCACTCGCGACTTTTTCGTGTACAGAGTTCTCGATAAGCGTGTGTACACAAAGGTTACTCGTGTTACGTACAATATTACTGAAATACGTGTCTGCAGTCCGTATAGCATATTTATCGAACGTCCCACCAGTGCCTAAATCGTTACTCGAAACCGGTGTGCTTGTACGGGTACATATCGCGGATACACGATGTACGCTGCATTTGCCGTGATTGCGATAATGTACGACCATACGAGCGTGTGTGCGATTAATATTTAAACGCGATTCCCGTCGGATGGTTCAAGTATCCGCGTTATTCTCGATATTATATATATACACACGTATGTATAGTGATCACACGCACGTAGTCAATGAAAACCACGAGCGTGCAGATAAATATTCCAACCGCGAGCCGTGACCCAAATATTATAAACCTTTATATGTACACGGGGGAAAAACCTGACACGTGTATGTGAAGACAAAAAAAATCCGTATTTCGATGTAATAATTGTTGCGTGTGACGATTCGATTGTAGGCGTTCGCGGTATTTCCGATAAAAAAATAAAATAAAAAAAATATTCTTCCTAGAAAAATAATAATAATTTGTTTCGGACGCGTTTCGAACTCGTATGTGCCATCGCGTGTGTGAATAAAAGTTTAAAAAAATGAACGTTCTGCGTTGCAGACAATAACTGTTAAAATAACTGCAATTATATCTTTCTAGGTGCGCGCATAATAAATCGTATAGAGGGCACATCGTTTAAGACAGGCACATGTTTTTAATTAAGTCGCCGCTCTACTCCCTACGCGCGTGAATTATTATCGCTGCTGAAGCGCTGACTGTGTGTAGTATTTTTCGAGCAACCCTCGTTCGACGTGGCAGTCGGGCATGCATGGACACATGGAGTTTTTTATACACCGCATAAGTACGGGATGTCGAGAATCGTATTTTGAAAACGACTGATTGGAGTCGTCGTCTACGATTGAACCCGATCGGTTGCAGCTTATCGTAGGAGGCCGGGTCCCTCGAATAGTTACTTGAACGTGATAATAAGTAATATTCTTGAATCATTATTCGTTATTAAATAAATTGCTATATTTTTTATTTATTCGTTATACTATTTGTTTACCTTTTATATTGTTTTCGTTGGTTGCGCCGAAAACTGGGGGTGGCACAGACCTAGTCGTTTCACCCCTCCAGCCCTCGTAGTTAATTGCACGAAACCATTTGGAAAACCAAGGGGAACGTACGTTATTACTAGCGGTGGTAGCCGGTAGTGGCACGTTAAAAAGAGAGACTCAACGAACACTTTTGCCTTCGAATCGTTTAACCATGACGGTAAGGTTTCGCCTATCATTTTTTAAAATACTGTAGACCAGCGTTTCTCAAACTGTGAGTCGCGACCCCCTGGTGGGTCACGAGTCAATTTTTGGGGGGGTCGCGACTCGTGAGAAGTTTTTTAATTATATAGATTGTATGAAATGTATGTTTTTCAAATTGTAAAGACTCTAAAAGTATAGACTATAGAACAATAATAGAAGTATAAAGTAATATAAGAATGATTACGACGAGTATTTTTAAAAAATTTTGTTAAATTTTGTTTTTGAAATTACTTTTTTGATTCTATAAATGTAAAACTATGGGGGTCGCGATAGATTTTTGGAAGAAAATTTGGGTTACGGTCCTAAAAAGATTGAGAACCACTGCTGTAGACGGATACGCGTACGAACCCTTATTATAGCATCGGACGTATTTTATATTTTTGTTCGTATTGCTATCAATTAACATTACATTATTATCCATTTCTGTGCCCGTCAACGTATATCTAATCAATGCGGTTTGCAGGTACGACGTTGCGGGACGATGGTCACGTGATGCGCATCAAGCCCAAGTCGGCGGCGGTGGCCGTCGAGCCGTCCGACCCGTCGGGCCCCGCGGCCGACGCCGCGGTGGCCGGTAGCGGATCGGCGGCCGCGGCCGCGCCCGCCGAGGCGTGGACGCCGGAGAAAAAGGACGCGCCCACCCAGCAGCAGACGTCGACCACGACCACCACGACCACCACGACCGCGTCCGGCACGTCCGCTGTGGCCGCGGTGGCCGCGGCGATGAGCAACGCGGGCGCGACGCCGCAGGTGCGGCCGCTGCGCGAACTGCTCGGCTGCCAGGACAAGTCCAACCGGCGGCGGATCGCTCAGCGCGGCGACTACTGGGTGCTGTACAACTACGTGGCGGCCCGCCGGTGGTTCCGATGCGACGAGTCGATCACGTACACCACGCACGCCGATTTCACTTTCCTCGACAACCTGGAACCGCTGTTGGACAGGTCAGTAACACTGCCGATTGGCCGCGTGTGGGCGGCGGGAGCGTGTGAGCTGGGCGTACCCGCGTACATCGTTTCGCGGCTGACTCTGATTGGAGTGCACGAGACGAATATCCCCGGCGTTCGACGTCCTTCCGCGAATCGTACGCCTTTAGTGACGACTACGACGAGGTGTTGTTCGTTTTCGCATCAGTTCGATGTTTCGTATTCAATCAATGTTCCTATAGTTTTCCCGAACACGACGATATGCAATTCGTACGATCATTTTCGTAACCACGTCTGTACGGCGTACGCGTACTGTACAACGAGATGACTATTGACGAAGCTTACGAGTTCGAATATGCCCAGAGTCAACGTAGATCGCCATACGTAATCGTATGTGACGCATATAATAATGGTTGCAGTATAGAACGTATGTTTCGCGCGTTCATTTTCACCCATACGTGATATCGGTGCTTAGTGTTACAACGAATTATCCGGAAAGACATTTCCTCGAAATGCAGTCAGTTTTTCGAGTGTCCTTGATTTCTAATTCATGCAAACATATTCTTCAAACTAGTCCATTTTCGATATAATATGTATTGACTACTTGTATATACATACTCAAATATATAAGCAAATGAGGTTCGTGCCTTCGAGTTAAAAATCAGTCTAAAAAACTAGTTTTTCTACTTTTCCGTCTGTTATTCTCGAGAATTACAGGTTAATCGAGAAAATTCCCGAGAAAGTTTTGAATATTATCTAAAACCATTATTAACAGTAACTAGTTACAATTAGTGATTAATTAATCCGGACATTTTTCTGGCAATTATATTTCCAAGACAAACCTAACCACATAGTATAAACACGTACAAATCAAGCATCTTCGTTGGAGTATAGTGTCTGTAAAAAATACTACTACTTACACGTGCCGGTTTAATAAATAATGACAGGAAATACCCCCGCGGTATGGTAGACAGCGTCAAAAAAAAACGATTTACCTAATGAGCATTTCAAAACATATGAAATAAACGTCTGCGCGTTTTTTCTTTTTACTTTTCTCTCGTTGACGCACGAGATTGTTTAAAAAGAAAAAAAACCGATCGTGAACAATGTTTAACAATCATTAATATGACGTACAATACGGTAATATTTATTAATTGTAATTATATTTACCTGCATAGTCTAACGATATACATTGTTGTCAAACATCGACATCGTCATACCGCAATCGAACGTTCTAAGAGAGATCGCACAATAGCATGATTTCAACTTTCCCCCGTTCCGATGTGCAATTGCACACGTACAAACGTACTGACTATTGTATGAAACGTCGAAACGATTAAAATTCGATGACCTTAAAAATTATCCTTACCGATACGCGCGCTGTACCCGCGTCTCTCGCGACCATACGCGACCGGACGTGCGACAACCGTTTTTCCGGTAGTATAATACGGTTCGCGTGTATTACTTCGGCGAGTACGTGAAGCGAGCCAGGGAACAAATCCTCACAACGAGCGCACAATATTTATATAATATAGGTCACGGGCTCCACGCGTGCTGCGTGTAACTTTAACACCGATAGACATACGCCGTATAAGATGATATGACTGAAGTACCCGTAACACCGCGGGTCCTTGCCCAATAT
This sequence comes from Periphyllus acericola, assembly GCA_949715065.1. Taxonomy (NCBI): domain Eukaryota; kingdom Metazoa; phylum Arthropoda; class Insecta; order Hemiptera; family Aphididae; genus Periphyllus; species Periphyllus acericola. Next base: position 17,297,781 of record OX454265.1, read on the forward strand.
TCGTCGATGCTCAGTTTACCGACTCGCGACTTGGTACACTATCCGTATAGAGATGCTTACGGTTGTATAGCACTTGTTAACATCATTTTTTTTTTTATCATTAAAAATTGTTCGTTAAAGTAGGTTGAAAAACGTGTAAAGGTACGAGTAGTATTAACCAATACAACATGTAATATTACCTGTAGTTTTCACGCGCTAGAGTTGTACTGTTGTCGCTGCGGTTATAACAATGACGACTGTAGAGTTATTGTCGTTGAAGAGGTTATCTAATTTGTACAACTAATCTATTACAACAACGTCTCCTACAACATAAACGCGTACACATTAGCCATAATGTGTAGTTACGAAACCGATATATTATTCGATTTTCAATTGCGACACTTTGACGTTTTCGTAACAATACTATATAAACGTGTGTACGCCGAAAAATGGTTTTTTTTTCCGCGACTGTACAGACATTCAAAGTCCAAAGTTTTCCCTCGAGCCGGTTAAGGGATGAAAATACGTATCCGATTATTATGCGTATAGTACGCATACCCGCGGGCCCATTGCTACGGGCCAAACGGAACTGAAAGGATGAGAAAAAAAAATTGTTCATTTCCGTCGGGACGTCACGGCGGTGGGTAGGGCCGGTAGGGGCGGATGGTGGTTGGGTCGTTCAAGTGGTGGGTTTCGGGGAACTGAGCTGCGCGTTATACCGCGGACTATACCACTCTATACCTATGCGGTACCAAAGTGGTACAGAACCGTCTAATAACGGTTTTCGTTTCGTGTGTGTTTTGCGCAGGTGGCGGGGACCGATATCGGTGGCGCTGTACACGCCGGGCACCGACTTCGTGCCCACCCTGGCCTCGATCCGGTACCTGCGGCAGTGCGGCTCGCCGCTGATCGCCGAGTACGTGACGTTCCACCTGTACTTCGGGTCGGGTCACGTGCCCAAGTCGGTGCCGCACGCGGACCGCGACATCGACGCGCCCGTGGCCAACTGCTCGGCGCCGCCGCCGTGGACCAACTCGTCGGCGGTGTACAAGGGCCGCAAGAAGCTGCTGTACCCGGTGAACGTGGGCCGGAACGTGGCCCGCGAGTCGGCCACCACGCACTACGTGCTGCCGTCCGACATCGAGCTGTACCCCAGCCCGGGCGTCATCGACGGCTTCATGGACATGGTGCGCAGGCAGGACCCGCCGCTCCGGCGTCCCAAGCCGATGGTGTTCCCGTTACCGATATTCGAGCTCGCGTCCCACATGAAGCTGCCGGCCGACAAGAAGGAACTGGTGAGTACGCGCGTCCACGTATTTTCAGTTTATGCTCAAGTTGAAAGTTCCACGACCCATTATTCGATGTATTATATTCGTTTTCGCGTACACTACATTTTGCCACACGACATTCTGATCATCCTGTATACGAACGCTACGCGTCGGCGAAGGATCAACGGTGTATCCGCGATGACGATCGCCTTGTATTTTTGTTGTTGTTTAACTCCTTTTTAACAACGCGACGCCCCGGAGTACACATTCAATTAGTTTACCGCAGCATGGGCTGAATAATATTAAATACAATATTAGTGTTCAAATATTTCAAAGTTCAGGTAGTAAACATTAAGTATAAATAGGTACAATGTATAAATATAAAATAATATATATTCGAAAAAGAATAAAATGAGAAAATTAACTTATATAATTTTTATTGATTTAGAGTTTAAAAGCCTATTATAGCTCTTAAAGTTCAACTGTACGATTTAATCGAAGGAAAGACACCGTATGTATAATAAGCAAAGGCTGACGTTGACTATATTTTATAAACTGTGCGGCTGAGTTGATATTTATTACACTTACCCGCGGTTCGTTAGCTTACCATCCGATTGACTTGATGATTTGAATAGTTTTACCTCAAAGGTACCATATTTGCTGTATATAACCTTTATTATATACCTAACCTTTTTCAGTTGATTTGGACAAATAATTCGAACGAAATAAAACGAGCGCTTCATTGTTTTTATTTAAAAACACTTTAAATTATAATATACGTTTTGTACAATATGATTTATAATATGAATTTACCCCAATCATAATCGTACATAATATTACGGGTGCTTATAAAAATGAAATAAATTGTTTTCAGTCGTCAATAGTTTTCTCCGCGATAGCTTTAAACTTAAAGAGCTCAATTTTAAGTTTGTTAGCATCCATCTATATTTTTCATCAAATGTCACATACTCACATCCGTTATACATTGAAGTCGATTATATCGAATTATACTATTCGACGCGATTTGTTTTGATTTGAATCAGTCGGTTTAGCTTACGATATAACAACTATTCGTGTATATTACTGTTACTGAAAATCGTTCACAGCATACTATTACACTCGAAGCGCGGTAGTTGTAACAAAAAAAGCGCTACACTTTTTTCGAGGAAAGAAATCTTCTGTCTGTATAAATGGTGACGCTCATCTCTTGCAACGATTCTCGTACGGTATCGTCTTGCGATTTTTCAAAGCGCCGAAAAAATTGTCAGTGTTCGTTATTTGTCATCTGTCGCCCATTATAGCATTTCTTCCTGCGGCAGTTTGAATGTAATATCATACCCTAAATAGTGGTTTTCTACGTTTTGCGTGTTTCATATAGTTCCGTAAAGACACGACGACAAAAATAATAACAAACGAATTCGTAGAAAGCGGGTTTTCGTCAATACGTTTTTTTTGGGGGAAATAGAGGTTAGGTCTTAGAACAACCACAAGTGCATGTGTATACTACTGATAATTATTCTTATACTAGAAACTATCGAACCAACAAAGTAAATCTTTTACGACACACCCGAACGCCGATTATTCGGAGTATTTTTTTATTTATTTTTTTGAATTTCAGACAATGAACAAAAATTTCGACAACGACTTAAATCGATTTTTTTTCTTTCTATAAAGGCAATTCTGTTACACTGTATGACTACAAATATTCGTCCGAAAATCGTTTAAAATGCTTTAATAGCTGTGTATAGGTTATTATTATTTTTCTTTACATAACCGTTTATGGTTCTCAATGGGATTTTGAATCGTATAATCAGCGACAAAAATGTGTTTACCGTTCAATAAAAATCTCGTTAAAATAACTTGACTTTTTCTTAACATCTGCGGAACAATGAAACTATTCGCACTACCTCATCATAAATAATGTACATCGGCAGCGTACACACACACGGGTGGGAGGGGGTGTTTAACCCTCCCACTTGTTTTTCAAAAAAATTATGAAAATGGTTTGGTCAATAGTTAATTTTTAAAATGTATTGAGAAAAAAATAAAGACGATAATAAAAAAAAATTTTTAAAAATGAAAGATAAATTTATTTATTGTTTTGTTATTTGTTACCAATTAATTTCAATTATTGATCTCAGATTACTGGGTAGTAAATAGTAGTTAGGCTCAAATAATCGACGAATATTTAATATTTATAAATCCGTATGACTGTTTCATATCTGTATCTAAATGGCTGTTTATTTCAATTATCAAGCTATTGGACAGATGTGTTATATGATGTTAAATTTTCGGGTTCGTAAGTTTAGCTTTCATTTTAATTTTTCTGTAGAATTTTCTAAGTCACGAAAATGAAAACAATCAATGAATATTTTTTGACGAATACAAATAAAAAAGTCATACATGTGCTCTTCTGATAGAAAAAGAAAAATCGTAAATAGTATATTATAAAAGAAAAAAAAATTATAGTGGAGAGGAGAGTATTGCCACATAAAAATTGTCAATTATTCAAATTAAGCCATAAATTAATTTTTTCATGAGTGAAATAGCTTAATATCCGTCAGAACTTATGCTATATGACGGTGTATAATTTTTAAATTTATCCCCCCCCCATCCACCCTCCCTGAAAATATGTGTTTACGCCACCAATGTACATATAATACATATAATACACTAATATGATATTGATATTATACATACATAATACTATAATGCTATTATATCATACTATTATAGCGTATATATTATTGTCACTACATCAACACAAAAATGGAAAAGGGCAAAGAAATGTAATAGTTTTAAGAAATCGATATAATGAACAAAAATGTGTATATATTAGAAAATAGAAATGTCAAGGGGACAAATTTGTTACGTTTATTAGATATCGAAAATGTAATAATATTACGATGGATTTACATAAGAACATAACGACCTTGCATGTTGAAAATCATTTCTACTTATTTAAAACATTGTGCACTGTTGCAGTTGTAAAAATAACAATTATTGAGAGAAAGCAATAGTACGTACGCGGTCACATATTTTAAAGAACAGTCGTTGTGGCAATGTCGTCTAGCAACATGTCATAATATATTATATTGCGCGTTTTAATGTTTTAAGTCCGCTGCACGTGGACAACATAATATAATGGTACACAATGCGGTGCAGTGCAATTGCTCAGGTACAGGTAATCGATGGACCGCGAGGCCGGCAACTGATGTAGTAGTACCGACGTTAATAGAATAATATAATATAATAATCGTAGTCAATCATAATAATAATAATAGTTGTAGTAAACAATCAACGCTATATATACGTGTGTACGGTTTATCTGGAAACTATTGAAAAGGTTTCGTTTTGAAATGCCCGAGGAGCGGCGTCTTATACAGTCAAGATTCCGTATAGTTGCCAAGGTATAATAATAAACTAGTACTTGTTTTCGCGCGAGTCGGTTTAACGTAAATTAAAAATAACGCATGGACATAGATTTTATTATTCAAACCCGTGTAAATCGAGAACGCCGCGCTTGCGTGAACGTGTATAGAATACAAGTACCGCGCGAGCCACTGCGCTGCACAGTCGTATTTTAAATTCGACCATACCTTACTGTTGTAGGCCTTATACGTTCGGTACACCACACGTTCGTACTCCGCACCGCGACGGATAGAAAATTATATTATCGTGAAATAATTTTAAATTTTAACGCTGCGTTGACATCCGTTGCACCGCGATCTGCGATTTACTGCGATTTTTTCGCGAGTCGTCGAGATTTGATTAGCCACGCGCACAGTCCAATGCATACGAAGGGTGCGAAAATCGCGTAATAAAAACCCAAGTCATCGGTTTCGAGCATGATCATCATTCGAGTTCAAGTCGATCGCGACCCGCGACCTGCAGGTACACGTTTTCCGAATGAGAGGATATTATGGGAAAATTAACGATTTTCCAACAGCGTCCTAACGACGAGACAAACGACAGAACCACGACTCGGGTACGTGCGCCTACCACGGTACCGCGTGTTTAGATAAATGTAGTGACCGTGGATAGGCGTGGTGCGCGCAGGTACCCACACGGTAACAAATAACCGTATCCTTCGATGTACAATATCGTGTGTATAACGTACACCGCGCGCGGTATTGTGTAACGAGATTCAATAGAATCCTGTGCTGAAATGATATATCACACGTACGTGTGGCGTGCAACATCAACACCGACAACAATAATAACGATAATAATATATCGTAACGCGTGATATTGTACTACGCGTACATAAAATAAAGGACTGTGTCACACGATATGGCGTTGGTGCGAGGGCATTTTATTCGTTCAAACGTGTGAGCACCGGATTGCGAGAAAAAAAATAATCGGTTCACTCGCGGTTTCAGGTACGCGGCCTTAGGAATCGCGAGACGAATAATACTCGTCCGGCGTAAAGTCTGTCCAACGCGTGCGTTTACGAACGACCCGCAGCGCGTATTATTATATTATTGTGATTTATTAATGGATCGGGCGAGAGCGTTTTTGGCTCGTACATTCGTACACGCCGTCCGGCGACGGTTTAACAATGTATATAATCTATTGCGTTATTATATTTAGACCGATTGGTGAAACTCGTCGCGGGGCCTCCGCAGCAATAATAACAAGAACTTGACGTAAGTAACGACACGACGACGTACGTTATTGTTTTTATCGTATCATTATTTTCGACGTCGGGCGCGTTTCGCAGACGTACGAGTACGAGTACGTGCGCGTACGCGGTTTATAGTCGGACGAGCAAGTTTTCCACCGGCGAAACGCACATTATCGCGGGAGCAGGTCGGGCTTACGCGATTATATGGCCGGCCTTCGCACTACGCGTTCCGCAACTAAACTTGTCGTTATGTATACAAAACACGCATTTTTTCTACCCTCGCCACTCTCTCCCTCTCGCAATCTTTTTTTTCGAAAAAGACCGCATTAATAAAATTCCGAGGCCGATCGTAAAACTTAAGCGAGATCCCCACCCCCCCCCCCTCGCTGCGTCTATATATTTATACTCGAGTATATTATGTACATAATCAGCCGGGGTAAATACGCCCCGACTGCGCGCGGAAAAACTAATTTCGGTTTTACTGTCCTGCACGCGGCCGAGGCGGGCGGCGTGGTGATAATTCCTGTTGGTACTAAAATCGCCGCGGTTAATTTTATCCCGTGATTTTCCCCGCGTATAGTGTACGTCATAATATATCAATCGCAGCCGTTTCCCGCGAGATCTCCGCTCGTCAAAGTAATAGTGTTAATCGTCCGAAACAATTATTTACCGGGGGCAAAGTTCAAGCGCGGAAAAACGCACGCGCTGGACTCCGGCCGACACTGCACATAATGGTAATACGATATATTGTTTCACGGTCCGTCGCTGTTGGCGACCGACAGGATATCCAAGGAGCAGAGGAGACGGAAAACGAAAAACACCGTCCGGTAACGGTACGAGGTGGTTCGGACGCGGCAGTATTGTACACCATTATTATGTGCCCACTTCGCGTGCACGTGTATACATAACGGCATTGTATTATTTAGCGGGCAGGTAGCGCATCCGAGATCGTTATCGTGTCATCGACGTCGGCACGCGGATATTACGATCTCTGTCTCTATCTCCGGGCCGCAGCAGATATCGTACATAACATAACGACCGTTGTTACAATATTCACTGTGCGCGCAGACCAATGGAAATATTTTACACGAGCAAAGCGTTACAACAACGACGTTTTACAGCACCTCGATACGATACGATACGGGTTCGGAAAATAAGAAGCTATCCGCGCGCCGCGGCTGACGCGTTTCGGACGTGCAGTCCTCACTGCCGAACAGAGTCATAAACAATAACGAACCGTGCGCAGGCGGACCGCTCGGCGGTGTAAACGGACTCTAACATATTTTCGTAATAAATCACTCGTCTCGTTCCTGCAGTCGTTGTCCATTTTTTTTTCCACTAGCCGCATCCGGACAAGAATAGACCACACCACTGCCACTCGCGTACTACTATCAATTAACACATTCGTAAGTTCTTAAAGTGATCTACACACTCGCTTATGTGCGTGTGTATACTCAAAGTACACCAAAGTATAAAAATATTATAATAATATGTACACGTTCAGCAGCACCGTGGCGAATGTTGTCGATAATCGGTCGCCTTGAGATTCGTCGCGGGTCCAGTTATATAGGGAGACCACGACGATCGAGAGTAGATGACAAGTAATTTACTCATCATGCGCACTCGTTTCGAAATATTGTTATTTCCATTATGTTTGCGTCGCGTCCGATAATGCGACTACACAAATCATTCGTTCGACCAAGAGAAAAAATAAATCACTTCTCGAGACGACTTTTTTGCCCGTAACATGTAGTCGAACTGTGACCGCGCGCGGACGACGGATGCGTCCGAAGACTTCACGTCGAAATAAACTCGCGAACACGAGCTGACCACGAGCGGCGGCGATCGAACGGATGTTTTCGGATTGATAACGTTTCCACCGCTACAACATTCGAGTTCGTCAACCGTGACGTCACACAGTGTGATGCGAATGTCACGGGCTTACACGCGGTGGAGCACGAAAAACCTATGTAATCACCAGTCGGAAAACGGTCGTGAACGAGCGCGACAGGACGTCTATACGGACGAGAGTGCGTCTATGATTCCAGTAGACACTGTATCGATCGATCGTCCGCGCGGAGCCGACGACGGGGGTTCGCTGCAGTTTACGAACACTGCAGTGCGTTTCTCGCAAGAGCCGCTGCGGCACGTCGCCGAATCGCATGACTGCGTGGGTTTTTCGCTTTTACGCGACCGTCGCCGTTTACGCGGTTTTTTTACCCCCTCGCATCGATCATCGATATCGGATGTGCACGCCTGTACGCAACCTTCAGTGGTCTCGACCGACCCGGCGGTGAAATGGCGGTGCGGTACGTTTTCATGTAATGGTCTAACACGGTCAATGCCGACGGCGGGAGTAAAGAGCTTTCTCGTATATACGGTGTGTAAAAAACATAAAAAAAACACGATTGTTGTGTTTTCAAACCGTGCACACGGGACATTGATGTAGGTTAGGGTACTGCTTCTGGTACCTATTTGTCACCGCGGACAAACCCGATTCCAGAGGTCCCCATTATGAATTATGTTGTATACGCTCGTTGTATACCTCTAAACAAAAAACGAAACAATAATTATAACACAGCGTTCCGGCAATAGAGGAGAGTGGGTATACACGTAACTACTCGATTTTCACGTTTTTGCCATAGAAAACCACTGCGAAACCACACCATTTTTTTTTCTTTCTATTCCCGACGGTTCCCGAGGAGAAACGAAACAATCCGCTCCGACGCGTCGCTGTAAAACCGCGCATTCGCGTTTCATTCGACCACCGGACACACCGGACTTTTGAACGATTAAAAAAGAAATCTCCGCGCGTACGCGACCGCCGCAGTCGTTAATCTCGCACGAATACGTTGCCTATGCGCAACCCCCTTGTAACGACGGAGATCGCGGTCAAGTGTAGAAAAAAAAAACCCCCCGCAACGCCTAACAACAGCGTCATACAATGTCTACGAGGTAGGTGCTGCTGTTGACGTACATTCGCGGTACGGCCAAAAATCAGACGTATAAAATGTATTATTGCAACGCGTAGAGGTGAGGCGAGGTAACGTGCGCGCCTTCAAATAAATTGGATTCAGGCGTGCGTCCAGAAATCGTCGTACAACAGAGTTTCACAATCGACCAGAACCCAAAAGACTATGGATAAAAGAGCTAATTGTTTTTGTTGCCGGCGCGATTCGTCGTTTTCGCTAGTTGCTTTTTTCTCCTCTCCAACTCGGCCTTAAGCCGTCAGACGTTTCCGAAAACTCGCAAATCGTCATCGTCACGATATGGAGTGAAATCTGCAGCAGACCGCGATCAGGGACTGAAATACGATTTTCCGGCACGGGGCACGTTCACCCAATTATTTTTATTATTATTATTGTAGTTGCAACTTGCAGTGGTTACTAAAGTTATATCGTGTACGGGAGAATTGGACGTTTTAAAAACTATTCCAAGAGGCGAATCGCGAACACATAATACCATCATGGCACCGCTTCGAGCGGAGAAACGATTATATCCGAGTCGGGGAAAATGCGTCTTACGCGAAATATGTATCTGTGTGCGTGTGTTGTGTGTGTGTGCGTGTGTTGACAAACACTGCCGCCCCGCGTATATATGAAACAAATCCCAAGGTTATAGGACGTCGTAATCACATGTATAATGTGTACGTCGCCGTAATCATTACAATATTTTACGATTTGTTTCCCCTCGTCGGTCGACATCGCGCGATCGGTGTACTTTTTCACCGTGCGCATTATCATAATATTATATTAGACGTAGGTTAGGTTACCGCGTTGAGGCGGTACTCGGGTTGAGAAATTCCGGCGCGCACGTGTACGTCCTATAGTATATCCCACATATGTAATATTGTTATGTATACTATATTATAATACGTTTATATACATCCTTATAACGGAAATTATTATCTTCTTTCGACACACACACTCGGACTCTTGACATTCAAAACGATTACCTTGGCGTCCTACCACGACGTCCTATTATTAGTCGCTTCTCTCTCTCTCCCTCATCGTTCGGCGCTTATCCAAAAATACGGCTATAACTACACATAAACTAGCCGCGGGGCGGCCGCGCTACGAAATCATAATATAATATGCATAGTATAACTATTATTACAAGTTCGCGCCTTCCTCCCCGGGATAGTATTCAATAATAATAGTAATAATAATAATAATATTTGAAAAACACGCGTTTCCGGAACGTAATTGATTCTGTCGGAATAGTTACGGCCGCGATGCGAGACAGCGGCAATTATTATTATTACTATTATTGTTAGAGGCGGCCAGGAATCTAAAAGAAAATGGTCATTCCGTCTCTTGTAGGCCGTCGCGCGCGTACACGTAAATGATTTATTGATAAACGTATGTGTTATATATGTGTGTATGTATCTTTGTAATATCGTACGTGTACCTAGCTCCGTTTAGCCGAATCCCCGTGCTGCGGCGGTGTAGGCTCCAGGAGGAAACCCGTTTGTCCCCGTTCGTCAGATTCTCACAGCCCGACCGCGCGGAACGGAAAAACATAACGAGTTTCAGAAGAATTAACAACCGAGCAAAACACGGTTCTTAACTGCACGATATTTTTATACGATCGCAACTATTCGATATTATACTCGTACGTCGGCCCGGGCTTCGCCTGAAAACGAGATTTATATTTTACGTACGCGTATTATGCACATGCGTAATTACAATAATGTGTAGCGTCGGTAAATCGTTGTTCGTCGGACCGATAATAATCCGCGTAAACATTTTTATTTTATAACCCGTCACACGTACCCGCGGCATAGTCGCGTGTGGGTTAGGCGGCGCGGCGAGGTCGGCGGAACCCCCGGTTATCGTTTATCCGCTCGCCGTGTTATTGCTATGGATTTTATACAAACTCCTAACGAACGCGCGACAACAATATTATTATACCGAACCTGTAGACTATGGTGTTCGAGAGGGACGGAAAGAAACAAAAGCCGGTATAGAAGCTACGACCTATTGCGGTGGTATATATATATATATAGGTGTACACGGCAGCGGGCGTTAATAGTATGATAGTATCCGTCCCGGCGGATGTACCGTGAAAATATCATATCCTTAATCGAATTCTTTCGTCCTTTATCAAGATTAATCTATCCTTTGTAGCCGTATCGTGGAAATAAAAAATGACGTCAACGACCAGAAAACAAATAAATATACAACAACCGAATACGCATACAGATTTCTATCAGTATACTTTATTATTATTATTATTATTTGCCGACCTTCGACTGCACGCATAGTCTTCGTTGTGTCACATTCATACCGTGGCGTCGATTTATCCATAACGACGACGTCGACTTAGAAACGAGACGTAACCGTTTTTTTATCCGCTCCCCGACCGCATTGGCTTACAGGTTTTTGTCAAGATGACCGCGGCGGCGGTGCTATGAAAAATTGGTCGTAAACCGTCGGCGTGGCGCACAAGACGAAATCGAACGTGAAGAGAGAACAATTATTTTTAACACAGAACCCTCCGTCGGGATAATGAAATTTCAGTCTCGTAAACGTATAGCACTCTCGACTTCGTCCCCGTCGTCTTGTCAAAGTCTTCCGTGGTCTCGTCCGCGAGTTCGATAAATATCACAATACAATCCCACTGATTATACGCGTACAGGGTGGAACCCGTGTTACTACAAATAACGACGTCGGCGATAACATATATAGTGGAAATGTTCGTGTACACCGATTTCTATGTAGTGAAAACATTTTTTAATCGCCGTAATAATACATATATACGCCCTCACAAACGTAACTAGAAAGGAGTTGGCTTTGAGGGCTTTGCTACAATATTATTATACAGGGTGATCAAAATTTCATGTGACTACGGTTCGGTCGTATAATGTAAAAACAAAGGAAAATGTATCATACAGAGAGAACTTTTATGAAGTTCAATCTATAAGTTTAATTTTCGGTATTTTTCCGTAGGTTTGATATGAACGTTGTCTCATAAAATTCTGATCACCCTGCGTGCATAGTAATGACGTAATGTTTATAATAATCTAATTAAATCGCTCATATAGCCCAACTAGAATTAACCAACGACATTCGTAGACCTGCCTCCCCCCACCCGTCAAATATTTTTAAGACCTAGTCACGCCAGCGCGAGCGTTGTGTTACGTAATAATTGTATATCATGTACGCGCGAAAATTCACATTATTACACGTACTCGTATATATTATTTCAGTGCCGTTTCCGTAATATTTTTGTGATTTTCCACAGTTGACGATGCTGAAAAACGGTTCGGCCATCACGTTCCACAAAAAAGTGTGTCCCGACTGTCACACCGTGCCCAAGTTCAAGGAATGGGCCAGCGCTAAGCCCAAGCCCGGCGTGAGCGTGTTCCACACGGGCAAGAGGACCGGCTACCATCTGCACTGGGAGCCGATATTCATCGGCACGCACAACGACCCGTTGTACGACGAGAGACTGAGCTGGGAAGGGAAAATGGACAAAATGACTCAGGTAATGTGGTACAGCCAAACGAATACTGCACTGTTTACCGGGTGCTCGGATGGTACACAACCCAATGATATCCCGGAAAACTTGTGAAAATTGCTCGGATAAAAAATTCATTCGTGACCTTAAGACGGGTGAAAACTTGTGAAATTTGAACGATAAAGTTGCTTAGAAAAATAAACGCATTCTCGTGTGTATGGTACGCATTGCCGTAACTAATTATTTCAGTTTTTATTTTCAAATACTTTCTCGTAATAATTTATTTACATGATTAAAAATTAAAAACTAGTTAAACATCACTTTTAACGGCATTAAAATGTTACGTAGTTACGGATATTATAATATATTCAAGTGGGATGTTTTTCTCTTCTGATCGGTATAATAACGAATGCGCTACCTTAGTAAAAATAAAAAAATAAATAACTTGAAACTTTTACAATTAAATACTATTATGGAATTAAAATAATCATTTATTGTTGGAACGGTTTGACGCGTATCGTGTTCGTGTTTTAAACGCGAAAAACCACCTTTTATTATTGTCACCAAACTTAATTTTTTTTAAATCTCCTCTTTGAACCAATCACTATTAAAGCAAAACAAAATCGAAGTTATCGTTGACACGCCGCATTATAAATCAGATTTTACGATGAAAGCAGTATAATCTTAGCGATATCTCGTGCAGAGAGAGACGGTGAAAACGTCGATTTTAATCCTACCGAATCCAAGATCTAACTGTTGAGCATTACAATCGAACGACGCGAGTCCACTGCAGTTGGATATCACCTAACCGTGTTTAGTAAAACCCGATAACCGCAATGTAATCGCTTGGTCGTTCGTTACAACTGCAGGTGAACACTGTCGCATTGACGTAAGGATCTCGTCGGCTACTCGTCTTTGTCCATTAAAAATCGGAAAACCGGTTGCTTCGCCGTAATAATTCGATTTTTATTTTTATTACTCAAGACGCCTAGTGTTAATGGAGCGGAAAATCGTCAAAAAGCCTGTTCCATAGTCGCGGTTTCATTGCCCGTGCGGATATTAATATGTAATCGAACCGTTAATTTTTATTAATACGCTTGTAGCCTGTAGGAAGACTCGCGTGCGCGTAGATTTCTCCGAAAACAATCGAAATTTTGTTGAATATCTAGTTTCTCTAACATCACACCGGCAGCACATACCCACGCAACGTCCGTACATAATATTAATAATAATAATAAACACGTCGGTGCGTAATTACGTAAACTTTAATGAATAACGCGCACGCGTGCAGCGGCCAGCTAAGACAGCAAGTGATTTTCTCACTCCTATCAGTCCCGGTGTGCCGATACTATGGTAATAATGATAATAATCATATAATTACACATTGGACGTGAGCGATTTAAAAACCGTATTAAAATTACAGCGGTCCGTCTAAAACTCTAAACGGTCCGGCAAGGGTAACGAGTTCGCGGACAGAACCGGGTGATATAACGTTCAGGGCCGTCGTATTCACAGGCGCGCGCCACGTGATTTCGGTTTTCGTCTATAGTGGGCTATTTTTGTTTCCCAAATTAAACGACACATCGTCGATAACATCATTTTCCAACTGTGTACAATATGTGAACAGGATTCGGGAATGAAACAAGCTACCGAGTAGTACGGTTTACGTTAACGTCCGTGCGTGTGTAGACGTGACCGTGCTATTACAGGGACAGGACACTTATAGTGGCTGTTGTGCGGCTCCCGGACCATTGACTCTATCCTTGGTGGCGCATAAAAAATGACTATACTGTACCAAGATTGAGCAAATAAATAAATATCTGTCGTTGGTCATGTTGTAACATGAACAGAGGATGTAGAATAGAATATTTTCATTATTTTGCCGAAGAACATAATATAAACGACGATATTCGGTGACCGTAAAACACCATTTTTATAATATTTTCAATTTTCAACGTGTCTTATACAAATGTACGGAGATTATGCCGTTAGAAGCGAAAACGCAGAGTCGACCGAAATGTAAACGATATAACGATTTATGAAACAGGGGCAGAGTTTAAATTTAATACGATCGTGTGTCGCACAGGTATTTAAAATATTAAATATGTATAGGCAAAAAAAGATAGAAAATGAAAAACTTCACCGTGGTTAAACGAATTCGCTCACGCCGATTTCGTGCATACCCTAATACGTGTTTTCGTGTTTCTAATGGTTTGTTTTTTTTTCGCTGCAGGGTTACACGCTGTGCGTACTCGACTACGAGTTCCATATCCTGGACAACGCTTTCCTGACGCACAAGCCGGGCATCAAGACGCTGAAGAAGGACCCGGCCCGACAGGTGCTGGCGTCCAAGACGTTCAATCTCATCAAGAAAGTCATACTTCCCGAGCTCAAGGTCCTGTACGGCGTGAAAAAAGGATGCGCCGTGTAATACGCGCGGGGATACCCGCGGTCGCGCTCATGGCGCGCGTTAGGGACCACAGGTCAGTGTTTCGGCGACAATACGCCCACAATACGTTCCCAAAATAGATATCATCCGCACGGTCCGTGTAACACCCTCCCCCCCCGACATGTACTCTGGCAAAACGTCACGCCGGAAGTCACACTCGTCGTCGTCGAGTATCCACGCCTTACAAGGATACATTGGACTGCACAACGAAAACGGGTAAAATGTACCTATAACAACGGTTTGGTTGTCGTGTAGTCAAATCGTAGTGAAAATCGTAGTATCAAATATCAACCGATTCTGCTTTTTAAGATATTTATACGTAACGTTAACAACGATTTCGACTGTGCATTTTTCTATAACAACCAAATCGTTGTCACGGAAACGGTGCATTTTAATCGGTGGTACTTTTCACTCGACAATAATTGTGACATCCGGCCGACGTTTCGGACAAAATTCGCAAAACACCCCGGCTATAAGTCGTATAAAAATTAATATCAGTACTTTTCCGTAGACACATCCGCTTCCGATCTCCACCTCGGAACTCTAACCCATGCCCCTGTACTCTTTCCCGTGTACGCGTACGATTGGATGCTCAAAACTTTAAGTACGTACTTAAGGATTTGAGAACCCCATCCTTCTGATTTTTATTTCATAATACATTTTTGATAATTTTTCGACATTGCGTTTACGGACGACTCTTTTAATGCGTGAACCGTGAACGTTCGAAATTCACGGGGTGTTGTTTCACTCTTGTCGGACATTTTCAACTCGTATTATTCGAAAGTAATATTTTTACCTATTTCTCCCGGTATCTCGTGTAAAGTTTCCGTTGAAAATAAAACACGGATTACTCGCGTGTGTTTTTCCTGCTGGGCATGACCTGATTCGCGTTGTACAACAAACAGCCACGTGCGGTTTATACGCATTTTATTCCCCAATGGTTATGTTTTATTTGACCGTGTGTTTTTATATTTTAATTTGACGGTTTTTTTTTTTTTTTTCATTTCAGATAGACTCTTCGACTGATAGATTAAAATATGTATACGCTTTCTTCCCCCGGATGTCGGCCAACACGTTATCACGCTGCGGCTATGTGTACCGAGCCTGGGACAAGGACGTTATTTCCGACTACGGCATATCATATTATTATTATTATTATTATTATACGCGTCGTCTTTATCTCTCGTGTCAGTTATATTATATATTATTATGTATATTTTTTTTTTCATCACTCCGTCGCCTCTCAGAGTGAGGCTAGCGATACATGTGTGTATGTTTGTGTGTGTGTGTGTGTGCGTTCTCGTCGAGAATTGAAAAAAAAATGTATTTTTTTTTAACGCCTGTACAAAATAGATGCCAATTTTTAGTTTTATACGTGTACATTCGAAGCCTTCAATCAAACGGAATTATTATACCCTTATACTATACCTACCTTTATAAGCACATTATATTCGACACGCTAAAGCTCTCTGCATAATGTTTATGATTTTTCACTTAACCACGTCTTCTACGTTGATTTATCAGATATTCAATAATCTCTCTCTGTCACACGCGCCTTATTTATTTTATAGTTATAATATTTTTTTTTTTTTTGGTATTTGGGATATTTTCAATGGGACAAAAAGGATCGCCTCCAATTGCAAACGTTTGGACAATTTTCTTTGACATTTTTACCATCGAACAGACCGTTCACCCTTCGCCCTTCTCCCTTGCACGCCCACTTTATATTCATTAGAGCCCTATTTTTCGAGTCAATTTTTGAGTACCATAACGTTCATGCTATTCGATGCGATCAAAAATAATGTTTTAAGCCCTCCTTGTATACGATAATCATTATTATTATTATTATTATTATTATTAGGTAGTTTGTGATGTATTATTTATGCCATTATATAAAGTTATAATTTGCCAATCGATCGCCGATCAATTATTATATGCATGCGTATGTTGATGTCAAACAAATATACGTAGGCGTGTATTAAGTTAACCTAATTAGCGTATAAGAGAAGGACGTACGATGATATAGCTTTTAAATATTATACACGAATAAACGATATATAAAGTCATTATATTATTATTATTTAATTATTATTAATATTATTATTATTATTATTATTATTATTACAATCGTTAATGTCAGATCAAATTATGATTATATATATATATATATATTATACATGATTGTAAAGATTGTTCGCAAAAAAAAAAAAATATAACACGACGATACAAAAAAAAATAAATAAACATGATATACGTTTTATTGTGATCTTTAGTTTTTAAGCTTTGTACATTGTACCGTTTTTATAGACATAATAGATACTCAGTAGGGGTATGTACAGACCACGGAACAACGCGAATGTAATGTTATTACGGAACCACGTGATCGTATAATATGTATTACGTGTACAATCGTAGGTGTTTGAGATTTGTTCATAATACTGTTCGTGCGCCTGCGCGTACGCCGTTTGGAAAAGTGCTACTTACTTATTGTATCAGCTCGTTAGCATCATATACCAGGGGTGGTGGGCCACCAAGCTTAACTTTGAGAGCCGCAAACGCATAAAGCTAACTCGAGGCGAGCCACTTGGTAAAGCGATGTGCACAAAATGAAGACACGTTTTTCATTTTAAATCAAACGGAGGAACGTTTATTTTTTACACTACGCAAAAAAAAAAACGATTGTTATCGACATCATCGTGGTCTTACTTGTGAGAATAAAATGCTAAACGGAATTTTATGTTTATCGGTTTTAGTCTGAATTCGATTGAAGCGCCTCGTTGTGGCCACCCCTGTTATATACCGTTTGGAACGCGTGTACTGCGGTGTTAATTCACATCCAGGGCCGTCCTTAGGGGGGGGGGCGAGCAGGGCCCAAGCCCTGGGCCTCGTGCTTTTCGCTTAAATTTGAGGCCTCGCGTTTGAAAAAAGGAGTAAAATTGCTTTTATTTTCTGATTTGTTGAGTTCTGATAGTGTCTGAGGTACCTACCAAATTGTTTGTGTGATAAGAATTATTAATGTCATTATAATATGTTTATAGATAGATGATTCAATATCTAAAAGGTGTTTAAAGTATTTTCGTCCTGGGCCTCGCAAATCCTAAGGACGGCCCTGTTTACATCCATATGTATATCACATATGTGTTCAATATTTTTGTACAGACAGCGCGGAATACTGTTTACGGCTCAAGTCGAAAACGTTCGATTTAAATAGCTCGCCCGCGATAATCGACCGCCAACGTTTGTGCGCGTGCACGCGGACGTGATGTTTTAAGCTTATTCCAAAAGTAATAAAGATGTGTTCGTGTTGTTGCGTAACCGTGGTTATGGTTCTTTTCTCGGCGCAACCACCTACGCACGTTCTATTACGTCCAGGGCTCGGAAGTTCTGGCGAATGCATTTTTATGTTTTTATTGGTTCGTCCTAGAACGTCCGAAGTAAGAGACAAATAATATGTTTCGTACTCGTCTGATGTCGTACACGATATTTCATTTTGCCGTTTTCGGCATTTCTACCGTCTATATTGCTATTTTGCTAGACTTACGGTTTTCAGTGATATTTTTGGGTAAATTTTCGCATAATATAGGATACAATCACATTTTGTTGAAAATAATGATGTAACTTGGTTATATCATTAAAAATATTCAAAGTATTGGAAATATGAATAGGCCTCAGCGAATAATATTCCATGTTTGACTTTATAATTCAACCAGTTTAGCCAGTCGCCGAGCCGTTAATGAGCCTAAGTATTTTATAAAATTGTATAATTAGTAAATGTAATCATTGATTACCTTTAGTTTTTCTCATAATTAATTTATAATTATAATGTTTTCGAGTTAAACGCATATCTTTTGATTTTTCGTGCTATTTTTAGCGCATATTTTGTAGTTTTAAACTGCATATTTAAGAGCTAAAAACTAACATTTTTAGTGTTACAACTTCCGAGCCCTGATTATGCCACTGTTGCTACATAGCTTCCCGTTGACAAATCACGTACAGGGTGTCCCACCGGCACTTACACGGAACTCTCGCGTTAATAGAGATAGTCAAATTCTGTTTGGTAAATATAAGTGTTCCATCACGAAGAAGATAAGAAATTAACTTTTTTGATTATTTTTCTAGTTTACAAATTAATCGACTGTCGTATACCATTTTACTATGTTGTTTTTGTAGAATTTGAAAACCATTGTTTTATCCTGACATGCTGACGGCGTTCATTCTTAATTCCATACACTTCATGATTTATAACACTTCTTTTGGAATTGTGTATACATGTAAAAAAAAAAAATGTGAACGAATGGGAAAACGAATTTCACGATACAATACTATTTTTCTGTAATTTAAAAATGTGGAAACAAGGCGTATTTGTACCGCCGACGTGTGTCCGAGATGTATACGAGCAGCCATACGAAAATAATAAATACATTTTTTTTTTCCTCAACTTAATATAAATTTAATCTTGGCCCTTTGGCCGTACGAGTTGCATAAAAAAAAACAAACAACGGAATTCGATTATCTTTATTAGCGCAGGATATGTCGCAATTATTAGTAGATTGAACTCGTCCGGGGCACCGCGCACTGCCTATGCGTGTACGAACGTTTAATCTACGTTAGTCTCGCACAACATCAAATCGTTCGGTTTTTTTTTCAATTTCTCCACCGAAAGACCGAACGAGTGCTTATAACCAGTCGCGTTTACATTATGAATATCTTGCAGACGGTCTTAAGGTCTTCGGGGGCCACGGTTAGGTTTGGCTACAACAATGACGTCGCTTTCGATTCGAATCAGTTGTTGCCTTTACGTGTGTATCGAAGGATAGGGACCGAAACTATGCTGCGAAAAATTAAAATATTCGTTTTCTTACAGTTCCGAGGAGGGTTTGAACCCCCCCCCCCCCCCAAAAAAAAAAACGACTCCCTCGCAGACGCGCCCGATTTCAACAATGTAACTGTACAATATCGTGCACTGCAGAATTCACGTCACACATTTTATCGCGTAAATTCGGTTCAACAATTATTTTCGACCGTTTTATTATAATATTACGGTTCAGCGGCTCTCGGCTTTTCGATGTCCGTGACATTTTGTCGTGTTATTGCGTTGCGCTGTGCGCGCACAATATGTTGGGAAACAAATGCCAATTTTCATTTTTTTTTTTTTTTCCGAAAGTGTAACGCGATGTCGACCGGTAGATTGGAAGTAACAGTACACCCGCGTTTTCACGAAATCGATAGCGGATGAGTCCGGAAAATAATTTCAAACGACCGATCGCGCCATTAATTTAACATGTTGTTTGGCAAGTATTATAGAATTTTATCGATATTTTTATATGTAATACAAATTCGCAATCGTAACGGTGAATATTTGAAATTCAAACACTGCGATAACGCACTCTTAAGCGTAAAAGAACTCGATTGTGCTCCGTGAAATATGTGTTGTCCTTTGAGAATTTTCCTTCTCAATTGTAAAGGCTTATAAGTACCGACAAGAAAATTAAATTGTTGGCTTGGTTGAAAATTGTTTCAGGATTAGAACTGACAAATATATACACTAAAATATTACACTTTTTATAAATATTATTTTTAACCAAAGATCTATTTCCGACTTTGAATTCTATTATCTCATGAAGTTGTATGGCTTTGGATTTATCTAGACCAACTTTGGCTCAAATGAAGTCTATTCATTTTGCTGTTTGGGAAAACTTCAATGGCATCGTGTATTAGAAATTTCGTTAAAAGGACTACACCTATATTTCATGGAGCGCAACCGTGTTTCGTTTTTTGCTGGTAAAAAAGTAAAACGGACGCAATCGTGTTACACCCGTAATGAGGGACAGTCTACAGGAGTACATACGAGAGGTCACAGACGCTTTCAACGCAGTTAAGTGTGTACATATAGACTATAGTGTGCAGAGGGGTGAGTCATTTGAACCGTAGCTTATACAGCGTGCTCGGGTAGAAGCGAATGACCCACACGGAGTCGGTTGAGATGAACTGCAATTCAGTAGATCTTGGTAAATCTAGGTTGTAGAACCAAGTTATTTTATTGGAAACATCGGGAACAATAGTCCACATTTGTACCTTAAACAAACTTAATGTACTATGGTAATCACCATATGACAATAGTCTCCCTTTCGTTTCCAGGGCGGTATTAGTAATAAGACTACTATATACGTACTCTGGCTGATTTACGGCCAACGTGACGAAAGGAAGCGAAACACTATCGGCCCCGTCTGCCACGTGTGCGGACTCCGACTTCGACCGGTCACCGCAAGCTGGTGTAGTAACGAGCATTCGATCGGCCCACCCGTGTCTAGAGTAAACAACCGTTTTTGTTGTTGTTATGACTATGTACTATTGTTAACGTTGTCCCCTCACGTTTTCGGAAAAAAAAAAAACCCGTAATAGAATATACGGCTGAAATGTTTGACACCTGAACGAATTCTCGTCGCAGTCTCCTTGACCAACAGTCAACACGAGCGAATTCGGGCTTTAGTAATCTTCCTCGTAATAACGTTGTCGAGGCAACGCGATTGCTTGTACACAGTACAAAAAAGATAATCTTACCTCGATTCGTTTTGTGAATTACATAAACGATTGGTTAAACCTTAAAGTTATTGCACTTAAAGAACTTTTATTCTGTAGCATTGGACTCGGGAATCACACTAGGCAACATTTACTACGGCCTATAGTTGTCCCGGGCCGTATTTAATATTAATATATTGTTTACCTAATGTAATTTTGTCAGAAAAATCTAGGTCTACATTTTAACTCTTAGTAACTCTTGCAGATCGTAGAATAAATGCTGACTTATCATTCCTTTCCAAAATATTAAATAACTCAATCGATTGTCCTGCGCTCCTTTCGCAAATACATTTCAAAGTCCCTCCTCGGCATATACTAGAAACACACCTCTCTTCCATGTTCCTTTTTCCTCATCAAATTATTTAATTAACCCTTCTATGTATCGTTTTATGCGTCTTGCAAATTAAGTCCCCACCTTTACGTGCATTAATGGACAATGGTTGTGCTCAGTGAATCTGTTTTATACGTCTTCGCGTGGCGTTTACGACTATACACACCGTCACATGGAACTAAATGATATTGTAATTAATAGAAAATTAAAACATCATTAAGGTATCGACGAACTTATCAGTTATTACCAGACGAGTGTGCGTGATGGTCAGACTCGGAAAGCTTTGCAACACAACAGCTTGTAATTAGTTTTTTCAAAGTATTTTTCATTTTTCATTCAGAAAATGAGGACCGATGACCCGATGAAGCTCGTGCGGTCACATGCGCTTTCAGCCATAAATATCCAACAATACAGAAACTTGGTGGAGAAACGAAGTGAAATAATTTACAATTGGTGGGCCGCGCTTTAATCTAACTGTATACATTAAAACTTATTTTATAATAATTGATCATCGAATCAAATAAAAAAAAACTATAGAAACTCTGTAGTTTTAACTTTTAAATATATACTTACCGATCCAAAAGAAGCCCGTGCCCTTTAAGTTTATTTCATAACAAATGATGATGAATATGTTGTACGAGAAACTTTAAGCACCAATGTTCAAAACCCAATTATAATACAAATCCTAGAGCCGTCAATGAAATAATTGTGTTAGTTCGCTTACCATTTATTCCTTGTCCGTTGCGTTGATTATTTCGACGAAATACGCGTTGAAATCGCAGTAGGTACGGCGGAAAATGTTTATTTTTTTATTTGTACTTTAAATAATACTTTAATTTTAGTAATAATAAAAGTTGTTCTGTGCATATAGAACAATGTATACATTGTACATTTCATAATTGCATATAGTTGCGTGCTACGGCGTATTGTGCTTATAACGATGAAAAGTTTAAATATCTATTAGAATACAATATACGGGAACGGGTTTCCGGTAAAATATTTGAATTCCGGAAAGAAAAAAAAACACTTGAGCAATGAGCGATGGGTCTTAATTTTTTTTAAGCTTCAGGCGGTAATCGCCAGTCGGGCTTCGATGTCCACGCGGGAAACGTTGGGTGTTCTGACACTATTTCTACAGGCAGAGCACCGATTTGATCACGACCTGATAACCATACTATTGTCAACGAACATTTTCCAATGCATTGCGCTTCATGCGTCCGAGGTGTAAAGCAACAACGTTTTCCGCTGATTTACTCGGCAACACTTCATAATCATATTCGTTGTGTTGTTATAATAATATTGTTATCACGTGTGTCCGTAAACAAAATACACTTTTGTCCATGCGCAGCGCCTGGAACGATATTAAAACGTGAAATAACTGCAATAGTAATAACTAATAGCATTGATTTTAGAATAAAATTTTATTCTAAAATCAATGGTAATAGTAACATTGATAATATTGCGGGCGCGCCGCCACGGAGGCACGAGAAGTAGGCCACCTAACGTGCACTCCCGCCACGGTCGTACGGCGAAATTGTTTACGAGTCATTCGGCGAGCCCCCGTCCTAGCGCGCGACCACGACGGAATTGAACTAACTACTATCGTTGCGGTATTTTACCACAATTTTGTTTGCGGAGGTTTTAGTTTTTCCCGAATCCATCTCTCTCTCTCTCTCTCTCTCTCTCTAATAAAACGACCGGATAAAATCTTTTCGTCATCCGATCGATGAAATTTCAACGCGGCACGCAAACGTCACGTCGTCGCACCACAGTGGCAAAATAATTTAGTGAGTATATTCTACAACCCCCTCAAATGCAAATAAAATTTCAATGCCGTGTAAGATAAGCTCTTATTGATTTGATGTGTGATATTGGTAATCTATTTGCACAGGGTGCTATTTGTTACACAAAAAATGATGTAACAATATCGTAACATTAAGTTCAAAACTTTGAAAAAGTTTCAACTTCGTATTCAAAAACACAATGTAAGATCCATTCAAAAATGTAATCCGTAGATCGCATATGTGATTGCTGTTAAATAATGAGTATACAATTTGAAAAGAAATTCATACCAAACACTTCAATAACACCTTATTTATGAAATTATTTTATATACAGAGTGTTCCACCGGCATTTACACAGAGTGATATCTCCCGAGTTAATACAGATAATTCAATTCTATATTTTTTTTTATAAGCAACTCTGGGAAGAGGCGATTTCGTCGACAAGTTTGACATTTTGGTAAACATTAGTGTATTATAAAAAATTTAAAAAATAGACTTTTTTTCACACATCGAAGATGCCTTTTTTATAGGACTTATTTTCCTGAAAATGTTGACGGTTCAACTTTCATTTTTGATTTACTTCTTTATTTTTATCTATTTTTCTAGCTCACAAGAAAATAGTGTATTCTTTATACAATTTTAAATAATAATAACACTATCAGCAAACCTCATCGGAAAAGGTGATAGTAATTTGTATTATTTCTTTGTAAGCTAAAAAATTACTGAAAATGATGAATCCAAACTGAAAGTTGAACCATCAACATTTTCAGAAAAATAAGGCCTATAAAATGGCAATCTCCGAATTTCACAAAAGTTATAAAATAAAAAGTTAGTTTTAACTTCTTTAATAATACACTTATATCTACAATACTCTGGTCAGAATAATTACCTTTGTCCAGGGATGCTCATAGAAAACAGAATTTGATTATCTCTATTAACACGGGAGATATCGCTCTGTGTAGACACCCTGCATACTCGTATACAAAAATCAAATACCACTCACTGACTCAAATTCATCGTTAAATCTCAAAATGACGAAATACATGAGCTTGACTGAATTTGACGTAGTGGTTCTTCTAATACTCTTGATGTTTAGCGATAAGTAGTGATGTAAAAAAAATGTTGAACCTTGTCAAGACTGTTCCGTGCAAAGCCGGATTATTCAGCGTACAGCCAAAACTACCATACTGATTCATTTAAAATGTTGATGGAATGTACTGATTGTGTACTATGTATACGAGTACAACGAAAGGATTTTTTGAAAATCATATTTTTAAGAGTCCAAGCAGTTTTGGATTCATGGGTTAGATGCCTAGATGTATAGGTACATTTATAGGTATTTGCACTTTTTGGTGAAAATCACTTTTTAAGAAGTATTTTATTCCGTTTGATTTGTTGATTAAGGTAGGTTAATTAAAATTTGATGATAGCAAATAAGAATAGATCATTAGTTTTTTTACATCGATTTTGTAATCGTTGCTCGAATATAAAATAATAAAATATCTCCCGGGTTATACATCTTGTTAGAGCATTATAAAAATGTACGCTTTATAAATGATATCCTGATTGGCAGATGTAAATATTATCTTTATTTCTGTGGATTACGTGATTCAAATATAATATAAACTCTTCTTTAAGCCGCGACTGGTGATGACGATAATAATATGTGCTTTAATACGATAACCGTCTGGTATAGTGTCAAGTGGTTATTATTTCGCATCCCCCCGACGTCCAGATAAATTCCCTGTTCGCTCACCCCATGCAACGGCCGTTTCTGCGCCGGACGTTATACACATTATCTCGGATTACTATTGTCGTTCGAAAACGGAACAAAAAAATTACCCTACACGCGGAACGGACGCGGCGAATACTATCACCTATAACACGTCCAGTCCGTTTACATAATATATACCATAACGATTGTCGTGTGATTAATGCTGGTCGCGATCAGTCGCTAAAAAGTTGCTAAATTTTGGTACCGATTTCGGGTGTATCCCACCGAGTCGGAGGGCTAACTTCGCAGACGCGTGATGCGCGCGTAATTTATTGTAAGTTTTTGTTTTCTTTTCCAGTCGACTTTCAGCCGCAGCTACACACGCCTACACGACGTTTGAGTTAACGGAATACCGTCCCCACGCACCCGTCCAAGAGCACCGGGATCCGTCTGGATCTACAACGGAACGACCGATATAACATTACGATATTTTTCAGCGAAAAAAAAAATTAAAAACATATAAATGCAACATTTCCGTGACGGATTCCTGATTTCTATAATGACGCAAGCCCGGCGATCGCACGTGTCGGCTGTGAAACCACTTATAATTCTCAAACGCAGAAACATCATTGTGTCATAATATCAGCTTCTTGCTCAGCCCGGTGAGCTTGGGCTCAAATTATTTTTAGTAAATTTCTGTTTGTAAATGTCGCTTATTGTACCGAAATGTGTAAATAAAAATCACTCGTTACCAAATGGTCAGAGGAACACTGCGACAGCACTTGCGCGATCAAAAGCTTTAACTGTGGGGTCGTTTTGAGGCGTACCCCGTAACGCTCAGCTCCTTTTATTTTATATCAGTGGATATAGTAAACAAGTGAATGACCAAAAATAGTGTTAAAAAGAAACTTTATCTGTGACGTAACGTTTTTTAACTTTTCCGATTGCCCGGGTCGATGACGTCAGATTATATTAAAATATTTAATAGAGAATGTTATAAATTGATTATTTAAAATGTATTTGTGCTTTTAACTCTTCGATACTTTATACTGATAGAGAGTGTCACTGTTTTATTATTAGAATCTGATTATTTACATTTTGGGGAACTTCAAGAGTTTATTCATTTTTTTTTTTTTTAGAACGAGGACGTGTCAGTGTAACCATGGATGAGTCGTATATACTATATACTGCGTATATAAACGTCATATAAACATATATATAACGTCGATATGTCAACTATATTTTATCGATTGAGGCTTACGCGTATATCTTGATTTTGCAGTGCCGGACCTCAATTGCGAAATCTGAAAAAAATAAAAAATAATCTTCATACATGAATATTATAAGCGCACACGTATGGCAAGAGATTAGATAAAATATTTTTGATGTGCTTGCATATTAATCTGTAGCAGATATTACACAATTTTTCATTCGTTACATTGCTGATCGACGATCAATAAGAATTTTCTCCGCGTGAAAAATAATTTGTGTACACTCGTATGAAGATAACTTCATGGTGACCGATGCGTGTATTAGAGACTGATGAACGAAATATTAGACTGAACGATTGATGGTCGATAAAAACATTGCAATTTTTTTCCCCCCGTTGAAATCAAAACAGTGCAATTCGATCCAGGGTTTTCCGTTTTTATACAACTCTAGTATAAAACTGCAATATTTTCCATTTTCAACCGTAACTAATCTGTTTTATTTTAACATGGTAAATTAATTACACCATTGATTTGTTCGTCTTAATCTATAGCCATATTTAGTAGTAAACGTATAATAATTTATTTTAATACATAACATATTACAATAATTATTTCACCTTGTAACGCGAGTAGGAATATATACGTGAATATTAGCTGTCATTAAACTAGAAAACTTCTTTGATGATAAATAACGTGTTTAATAATGATGATATCTGCATGTCCATCCATTTATAACTTAACCCGCGTGCTAGTATAACTTGTAATTATCTTAAATAATATTTTCATTCAAACGTTTTATATACAAACTTTTGCCCTTAACACTCGAGATTTTATGTTTTTTATACTATACTCAATACTCGAATCGGAAGGAGAAAGCTCTTATTAATAATACATTAAATAAGTACATTAAATATTTTAAATTTTTTGAGTGCCCCTATATGTTAGTTATTTTATTTGGAACGAAGAAATGATACATTATCGTTTTTGCAAAACATTAAATCAAGATAATTGTACATTATTTTATCATTTGTTTTTAATTAAAAATATTTTTCATTTTTAATTGTATAAATGTTATATTGCAATCATTAATTCTATCAATGTTTTCATTATAGTTTTATTTAATCTTTTGAATTTTAATTTTAGAAATATAAACAAAATGAAAACAAAAATTACAAGTGGATAGTATAATGGAGAGTGCGCGAAATAATGGTATAATGTGTTGAATAAAAATATATTTGTACGTTAATTTGATTTTTCTTGACAACATTTTAAAACCTGAAAGTGCAGTACAACTTCATTCATATTCTATTCCAAAAACTGTATGGTTTCAAAAAATGATTATTTACGTATTTTCAAGTAAGTATAGGTTAAGTATTTGTTAACACTTTTTAATTTATTTTTCGATATATTATATTCTTAACAAATCGTATGTTTTATGTTACGTAATCTTGTTTCAAGAACATACAGTGATTCATGTACTACGATTCGAGGTGCAGTAATGTAAAAATGAATTATTCTTTGTGTATTAAATCGACATTCATCGAGAGTAGTTTATAAATTCGACGATTTGTATAATATCGTTTTGTAATGTATGTATACAAATAGTACGACGAACACGGCCGCGTATTGTTCGTAGGGATCGCAGCACAAGGGTTCGAAGCTCGTATCTTTCGCGCACTCTCAACCCCCGTGTACGATCACCGCAAGTATTTTGGCAGAGAAACGAAACGACGCAGCGCACCACCACCACTCGCGTTCTCTGCGGTCCACTCAACTTTCATCTATCACACAGGATTTTCTTTTCACTAGTCACGTGTATAGTTACTTATATTGCAGTCGCTAAAAAAAACTCAATTAAGAAAAAAAAAACGAACTCCGTGTACACAAACACGATTCGCTATGTTTCCAAAAGAACCCCGATCAAAATGTGCCTAATGGTTGAGTCGTGGTGTAAATAAGTGAATAATATTTAATACGCATCGGACGATAAATCATCAATAGGTTACGATTTAAATCGTAAGCTGCTTAACATTTTTTTAAAGCTACGCTGAGTGTACAGTTTCATTTTATAAATCAGTGTCATAATATGTACAGTATAGTAACGCGTCAAAATATCAAATAAAATGTAATAATATACGTACGCTGATGTTCGAGTATTGTACACCGCTCGTATTTTACACGTGACTATACAATAAATTAACTGCCAGCTCATTAATCAAATTATCGGTGCTATAGTATAAAATTAAGTTAGTACATTTTAAAAGAAAAAATATGAATATTCAAAAGGATAACCCGTATTTATAAGGGTGTAATCGTAAAAGAATGCTTAATTAATTGCGACAGTCATTAAGGTCATGGAACTAAAAATAAATTGCGAAAAGCAAAAATAAAAAATAAAAAAATACGTATAATATATAGATATATTATACAGCTAGCTGCCTTTCCAGAAAAATACGTTTATTTTGTAAGTCTTTAAAAATAATAAAATGGTTGTTTCTGTACCTTTACGTTGCACAAACAAAAACGTTATTTTATGCGATTTTGTTTTCACGATACAGAAAAAATATATTCATACATTTAGTTTTGGTAAACATAATAGCATCATTATTAACTTCCTCTGCCAACAGTTTTATCTAAAAGAAAATTACAGTATAATTGGATTATAATTATACAAGAAGAATAATTATTAGTATGTATAGGCTTTGAAAATATAAAATATATTTATAGCCATCTCGGAAGATTTAAACTCGGTTAAACGGAAAACATATTTAAAATAAAAAAACAACATTGAGATAAATCCTTACGAAACGTATGATTTACATGTGTACAAATTGATCTTAGCCCTTGATATTCAACAATAATAAATACATTGTAGTCTTTACCATAGTTTTGAACATTAGTTCAGTTTCTCGCGATCATTGGAGTAGTATAATAATTATTTAGGGCAATGAGTTTAAACGATTTGTTCATCAATGACACATTTCTCGGCATTTCAACTTGATACAAAATTATATAATCGATCGATACCGACCACGAGATCCATCATTGAAGATGTAACGATAATGTCTGTCCCACGTCCGTTAAAGAAAACATGTAAACCTTGTACAACCTGCCATACACTATTTACATTACTCATCATCAACGTACTGGGTATGTAACTCCTCTTATTAATTTGCTGTTATACATTGGTGTCACGACTCAAAAAAAAAAAAAATCGATTAAGTTAGAATCGAACATTGAAAGACGTAAAAAAAAAGTGTCAAGTTCAAAACCCGATAACGCCCCAAAATCCAATCAAAACCTTGTAATCCATAAACATTAGTACACTCTTGATTTTATTTTATTTTTTATTATTTATCGTAAAAATCATAAATTTTAACTTCATTTCAGTATTGATCGTTTTTATTTAATTTTAGTTTTTGATTTATCGTCTTATTTTTATACCTATACGCATGTTTTTTTCCGTTTTTCTGCGCAGTAAATTTTTTTTTTCGTTTCTTGACAAAATCGTTTTTATTTTTTTATTTCGACTGTTAGTGTTTATCAATAATTTACCTGTTGGCTGTTACACGATTTGACTACGTAGAAAGATCAATAATGAATCAAACTGTCGCCTTGTAAAATAAAATGTTCTACTTTAAACGAGCATTGTGAGTTTAGGTAATAATCAGAAGTAATCATCAAGTTATCATCCTAGTTTGAATTAAATTAGTATAAAAAAAAAAAAACATCAGCCGCTGTACAATAATAATTTAATTTTTTTTTTAATTTTTTCATCCTCCACGTGGTCTCTCGTCACCGCCTTCTAAGAGCTGCGGATCACATCGAAAATACTGCAATCGGCGCATTAGATTTCATGAATCGATTGAAACACTTCCTAGGTGTAATTGTTATTATCACACGCTTCATTATTCGTCCGATACTACGAGAACAATAAATAATTAATGAACAATACCTACTGTGGTACGACCTACGGGACCTACGCAGCTCATTGAAGTTTGAGTACTCGAATGGATAGCAATAATATTGTACATGATATTACCATCATTATATTATATGGTACTTGAATCGATTCACACCTTACCAGTACGACGTTCGTTTCCAGACCTAATTAGTATTATTAATCATCGCACCTCCGTGGCGGCGCTTTCGAACCATCGCGATGTCTCGCGTCGCCATTGAAGTTGTTTATACGAGTAGTTTTCACACGTCAAGCTTTACGTCCGGCATTCTTATTTACGTGCAGCGTTCCAACGAAAGAATAAACGGTAATGCTTATGTTAAGAAAGACCAAAAATGTGCCCTGGTGCACCAGACACTCATATATACCGGGGGTGGCCAAATTGCGACTCGCTTCTTATTATGAGACGCAAAACATTTTTTAAAAAAATATAGTGTTTTTGAAATAATATTCAAACGCGTAAATATTTTTTAAATTTTTACGTATTTTCAATATCCAACTTTTTTTTTTTTTTAGAAAATTTTACAATCTGTATTACATGACACAATAAGTAAAATAGATAACTGATATAACACTATATACATAATAAAATACACATGAGGCACATGATGAGGGAAATCATCCAGCGATGGTACCCTCTAAATATCCAACTTAACCTAACGTGTTCGTTGCGTGTCGATTTTTTTTGTAAGCTTTTGAAATCTGTATTATGTGTTGCAGTCTTTCATAGTTCTGTTCGATTTAAATATGAGCGATGTTTAGATTTTATTACTTTCATTTTCGAGTGTAGAGACATGCAAAAATATGATGTTTCAAAAAGGAATGGTCATTGTTTAGCCCAAAACGTAATTTTTGAATGTTTTATAGCCGACACAAGTTTCCAAAGTTCAAACAAAGAATGACAACTGTATTTATTCAATTCTTCGTCTTCCAGTAGTGCAGTTCTAAGAGTTAAATTTCAAAAGCTGCTTTTCCGGTCAAAATAGTTTTTAATATTGGACATCCATTTTCAATAATATCAACCATAAAGGGATTTCCTAAACATCCAAACGACTGTTTAAGTAATTGTAAGTCCCTAAATCAACCTTCAAAGCTCAAAATCAACTCTTGGCTCTTACGTATTTTTCACTATATCATGCGTTCTCTTATAACCGCCCACCCCTGATTTATACCCGAACCCGTATTGCGCATCATACAGACGTACGTATACATGACCTTCGGTGGACGCGCACTTAGCAAAGTGTTATCAATAATAATAATTGTTCAGTGAAAGTGAAGATCCTTGGTACACATCGCGCACAACAGTGTTATAAGGTAAACAAACATTTCTAGAATTATAATAATAGTAATTTATTCGTATACAAGCAGCGCCGATCCGTATTTCGGCTATATATATGTGTATATATGTAAGTATAATGTGTATCGCGTGTACTGGTTTATTCCGGCATTTACCGCGAGTTTCTTCTGTTATTATAATATACTATCGTTCATATTATAATATACAGTTAAAAAAAAATCTTCGAAAATCACGAGTCATCGCTCGTTCCGTTTCGTTGCGGTGGGTACGTACCTAATACGCGCGCGTATTTAATAATATTATAATACGTGTACGTTCTGTTGGTAAATATGCGCTGCGTATAATGCAATGTACCGCGCTTTCTCGACGCCTTTTAAATGATGTACGACCGCTTAATAAATCATCGCGCGGAGTCCAATTAAAATATATGTTTAATTTGGCATAACTTCCCGCTAATATACATAGCGCATACATATCATACATAAACACAGCACTTGGCCGACAAACAGCATACGATACACAGTATACGACGACGCTGAATAGTCGAATAGCCTTAATGAATAAATCGTCAATAGGTATAGTACGTACAGCGTTATATTACACACATATTTTTTTTCTTTCCAATAATTTCATAGTGCTACTACGACGTTCTAACCT
Organism: Periphyllus acericola; assembly: GCA_949715065.1. Taxonomy (NCBI): domain Eukaryota; kingdom Metazoa; phylum Arthropoda; class Insecta; order Hemiptera; family Aphididae; genus Periphyllus; species Periphyllus acericola. The sequence goes on from OX454265.1 coordinate 17,330,100, forward strand.
CGATGTCGAATTATAATTTTACATTGAAACGCACTCATCGCGGATTGAACATGCTAACTTGTCGCACGCACACACGCGCACGCGATCTCTCAAATTTAATCGCGTTTTTATAAATTCTTCGTTCGTATGGCTCGAATACAGCGCGTTTAATGGCACTAGCACTGCTTCAGTGAGTGGCTTGCACAGCTATACGGACGCAATACAATTTCCAAGGATCGCGATTTGAATAATAGCAGCGCGGTGTATCCGATCGAATAAGCAACGTGGTATACCTTCCTACTTAACACTGTATATCCGTATACGGCGGACGCGTCTTCGAGTCGAACACATTATTATTATTATTATTACTTACTACGGTCGATGTCATTCCCACGATTTAAAGAAAAAAAAACTGACCAACTGCAGATGCCCCGCCGGCGTGTGTTGTTCCGCAGCCGTTTACCGCAGACTAATCGATTTTACGACTGCGGCGTGATTCCCCTGTACTGCTGCAGTTATATGATAAGTTGATAGGTACAATAATAGTATAATTATATTATTGTTATTATTATTATTACTATTATGACTATTATTATGTCCTACTGTAACTCTACACGCCGCGGTATTCTATACGATTATTACCAAACAAAACGATTCGGAATGACACACTGCACAAGCTGCAGCAGCCGTAATTATCGTATTTAGAGCCATCAAAAATTACAACACATCTAAGCGCGATGAGGAGTAAAAGGCGTACACGATGCATGTTGCCTGCTACTATCGGGCGAGAAGAAAATAATAATATAAACGTTGCACAGAAAAATGTAGGATGGATCCGTCCGAGACGCCTACACTGCGACCCACGATAACACCTATGTGTAGATACCAGCGGCGAATAACTGTGTGTTCATAGGCGTGCGCACGGGGGGGGGGGTGCTGGGTTTGCCCGGGCACCTCCCGACATTTCGTAAATGGGGCCCTAGGATTTAAGTCTAAAAGTAAGTGTTATAACTGATGTTACTCAAATTAAACGTGATTTATTCTAAAATAGAAGAAATCATAGAAAAATATATAAGATTAAAGGAAAAATATTCCTTGGGACTAATACGCTATACTGCAGCGGTTCCCAAAGTGTGGCGTTTTGGTGAGCCTCGGTGTCTTCACAGTGGCGCCGCGCCGTCAACCGTTGTCTGGTCATCTATTAACATTTTTTGTGGTTTTATTCATTATTTTATCTTAAAAAAACGGTCTTCAGTTTAATCAAGGCACCACGAGTCGAAAAAGTTTGGTAACCGATGCGCTACAGTATCGAATAAAAAATTTAAGTTAATGTTAATTTATACATTATAATTATTTATTCAATGTATACGTTTTGTTAAGAGACGGTCCAAATTAAGAAATGGGCCCAAACATATTGTAAAAAAACACCCTGAAGTACAGGTCTGCGCACGCTTACGTGTACACCTATTACAGAAGTGCGCAGCGGTGCTTTTGAAGACATTTTGAAAATATTTTTTCCAAGTTTCTTTTGGATCCGAATTTTGCGGTTATTTATCCAATATTCGGTGCAGTAACGATCGCATCGAGTTATTATATCGGGTGCGCTCGCCGCGCTGTACATTAAACGTAATATTCGTATACAACAACAACACGTATCCGTATTGCTCATAGTAATGAGCATTGTATTGTTCTACTCTCGTTGTTCGCTTTGCGTAAAACGCACGACACGTCTCGTCAATTTCTCAAACTCGTAATATTGCGCATTACTCGATTGTGATGACGACGGGGCGATCGTGTAACGTATTTTCAAACGGTATATAATTATAAACATTGCACAAACATTTCTGCGATGTACACTGCGGCGTGTATTAAAATAATTATCTTTAATTCGCCCCGCGCCGCAGCGGTACGCAAGTCGACCGAAGAAATGTATCCCGCGTATCTCCCCATAGGTATACTTCATAGGTAATCGGTAATTTGTTATCATTTTTGTACCAGCGAGAGAGCGGTACATCCGATGAAATTTGCGCGGGTTAATCGAAAAATCCGTCGACTCACGACGGTTCAATATCCGTGTTAAATACGGCGAAATTTATTTAGTACCTACGCGTTGTACGCATTTTAAATTCAATTCTTTATTGATCGTTCGAAAATATAAATATAAAACAATCTGGTCATAATTCGGTAGTCGTCTATCCATGAAGTTATATCATTTTTATTGGTTTCAGTTGCTCTTCGTTGTCGTTAATAGACATATAATAAGTAATATGTTTTGAACAAGGACCATCCATCTATTGACCGTAATCGCTTATTTATTAACTTTTCTTATATCTCTGTGATTGTTTCACTAATTCCTTTATGCCAATTTATACAGTTTGGATGCCACATCAACCGGATGTTCATCTGTACCAACAAATCTCCAAATTGTCAACGGGGCGAGATTGAGGTCAGTAAAAATAATTAAAAATAGATGGATACGACTTCCCGTAAGATCAGAAAAAAATGTCAAAACCCGATGAACGCCTGGCGTCCACCAGCCCTCAGATTTTAGTGAAATAAGACGGTAGCTTGCGACTTGCGAGCTAGAAAATAACAAAGTATTTCACCGTGGTTGTCCGAAACACCTGTAAAAAAATATAAGATGAGGTTTTACCGATGGTGGACGAAGAATTCATTTTGTTGATGGATACTGAATTTCAAGCCGAAAACGCGATCTACCCATGACCGAGGAATATGTATAGGTATCTTCAGAAAAACAAATTATTTGACAGTATTTCTTAACACATGCCCCAGCAATTTAGACATATCGTCCAAGGAAAAGTTCAGTTTCACATCTCCAGGCCAAATATTAAAATATCGCTGTCTGAAGAGTTCAGTTGTTATGTTTCGGGCAATCGTTGGATTCCTCATGAAGCTTTTCTCGCAGTTTTCCATCTTCAAGTAGTCAGAGACTATAGTTCCAAGCACTTTTGATTTTTTCCACCAACATTCCCACACTGTCGAAAAGTATTTGATTGTTTTGCTGCGATGAAATTAACCCACACCAGTCTCGATCATGCTCGAAGAATGTTCTTTGTTGTCCAACTTTGGATGGCCAACGACCGCGATTCCAACGACATCACCGCCACAGACGGTCGGGGTCGAGAACCCCGGTGAATCTGGGTAGCCCGACGAGTCTTCCGCACCCGATTCACTTTTAAACTAGAACTATATGCATATTTAACTACTGGCCCGATGTCAGGTTTTCACTTTTTGAACACTTTTAAAAAAAAATATCGAAACGTGTGGGTAATTGAGCTTTTAATGGGTAGGTAATGCATAAATATGATAATTTTCAACAGTATATTAATTTGTAGTAGTATATTGTACATAATTTTCAGTAGTACAATCAATAAGTACTAGTACAGTATGCACGCGACGTGTTTTAAAAGACCATCGTCGGTTCGTGTGTATTATTTAGAAACGCATCCCTATTGAACATCGTACGAACCGATTTTGAACATCAGGTAGTACATAATTCATAATGTATAATATGATTTCGGGGACGAAGAAACGGACTCGTAAAATCATCAATGTCTCGCGAGTACTGTATAATATACAATACATTGACTTGCCCGTGGTCGTGCGATGCTCAAAACGCGTGCAACTCGACGCCTATCGGGAAGCCGTCAAACGTCGTACTTGTAGTCGTCACGCGCGTATATCCGCCGCCACGGGGCAGATCATTAGAAGTTGTGCTGCAGTTACGCCTAGGTAATCCATCTGAACACGTGTGTGTGTGTGTGTGTGTGTGTGTGTGTGTGTGTGTGTGTGTGTGTGGTGAAAGTCGTCCGCGGAAAGTCTTTCGGTCAATTAGATTAACTGATCGTGAACAGTGTCCAAGAGACGGCAAAAGAAAACAACCAAATGAAAAAAGGGGCAAAAAGCCCGCAACTCGCGTGTGTTGTCAATCTTAAATGTATTATTGTAACCGGCTGTGAGGTTGGAAAACTCGTTTTCCGTTAGGTACTTCTATATTATATTCTATGTATTATATGAGTCATGAGTGCTTATGTGAGTGTGTTTTATTTAAAAACTTTAATGCCATTCGATCGTCGTCGCGTGTACTTATAAATTATAAGCGACATACACGAAATTCGAGCGACCACAATTTTTTTATATAATTTACTTTATTGGGCGTTTTCAGTTAAATGAAAATGTAATTCATTTTAGGTGAATATTTTGGACTATTTATCGGAGTTTTTGATTTGGTAATTTTCTCATTACATTTTTTTTTCACAGCTGTCGAAAATTCGGAAAAAAAACATATTTTTAATTTCTAGGCAAATTTTACCGAAAAATGATCGTGTAACTCGGTCATAATTGCAATCTTTAACTCCATTAGTTCATATTGTTAGAGGATTTAGTTTCTTTGCCAATCATTTATATGGTATTATTATAACCAATGCTCTAAGAAAATCCTACTTTTAGATACGTATGTTGCGCGTGCGGGATTTTAAAAATGTTTTTTTTTTTTTATTTTGTTATACTCATACTTACGATATTTCGCTCCAACCGATTTCGTTAAAAGCGATGAACAGGATGTGCGGCAGAAAGATCTGATACAGAACCGACGTAATATAAAAGAGTCAGAACTTCCTGTCGAGCTCTGTACACACGATGATACACCTATATGCACCACTCTCTGGTATTATATGCGGCTATCACCATAATATAATGTGCATGTTCCACCGTTGTCGTGCGCTGCGACACGATATCGAAAACTTGAGTTGCACTCGAGGCGGCTCGGCGTAAATTCATTACAATAATATTACGATTAAAGCGGTACTCGTACGCGCACGCACATGGGTAGATACTGGGTAGAGATATTTAGTGTGCACACACATATGTATAATTGTACACGCGTGTATATAGTATTATACGCAAACATGGACCTAACCTAACCGGACACCTACACGCAGCATATGAAACGGAATACGGCCGATCTCCCGCCCGTGCACTGGGCGGACGAACTCACGAAAATCACGTCGAACGAAACGGCGGCAAGACGATGCAGTTCAATGCAGATACGTATTCAAAATTGTATTGTGTACTGTAATCTGTGTAAATACGTTCGATTGTTTCGCGTGCAGGAGGCAAGTACGATAAGTTCGCTCGGCGATAGAGAAAGAAATAAGAAGAGACGCTCGCAGATTATACACGCGTTGTGAAACACTCTTGTTTATCTTCGCAATAGACCCTTGTTCGTTTTTATTTTTTGTTTTTCACTTTTTTTTTACGGTCACTTAACGGGTTCTCGATGAAAAAAAACAATCCAATCACGTCTCCCTCCGCGACTCATTTACAACCAATGTGTATAATAGCCGTTATATTTACCACCGAATGGATGTTTTTCATTTTAATACCGAATAAATGCGCTTACGAATAAATCATTTTTATGGGACCGGTACAGACATAATATTATATATAGCTTTAGGTACCGATATTGGTAGCGGAATAAAATTTGCAGTATTTTATTACCTATCTTATGGCCATAATGACTCGTTTTAAACTCGATTGGGTTAGCTGTATATTTATTTGATTTAAGTATTTCAAAATTGTATGTAGGTCTACTATAATATTCGGATCCGACTTGTGAAGTAATAATATTTAAAAAAATATAACCTCTTTCAAATGTATTTGTACTCGTGTAATTTATTTTATATTGATATTACATAATTAATAAGATACAGGTACGTGTATAAAATTTCGGAATGACGACATGTTAAATTTTAATCGGCTACCTATTTTTTTAAAAGCCATATTTATTATGGTAACGGTTTTCAATTTTTTACGAAAAATATAGAAATCCTATAGTAAATCCTTAGCAAATATTCGACGAATCTTTCGGTCGACCAAAAACAAATTTGCAACTTAGTTTAAACATAAAGGAACATCATTGCTTTGGTTAGTTACAGTGATGCACGTGATCTTAGAAAGCATACAGTACCTAATGTAATGGTATTGTATTGTAAAATTATTATATTTTTGATTATTTTATAAGCCGACTAAAATTAAAACAACTTTTTTGCCATATAATATATAATGTTGTGGTTTAAATTCATCACTCGAGAAAATAATTTTTTTGTTTAAAACTTTCAATAATTCACAAAGTGATGTAACCTGCAATAACACTATTTCGAATAGGTCCACGCATTACGTATACCAAATAGTTACGAGTAAAATGTTGATGTTAATTCATTCAACAAAATATCGCATTATGATGAAATGTAATAAAATTGATCGAAAATAAATAGTTTCGTTGATAGGATACATTAAACATACTTTTTCTTATCGTAAAATATAGGTACAGATATACATATTATAGCAAAATAAAATAATACAACTAGAGTTGTTACGGCCCAATCAAACAGTTTTATAGCTAATAAAATGTTTTACAGTAGCCATACTTCGAATCATATAAATACGTGTTTATCGCACGTTTACTTAGTCAAATTCCGGAAAAGTAATTCACAGTTGCGCACACACGTCTGTATAGTGTCGATCCGTCATATAAAAATGTAACGAACACTTGTAGACATTATATAGTGTTTGATAATATATATTATTTTTAGCCATGAAATCATTTTATATGTTTGATATACTCAATATCTCTCGAGACGGGATCGCTTCGCTCGGTGTATACAAAGAAAACTTATATCTTATACAATTTCAATAAAACCTGAATAATAAATTTAACGACAAGGTGGAATGTATAGCGCATAGACATACCGGTTTCGTGTACTGCTCCCGTAGAATTACGCAAAAATGGGGTGGGGGGCGGAAGGGAGGTATCGGTTGAATTTTTGTTCGAAAAAAAGGTTATGCCACGAGCGAATGCTATCTATTAAAACAAAGATTGCCGTCTTTGTCCGATATTGTGGTACAGCAAAAATGGATTTCCGGAATATTCTATCATATACGAGCGCTCGAGGTTAACACGTTGCCGCGGCGGTGATATTACAAGTACTATAGAGTGTAGACCAATGGACCCATCGAAGACTTATTGTGAACAACGTTACATAATTAATATGGTTTCCGCAAGTTTGTTTCAAATATTTCATCCTGCGCCTTCAAACTGCAACCTGCAGATCGCATTAACAATGAAAAGGCTAAGTTAGGTTAGGTCAGTAAGATATATTGGAAACAATCCATTATAGGAGTATAGGTACGATTTATTTATGACGTAACGTTTTCCCGTCAGAATGTGCCTTATAATCATTGGTCTGTTCATACGTTTTAAGTACAGAAATCAATTTTTAATGTATTTACTTAGGTATAACACGTGCGGCATGCGCAGTCGATAAACAGCTGTATAGTGTATATAATGCTACAACGGCGATGTGTTGAATGTGTGACGGCTACCATATAATTTATACTTCAGTATTCGTTTTCTCAGAGTTGAATAAAAATACGTTACCGCTTATTAGTCGAGCTTCTTCGACTAAAAAATATCATTAAAACCGCGCTTACATTGATAGTATTGATTAAGATAATACTTGTGCATGCGCTATGCAATATATTGGACGAAAAAACTAAAGATAAGAAAACCTTACATTTAGTTAAAATGAACTGAAAAATAATCAAAGTATTACATGAATAGTATACGATAGATAATTTAAAAACTATACGTGATTTTTGCAAGTATATTCAAGTATATTTTGAATTTGAAAAATAATCACTATCGTTACAATGAAGTCAATATTTAATATTTCTTATCAAAAAATTATGTTATTTAATTAAAAATAATTAATAATTAATACAAATGGTAATTTTTTAAATAGTAATTACTGGGTATAATAATTAATAAGTATAAAATATATGCTACACACTTGAAACCTAGCCTTTTAGACTTGAAACTTACTAATGAGGATTACGTGTTTGCCAAACTCGTAGTTTAACCCTTCTGTCCACAGTAAAGTTATTATTAAGATACCCTATAAGCATGATACAATATTTTTATTTTTTTTAAATAAACAAATATGTCCTTGAAAAAATATCCTTATTTGGACACTTACCTTGATTTACTTACCTGCCTCAAGCCATAATTGAATTATTATTTCAAAATGTAAGCAAATGATAAATTATCACATTCGAGACCGATTATAAGATTTATTTTGATTCGTTATAGAAAATAATGTTTATAGATAAATTATCAAATTGTATATACATTTTTTTTCTTAAGTTTTTTGAAATATGACTAACATAATATAAATCAATGTATGAGATACTCTGTGTTAAATAATATATAATAATCAATAATGACCTCACAAAACTCTAAAGTACAATTTGTGTAGAGGCTATAGTCGTATGTGCGAGATTTATACAGTGCACCGCTAAGAATTTAAAATGTTATTTTTAAATAAATGATGTATAGACCTTGGCCCATCATTAAATACCTTCACTACGTTTAAAATGTTATCTTTTCATGAGATTATATGTATGCGATGAATTCGCGTAAAGGACGTACACGGTATATGTGCCTAAAGGCTAAAACAAAACAAAATAAGTAGGAACAAGTATATGGTTTAAAAGGAAGTCAGAAAATTTGAAAAATGAATCGTGGGAGATAGTCTTAGATTCTTCGCGTGCATAGTGATGGGCTTTGGTAGAAATCTAGCTGATTATTGATCTGTTACTCGTGCAGTAATATATATTATTGTAAAATCAACTGTACAGTTGGACTGCTTTGGGTATTGAATATTTCGCAATCACAACGTTCTTTTGTTATATGGTCATGTAACTTTAGTATACATGTACACTAAACACGTATATTTTTGTTAGCATTTTAAAATCACGTTGAGCTTTTAAAATGCGTTATTTATCGAAAACCGGTCATTACATTGACAACTTGTATTTAGCGTACATAATAATTCATTCGAAAATAAACGAATTTCGAAATTATTTTTCAGCAAGTGGTCCTGCGCTAGAATTATATGAAAACGTGTACAGGCTGAATGACGATGACAAGAGGACCGATGGGCAATAGTTATGTTAAAAATAAAAACCAGTAAAACGTACAAATTACGTGTTCACACTGTGCGGCTTATACCGATTAATTAGCACAGCACGTATCGACGACGATATTATACACACAAGATACGAGATTAATATTTTAACGCGCGCGCACACGTATGGACCGGTGCAGGAGAAGAGATCAGTCGACAACGACCTCGTGTCGAAACTTCCGAAGCGCGGCAGCGACTGGTTGAGAACTATAACCGTCGGATGGGATATTTGAAACAAAAAAATAAAAAAATAAACGCATTCGTGTTAAATCACGCATCGCATCCAACTTGTACGCTCACGTGCTACAATGCCGCGCGATTCATTACATAAAATTAAACTCGTATACAAGGTGGTTTTGGACGTCATTTGATCTGGGTGTTTTAAATGGCTAAACTACTTAGTGTTTAATTTACCCACGGATCAGAGCGCTTTCGTACAGATTTGAACGTGCAAATGTTGATTATAAAACCAGGAGCTTGTTTAAATTTATCAAACCGTATAATTATATGTTGCAGAAGCCGATTGATTCTACATATAGTGCGCAGTAGTACAGTTTCGTAGATACTCCGGTGCTACTCGTTGCCACTATCCTTTTTTGTCCTATACGCGGTCTTTAAACAGTTAATTATTCTTGATTATTTTTGGACTGAAATTCGCAGGAAAATATCCTGCTCTGCGTGTACACGTCAAGTCCGACAGTGGGAAAACGTATGAAATTTAAAATAAAATATACGAAGATACGAAAGTAAGCAATCCGCTTATGGCGCACATCAAACGTTTACGTAAAACGCGAAAATCGTCTGAACGAAAACGAGTTCTAAATCATCACCCTGTACATTATACGAATATTATGTATACCATATTATATTATGTTATGTGCTGCCGCGTCGCACAGCCGTGTCTGCAGCCAACAAACGCGCGGTTGTCGTCGACCTTGCCTTGACGGCGACGGGTATTATATCGTCGTCGACGTCTTCAAACCAGTGCGGATAACCGAGACGGTAGAGACCGATACAGACGGAGCGAAAAAGATTAAAATGATAATATTACAACAGACGGGGGGAATATCAGAAAAAAACCAATACCTCCACCTCCGACCCAACGATATAATATATTATGTACGTTAACAAAGAGGCGGCCATCCGATGCTCCAGTACTCGGTCAAAGTCGGGAAGATTAAAGACTAAAAATATGAATATTATACCTATAATATCTTTATCGCGCCGCGCAGATGCAAAATTCACATTCTGATACATGGCGTATATTCTAGTAGTAATAGAGTGTAACAAAATTATATTGCTCTTATCATACACATGCGGTATGATAGAAAACAGTTAACGCGTTTTTGAAATCCGCACGCACCTGCACAACGAACAATAATTATATGTGAACGATACTACATTATTATCATTTTATATGATATCCGAAGTGCTTAATGGATCGATATAAGATATCCGGTTTTAGCTGGGTTCGGAGATGATTTTATGAATTTGAAGCAAGGTATTACGTAGACCAGAAAACGTCTTGGCTATACGCGAAGACTGCTGCAGCTAACACTATATGGGCATGAACACGCAGGGCTGAGTTTATGATGGGAGCAGCAGGGTATGTTACACCGGTTGACAGATTTTAGGAGGGTGGCTAATATTTAAAAATTGTATTCTAACATAATATGTATTCGTTTAATTATTTGATATTTCAAAAATGTAATCATAAAATTAAAATTGTTTAAATAATACACTCGTCGGTTTATTAATCATTTTAACAGTACAGTTTTTCAAATTACGACATGTTGGTTTTTTTTTTTTTTTTTGACTACGGCGGCGGTGAATTCCTAAAAACGGCCCTGGCGTACACGCGTAACAATATTAACTATTTACTACCTACTGCTAAACAATATAACTACTGCTATTATTATTATTACGCTAGGCGGCGGCGAGATGGATAAGAATGTTGTTCGGAACATCTCGCGCGTTATGCAACTTTTGATGCGTATAATGTTATGTTACAGCAGCGGTGCGGCCGTAGCTGGTGTAGCAGTACCGTGCACATACACATATATATCCCCTTCTCCTCCTTCCCCTCATCCACCGCCACCTCGTCGCGGTCGTTCGTTCCTCCTACTCGTCCGCGCCGCAGGTACAACCAGGAACGCGGGCCCGAGAGACGATCGCTTATAATAATAATGCACGCGATGTAGCGCAGTGCGTTTTTGTCGCCCGAACCCGATATTCCGAATCACTCCGCGGCGGCAGTTGTTATGTTTCGCGTACTCGTCGTCATCACGGCGATTGCGGCCACGTCGGTCACATGTGCAGGTCAGTGGAAAACATAATATATCACATAGTAGTATTTTATTTACAAAGGGCGATGCCGCTGCGCCCGCGGAACGACTCGACCGGAAAACGGGATTATTACTTTTTCGCCGTTTTTTTTTTTTTATTCTCCCGTTTTCTCCGTCCGCGGGGTTCGGTACACGGCGTGCACGGACGTGTGTAGCTCTTGGGCTTTTTCACGCGGTCTCGAGAGCTCGAAAACCGCCCCTTTCCCGACTGCGCGACGGTTCGATCGCTCGACGGTAACACGATAACAACGATGCACGGGGCTGCTGCTCTCGCGCGCTCAGATCGTATTTTCACGATTTACATGCTTTTCCTCGGTCGTTCCGCACATACGCGCAGTGTAATACCTATCATCGCACGTGCCGCAACTGCAGTAAACGGATCGACGACAGCATTGCTGTACCCTGTACGATAGTGCACCGTCCTCTGAAAAGCGTTGCCCCGCCCCTCCCTCCGCCGTCGGATTTCGTTTCGTGTCTTTTTACGTTCTCGAAACGATGACGACCGTTTTCGATATCGATCCGATCGTATATTATTGTATTCGCAACAGTACGATATCGTCCGCGCAAGCGCCGCCGACGTTGTGTTCACCGCGGACGCGCGTTTTTCGATCATTAAAACTTTCACATTCAGCATATTATAATAATATTATTGTGTTCGTCTGCCGCGCGCGCTCATCTATCAATTCTCGATCGCGCGCCGTGTTTGCACGCGCACGCGGTCGTTTTTTTTTCTCCTCTTTTTCGACGTGCAAATAACACGTTCCCACTTTTTCCACGGAGATAAATCCGAGACAACCGTGCCACGAGGTTTCCACCCGTGGCGCTGGTCGATCGAGTGTAGCCCCAGCGGTCATCGCGCAACAGCCTGTGACATTTTACCGCAAGAATCCGCGTACGAGTACCTACGTGAAAATATATTTATAATAATATTACGTATAAACCGTCCTCGTACTACGATCACCGCGCATCACACGTGCAACATATTAATAATATACGGCGCCGCGGTTTCCTAACACTGCGTAGGGAGCTCATAATAGCGCATTAGGATCGGAATTGGGCTTCTGGAACGTCACGAACAGCCGCGATTAGCACTCGACGGCGTTTCGTGGGAGTCGCGGACAATAAAAATGATCCATTACGATGTCCTAGCCAGTAATTCGCCTCTTTCGTATTACTGTAACAAGCGCCATTATAGGTGCGGGCTAATATTTGTGCTCACAAAAGCACTGCGATTAAAAACGTCATGATAGAATACGAGCTAACATTGTTTGTATTAAAATTTCTTTTCCCGGCGAAGAGAAGACGAATCACCCATGGCTGTGCCCGCGGTTGTTACAACATTTGTTGGCCTTTTGTCGTGTTAAACAATCCGTTTACTTCTTAATTTAAGAATTACATCCATTATTAATCTAAACAATTATTAACCGCTACAACAATTCGCAATAGTCGTTACACAGCGAATAATAAAAATAATATAATTTTTATAAAGTTAATATTTTCATAAATTAAAATACGATTTAACTTAATAGTCATTAGATATTAATATGTCTGAAAAATGTTAATATACAAACACACTGTTCTAACATTTAATGCCACTAACTTGTGTGATACCTAAGAAAAATTGTACCGACGAAATGCTTTAAATACCTACATTTATACATTTTGCATAAAAACTTTTCAATTTGCTGGAAGCCTAATTTGTTAAGTATAAATGTTATAATAATTCTCATACTTAATAAAAAAAATTGACAGCCTAATTATTAAATATTTTGAATGTATGCCTAAAATATTAATTTTCTTATTAGAAAATAAAAGTGAACTATTTTGATTATGAATTGGAAACGAATGATAATATGAGAATTATTATGATAATAAATAGGACATAGACTCCATGAAAATTCCAATTTTTTTCAAAGCACTATTTTCCAAACATATTTATTTCGCAGATTAAATTAAAGAATTTAAAAATAAAAAAATAATTTTCTATTTTAACTTTTTTATTTTGGTGATTTTATTTATAATTTGAAGTATTTTTTTTTACTTTTATGAGCATTTTTTTACAATTGATAAACGTTGATTGGAATTTAATTATGAAATGTGCTTGCTTGATTGACTGCTGTTGAACTATACATTTATAATTTGCAATTGAATTGCTTAACCATCGAAAAATATTTAAAAAAAAAAAGATTAAAATTTTTTATTTAATTTCAAATTTTTGGGTTTTCTGTGATATTTTTAGATTTATATCAGGTTCTTTATTATTGGTAAATTTAATAATTTGAAAGTAACAGATGAATTTTAAATCTCTTTCTTAATAATAACTTGCATTAATTATACGACTCTCAATCGCGTATTATTGTTGAAATTAAGTTTATATTTGTAGTGTATTTGTCAATGTTCAATTTTTGATTTGTACTATTAAAAAATACGTAATCCAACAGTTAGACTTATTCAAAATCAATCTACCACTGTTACAAACACTAAAATTGAAAATTATGAAATATACAATATTTTACAATGGGTACTGGAATTATCTTACTGCGAAGAACAATCACATCCATCACGAGATGTCAGTTATAAAATGATTTATGTGGTTGTGGTCGTACAATATAAAGGATATTGTAAGAGAAAAAAACCCCCATCGGTTGTAAAAAGGAACATTTTTTATCGAACAGCTAAATAAGCCCTTACATGGAAGTAAAAACACAAGAATAACATAAGCCAAGGTTGAAATACTGATTCGGGATTTGAAGAGAAATTTAACGCAAACAATTTCACTAGATCAATATTATTCTATCATTCAACTTTAAAAGGTTCCAGGCATGGAATATGTATTAATATATAATTAGACGAACATGATTCTTCTCGTTCCCAAGGACATTTTGATATGGAATAATTGATACCGTCCAAGGATGATGTCCTACAAGATAATCATCTAAAGACACTTGCATTTTTCCCAAAAACACGATTATTATAATAAATTGTATAAGATATCTCGATTATACAACTATACATGTATAGAATAAAAACCTTAACCTTTCGCTGTTAAAATCGTCTACAACTTTAAAAATATAACATAATTCCTTTTCCGACCGCACGGATTGTATGTGCCATGTGGTACATTTTGACTATATTATGGCCGCGAACATTACAACTATTGTACCGAATACATTATAATATTATATAATACATAATGGTTGTACTCGCATTATCGAATGTTACACATTTTCCGTGACATCTCTCCGAGTACATCGCTGACGGCATAAATCGCATCGCATATATAGGTATTATTATCCGTTTTGGAATTAATGAACCGTATATATAGTAATCATTAAACCTTGTCAGTTCCGCGGCGAGAAAAACTAAAGACGTTTTATGTACTGCAGATCACATCAAACAACCATAATTGAGTACCGCTCAGTGCGCACGAACGTTCTTCATTAAAAATATGTAAATGTTTCATTCAGACGCACGTCCTGTGTCGAGTACTCGTCGTCCTGAAGTCATACACTCTACATACACCTACAGTCAGGGACGTACAGTTCGAGTGAGGTTATTGCGTGCGGAAACACATATTTACGTGAAACGATACTTCCTTGATTGAACTGCCAAAAATATTGTACTAACTCGCCGATTTAATGTAAACTTCGTTGTTTTTAAATCAATCAAAAATATTTGAAAAAAAAATGCTACTAATTATAGTTGTACTTTTTACGTTTACTTTCAGTTTTTTCATAGACGTGTACAAGTGAACTCGTAATGTTAATCATCTGAAAACTAATAAAATCGCAATTGCTATTGTTGACTTTTACGTTATTACATCCACGGCGCACAAATAGCTATTAAATTATGAAAAACAACTGACAAAAATGAAACATTTTGTATTGCATAACTCGCGAATGTGCAGGTCGAGGTGAAGTATACAAATGCACTATTGCTCAAATGCTCTTGTATGTAACGGAACCAAAAACTGAAACGAGATGTGAACCAGCGAGATACGTGGACGTGGTCTCTTGCCTTCCGCTTAACCCTCGAAGAAATATGTTGTTTTTGTAGTTGTAGTCGCAGCCTGCAGACGGGGGCGTGAAAAAGCCGATCGCTTAGCATATAATGTACTGTAGTCGCGGTACAAAACAGTCTTATGGTTCGTGGCTTTTTTTCTCTCGAATCGCCCGGCAAAACGGAATGGAAAGAAACGAAACATATTATTATTATTATTATTGTTATTATTATTATTATTATTATTATTATTATTTCGACCACTTTCCATTTGGACAACACGCACAGCCCGTTTTCGGAATCCGTTTATAACACAAACGCACGTTGCACAAATGACCGCGAGAATGCGCGAGCATTGCATATACGTGTATACCCGGTGTATACAATCCGCGGATTCATCTCTCGCCGGAACGATGATATTACAACCCGCCGCCACCAACAACGCGCGTGATCACCTCGGGCTGAAATCCCGACCCGACTTAACCTCCGACACTCGTGCCGTGCCGCCGCCGCATCTCCGCCGTCGTCTCCACCATGTCTCCTGGCCGTCTCCCCGCGCGCGAACCTCAAACGCCGCTGCACCGCCTAGCGACTACACGCGTTACGCAACGGTTTGCCAATCAGCTGGTGCAGCATAATATATATATGCCTACACGCCAGTGGTTTTCGAATGTTGGTGTGCCGCGATCTTTTAAAACAAAAATAAAATAATGACCCGAAAAAAAAAAAAACGACCCGTCGCGGATACATGTGAAACGTCGAGACGCACTGGATATTTGCTCATTTTTAATCAGGGGCGTAGCTATACATTTTTTTTGGGGTAGACCCATAAACTTTCCACTGTTAGACGGAAGAAGTGGAGACTAATCCCAATTTTTATTAATCATTAATAACTCAAGGCAAAGTTTGCAATTTTTATATATCTGAATACAAGAGTGTCTTCCAAGATAACTTTTTTATAATTATTAATTACTATACTCGTAGCTTACAACATATACGTATTGTCCATTTATAACATATTTTCAAAGTCAAAATTCTATCTTCTTTCCTTTATGATAGCAAACTCATCAACAACAGCCGATGGATTATCAATAAATTGCTCACTTACGAGTATTACCCTTTCTATGGAAATTAACGTCAAATCGTTTAGCCTAGGAATTTTTATAGTCGACCTGAGGTATGTTTTCATTCTTCTCGTCGTTGAAATACTTTTTTTTCTTTTTAGAGAAAATCTGGGTAGGCCCGAGCCTACCAGGCCTACCTACTGGCTACGCCCCAGTCTTTGATTTGATTTATTTTACTAGTTTTAATTTTATAATATCGTAGTCCCATCTGTCGTTGCGACCTTAGAGTATAATTAAGACATCAGAATTGATTTGTTTTGAAATGTTTAAAAGAAGTGAACATAGGAAGTGAAATAAATAAATACTGGTGCGCTGCTGATTGCGGTATTTAGGTATAAATGGTACACCTAGTCATACACGGACATATACCATTTGTCTCCCGTCATTTATCTTAAAATTTCCAAGTGGCTTCCGTTTTCCGATTCGATTATTCCCATTTAGCTCCCATACTAAGCAGTCTGTTTGGTCGGCCCGTCTGTCTTTCCTCACTATGTACGCACGTTGTGGAGTCCCAATCCGGCACGTGAACAAAAACAAGTTTTCATCGGTCGAGTGGGTAAAATTAACTTTAAAAGTATTAAACATAATAATATTGAATATAAATTAGTAAGTCTAACGAAAAGTTTTACACAAACATGGACGTAATTCTCGAGAACCAAGATGCACCACTAACACATTTTTAACCACACCGCCTTTTTGGGGCAGTCCTCGGGAATGGACAAATTCATAGGGACGGGAGTGCTCCAGTCATACTTCTTGTTAAGTTAATCTCGATCCAAAAGTACGAGGGTCCACGCCGCCTTGCGACAGTTTTATCCTCCAAACGCACCGAAAGACGTATCACGTCGAAAAGGTGTTTGAATAAATCGCCCATGTGCCGTGAACGTGTTGCGAAGAGCGCGCAGTGCACCATGTGTGTTTAAACAAAAGTTTGAAAACCACTGCAACTATGTAATGTTTCCGTCGGTGCCGTACGTAATAAATTATATATTGTTGTTTTCGTCCATTCCGAAACGCGCAGTCCGCAGACACGTATTTTTCAGTTTTCACGTATTGTTCGCACGCATATTTTATATATTCATGCATATATCCCACGAGGTTGGCGCGTGCACGCTACGACACGCCAAAACTATCGAATTTGACAAACAATTAACCGCGGTCGATCTCGCGGTGTACACATTTCCCACGCGAGTTCTATAAGTCTGTGTAATACGGTAACATAATGCGCGCGCATCAGAGCGGACTTGGCCCTTTGACTCGCCGCGTGTTTATACCCGAGGACTTCAATCTTCGAGAAACCGCGCACAACGCTCGTGTGATCGTTATTGCCGTGATAATACAATGATACAACGCGCGCATTTACATAGTATTATTTTTTTTATTATTATTATGATTATTTTTATTATTATTATTTAAACTACCACGAATACTGCAGACGTTGTTACGCCATGCTTATATTGTAATATAGTGTACTGCACACAGAGTACCCGAGGTAAAGACCACTGCACTTGTCCGTGTACAGTACAGCGAGTGACAAGGTCGGATAGTGTGTGTATGCGTATTCGTCAAAACATTCACTCGACCATGTTAACGTTTGTTGTGTACAACAACAACAAATAAAATAAAATATTTTTGTACCTGCCGCCGATCACCACTTGTGACTTGCACAGTTGCGCCCATTGTGTAAGTCACTCCTTGACTTGGTATCCATAGCACAAGAGCATACAATGCACTACTAAGTTTTAAACTTTTCACACTCAAAATACTGACCTATATAATTGCAATAGATCAATATTATCCCAGTGCACAAATCGAGCTGGCTTCAGACCACACCGAAGTTAGGTTACAATACTGACTTTATTCTTAGACAATATTGTATTTCAAAGCCACCAAGAAAATATTCAAATACGGTGCGAGTCTGAAATAGCTACGTTCTACAAGAGAGTGACAGACGCTTGACGAAAATCTCTTATTCAAAGAGGACACGTGGAACACACCACCATTAAGCTCAAATACCAGAAATAACTTCAATCAAAAACCGGTCAGACCATATCGTATTATGTATACATCTGCATTACGAACGCTTGCTCTAGATGCTCTATTGTATGCCGTTCCCGTGTGGCCATACAGCTCTTGTAGTAAAAAAATATACGCGATACGTTCAACTGGCAATGCTCGATGACAACCTTCTTGGGTACAGTGAAATCCAAATCAACATAATGCCATCTAATTCTGCGCAGTGTCTCACCACCTTACGTCCACCGTAAAATTACAGCTTATTATGGAGAACGAACGAAATACTCCAAAAGCATCAGCGATCATGTGAAAACGGAACTGTTCTAACTAAAATCTTGAAAACCTAAATAATTTTTCTATATAAAAGTGTTACGATATGGTTTATCATTCTTAGCACCATTATTAGGTCAAATTGCCAGCAACCCGATCCAGATAGGTAAAACGTCACAAAAAACTCCAATATCCCAGACTCCAGTACATATAAACATCAACTGAAGCGCAGATATTGAGTCTAGCTGAACCGAATACATGATGGTCATGAGATTCTACTTCAATTGAAAATGAAACACAGCCAAGCCTGCGATTATGGTCATCCTTCAGATTCGAAAATACTAAGGGAGTGCCCCGATCGAGCCTTCAAAAGAACAATACTAAAAGTTCACAATGTTACCAACGAAGCAGATTAATGGTTTCAAAAACTTGACATGTAATTATAAACAATAATAATCGCAGTATCACGACAATAGATACAATTTCTAATTGGTTTATTAAATGTAATTGTAATATTATAACACTTAACGTATTTTATTTATCCCATTTTAAATCACTGATGATGTAATGTTTGCCTATTTTAAACCGCACACGATACTGGCAATACATTTTGTTAATTACAAAAGTCCGTGAAAATTAATGTACCTATTTATAAATAAATTATTAAGTTTTGAACATCCTTTGCTGTGCGAGTTATAAAAACTTGGTCTCCAAAGTCTTACTTTTGTAAGCTTTGGGTCTTGCATGAACGGCTTTGATGTATTATCTTTCTCGTATTTACTTTAAATTGTATATTATAGATATGAAGGTTTCGTACGCTACAACTATAACTGTACATATTTCGTTTTTTAAATCAGAACCTAACGCCTGGCACAAAACACATACATATCATACATATTTTTGTCATGACTGAAATAATATACCATACTTACTAATATCATTAATCTAATCGTAGAAAAATATTTGAAATATATACCTACTTCTACTACAATTTTCACAACAGGTATGTTAAAGATAACACTGCGTAATAACATATTATGGCAATTAAAAAAATTAAAATATATTAATACGATTTTGTGCACTTGGATTTATACGAAAAAAATTCCACCTACGACCTGTTTAAAAAACGAACTCTAACAAACTGCATCTAAAGATAAAATTTTAGGTAATATTACAAGAGGTTTTGGGCAAAAATACTATAGATTTATAAACAGAAAAAGTTCAATTATGATACACGGCTTATTATTGTTGTTAAACGATTAAAGTTTTTAGTTGCAAATGTCAACGTGACAAGAGCAACGGTCGTTTAATAAAACACTAAAGGTTATATTGTTTAATCATCAAAAACTATTAAAACTTTGGCATTAAAACGCGATGATTTATAACCGAGGAGGTATTATTTTTTTATTTTGTGCACCGACAATAACGAATCCGCTATGTTTACGAGTACGATATTAATTATTCCACGCGTATAGCGGAATAAAAACGTCGCCGCAAAGTTCAACCATGTGTGTTTGGCAATACGTAAACAGAACACGCGCGTTCGCGATAACCGTTTGTATAATAATAGCCGTATATAAATGCATAAGTCTGCAAGAAGAGCAAGTTACAATGGTCTGTTATACGGTCGGTGTCGAGATGCGCGATGCGACCACGTGAATAAAACTGCAGTAAATCTACCGATCTTCGTGTTATGCGTACCACGCGGTTCACGATACAGTAATGCGCATATTGTGATTTATAATATTGCTCGATTATTTTCTCGACCGATTTCGTTCCGCGTTCTCTCTTTGAAGACGAGAGCTAAGAATGAAAGAATTATCCCATACTGTTATATAATATATATTATAAACTGCGGACCTTGCAGTGCGCAACAGAAGCTTACACACAGAGCCATATCTCCCGTTTTAATAGAGATAATCAAATTCTATATATTTTTCATGATCATCCCTTGGCAAACGCAATTTTTTGACAATAGTGTGGTAAATATATAATATTTTTCTGAAAATGTCGACGGTTCAACTTTCAGTTTTCGTTGGTTTATGATTTTTAATTATATTTTTAGTTTACAAAAAAGTAATGTCAATTATTATCATCTCGTCATTTTTCCAATAAGATTTGCTAATAATGTTATTATGATTTAAAATTGTGTAAATTGTGTACTCTTCTCTTGTTAACTAGAACAATTATTAAAATGAAAAAGTTAATGAAAATTGAAAGTTGAACGGTCAAAATTTGCAGAAAATTAAACCCAATAAAATGGCTCTCTTCGAATTCCACAAAAATTATAAACTAAAAGGTTAATAACTTAACTTCTTTAATAATACACTTATGTTCACCAAACCCCTGTCGACGAAACTGCCTTTGCCCAAGGGTGCTCGGGAGATATCCGCTCTGCGTGAATCCCGGTGGGACGCCCTGTATACGTATACTGCGCTGTTTTTTATGCCATCATTGTGCATGTACACTAACGCGTACGCGACACGAGGTGTTGGACAAATTGCGGGTTTTCGTTCAAAGTCCACTCGGTATTTAGCTCATGAACGATTAATGTAACAGTAAGTTTTCTGCGTAGGAACAATCGCGTGCGTATTGCGCAGCAGCAGGGCGCGTTCTCGTCGCGTAACACGTCGCAGCGTTTGTCACATAGGTGCACACATATCGTGATATTGTATATCCGCGCGCGTTCCGAACACCACGTGTGGGCGCACTGGCGGTTCGCACCCGGACCGTGGCGGGGAAATAAATACGAAATTTTAAATCATAATCGTGTACGGTAGAATGAAAAATTGTGTCCCGCTGACCCGCCGTCGGACGATAAGCATCGCGGCTATAAAAAATAGTGTTACAATCACATCACACACTGTAACGACTAACAACAGCTGTATTGTGCACTGCTTGCAGGCGGCGTGACGCACCGGACGACGGTCAGGAGGCAGCGGCAGTTCTTGGGCGGCGGATACGACCGGGAGGCGGCCACAAGTACGTAGGCGTGACAAACACGCGGCTATTGAAATAATAATAAATAAAAATAAAAAATAATAATAACATTGTATTGTCCCGGCATAAATACTCTGTTCGACTAATCTTTGACGTGTTCAGGTAGTGGCGTTTGTCCGGAAAGGAACGGACGGTACCCGTTGGGCAACCAGTGCGACAAGTGAGTATGGGCGCCGCGTCGGGCGAGCGCGTAAACAGCAACAAACACTAATATCATAACACACGGCCTGCGCGCAATACTGTAACGGAACGTGGCAGGCACTGAAATTGTGTAACACCAAATGTTAAGTTGAATTTATCGTCGGTTTTCCAACAAATTACAAAACAGGCAACATTCATGGCAAACATTCTGGTTTTCGGCTAAATGGAATTTCTTTTCGTCATAACTCGATAAATCGTAACTGTAGAAACTCGTCATGTTTAACCAGTTTAAACGTTTCCCTAGCCCTCCCGTAAGAAAATTGATTTTCCGAGAACACCCTCGTCATACAAATTCATACAAATTACATACTAAATCCCTGTGAAGGAAAAATTTAAAAAAGTCGAATGGGGCGGGCTGGGGAAACGTACGTGGTAATTTTGACGTTCTTTATAGGTATAGTTTTTAAAAAATTATTATTTGTGTCTCCATATTCATTGACACTTGAGCTGTTTGACTTCTTAAAATGTTCAATTTGTTGTAGTGTGATAACATTTTTGATTTTAGGTTCTAATGCTTGAAAATGATACTCAATACTCCTCATAGGTTGGTCTTACTAAAATTTAAAAATCTCGGAAATATATGAGCACGACTTTCTTTGTTAGCATTTCGAAGAACTCGACCAAAATCTGCATCCGTTTTAGAGTAAAGAGAGTTCATAAAACGTAAGACGCCTGTCCGACACAAGGGGTGCGGTAAAAGTATATAATTTAGCCACTGGAACGTTGTATAGATGTACAATAATATACTTGTATACGTACTATACACATACAACGGCTATGTCATGATAGCGTATGTATACACAGTGCAAACACAATGTGCTCAGTGATCTGCCGTAATTATTATTTATGCGCTGTAAATGCATTTGATTTAATCGTACAATGCTTGTACGTCGGAATTCGGAACCGCGTGTGTCACAGATAATCACCGCGTGAACATAATAATTCACAAATCATTATCGTGTATAAACTGCGACGGCTGAGTCGTATCTAAAAAATAAAATCACTTATATTTCTATTATATGTGTACTGCGCATTCGTGTCGATTATACATTTTAATCGTTAACTTAATAATATTTTAATCCGACGAAACGTGATCAATTTTTTCTTTCGATACTTAACCGTAGCGATTTCCAGTCAATGACATAATATTACATCAATAAATTAAGGTACCTGCAGTTTCAGTGCGCCATGATGTTCAAACGTTACTAATTTATTGAGTTTACGTTCTACGATGGCTTCGCTTGTATTTTGCACCACGCTTTTCTAATGAACAAAACGTGAACTCTACAACATTGCATGTATTATATTATATTATCAGATATTTGCAATGTGAAAACGGCGTTCCGGCAGAAAAACTATGTCCCGACGGACTGTTCTTCAACTCAAAGTCGTCGATATTCTCTTACCCGTGTCAATACCCACCAGAAGTGGATTGCGAGGGAAGAACTCAATTACGTAAGTTATAAAAAAAATAAATACGATCTGTGTGTTACATTGGAATTCCCCGGAAACCGTCGTTGACAGTGTTCATGATTCCAAGCTCGCCTGCGTACATATACTATTATAACAACTCGAGTAAATACCGAGTCAACTTTGCCTATATTATCGTACGCGCATAACGTTATAATGGTTTTTATTACCGTCGACAGCGTTTGAAATATACGTATAGTTTGCCACAGACGAAACCTCTGTTTTTAACCCTTACAGAACCACCACAGCCCACCAGTGACTGTCCGAGACAGTTCGGTTACTTCCGGCTCGGCGACGAGACCAAATGCGGCCAGTTCCTGAACTGCGTGAACGGCATCGGATACAAATTCGATTGCCCCGAGGGGTTGGCGTTCAACGAGCTGACGTTCAGATGCGACTGGGCCGACCAAGTGGATACGTGTGACGCGGAAGGTAAATAACGACGTATATTTGTATACTTGAACGCAATAGTACAGTACGTTTTTTAAATTTTTTTCAATCCGAGTCTACTACCTTCTATTAAAGTCTTATTAATTTTGCATTAATATGTGCGCCGACACTCGTAGTTCGATTTGTAAGCGCATGACTTCGTTGCTGCATAGAAGTACAGGAGATCCGTGTAGGAGATCCGGGAGCTAGAGACGCAGCTCAACCGCGGCTGCACGAATAATGTAATATCGTAATAATATTATTATCAATCCGAAAGTAAAACGGTTGAAACAATGCGATTGTTAAAAACAGTCGTTCGCCGTACACGATAATGCGTACGATACGTGGATAGACGCGCGTAGACAATCGGGTCAAATAATACGCTATGCCGCACGGTACAATGCGCTTCGGCGTGATTCGGGTGAATAAAAATCGGATTCGTGCGGGTGCACAGGCGCCCGGCGGGGTGTACCATAGTCGTTCGTTTCCCGGTGCAAATCATCATCTATTGTTACCGATGTACACGTGTTGGATGTTAAACTTTAACGATTCACGTACCGAGTGAACGGGCATTATTGCTTCACAATCAAGACCGTAGCCAGTAATAAAAAAAAATTAGCATAAAAAGCATAAAAAAAAAAATTTGGGGGGGGCGGGGTTTAAATTATAAAGATGTATTATGACGAAAAAAATCTACAAAATCTGTTTGATATAAAATTGATATAATAATTTTTGATATAATAATTTCAATAATAAAAATTGTTATTTAAATGAAATTTGTGCAACTTAACAAATCATAATAAGGCCTTAAAAAAAAAATTTCGGGGGTGGTTTGAACCCTGATCCCCCCCCCCTTGGCTACGGCCTTGTTCACAATATGCACGTTATATGCGTTCGCAGTCATGCGCGTCATCTGCACCACGTATGAATATATAAATAAATACGTCGGAGTGAAACTGATCGAGACGTGAGAACTTACGGACGGAGTGAAAACCGAAACGGCAGATGACAATATTATTCAGTCGATGACCATAAACCAAAACAGTGGTAATAATAATCGTTCACGTTTAAAGTGACCACTTGGGTCTTCAGTAAGGAATCAGTGTACATAGATACGATATCGTTGCATTGGCGTTATCGAAGGCCGCGAAAGTGTCACGGAAAACCCAAATTCCAATCGCAGCTTTAGATAACTTTTTCCTGGCGACCGCTCGCGTAGTATATTATCACACTCCTATTAAAAAACATAATAATAATCTATTAAATCCCATTAAAATTCGAAATCCGAATTGCATAACGAAAAACACGAGACGTTATGAAACTATTTCGTGATCAGGCGTATCTACAATCATCGCACAAGAATATATTATCATTCCGATTCCATATTTATTTCCACAATAACTATATTTACATTTATTTATAATATTGTGCATGCATACTTTTTTGATAACAATATATAGTACGTTACATTATACCGGGTACACAACACGAGTGTGCAACGTGCAATCAAGAAATACATTTTCAAAAACTACGCCTAGTGATTATTCTTAATTGACCGAAGCAAATGTTTATACATAGTATAACGCAAGATAAATACTCAAAACTAATGTGATTTCGTTCTTTTCAGCATTCTTAGGGTTTAGGTGTCCTCCTGAAGAGGTCAACCCGTTGGATGGTCACAAACTCTATCCCAACTCTGTGGATTGTCAAAAGTTTTACCTATGCGTCAGTGGCAGACCTAGGCTATACAACTGTGGAACCGGACTAGGATTCAACGAGCTCATCGGCGCTTGTGACATCAGAGAAAACGTAACATCATGGTAAATATGAACTTTATTCGTGTAACGCTACGGGAGAGTCTTTAAGAATCAAATTTCTTCTTACCTTTTTAGGAAGTGTACGCAATCATCATGATTCATGAATCGTGTACATCTAATATTATTATTTAATCGAATACAATAATTCTTAGCGTTTGATATTCGTTTTACAAATATTATACGTATAGTATTGATGTTTCAGTAGGCGTGCATTGGATTTGTTCACTCGCGAATTGCACGAGTCTCATCTAGCCTAACTTCATCCTCGGTTCGATAACCATTTTTTTTTTTTTCTATATAATACGAAAACTATTTTATTTTCAATATTCTACGCCGCGTGTTTGTTGATTGGGTCGTTTTTAGTGGAATAAAATTCGAACCTTTCTGGTCAGTCATGACGAATAATTTTATTCGTATCACTGTAGCGAAACTGTATTATTACATGGTAACTATAGTACATAGAAACGCACATTTTACACCCCAAATTGTAGTGTTGCTTTATTCATATTGATGTTTTGCCCAATTCGTCCACTGCTAGCAAGTCCATTTCACGTAGTGACCATTTTTTTTTAAATGTTCGCTCGGTTCATCTGTAAAACAATATTTTTATATAGAACTGCCTATATTTCGTGAACTGTGCGGAAAAATGATCGATTCACAGACGAGCTATAATCACGCAACATCTGGGATGTATCGTGCAGTACATTAACAATAATCCATGTTAAATAATATTTCACGAGTACAATGGGAAATTACGACATAATTGCTGTTATTGTTTTAGTTACTCCAGGACACCGGACAATTTCCTCCGACTTGGTTAATGAACGGCATTGAAAAGTCTGCATCGGCTACTATCAGTATTAATGGAAGTTACCTTTTATATTTCGACGCGTACACTATATTATGTAATGAACGTACACGTGTATGACCACCAAGAATGTGTAATAATCTCTAATGTTATTTATACCACTTGATTACCATTTGTTTTACTTTTGTAATTACATTTTTATTATAAATATACGTGCCTTTAATTTTTCGTTAAATGTTGAATTCTTTCTATTTTATTATTTCTTTGGATTAATATCACTATTAATATCACCATTATGTTCATCGTGATAAATTATAATAGTTTTTATAATCAGGTATATATAGGAATATAATATATGAACACCGAAAATATTATAGAATACATTTTTGTGATTATATAATGACTTAAATGTACAATGAGCACACTATGTTCAATTGTTAAATGTTGCCTACAATAAAATTAATGGTACATTTTATTTTATTATGATGAACTTTTTCTTTCTTTCTTAGACCCCGGACCCTAGTGCTCTCAGTTAAACTTCATTTAAATATGGAATCACGTTATACTTTCATTAAACCCAAATTTCATGAAATTAAATGATTATTTTAAATTTTACATAGAATTTATCATAATTTTTTTGTTTTCATCAAAATTTCACTTTTTGACCAAAGAAACTATTAATAATTAATCAACAATGTAACTTGATAACACACCCTAATGGTATAATAATGAAGGCTCATGTGTACAAGCAAAATTATAGATAATCTAAAAATATTTCTGAAAAATAAATTAAAGTTTTAAATCATCACCCAGTTATAAATAAGAATAAATATAAAAAAGTTGAAAAAAAGGATGTGAAGAAACATGGGAGAGCATGTTTGAGAAAAATTGCGAAAACAATTTAATCGTTTTATTTAGCGTAAGTGTAACGCCTTTATCTTTAATTATCGGTTTAATTGTTCACTAAAAATAAATATTTACAATTATATTACATTTTGCAATTTTAGATTAAGGAGTAATGTTAGTTAAAAATTTGTGTCAAATGTGTAGTAGAACAATATTTGTTGCATAAAATATCGACGTACAGGAACGGGTATGGGCTCTCAAGTACCTCGTAAAAAAACAATGCGACGCTCAAGCTCAATAAAGTCAAAGTATTTTTGGAAGGTCAAAGTATGAGAGCCTAAATATATTTATCTAGCGAGTGATCTAGATTTTTTTTTATTTGTGTATTGCAGTAATGTACAGTAAGTTGTAAACCTGCATTGTTCAAATTTTTAAATAAATAAAGTTAAAAAATTGAAGAAAAAATTGTACACAAAATGTTGTTTGCATATTTTAGTCTGAATTAATTTTTTTAGTATTATCAAAGCAATAATTGCTAGATCAAAGGGTATTCTTAATTAATTTTATAAGTTTTAAAGCACGAAGGAGTAAGGACTAGACCAGCCATATCTTATGTTGGTCACATGAACGAAAAGTCACGATATTATTCTGATTGAGCCTTCAACTTGTTGGGTAGGCAACTACCAATGGTTCTTTTCATTTAGCGTAGATAGGCAACCCAATGTACTCATGACGCAACGGTAGGATCCGAGGCACACAAGGAAGGACTAAGGTCATAATGTATACGTTGGGCAAAGTAAATATAATTTAGTTGTTTGTGGGGGGAGGTCTATGTCAAACCGGTCACGGCAGGTGAAATGACGCACAGGGCTCGTATACGAGTATAATCGGTTACAATACGTATTCTAAACTAGGGTGACCATATTTTTTTTAAAAAAATACAGGACACACCTTTTTTTAACTGTCTTTTTTTTGCTGACTCAAAAACAAAATAAGTGTATACTTACAGAGGTTTTTAAATACTAATAAAATATTTAAACAAAAAACAATTTTATAATAACTCAATATACACGCTAAAATGGTCAAAACAATGAGCCAAAAATATACCATTGTAAAGCGGAAATTTTATTGAATGATAAGTGTTGTACATTGACATCGGTAAGGAAAAACAGGATTTATACGGAGCGGACTTGAAAAAACAAGACAAAATGCGTTCCGTATTATTTTCGTCGGGACGTAATGGGGCGCAGAGTTGAAATACGCGGGGCGCATGGTCACCCTGTTCCACACACTCGGGCCACAACTTAAAACTATAGACTTACAACGCTGACAATTTACCAGCACGTTAAGGTGGTACTCGAGGACGATGCGGTGACTATATTACGTTGAACTATATTACGGAACGACGATGAAACTCAACCGGATGAAAAACCACGTAGACGAATAGCTCGCAGCTGACGAACGGACAGCAACGAACACAACACTATGCCGTGGACGGGCACACCGCAACGATGGTCAAAGTTTGACGGCGGACGGTATAGTGGTAACACGAGGACGAAGTGTAGAATAATATAAATCCGAGACGGTGAACTTTTCGGGATCGATTGCATCGGGCTCCTGCCGTCTATAATTTAAATATAATAATCATACGCGCGCACGTAGAGCCCAGCAAGACGAGACAAGAAACTGTAATGGTATGTTATGCACACCGCACGCAACTTCAGAGATTGTATTTATTTTATTTTTTTTTTTTAGAACGTCGCGCGACTCGTATATAGTAACTAATAATAATAACACATTGTAGCTTCAGTTTTATGTATATATTTATGTATATAATCCTATGTACTACCGTTCGGGTACGTGCATTTTTTTTTTCTTTTTGATTATACGTTAAGACGATCGAACGAATGAATTTACTTCCCACGCATGCATAGGCGCCCGCTGCTGATGCTTGCCCGTAATATTGCGCTATAGTACGTCGAAGTACGATACGATGCGATCACGATGACATGTGCGCTGCGCCGAATGGTACAGGAACAATCAAGGGTTCGACGAGATCGCTCCGTGTAAAGGTATACGGACGTTTCACGTGGACCACGTCCGAAATATTAATTTACGTGCGGAATTTTGCGACTCGCGCGCTTGCCGCGCACAAATGTTTACGCATTGCAGTACACTACAATAGTGGTTTCCCGTGGACTAATTAAAAGTACACACGTGCACACGGATTCTGTAAATGCCGGGGACCGGTAACCTTTTTGGTGTCTAGGGCTAGAAAATGAAAAAATACAATTTTCACGGGCCACAATTGGAATACACCATAAGTCAATTCGAACAAAAGTCTATACACTTAATAGTCATATCAAATTTAATTTATCTAAGTTCATCACTGGCTGATATATTAATTCAACGAGGTTTCTACAAAGTTATGATAGTAATAAAAAAAAAGTACAAAGCAAAAGTTAATGTGATTTTTGAATTTGAATCGCATCAACCGGTGGTTATTGTTGATTGTATGTTTGATTTTTAATGTAGAAATGCTTAGTACTGCAGCGTTTAAGTGACCATCGGTTGATCGCAATATTTGCAGCATTTTCGATATTTCATTAGTGAAAAGGTTCGCACACAAATATACGCGCTTCCAAATAAGGTCAACATTTTTTTAGGAGAATATTTTATTTTGCAGAGATTCGAATGAACTTATAGTTCGCACAAAATGCGGTTTTAAGACTTTCGTCACTTCGCAACTATGCAACTTTGTACAACACTTCGATACTGATTAGTGATTACTGATTATAGTAATCATTATAAATTGTATCGCGGGCCGCGTAAAATCGCCGTCCGGGCCACGGGTTGCCGACCCCTGTCAAGACATCGGCGTTGTGCACGTTTTAATGAATAATACATCGCGGCGGATACCACGCGCAATAAAATTAGTCTAATTTTACGTAAGTACAAGCTTTTCGCCTTTCACAAGCGTCACTAATGCCATTTTGCGTTTCGGTCAGAGATCCAGCTGTCCGCGTAAACAACTACACGATTTTTTTTCTTTTTGTTTACACGTGCGTGTAGAAATTAATCGTCATGTTATAATATTACGCGCCTAATACTTGAAAGATCATGCGCTCTTATCTTACGGTATAATAATGATCAGGGCTCGGAAGTTCTAGCAAATGCATATTTTTATTGGTTCGTCCTAGAACATCCAAAGTAAGATACAAATATGTTTCACATTTCTCTGATGTCGTACACGAAATTTTATTTTGCTATTTTTTGCATATTTACGGTTTTTAATGCTATTTTGCTAATTTTAAGTTTTTAGTGCTATTTTTGGGTATATTTTCACATAAATACATATTATAGGAGGTATTTTGCTAATTTGGAGTTATAAATGCTGTTAATGGGCATATTTAAGGAAATAGACACATATTGTTGAAAAACTAAATTACCTACCAAACAGCAGCCTACGAATATGTGAACAAAAACAAATTGTTTTATTTTAAGATGGTACGCATCCGGAATAAACGGCCTTAGACCGTTGTTATCGTCGATTAAATCGGACAATTCCGTTCATTTCCAATAATTTAGTTATTTTTAAAATTGTATCAAAATATGAACGGCAGTTATCAAATTCGTCGTGTTTACTTTTAAATAAAAAATTTTTGTTAGTGAAATTTTATTTTGCATATTTTCCAATTTTTAGTGCCATTTATAGCGCTTATATTAATGTTTTTATGTGCATATTTAAGCGCTAAAAATTAATTTTTTTAGTGCTATTTAACTTCCGAGCCCTGATAATGATTAATAACACTGCCGAATTCAACGTGTTTTTACGTAGGTACACGTGAAATGGTAAGACCCGTACGTACACCCGACACGCGTTGCGGGTACGAGAAACGCCGTCTATGTCTAATACGATGCCACCGATTTGCAGATTATTTGAAAAGGGAAAATACGGGTATGACATCACGCCCGTGCGCCGATTGTCCGTTTTAGATCGGCGAAAACGACGACCAATCGAATCACGTGCAACAGCGTACAACTGGATTCAAATATCGAGAACCGTACACGGACATATCGTGCAGAACAGCGAATGCACGTGTACACAATGCAAACGCCACGCGTATTACCGATCCGTTTGGACTCTGTTACATCGAACGAGTTCGTCGGACAAACGGCTAACACAACGTCGTCGGTTGACATAATATCGCGACATAATATTTATTCACGTCTAAACACGTCGGCGCATCGGTAATCTCGCCATAGGTAGATGTAATACGAGTATACACGTATATTTTTTAACCCCTACCTCTGCTAAAGATCATAACAAAAACGATTAATGCAAATCCGGTACAAAACAATTAATCTACAAAACGCCCAGTGTCAAACCGAAGATTGACTACAGTTCCTATTTATACACTGAAAAGACGACTGTTGTAAACTAAAAATTATACGTCTATGAGTTATCATGTAAGGTTATATAATGTGTACCAAAACTACCTAAACCATAAAAATGTAATCTATGTATTACGGCATAATATAACTTATATTCTTAAAATTACAATATACACTATACACATCATATATAGAAATAAAATTAATTTTAATAATAAAATATGCTATTTTTATTTTAAAAAATTTTATTAATTTTTTTCTTTGCATAAAATATAATATTATATAGGTTACCAACAGTGTTACGCACTATACGCAGTCCTTTCACTCAATCTTATAAAATTATTATGAAATAAATCAAAATTAATAAAAAGCAATCACATTTAATTTAATTCTTTTTATAGTTCACATACTGCACACAACCTAGTCATTACACATTACCCTGTGGTCTAGGTCCTACAGGGCCTGGTTAACTGGTTTCTGCTGTTTGAGTTAATTCTTACCTATACGGCTGTACTTAGTTTGGCTTCTTAAATGTTGTGAAATCTTTCTTTAACGCCTTCTAGTTCTCTTATGAACAATAATTTACCTTTCTCATCTATTACTATATAGGACCACGGAGTATTTGCCAATTATTAGATAACAATGTTAATATACAATAAAAAATGAAAATTGTCTTCTCTTACATTACAACTTTTTGTTTGATTTCAAAATCATTCTCAGTTATTTTGACACTGTAGTATTCTAACTACTTTCGTCTTTAATTTCGGTTAGCATATTTACTACAAAATAATAATACCTTAAATACATTTTTATAAGTGTACACTGTACACTAGTCCTTAACTTCTTTGATCAGGATTCAGGAAAGAATAAAACATAATTCTCAATGTAAACTATAATATATTAAACATTAATTGTATTGCTTTATTTAAATTTAAATTAAAAATAAATGTTTGGAATAAACAAAAAAAAACACACACACGCACAATGTAATAAACAACAACTTAATAAATGTATTTTGAGATGAGTCTCAAAGTTATTCAAGTACTTGAGTTTTGAAAACTCTTGAAAGCTTTCATGTTAGATGAGTTAGACGAATTAGTTTTTATTTATTCTTTGCTAATTTCATTTCTAGTAAAAATCGGTTTTCTTTTGACGGAAAATTGTTTTCTACACTTATTATACAGTCAACACGTTTAACTACTAAATACTTAATTGTATAGAACATACTGTTGTATATGCCAACTAGGCCAAAATTGAATTATTATAAAAATGGTCAAATAGACAAAGTTTATTAGTAAGATAGGCCAGTGAAGCAAATGAGCTGAAGTAGCATATTGAAAATTAATATTTAAGACAGCCGGTCGGACGAGACCGAGGCAGAGTGTGTGTTTCGGTTGAAGCACGTATTTGTAGAGACTACGTCGTCACGCTTTATTTTGTGTTTTATTAAAATAGGCTTTTGGTGTGAATTATTGTTTTATTTTGAAAACCCATCAACTCTTAATAATTGAACTAATATCTATTAGTTATGATTACTAAAGAGAGGATAGAACGATACCCACGAAAGTGCGGTATACGATAATATACGTAGATAGGCGTGTTTAGGACAATTGTAATAATAATTATGATCTACATGAACACGTGCTATTATGTTAACTGACAGCTATTATTGTGTACAACAGTGACATATTATGTTCACCGTTCCATTCCATCACTTTATTTTATTCATCAACATTATTATAAATTAATAATCCATTTTGATAAATCCATTATTGATAACTATGATAATCATTGTATTTAATTGTCATCACATTACCTTTTACAACTATATTACTCTATGGCTGTATGCACGTATATTAATTATATTAATGCCACAAATCAACAAGATTGGTCGTCAAGTATAATTATGATGGCTAAAAGACCAGAATTTGATGTGGAGAGAAAGTTAGTTAGTTACTAGAATCGATATTGATTACTCTTATTAGTATAATTATTTTATTTATAAATTTAATCATCCAATCAGGTTACTCATTAATTATTATTATATATAACTACAAAGAAAATATGTTTTTTTTATGAACATTTTAGTACGATTAATAAGTGTAACAATGCGAAATCTTAAAATGTACCTAGTAAAAACCCGACTAACGTAGGCTTTGATTGTTTTATTATTATTTTAATATAAAAAAAAATATTGTGAAAAAACTGCCATTTAAGAATCCTAATAACATTATAATGATTATACTATTGTAGTGTAGCTTAAAAATTGATAAAATTATTGATATTAAAATTGTTTTATTTATTTTTAACAAATTATACATATGAAACTGTAAAAAAAATATTTTGCGACTATCTATTACAATACTAAAATAAATCTAATTTGTCTTAAATTCTATAAAAATATTCCTTCACGATCCTATTCTTACCAAATTGCATTTCAATGAATAAGTAATGTTCAGAATTGCAGGTGTATGCATTTTTTAGCGAACAGTTTCATAATAATTATGTGGTAATTTACATTGTAGTCAACTTTTACTATTGCGTATATAACCATAAGGATACATTTGTTCAGGATAGTGAACTAATAATTTTATTTGTACATTTATAAAAACAAAAAAAATAATAAATACATTTTCAACCACGAATAACAAAACAATTATTAACCGTAGTCGGCAGGTATTAAAATATATTCATTACGAAAAAATGACGTGTAATAACGAATTGGGAAAAGTGTGTAGGTACACGTAAATATAACATCAAATAATACGTAGAGTCCAGGGATGAAAAAAAAAGGCCGTCGCCGCAATCTTCGTACGAAATCTACGTACCTGTCGGATATTATCCGCGGTGCAGCAGCTGCAGCAGAGCGGACAATATACGAGTATATACCTACCTACATTTGAAGCGGACTGCGAACGATTTCGAGTTTCGACTACGGTTACGGTAACGGTCGTGTTTACGTCGATGTACATGTACCGTTGTAATATTACAGCGGTTCTCAAACTGTGCTCCGCGGAGCCATAGGGCTCCGCAAGGTTAGTCTAGGGGGTCAGTGGCTCCCTAGGCCCTGGGCATATCTGTACTGATTAAATTCAAATTATTATTATATTTCTTAGCTATTTTTTTATATACAAGATTCAATATTATTTGCACCGTACCAATGTATTATTTTAAACATTTTAAACCTTTAACTATTTATAAATCCACATAATATTTTGTATCATAGTCAAAATGAGATTGGATAAAAGTCTGATTTTTCGTTCTTTTTCCATGTACGATAATTTTGTTTACTCATCTACAATCTTCGAAGTTCTAATAATATGATAATTTCTTCAGTCATGATGCATTCTTGCTTCAAATAGACATTTCTGAATTTTGGAGCTCTGAAATTTTTTTTAGGAACATATGGACTCCGCGAACAAAAAAGCTTGAGAACCGCTGTAATATTACATCGGGGCCGTAAATATTTCTCGAGAAAAAAAAATTGCGAAAAAACGGAGTGTAGGACCTACACAGTCCTGGCCCGCGGCTACCGATAATAATGGATAACCAAGAAACAATAATACAGAAAAAAAAAGATAAAATTATCATATCGTTTAACGCATTTCCCAACTTCCGCGGCGTATCGAACTAGCAATAACGAACCAGTTTTCTACAAAAAATATTCAGAAAAAATGATGTGTTTGAAGACTACATTTGAAAATAGGTTTCAAGATTTCAAATCTATAGAAAACGATTTTGCAATTTTCACATGTCTTTTTCGGTAAATGTAATAAATGTTCCTGCACGTGTACAAATGGAACTCATTGGAAAATGATTAAAATTTAAAAAACAAACTCAATGAGCTTGGTACACCTGATTTTTATAAGGACCTGCCAGTGTGATATGTAGAAATTCTTAAATTTTCGTGCAAAATTATTTCTATGTTTAGTAGTACTTATCGATGTGAGCAACTGTTTTCATTAATGAACAGCAATAAATCTCCTATTAGATTCAGATCAACCAATAATACTCATCTGAATTCAGTGTTAAAAATGGCTTCATCAAATATCTCCGGATATAAAAAAATTAGCGGCAGAAAAAAGATGACAAACATCAAACAGAAATTATAATTATTATTGATTTTTCAATTCATATAATATGACGTAAAAGATTATTAAAAAATGCTTACAAGTAATTTAATCGTACCTGTTGTACTCGTAATAAATAAAATTTGAAAATTTGTTTTAAAAAGAAATCATGTGTGGCTTAAACTAAAAACTAGTAAATACTATTGGCCCAGTCGACACTCGGAGTATAGGCGTAGGCAGCGTTTGTCAAACTGTGTTCCGCGGAACCCCGGGGTTCCGCGAAGATCAATTCGGGGTTCCACGAAGCTTAAGTAATTTTTTCAACATTTTCAAGAAAATTACTTTAAAATGTCCAGACTAGTAGTGGGGTGAAAAGTATGCATCATAGACGTAGTCGTCATTTAGAATCTGTTCTTGGTGAACTTTAAGATAAAAATGTAGAATTCTTGCTCGAAAGCGTGACGAACTGTTAAAATCAACTGTATGGTTCAAACTACAAAAACCGTGAAGGAAAATGCGATCGAGGCTTCTTATTTTGTTAGCTAAATACAGTCAACTCGCGATGTAACGAATTTCAAGGGACCTAGGAAAAAGTTCGGTATATCGAAAGTTCGTTATATCGAACGAATAATTCAATAAAATTCATTTGAATTAACAAGATTTAAAAAAAAATTCAAAATTAATATTTTATTAGATTACATATTATTATAATTACAAACATACATATTAAATATGAATTATTGTTTATTAAATTTTATTTTATTACATACATACATACGAGTATTTATTTTTTTAGAAAATCGGTTATTTTTTTTGTGTATAGTCATTTATCTTATCACGTGATATTCGCCGAAACAAACACCGTAATAGCAAGCTAGTAGTAACTAATAATAGTATCTTATACAATAACGACGAAATGCATTTTATCCTAACGTATGATAATTGTACATAGCCGAAACTCGTAAAATTCGTAATATCAAGCTCCAAAATTGTGAAAATTCGTCACATAGCGAGAGCTTTGGTCAAAACAACTTCGTTATATCGAGGGGGCCAAAATACATATAATTTTTCGTTATATCGTGAGATTTTCAAGGGACCGACAGTTTTATTCGTTATATCGAGATTTTCGTTAAAACGAGCTTCATTATATCGCGAGCTGACTGCACTACCTTTAACACAATATTATTATACAGTTATAATTTATTTGCGAACAATCCGAAAAAAAGCTAAAAAAAAAGGTAGGGGTTCCACGTTAGGAGTGTGCGTCAAAAAGGGTTCCGTGGACAAAAAAAGTTTAAGAAACGCCGGGCGTGGGTACCCGCCCGTGTGCACCGGTTGAGCGCGCGTGTTGGGCCGCGACCGAGACGAAGGACGCCCGAGAACCGTATTTCGCGCAACTCGAGTTCGCACGACAATAGCAGCAGTAATAGTGGTAATACTCACCTCGACCTACTTCAACCAGCAGTGACCAGTGGCGGCTCGCGTACGTTACGATAATACTTCGTCGTCGTCGTCGTGATGCACCCGCAGTGAGCGCGTTCCCCGTCGCAGAACGGACACCGAGTAATCACCGCGAAGTCGACGCCGCCGCGCACAACTCCGTCCGCACCGGCCCCCGCAGTAGTCGCGAACGCCCGTCCGTTTTTCCAATCGCGTTCCACCGAGGTGAGTGACGCTTTTGTTCGTTACCGGAACTCGCTAGCGGCCATACGTAAACTGCGCCCAAATGACCTTTTTTTTTGTAAACTGCGCCCGAATTTTTATCTTAGTTGAAAAGGTATAGTGTAAACTGCGCCCGACTTATTAACTTATTAAATTTTCACTTATCAAAGTCTCTATGTTTGACGATTGTGTACTTTTTCAAGTATATCACAGGCATTTAAGTAAAGATAAAAATAGTGATATTAGAAGGTGGTTAGTGCATTGTTACGGTTTACCATTTCTAAGTCCAGAAAGTGTATCTGAGTATTTTGTCAATTATTTAATGAAATCAAAGCCTGACGACGAAAGAGTGACACGATTTGCGGATTATTTGGTAGACGTATATATAAGTGAAGAAGCTCAGTATCCACCTGCAGTATGGGCTCAAGCATCAGCAGAGCCAACTTTAACCACAAATGCATGCGAGTCTTTTCATTCTCACTTTAATTCCAGCTTTTATACAACTCATCCAAATATTTTCATGTTCATAGAAAAGTTAAAAGAAATTCAAATAGAAGTATACATTAAACTAAATAGTATAAATGAACCGTTTAAATTCCAAAACTCTAAAACAAAAAAAAAACGCGAAAAGTTAGAAAATTTAATTAATAAATATAATAGTAGCCAAATTCCAATTGATGAATATGTATCCACATTATTATTTGTAATATTTATAATTATTTAAACTTTTTAAATTGTATTTTATTTTTAATTATTCAAATTATATGGCTGTAACGAATTGAGTATATTACCTGTAATTTTACCCGGGCGCAGTTTACATGTCACCTTTTTACTCTTGATAAAAACTCGGGCGCAGTTTACATGTGTGATTTTGTGCTTACCTATATTTTGGGCGCAGTTTACAATCGCCGTCGCTAGCAGCGTACGGGGTGCGCACCCCCGGGACTTGCACCGAGCGCGTGTCTCGCCCGCGCGAATAGGGCTGATCAAATTCCGTTTTTTTCTCTCTCTCCTGAGAGCGTCCCCGGGCAAAGGCGATTTCGTCGACGACGGTTCGGGAACAACAACTGAATACTTAAGTTCGTCCTCTAGTTTGCAGGAAAACAGTGCACTATTTACACAATTTTAAAAAAAAAACATTAACAGCGACATTCTATCGGGAAGATTACGATAATTTACATTGTTTCTTTGTAGACTAAAAAATTATTGAAAACCACGAGTCCGATGAATACTGAAAGTTGGACCGTCGACATTTACAGAAAAAGAAGCCCTATAAAATGACCATCTTAGAATTTCACAAAAATTATTAAAAAAATATAGTCAATTTTCAACTTCTTTAATAATACACTGATATATTTTGAACTTATATAGTTTGCTATTGTCAACGAGATTGCCTTTTCCCAAGGATGCTCATAAAAAAAACAAAATTTGATTATCTTTATTGTTATCACGGGAAATATCGCTCTGGGGTATATCCCGGTGGGAGACTCTGTATAACAGATGACCACCCTTAGAAGTATACATAATAATAGCCATTGCGAGTGTGTTTGATTAATACAGTTTTACCTCTGAATTGATACGACGCGATGTCATACTATGGAATAAAGATCATATTTTTATTTTATTTTTTTATTTCGTTGAACCGTGATATCATGCAAATAAGAACGTACGTATTCATATTAATTATTTTTTTTAGGCAGGAGTGGGCAAGTAATTTCTATTGGAGTCCTGAAGATTTAAACTGTAAGTAAATGAGGCACAGAGAAAAAAAAGTGTATTTTATTATATGATACGTACTAGTTATTACTAAAATGTTTTAAAAAATTACAATAAAAGTTATGAATTATAATAGTTAAAACCAGATTTTGCATAAAATGAATGTTGCTATTTTCAACACCATATACATACAGCCAATAAGTGTCCATAAATCATTACTTGATTGGTTAAATATCAAAATGTTGTAATGCATATTTTTTATTTTATATTCTGACATTAGTGTATGTTCTGCATATTTTTGAATATTTTAACAAAGATACACTTCATGGTCGAAAAAGTTGTTAACCAAAAACAATAATATGATTAATAATCAAAAAATATGAAGCAAAAAACGTTCAAAATTGTAAATCAATTTTAAATAAATAAAATTTGAAATGTGATCTTGCTTATATTAAATCAAATTTTTCATGTATCGTTGAAAGCATTAAAAAAACTTGAAAATCCTAATTTGTTACTTGTAAACTCGTTAAACATTTTAAAACAAGTAGAGAATTTTGTCGATAAACTTCCTTCTATAGCAAATAGTACAATAATTAAAACAAAATTTAAAAATGTTTTTGATAAAAATAAAGGACTAATGGTTTTAAAAGATATGTCGAAAATATTTCAAGTCGACAGCGTATTCATTTTAACGATTTGTCTGTTCCAAATTATTCACCTGATATATTAGCCAATTTTAAGTATGCACCAATAACCAGTGTTGACGTTGAACGCAGTTTTTCATCCTATGCATGTAACAATATGTACTATTTACTTATCTACTTTTTTTTATACAAATTAAAATTTTTCTATGCATGAACCAATTTGTACTATTTACTTAGAAACTTTTTTTATTTGTATTTATTTTATGAAGAATGTTTTTTCTTTTTTTCTTGCATATTTTAGTTTAAATATTTTTAGTGCATGTTTGCATGCATATTTTACAATTTAAAATGCATATAAATCCAGTTTTTAGTTATGAAACAACCGTAATCTGAGTCTGATAAATTAAATTAAATATTAGTTTGTTTATTATTAATTATTATAACAATTATTTAAGACATTTTAATTTTATAATTAGCGTATTAAAGTGAGATATATGTTGACGTCGAAATTGCGTGGTTTTTGAAATGTGTATTATATATTTTTAATAACGATATATTATTACAATGCGTGTATTTCGGGCACTGGGGAGGTAGATCGTAGATGTTTGATTCGGTGAGACTGCACAACAACTTAAATGTATATTCAAAAGTTACTGCGACGAAATCTGAAATGTTTAATAGTTGAATAGAATCAATCGCTAAAATAATTTATTACATATCATATATATCATATGGGCGTAATAAGCTGCGAGTTCCGTTAACACTCAGCAACGTACTATATATATTATAACAGCTTATCATTAACGTGGATTATTACATCAAGAAAAAAACTAATAAACCAAAACATAAAAAACCCTTTTTCCGTTCACGTACATCGATGGTCTAATCTCTACGCGCACTTGATAATAGTGACATTTTTCGCGAATACTATACAAATTTCTTCAATTTTTTCCAAACATGTTAAGCGAAATAATTATAGCAAAAACTATGCAACAATTTTAAAACAAATTCTAATGATCCCAACTGCTTAACCACCGAAATCGGGCTATTTAAAAATTTTTTTTTAAAGTGTGAACTTGCAAATTCCTGTACCCGACTGTACTGAAAAAAGCGCCACTTACCACATTTGTGCACTAGACTAATAGAC
Organism: Periphyllus acericola; assembly: GCA_949715065.1. NCBI lineage: Eukaryota > Metazoa > Arthropoda > Insecta > Hemiptera > Aphididae > Periphyllus > Periphyllus acericola. The sequence continues at coordinate 17,371,085 of OX454265.1, forward strand.
CATCGATTAGCTTGGTGTAGAATGTAGATCATACTAAAGTAGATGTAATAACATGAACTGTGTACATTATGTAACCGGCAGAATTCCGAATGCCAATATGGTGTATGTGTGTGTCGTTGTTTGTTTGTCGGATTAACCACTAACAATAATTTGGAATCGTTAAAATATTTTATTTTTTTTATGCGTGTATTTGAAGATCAGAATGTCATGTTGACTGTGGTATAATTTTATCTGATATAAAACATGGAGGTAGGGTCCGTCCGTCGAATAATAATATTTATCAAAAATCCTTAGGTTTTGAATGAAATGTATGGTCACTTATTTATGCATAAGATAATTTTAAATCAGTACATTTCTGAATAATTATTTCTAATTAGATAGATTTATAACAAATCTTTAGGCGTAAAACGATATATAACTACAAAATAAACAAAATGGTTCAGGAGTGAGTTTGTGTTATTTAAAAATGTTGATACAAAATATAATGACGTATTATTCACAATAATATTTTTAACAGATTCAAGACATAGCTCATATTTATAGACAAGCATACTCGGTGTAATAACAAATAAGTAATAAACATTCGGTGATGAGCAAATTAGTAAGTTGTTGGTATCATCTATGTACATTTCTAGGGCTGACGCAATTGCATCAGGCAAACCCCAGTCACCACGACACTGAATTTACGTACCGGGACGTGAGAATTAGTGACGATTATCTGACCGATAATTTCATAAAATAATCGTACGTAATGTGTTTAACCAAGTAGATGGTTTTGTAAACGTATAGCTGTTTTTGTTTTTTAATTAGCAAAGTTTGAATTGTTGTACTTTAAAAATCTGACAGTTCAATACAATCTCATATTCTATTTAAACAATATATATATATATATAGTTTAAAAATCTCAAATACAATATTATATCAGTCGAAATGATTGTATACAGTAATTATTACGGTAAAATTGATGGTTTTCGCGCGATTATTTTAATTACGCATTTAGAAAAAAGCTATTAAAAATGACTTCGTTTAAAGTGACTACAAATGCTACGTGTGATCCAATTAGGTATACGCTTTCAGTGCCGTCTAAAGACACACGAAAAACTGTTCACTGAGAAATACAAATATTACGGTAAATGGTAAATACACGTAATTATATGTAAATTTATAGTAAATAGTTCACGTCAAAGAACCAACCAGTAAATTCATATGTATATTGTGTGTAATGAATGCATTATACGTTATTAAAAAAAGTACTCGGTATGTTATGTATAGCTTAAAATCCCAAAAGTGATGTTGCGTTCCTCTCCCCCCCACCCCTAAACACACGCATGATCATGTCAGACGGGCAAAACAATTTGACGGACACACGCACGTGTCGAAATATTAAATACCATATTCATCTAAAAACACGGGTTCTAACAAAATCCATTAGCCACACAACGCACACTGATCTCTCAATAATGGCATTATTAAAAAACAATCAATTTTCGGACGGGCGATATTAATTATTATATGCATTGTTCGAATCCTTCGATAAAATTATTATGTACCTACTATATATTATTTGTCAGTATAGGTAATATTAATAATAGGTAATATAAACGCGAGTGTTATTATATTATCCATCCCAAAACTGATATATTATGATTGCATCGATGTAATAGCTCGCATTGTCCGGAGTAATATAGTTAACGCTTTCACTCGGCTACTGTAAACTCGCTGATGGTAATAAGCTGATAGGCAATAACAATAATGATAACAATACTGAACATATTTAAAATGACACATTACCGACCAAGAGTATATCGTGGGCTGAGATTATAGTAGGAGATCGAAAATTTTCATCCGTTTCAAACAGCATCTGCAGTTCAGGTTGAAAGAATTATATGTATTACTACTTTTTAATTTCGTCTTAATCTGGTCTACAGGTTTGTGGGCCAAGGTTCAACGATTTGGATTTGTGTTCATTCGCTTCTACGCCGAATTGTCGCAATCATCTTCAAAATCGTTGTAAACCAATTATAATAAATTAACTAAGTTTATTTCATGCAAAACATACTCGATGGCATTTATTAACCGATTGAAGCACGTGTGATTTTCTCAAACATCTATTGCAATATATAATATGAAATATTGTAACACTACAAACTAGTTATCGGGTTCAAGGCCGTTCTCGCAAAGTATGATGAACTACATTTTGTTTAATGCAGACGATCTTCAGAAAACTGACTGTCAACATAGCATTGTAATAATTCTATTTGATTTCATATTATTAATTATTAAGAAGAAAACAAAAATACGCATTAACCAAAAGAACTGTCGTCTGCAGATACTCTCTGGGCCGGTTTTATTTTTAATTATATGCAATGCACTCTTACTGTAGACGAATTCACAAAAAAAAAAAAATCATTCTTAACACTTGTAACCTTGTAACGTGAAAAAAAAGTTCCTCTCGTTTATTTTAAAGATTTTTAATATTACTTTAATATTTGTGTGATAGTCGTTTTTGAAATCAATCGGTCAATATAAGGTCGAATTTCTTTTAGCAGTAATATTATTACTTGTTAACTTTCAACTTTTAAATGTAGAGCAATGAGTAGAGAATGGTTTTGGTTTTACAACAATGCATTTCTTTTCTGTAACTATTATTTCGGCTTTTAAGTCTGCACCAACTATTTCGTATGGTCGTATGGATTATGTATATTCATGTGAGGTGAAATTATTGTAAAAAACCCCGAAGTGTTTTGCAGTTTTTTTGACCACGTAAACAATATCAAAATTTTAAAAATAAAAATTAATGTGGACCATCTCGTATAATTTATATATAACCCTAAAAAGTGTTCCGATTCACTTGGAATATAAAAAGTAAAATAAATAAAGATAAAATGTGATTTTTCAGAAATTCTGCTTGGCTATTAGGAATTCCTTTCTAGAAAAATCGTGACGCAAATCACTAAAAATAAAAAATAAAAACAAAAATGTATTAATAAATGGCCGAAGTATACTTTACAATTACTGTTTCAAGTGGACATTCAGCAATCAGCGCACGTGCTGCTCGGTAAAGCTATAAATCACAATACCATGATGATAATTGTCAACTAATGTTTAATAAAAATATTTAGTTCCACAATACACGGAACGATAAAATATTTATGAAGTATTCATAGTGTGTCACGGGTATATTTTGGCATTCAAACATTTTTTTTTAAGATTTTGATGCTCAACTAGATATTTTCAATCATATGATAAAATTAAATATCTGAAATAGAACAGTATCTTTTCTACAACTGTTCACCTTTTGCTTTTCGAAATCGGAAATACTATGCAGTATGCACAAAGACAATTACAATTTCTTGTTTTGCGATTAATTCCACTCCACCACGCACGTATTTATTTTGGCTTTTTGCCTATTTTGATGTTAACAACAATATAATTTTAAATAATATAAACTACGTTAGTGATAACCCGAAAATATAGTATAACCGTTGGTTATAGAATAAACGTATTCCATAATCAATGGTATAACTGTATCCCAGCTGCCTCGTATATTATTGAGTATAAGTTTCTGAGTTAACTTAACTATATTAACTAACTAAAATTATTAGTAAATTTCATTAAATAATTTAACATCTTTACGGTCAATATTATCTCTAATTATATATCTTGATGTTCACGAGTAAATAAATGAAATAGTATAACAAGTATTTGAATATCTTTATTAGTATAGGTATATGGTCAGCACTGAAAAACAAATAAATCATTCTTCAAAATAATTTAGATTCTATACTTTTTGTAAAAACGTGCTTACCATACACTTAACTATATGATAACTGTAAAACATGGCTAAGCCTAAACATTTGATTACATTTCGTTTCTATACAAACTAATAAATATAACGGTTACGGGTTAACCCAATAACCAATATGAATTGGACGTGTTAAAAATATCAAAACGTATAATCTTTCATAATATTTGATTTAAGAATACTTTGTTGTACAAGTCAAAAACTCAAAACCACTGTAAAGTTAACCAAAATTCACGATATTTTAGTAGAAATGCTCAAATACGAGAAAAAAACTGTATTATACTCTCACTATTCTTATCAGGTGAGGTAAAAAGTTTTTGATCATAAATTCATAACTGTACATAGATACGACTTTACAGCATTATTAGCCATTAGGTGCATACCATACATTATACGATGAACATTAATACATCATACATTATGTTACATAATATTATAAAGAGTATACGTAGTAACTAATGAGCTAGTAATTTTGAGTTAATCGGTGTAATGATACATAACTAATAAATATATTCGATTTCAAATGTATTCCCGATGCATTAAAATATACTACATACTTCGAAATCTTAATACATTATATATTAATTTAAGCGTGACGTAAGTCGAATAAAGTCGTTGCGGACTGTGCAACAATTATAGTATACTATCACCAAGGTTATCAACTATGGAAAACGATTATAATATTTAAAAATCGTGATTACTTGTATAATATTAATTCATATACTTGTATTATAGTTACAAACTATGTGTTTAATCGTACAAAAGTCTGACAATCCTATAACACCAGAAAACGATATCAACAAATAACAATGATTTAAAATGTTATGTGATATAAGCACCTATGTCGCGCGTATGGTACAGTGCTCTAAATGTATACCGGTGACGCGTATAGGTACCGACAGCATACCTAACAATAACATATTATATAGACATATAGTCCAGGAAACGGTAGACCATGACATTTCTTGACGCCATACCCGCCTTGCGTTGCCTCCGTATTACAAACACATGGCACAACACAGCAAATCTGCAGATTAACAGTGTTCAGTAGAACCAATTTTGTGTAGTTAGCTTTAATGTTAGAGTTAATCGATCTACTGTCGCACTTATAGGGAAAAACGTTATCTGTGTCTACCCGAAGGTTTTTTACGGTATTTTAATTTACAAGCGAATTAGAGAGGCTTTTTAGAATTGTTATATTTTACATTACCATGACTCGCTGAAGAACTAAAAAATCGTAAAAAACCTACGAGAAGACACAGATAATGTTCTTGCCTTTGAGTTCGATAATCGGTCAGTTTATAACAGTATCAAAGCTAACCACACACGATTGGTTCTACTGAACACAGATTTGCTATATTGTGCGTTTGTAAGACAGATACAACGCATGCGGGTGTGGCATCCTCTTAAGTCTTATGCAGTTATGCTCCACCATCGGTATTACAAAAAATATGAACACGTCAACGCATACACTCTATTATAATAATATAAGAGCTACAAATCAACGTAATGTTAGCGTTTATTTCAGATCCCAACGTGACGATATCACCGTACGATGTTTCCAGCTGCTTTAATAATCGTCGCGTGTTTCACGACGATCATATTGGTCCTTTACAAGTATACCACTCACTCGTACAATTACTGGAAGAAAAAATCGGTGACATACGCCACGCCCGTTCCGTTCTTCGGCAACATCAAAGATCATGTGACGTTAAAAATGACCCAGGGCGAGTGCTTGAGAAACATTTACAAGTAAATATTGATATATTATGATTTAAAATTATGAGTACACGTGCAAAAAAGCAAAACGTTATTCTTGTACGGAGCAATTATTGCGCCATCTTGTTGATTTTTCGAATACTAACGTCCTAAATATAAACGTGCCCGGACTTTCCGGCCGAATGGGCGTATGAGTGCTCAGTTCGGTGGAAGGTACATGTTATACCCCCGTGGCAATTTTTTTTATATTATTATGTGCTCATAATATAATACAATACTTATATTACCCACATTAACATATTTATACTGTTTACTTATTATTTATGCTACCTATACAAACTAAATTAATAAAATAGACTTAATTTTTGTATTTATTTAAATACTGAGTTAATACCACCGAACGTCCGGGTAGAACGGGCCTTCGTTCTAGCAGGAGCGTTCTGTGGGATCGGTTGGTCTTCGCCATGATTGACTACCGAGAGAGCGACGTTCTTTCTACCCCCGGGTTAAGTAAAAGTTGCCGTGATAACGGCAGTTTAAGGGAAAAGAACAAAATTTTGTCAGCGTTTGTTCCAATAATCCCACGAAGGTCTCAAATCCGATATTCAGTATAGTTATTGTCGGTTTGAGAGTGAGTCATGGAGTGACTTGTACGGTCGGATACGTGTTACTTTAGTATTATGATACAGTAAAATTACGCTTTGATTGCGATTTCTATCTGTTACAATGTGTCATTTTACTGTGTCAACAAATATTCGTTACCTAAGAATAAGACTGCTGCAGTGTTTATAACCCTCAGACAATGTTTAGCATAAATGTACCCATAAAGTGTGTGTTAAATATGTAAATATATTATATTTACGTGGTCGACGATTGTATTGCAGTGACTTTCCTCACGAAAAATTCGTGGGCATGTACCAGCTGCAGACGCCGACCTTGTTGCTCCGCGATCCAGAAATCATTCGGCAGTTCCTGGTGAAAAGCTTCACGCACTTCACCGACAGGGGGTTCTTGTACGACGGCCATAGGGAACCGTTGACCAAACATCTAGTCAATTTGGAAGGTGACACGTGGAAGACGCTCCGGCAAAAGCTCACGCCTACGTTTAGCTCCGGTAAAATCAAAAATATGCTGGGACTACTGCAAGGCTGTGGGGTGCAACTTATCGATTACATGGAGGTATAAATATAATTAATACGTTAAAATAATATCAGTAGTTTTTGCTTTTTTGAAACCTAGAAAAAGTGAATTGATGCAATTCGAAAGAATGTCGAGCGGTATACTTGAAATCTTTTCAGTACATTTTTTCATATATGTATTAAACATAATATGCAATTCTTAGGTTTTTGTGATTTTTTGAGAAACATTCGAAAACTTTTGTAATTAGAGACTATGGATCGTGGGAAATCTGTATGCTATATAATAGTCTTGCGATATCGTATTCTATTGACGTATCACATTATTTGCGTTAGGTCATTAAAATAGTTCAGTACGCTCTACAGTCAACACTCTGCCGTACTATAAGGGACATATACTTAGGGGGTTAAAAGAAGGGTGTTTTCACCCTGCGTGACATTTTTATTATGATGGTAATTTTTCCACGCTAAATAATCGCCTAGTGACAATTGTCCCCTTTTACCTCTCAAATACGGTACCAATTTCAATATTATTTACCTGAATTTAACAGAAACCGTTTGTTCAATAAACCTTGATCTTTTAGTTATTGATATGGCATATATTTCTGATAATTTGATTCCGATAGTACAATGATAAACAAAAAACAACTAGGTTTATTCCGAGTATGTTTATTCAGATGTTCCATTAGCTTCGTTTTCAGTGTCTCTACATTTAAAATTAATGATATATTTCTCGTTTTTACGAGAAAAAAAAACCTATGATAAAACCAATAAATTACCTGTATCCGAGATTAAACTTGATGGAGACTTTATGGCGCTTTTGGCCAAAATGTGAGATGGAAAAAAATACGTTCAGAGTGACCGAGCAAAATAAGAGTTTATAGAGGAACCGTGAGAATACGAGATAATCCGTACGGGGATTTTAGCACACCGACTCGTCCTACGTGTGTGACGTGGGTGTAACAGCAATACTGTACTCATATGTTTAACATCGAATTATCTTTAGGCGGCCATCGAGTCCGGAGAGTCGGAATTCGAAATGCGCGACCTGACGGCCAAGTTCACGACGGATGTGATCGGCACGTGTGCGTTCGGTCTCGAATGCAACTCGCTGAGAGACACGCAGTCCGAGTTCAGGCGGATGGGGTGTGCGGTACTCAACACGTCCGCGTCGTTGGCGTGGTCCAAAGTGGTCCGGGTGTTCTTCCCGAAACTGTTCAAGGCGCTGAAGCTGCGCACATTCCCGTTCGAAGTGCAACAGTTCTTCTTGGGCATCGTCAAGCAGACCATCGACTTCCGGAACGCCAATCAAGTGCACCGGAACGACTTCATACAGTTGTTGCTCGAGATGAAGAACCAGAAGCAGCAGGAAAACATCGAGAACGCCGTTGAACTCACCGAGGAGCTGATCGCCGCACAGGTAGGTCCTCGCGGAGTACATTATACCACTATAGTTTCCGAAAAATCCTGTCCGTCCCGAGCAGCTATTGGTTTAAGCCTTTAAGGACTACGCCCGTCCGTCTGCAGAAACTTTGGGCGTGTGGCGCGAGGATGACAAACGTAATACACATAGTTCCTCTAAACCAAATCTGAACGTAAAATTGAACCAATAAAGTTTGATTTTCGATTCGGACCATTTCCAATTCTTGTACAACACGCGTATAGGGCATTATGGGCACAGTAAGATGAGCTTCTTATTTCGTAGAAAAATCTCGTACAGTTTCCCAGGCGGGTGATGTACAATAATGTACCCGCAAAGTGTTTCCTTGGTAAGTGCTCTCAGCGGGGGAGGACGCTGAATAGCCGAACTATATTCCAATAAGTTGTAACGTATGAAGCGTGACTCCACGATTGTAAAAATATCGTTTAGGCATGCTTTTATTTTCACTAATAACGTCCCACTATACGTACTTTTATTTCCCCAATTCGAGCACATCATCTCATAACGACTTGTGTACGATGTCTCAGACGGCGGACGAACATTACCATGTCGCCTGAGTGCGTCCGGACGTCCGGTCATCAAAATTGTATCTTTTTAATAGCTCAAGTGCCTCCCGAAATTATACCCGTATATACGAGTTATGAGTGCGTCTGTAAAAATGTGTACACGCGAGATGTTTTAAGCCACGTTTTGATCATCATTATCCAGCCGAAAACTATATAGATTTTCAGTCGGATCACCCTCCCCACGTGTGGTCAGAATTGAGCAATAGTAGTGAACGAACCACAAATACATGTGAAAGCTTTCTCGTTCATACGTAATATATATATTATATTCATTCTTGGAAGTACTAGAAAAAAATCGAATAGGCACAATAATCGCAGTTCAAGCGTTTTACAGCGTACAAATAAAACAAATTAGATCAATGAATAAAATGAAATTAACATTCGTAGAGAAAAATATTACAAATTTTCAAACCGCGGTGTACAGCAATAGATTCAATTTTGTAGAAATGATGGCCTTCGAAAATCAACCAAGAATGTAACGATAAAATATTGCACTTTTTTGCTGAAATTAAAATGTTTAAAAAAAAAATTCAGCACACAACAATTCAATGATGTAAAATTTTTTAAAGACGGCGACGGAAAACAATTTTCCTGGTGTTATATACAGTTCGCCTTCTCGCGGTGCACCCAGCGCACTCGGGACAGTATACACGGGTATTATTTCGGAACGCACTATCGGGGCGAATCCCACCCCCACCCCTCTCCCAAAGCATTGGTACCCGCGATCGTAAAACGTTATGTCGAACCGCATGCATCTGTGCAGGTGTTCGTGTTCTTCTTGGCCGGCTTCGAAACCTCGTCGACGACGTTGAGCTTTTGCCTGCACGAGATGGCCGTCAACCAGGAGATCCAAGGCCGGGTGTACGACGAGATCAACGAGACGGCCGACAAGTACGGACTGCCGTTGTCCTACGAAGCCATCTCGTCGATGGACTACTTGGAACGGTGTCTCAAAGGCAAGCAAGTGTTATTTAGCGCATAGCGTCGCTCACGTGAGCGCCCGTTCTTTCTAGCAACGCGTTTACAGCATATATAACCGTGTGTAACCACGGCGCGTCGTCTAAAACGAAAAACATATAAATAAATAATGAACCGAACCGTAAGAGACATTTCTCAACACTTGCAGTTGATACATAACATTATACAAGTAAGGTTTATTATTATGTATTGTATATTTACGCCCGATTTGCGTAACCACGGCGCGTCCTCGTCTGGTTAAGATCCAAAATCTAGAACGACAAAATGTGTTCGACACGTGCAAAACCGTCTTACTGTGTACTTACCGATTTGCCACACACACGCTACTGCATCATAATTAGGTACACATTTATTATACAGGTTAGATTAGAATGTACGACGTTCATGTGCCGTTTACTTGATCACGTACGTACGAGCGCCGAGCTCACGGAAAAGGATTTTTTCTACCGACTCACTCCCCTTCCCCCCCTGAAAAAAAAACAAAAATTACGTACACGCCATTGATGGTATACCGGTATTGGTATTTGGAGTCGGAATCATAGTACGCAGGTAAAACCACGCAATATTCCATACGTACACGACGGTTGCAAACATTTTTTAACGCGGCAGACGTATAACAGTCGACGGGTATACTACGCGGTTTAGCTGTTGGCTCTTGGTCGGTAGAAAATGTCCGGGTAGTCGACTGCACCGACCGAGTGCTGGCACAAGGTCCCGAACGTACGCTACACGCGCTATGCGAGTTCGTTGAACACGGGAGCATGCGGTATAATAATAACCTATACGCGCGCGTCCTACACGTCGAAATATGCGAGAAAAAAAAAACCAAATGAAAATAAAACAGCACGCGAATAGGTAAACACACACGAATATTATCCTAGCCCAAAATAACATATTATTTGTTTATTTTATTGTTCAGTTATTATCGATCATAAGTCTAGGGCTAGGGACTTTATGCTCTAAAAAACCTAAAAATATGCATGCATGTATGTCCCTAAAAATTATCATATATGCTCTGAAAATATGGAAAAATGCTTAAATATGCTCTTAAAAATATTTAATTTTCGTTAAAAAACCAAAAATTACAAAATGTTTTATTATTATTTATTAATTATCATAATTTCTTATTTTCTAAATTTGCCTTTAAACAAAACAAAAACAAATAAAAAAATTAATTGATTCTGTTTATGAATGAATAATTTAAAAACCCTAGGTAGATGGATTATTTAATAATTTTAATCTTTTTTTATTTTCAATTTAAAGAATATTCATATTAAATATTGTATTTTATGTGTAAAATATGTTAAATATGTACTAAAAATACAAATATAGCAAAATATGCACTTATCGGAAAAATAAGCTAAATATGCAAAGTAAAAATGATTGCCTTAAACCCCTGTTACTATGAACAAATTTCTATATGACTTTTCCATGTTTTAAATGATTATTGAAAAATATGCAAACTCCTTTAAGTCCCTAGCCCAAATCCATAACCAATACGTGTATTACATAACACGTGTGATACGTTTGCGTGATTTGTTCCGTTTTTTTACTGATTCTCGGGAAACGCACCGCAGAAACGATGAGGAAGTATCCGCCGGTACAGGCGCTGGTCCGGGTGTGCACCAAACCGTACCGCGTGCCCGGCACCGACGTGGACGTGGACGTGGGCACGGCCGTGCTGGTGCCCGTGTACGCGATACACCACGACCCGCGGTACTATCCGGAACCGGACGCGTTCGACCCCGAACGGTTCTCCAAGGAGGGCGGCGGCATCGCGAGGCCCGCCGGTACATACCTGCCGTTCGGCGACGGCCCGCGCATTTGCATCGGTACGTATACTCTGGGCCGCAGCCGCACATTATTCTGGGAGGGGCAAGCTCTAATTTTGCCGCCCTTCTTTCCATCGCTCAGCCCCGATAATTTACAAATAAATTTCAGTGTTGTTATTAGGTACAATATAAGTTTGAGAAGAGTTCTAAAATATTTAATATTTATTTGGATGTTAAGTGACAAATATGCTATTTTTACTGTTGCTAAATGATAAGTTAGGTATTTTGAAAAATTAAGACATACAAATTTATGCTAAATGTATACAAAATATACATAACATAACTATTCTTAATAACTAAAAGTGTATATTAAAGATTTATAAAAATTTGATTTTTCTTGATTTTTTGGCTGCAAATGTTTTGATTATTTCTTCAAATGAGATTGATGATGCTCTTCGATGTTCAATTTATATTATACTTAAATTGTTTAATCTTTATTGTTTCATAGTGTTTCTTAAATAATTTTTTATTAATTTCAGTTTACTGAAGCTTCTTTCCCCCGAAGCAACAGAGACTGGAAGTGTTAAAAATATGTGTAGGGCTATCGTAATATTTGGGTAGATCTCTTCTAAATGTTGCTCATAAATAACTTTAAAAGTAGACTGCGCTACTGTGTATACGGTGTACTGCGCGCACGGTCGATTCTCCGGATCCCCGGTATAGGGCTGAAGGGGGAAAAACACGTTTGGACCACTACAATAAGACTGCAACCTGTTTTATACTGATAAAATAATCCACGTTAAGATAACTTGTTCGATAACAAAACGAACTACAGATAATGCACGATCATAATTGATAATATAACTGCAATTTTATACTGCTCATCCAAATTAATATTAAAACGTTCTAAAACTTAAAAGACTACAGAGTTCAAACTATAGTTAAGCTATCGTCAATTTCAAAAAAATAAATCTAATATACAAATAAACAATACTGTACAGAAACACGATCAACTTCAACAAACATGGATAGAATATAAAAAAGGAAAGATATCTCAACTGACGTACCTAAAGATAATTGGACTGATGTTTCAAGCAGACCGGAATTAATAACTAAAAAAAAATTGTAAAATAAAAACCTATAATTCTACATATTTTTAATATTTTTATCGGCTTGATAGTTTGACGAAGTAATTTTACGAATTAGGGAAACGCTGGTCCAAACGGGCTGTGTAAAAATGATATTTTTCAGACCAAACGGGTCTTCATAAATCATAATTGGTCCAAACGGGTTGTAGTCGGGGTGAATTGCGAGTGACGAACATAAAAAAAGGTAGTAGGTCTAGTCCCAAGTTATACTGGTCCCGGTATCAATTAGGTATCCTTTTTTTTTTATTCCATCTAATAATATTAGTTAGAAGTCAAATGATAGAGTTATAGATTTTTTTTTTTCTGGGAACTTGAGCTACGGCAACTATGGCCATTAGCTGAAGCCTGTAGTAGGGTACAGTAAAGGTTGGTTGTTTTTATTTTTAATACACGGATCGTCACGGTCACCCATCCGGGAGCTAGCACCGCCGGACGGAGTTTAAACGCAACACTGATCGGCGATTGCGGGTAACCACCGCGTCACATCATGGTATATTTATAATTACGATTAAATTAAAATATGTGTTTTTTATAATACTATATTCTTAGTAAAAACTTAATAACGATACGAACTCGACAAACTCAAAACAGATTACCTATATAAAGTACCTATTTCGTCGCTTTCTGTTTTACATTTTGTTCTTTATCGAGCAGACTTTCTTGTTTTGTTCTTCGTAGTTTAACATGCGTCTCTGAGTCTGTATTTCTTATAATAATTTGTCAACTAGGTAAACAATATTAGAATGTGGGGCATTGCGGGTTAAGTTGTCATAAGACCAGAATAAAACCAGTAACCAATAAACGCAAAGCACGACACTACTAAATATTTTAATATTTGGAGAAAAATTGAACGAAAAATTAACTCTTTTTTTTCCGAGTTAACAGTAGGTATCTCATTTTTGGAGGGAAACGACTACGGCCAGGGAGGTAAGAGATAGCAGCCGGGACCCTACTTACCTAGGTACTAATTATTTTCCCCCGAACGCAATTACCGCTTTCATAACATCGCAGTATTTTGCCCACCTCTAGTAACTACGCACGCGTTCATCGCACAACGATGTCCAGAACATTAAACCGCACTCGCCTAGAGGGGATGATTAGCGGCAGTGTTCTATAACGTAATAGAGTCATAAATCAGCTTTCTATAAACATATTTCACATTTCGATTAAAAATATAAAAAATAACCTATGTGTATACGTTGTACAATGGCTACAGCATACAGACGCTACACTACGTACCATACCGGCAAACCGCAGTAGCATCGTGGATAACAGTCATGCGCAAAAAACGTTCATTATTATGTGGTTGTAGACTTGTAGTCAACGGTTCCCCCCCCCCTCCCCCTTAAGCACATTATATTAAAATGTATTAAATTTATGTTCTAATTTTACATATTTGTCATACAACCACAATTAATAATACTAAACACATGACAAGCAAACATTAAATTTAAGAATTTTGAAAACCATTCTAGACATTTCGGAAAAATTAATACCGTCCCTTGTATACCAAGATTATCAGTGAGTAGTGAGTACTAACTTGTAGGACCATCATCCCATCTGATACAGTTGAAGAAAAAATACCACCCCCCCCCCTTGATGAATTTCTGGATCCGCCCCGGGTTCCAATATTTCCATTCAACCTTTGGCCGTCGAGCGTTTCGTTCGAATCCCTAACTTTCCCCGTAACTACGCCTCATTGTGGTGTATTTATTTTAATTTTTATTGTACTCCTTCCTTCTCGACAGGAATGCGTTTCGCAATGGTCGAGATGAAACTGGCGCTGGCCCAGTTCCTTCACAACTACTCGGTGACGTTAAGCGACAAATCCTGTGCGCGCGTCGAGTTCGAACCGGCGTCGTTCTTGTCATGTCCCAAAGGCGGTATATGGCTGAACGTCGGTAAAAGATGAACCGCCATATACGTGACAAGAGTTCACAAGTATACAAGTTTACGTAGAACAAACAACCAGCATTGTAGAGCGTCGAGTTTGTGTTTCAACAATGTGGAAAATGTTACTACACATCAAATATTGTTACTGCTGTACCAGTAGAAGTAGATGCAGTTGATTCAAATTTTGGACTTAAATTGAATAATATCAGACTATTGTAAAATATTTAAAATTGTTTTTTTGTAGTTCATACTTTTATTTATTGTTTATTGTCTTTCATTTATGTAAAATATACTTTAAGAAACCTATATTTTTTTTTACAACTTAACTAATTTTATTGAGAAATTAAGTTGAACACTTAAGTTTAAAGCATACCAAAATTAAACAGTCAACACTCCCCAGTAGTTTGTACGTTGACAAAAACTTCCAAATTGATGGAGATAAGGTGTAAGGACCAAACAATGAACTTGGATCTGTTTCAGCTTATTACACCTTCTCCCGAGACTAAAACTATCAAAATGACTGATACATTACCGTGTGAGTGCAGCGACAAGCATAAATAATTGATCAGCACGGATGAACTAATAGATATGAATTCTAGAGTGAAGTGGTTACTATTCACCGAGCAGCAGTACACAATGCATAGCTTTTCAAAAAAAATATTTCAATATTGATTCAAATTCAGACAGTCTAATATTTAATACTAACTAAACCCTTAGCAAATTCTGTTGAATAAATGAACTCGGCAAATGTTTTAAATGTTCTTGTCTCTTTAACATTATAATAAATATTAAAACTTTAAATGTGGTTATGTAGTTACACAATCACTGAAGAAATCAGTTGTAGTAAGTAGGTATAATTAGTTAAGTAGTGACTGTAGATTTAAGTATGGATAACCCAGTCACATAAAAACACCAAATAGAATAATTGCCAAAATTAAATCTATAAAAAAGTTTAAAAAAATAATTGTATTTAAACATTTTAAACCGCAGTATTATTGGGAAACTATTTGACTTTGTCGGCTGTTCAAAGCATGTCAAAGCATGCCTCTGTTAATTTTCAGGTGGTTCAAAACTGGAACTAGTGCACACCAGATGCACCTAAGCTAAATCACAGCACTAAGAAACAACTGAAACTTATTATAACTGTACCGTGGTCATCATACCATACCCAAGTAAATAATAAACCTATTCGACAATATTTGTTTAATGCTAAAAAGTGACATATGACTTAAAACGTGGACAATATTATCAACCACACAATTATGCAGAATGTAAAACACCTGTATTATATAATTATTTTCATATATCATAACAAATTATAATTAAGTTTCAAATTATTATTAATATACTAAAAAATAAAAATAAAAATAAAAATTGGCCAATTTGTATACACTAACAAAAGTTCAATTATGACCACTTGATATTTCTTGAAAATAATAAATACATCATTACAATAATTAAAAAAAAAAGATAAAAACAATCAGTGTTATAAATTATTTTGTTATTTAAACTATGTTTAACAACCTTAACACACAAAACTTTGCATAATTATAATATATTAAAACTAATTTATCTTTTATGCTTTTATATATGCATGTATAAATATAATATGTGTACATATACATAATTATTTTTTTTTATTATAAATTATGCAAAAGTAATATTTTGTGAACTAAATATAAGATAATACTGAATTCTAAGTTGCTAAAGGGAAAAAGAAATATGAATGAAATAATAAAAATATAATTAGTTGGTAATAAAATATTATTCAAAATGTAATATTTTAATTTTATAATTATTACTATTTATTATTTTCTTTAACATACAACTATTTTTTAGTATTTTACAAGGTTTTGTACAAAATTGTTGTCGTTTTATGTACAATTTGATTAGATACTTTAATTGTTATCTTATATACATGAACGAAAAATATAAATATAGTAATTTGGTACCAAAATTATTAGCCAATAGACCACTGCATTCAAAATACTTGTATCAAAACAAAAATAATAATGTTATAATATTCAAAAATGTATCCCTAGTTTTTAGTCTTAAATATTATTCTCAACACTAATAAGAAATTTTTTGAGCGTTTCGAACAAATAAAAAAGTCAAGTCATTTTAGACTATATACTTACAAAGTCCATAATTTTTTTTACTACATTTTGGTTTGAACATAGAGAAAAAAAAATTACCAAATTGCTAAAGTCTAGAAAACAAAAATTGATTAGAGTAAAAAAACATCTACATCTCTTAACAAAAAAAATTAACATTATTCCAATAATCAAATTCATTTTTACAATGAATTATTTACATGGAAGGCACACATTTTGCTTTTATTTACACAAATATACATACTCTAAATACATAGGATGAACGGACAGAAGATCTGAAGATTATTATTTTTGGCATAAATGGTCATCACATTCATTATGGTGCCAATGTTTGTTCGAATGCTGCCATCAGATCACTCTGGCGATTCATATCAATCTGGTTCACCATCTAAAATATGAAAATACAATTTTACTAATCAAGTTATGAAGCTGAACTCAGAAATTATATGCCTAAGTTAAATGATAATCTAAGTATAAATAATAATTATAAATTTGTTCGAACCTTAATATTTATGAATTAACTTACACATGTTAACAATGTACATAAGGTTAAGTTAGGAATATTTTAATGAATGATACAGTAAATTATAATCTAAATAGAGCCAAATATTTCTAAAAGCTATCAGAAGTTTTACAACATAAGACAATAATTGATGAAATTGACAATAGAAAGTTTTCAAAAATAGAGCTTACCGCTTCTCTGCGTCTTCTTTCTTGTTCTCGCAATCTTTGCCTTTCACGTCCCTCAGCAGCACGGTCTTGACTGGGACTTGAACTGTCATCTGTATTGCTAGATGCTTTCACTTCATCTAAACGAGATGACTGTTGTTGCTCAGCAACAATTTTTCTAAACATTACAGTAAATGGCGTTCATATAAATTCTTAAATACTATTAATAAAATAACAATATTTACCTGGCTTTTTCAAGAGCTTCTTCTTCTTCTTTTTCTCTTCTTTTTTCATTTTCAATACGGATTCTTTCTTTTTCTGCTTGTTCTTTCTGATGACGCCTCATTTCTTGTTGTTCAATTAAAGCACGTTGCTATAACATTATAATTAAGAAAAAAATACATAAATCACGGTTATACAGAGTAGACATTATTCGGAATGTCTAATTTTATGTTATCATTTAATAACTAATTAATTTCAGGTTCACACATTCTCATATCTTCTTCCTAAAATCCTATTAAATGCCCCCATAGTAGTAATTCATCACTCTCTGCAAACTTTTACCACTTGATTTTATGTGTATGGACTGAATAGTTTTCCTAACCTCATTCATTATAATATGTATCTTATATTGCAACTGTTGTTATTTTTATAATTGAACTGCATTCATATTTATAATAATCAAAATAATAAAATTAAATCTACTAACCTAACCTTACAACCCTAATAAAACCTTTTTTTTCAGATTTTTTTTTTTTTATTTTTATTTACAGTACGGATAATAAAAATTATTTTGAAAACTAGGCTCAAAATATTTATTTGGTGTACACTTTAATAAGCATGCATAATTATGTACGTAAGCACATTGTAATAGACTGTGTAGATTTATTTAAGATTAAGGTATCATTATTAAACTGCTTGGAATCAAAGTTAAAGAATATAATTTCAATTTAGAAAAATAAAACAGAAATTTACAGTTTATTTGTAATTCAGAGAAGAACCATCGTAGTTTCTCGCTTTCCTCTGTCAGCAAACATAGAAAAATGAAAAACATTACGAGGATAACCAACATTTTACCTTACAATAGTATAAGAAACTAATAAAAATAAAATATATTTTGTAATCAATATTATATATCAACACTTATTATAATATCCTAAAGATGTTATCACTAAAAATCATTTGCATACTTTTTTAGCATTCTCCTTTGCTTGCTTTTTAAATTGCTGAAAAGAATCAGCTGTAGATGGTTTTATAGAAGCCCCTGCTGTTGCAGGATTATTTGCATCAGTAGCAGCTTGTTGAGCTAACGAACTCCAAACACTTGTAGCAGAATTAACAACTCTTTGATCTGCAAGCTATTATAAAAAGATAATTTTAATTTTAAACCCAATATAAATTTAATTTAAATAGAATGCATACAAATTATTTCAAATGAAATAGGCAAGAGAAACAGGCCAATTACTAATTACTTGATATAGGCTGTAGTATAATATACAGGTATATCTAAATGATACATTATAATTTATTAAATTATTGATATCATGGTTCAGCTTATGGAATACACATATATGTTACTCTTGATGATACCAATTTGCCAATAACAACATAAACTATTTTTTTTTTAGGAAAATACAGTCATTTTAACATCAATGAATATGTTTTAATAGTTAAATACAAACAACAAATGATAAAATTAAACAGAAATAAACAAAAATTAAAAAATTAAATATCCATACATATATAATATATTCATAGCTAGTTATACATATAAAAGCTCAGTAAGCAAGACATGCAATATAAAATCTAAATTAACAAGCAACTAATAAAAATAGTACAATTTAATTGACTTTTTATTTTAGAATTACCACTTTTAAAAATATTTTAAAATATAATATAAAATAAATTAGTTTATTATTTATTATAAAATATTTTTAAAATTAAATTATCACCTACTGTCTGTAATATATACACTTCAGATGTCCCCAAAACAAGTCACACAACTTTACAATACCACCAAATCTCCAACCTAAACCAAATACCTAAACCAAATCTCCAATTGGTCAAAGAAATGGAAAATCAAGATAAATGAAAAAAAATCAGTACAAATAAATTTTGCCCTAAATAAAAAGGAATGCCCACAACTATACCTAAACAACATACCAATACCAATTCAAAAACGTAACCAAATACTTAGGAATCCATCTTGACAAAAGACTCACCTGAGCTCAACACACCAAAAACAAAAGAAAACAATCCAACACACATCTACATCTCCTTTGTCCATTACTGTCCCGTTCCATGAACTTAAAAAACAAAATTCTGATATACAAGACAATTATAACTCCTCTCTGGTCATACGCCATTCAAATCTGGGGCCAAACCAAACCCTACAATTTAAAACTAATTCAAGCATTTCAGTCTATCTGGCAAATAACAGGAGCCCCGTGGTATATGACAAATTGCATTACACAGAGATCTTATACAAACTGTCAACCAAATAGCAACCAGACACTACAAAAAATTCCAAGCCAAACTCTTTTCAAATTCAAATCCTCTAATTTCCCGAATGTCATCAGTCACCATCCTCAACAACCCACTAAGAAGACTAAAAAGAAACTCTAAACTAAAAATAATTCAAAAATAAAAAAATAAAAATTAATAATAATAAAACGGTAAACCAAAAAAAAAAAAAAAAATAACCCACCAACATTGGAGGTACTGTTACTGAACAGTTTCCTCCCCTCACACTAACCATGCCATTTTTTTTTTAACCGCCAATATTATGTATTATCATCAAATACTTAATTGTGCTATTTTGTAAAGATTGTAAATAAAGCTTTTTATAATAAAAAAAAAATTAATTACAGTAGAACCTCAATTATCCATCTTTCTTGGTTAACTGAAAGGAGAAACACTTGCATATGAATACACCACACACATAACTCGCGCTTTGCCGTAACGCCATATCATCTTTTGTGAGAGTAGGTTATTTATCACTGTATATCCAAGTGAAATAATTAACAAATTTTTCAGAACAATATTTGTAAATTGTACATAATATTTAATACTTATGTATATTGGGTATTTTTAAAACACAATATGAATATTAATTCAATAAACTAATAAATTAAATTCTAGTAAATTTAAAAAAATAATAAATATATTGTAGGTTTATATCAAGGGTCGGCAATTAATTTCTATGGCGGTCCAGATAATTTGAAAAAAAAAAATGTTCGGGGGCCATAAAAAATTTAATATAATAATAATAATTTCACAATTTTATTGTTAAAAGTTTAATGAGAAAAATGACATTTTTTGTCTTGAGCCAGTTTTTTAAAATTTGCTACTCTTGGTGAAGAACTAATGTGCTGAGTTAATATTGATATTTAAAAACGTCATTTTGGAGAATGATAAAATTGAAATATATTTTTGGCGGTCCAGTTATTTCCGCTCCGCGGGCCGGACTTGGCCCGCGGGCCGCCTATTGACGACCCCTGGTTTATATGTTTAAAACATATTTTCACTTTCTCGCTTAACCATCTTAGTGAGTCAAGGCTCTAATCCTGTGACTAATGGTTAATAGAGGTTCTACTCTAAATAATACCTTATTGAATTCAATAAAAAAAAAGAATAAAATAGGAACTATGGCTAATTAACCAAAAATTGGGCAATCAAAAACCAATTTTTTTTTATTTTAACTAATTAAGTTTTTTAAAATGTAGATAATAATGGCTATGATAATTAAATTATTCAAACATGATAACAATTAAATAAATATTTATTTAATATTGTTTAAAACAATTATTAAATGCATGCTTAATTCATTACTGCAAAATTATTTTGAACGCAAGATTCACCAGTGTGCAAAAATAGTTAGTTCATGAAGCATAAATTGTGATAATTACATCTGCTGCATCATAAGAAGGCCCAATATTAGGATCCCACGGGACAGGAAAAGAGTGTAGATGGTGGTGGTGGCGTATTGGTCCCATAAATGATGCTGGAACCTGAGGGGAGGAATCTAAATTGAACTGTGGAAATACCTGAACCCCAAAATAGTGTTTAAGTTAATGTTGTTAAATATTAATATATCTTTAAGATATTTTTGGTGTATTTTTACTGTCAATAAATATTTTTGAATTTTATATTCAAATATAGCATATAGCATAATATACATATAAGAAAATAAGTTTTAATAATCTAAATTAATAAACTAATTGTTTAAATTTTATTGGTAAACTTTGCTTATTTTAATTTTTTAATAGTAAAGAACCAAAATATCTTAATTACATATGCTATATTTGAAATAAATACAATATAGTATGTTATCTTATACTGTTAAGTCGTATTAACAATATTAAGAATAAATAATAATTTTAATATTATTAGACGACATTAATAATTTAAGCATACTTAAATAAAAATTAAGAAAATATTAGTGTTTAATTATTGACAGTTTAAATAAAGTATATAATTTATACATTAATTAAGTGCATAAGTGATGTTATTTTTACTTAAATTATTTTTATTTATAGAATTTTAATCTTGAAATTTACCTGATTTGTATTTTGAATAACTGGTGTTACTGGAGGTGGTCGAGGCTTGCTATCTATTGGGGGTTGAACTATTAATGGCCCAGCTGAATGATGAACAGCAGCAACAGAATTCATAACTGGGGCTATATCAACATGCTGAATAAGTCCTAAAAAAAAATTATTAGTTATTATTAAGTATTAAGTATTATTCGTGAAAACATAATATATCCCTTAAATATTTAATGTTTTTTTTAAGAACAAATAGAAATAAAAATATTAATTTAATAAATTATAAAGTAAAAAAACTAAGATCAAATGAATTCAATTTACCATCATTAACAAGAGCATTATGTATGTTGGATGTGGGTACAACTGTATGTGCTGCCTGTTTGTCAGGGACACGTAATGAATTATTATTGGTAGGCTGACTACTAGGAGGTGTAAGAGGATCAAACACTGATGGTATTGTTGAGAGTACTGAATTATCATTATGCATGCTCCCTAAAGACACTGAATGTTGTGAAGTACTGCTCACTGGAAGTCCCGGTTCAGTTTTAACTTCAACCTTAGTTGGCTGTAATAGAACTCCATTAGAAGTAATATCTTGTGCCATTGATGAATTATTTGAATCTCCATCTAAAACATTAGGTTTAACTAAAATATACTATTAACAATATATTACACATTAAAAAAAATGGTATACAAATCATTACTAGATATATTTCCATTTGTTGTAGGAAGACTTGGAGCAGTAGAGACAACTGGTGTAGGTTTAGACGTAATAGGAATATTTGTTTTGGTGTTATTCAGAACCATTGGATTTGTTACGACTGGTGTTTTTTTTGGCACAACATCTAAAAACATAAAACAAATTAAACATTGATGAAAAACAATGCAAATTTATTTAAAATTAAGCTATCTAGTATAAAGCTGAATTATTAATAAAGGGTTAAAAAAGCAAAATTGAAAATATAAACTACTCGTGCAATAAGCATTATTTTAACATTTTTACAATATCAATTCACAAATAGTAATTGATTATTTATTTAAATGTCAGAAAATGATTTAAAATTAAATTAAGTGCTAATTTTAAATTTTAGAAAATATGTCACATTAATAATGCATATAAAATATACTACTGACTACTGAGAACAGAGTATAAAAGTTACTTTTAAACAGTGTTTACCCACTAAATTTTTCATTAATCTTTCATAAAAATGAATCACTATGTTATTACTTTATCTGACAAACAACAGCAGATTAATAATTGTAATTATGACTATAAAATATTATAAAATCATAATAATAAATACACATTGCAAGTACTTATTAAGTTATTAAATACATGCATTAAAAACTATCTTAAAGCAATATGAACAGATATTCAGAACATTCAGATTCAGAATTTCTTAAATTTCTATTCAAATGGACATTATGCTATAAATGATTAGTATTTTATTTCTGTTTATCATTATTAAAATAAATATTATATAGAACTTGGTCTAATAAAGTGTTATAATAGCCAAAGTATCCTCTATTACAAAACATTTTAATAAATATATTAAAATTTAAAAATAATAGAAAAAAGCAAATTTTGTAATGACTATATACACCATTAAGTAAGAATAAAACCTTACCAAAATATGCTTTTAATATTCAAATGCAGTTAACATAAAATAAATAAAACAGAAGTATCATAAACAAGTGCAACAATATCCACGTGCAGTATTACAAATAAACAGATACATTTTAATAAAAACCCAGTGTGCAAAATATTAATTGAATATTGGGGGTAAAACGTGCAACCATAATCCAAAAAGAACACTTGAACCTCAAAATAAAAAAGAAAATTTGATCAAATAAAAATTGAAATACTGACTCGGTTGAGCACTAACAACAGGTTTGTTGATAGAATTTACAGGTGTTGATGTTGGACCAGTATGTTTCAGAGCATTTGCCGATTTTTGGCCATCAGTCGATTTCTATAACAGACCAAAAATCGACGATTGAAAAAACAAAATTAATAACACAAACAAGAGATAAGAATGATACTCACGTTTATCGACACGTCGTCGGACAAACGTTTCTTCTTTTTTTGCTTGTTCCCACCTTAAAAAATTAAAATATTTGGTATTTTTCTTGCATTTCAAATATTAGGTTATTATAATTGAACATTAAAAAATGCAGATGAACTTTCGAGAAATATGAGTCCAATTTCTTACAGTATTTTAATTTCAGGTAACAGAATTACCTATTACCAAAAAACCTTATATCATGTTAAATGTTATCATATCTCTTGCCTTATCACATTTTTAATTAAAATATTAAAATACAATACATGTTTTTAAAAACTAAAAACACTAACATTACACTAGAATGGTAATATTTTGAATTTAAAATAAAATATCTTTGGTGCAATTCCAAATAAATTTAAATAAGTACTCGTGAAATATAATTTACCGATGAATCATATCAAATTAAAATACTGAAGTATTAAAAAATACATATTTAAAATATACTCTCCTAGTAAAGTTATTAATAACTTTTACCATAAAATATAAAAATATAAACTTAAATTTTTGTAACTTTCAATGACTAATTTATTAATTATACACAATCATGATTCAAAAAGTCATGCTGAAATAACATATTTATTTAAATTTAAATTGCATTCATAAATTAATAAAAATAATAATACAGATTTCATTTAAATTTAGAAATATTTATAGGTAACATTGTCAACAAAAATAATGCAGTCATAATAAGATATATAAAAATACATAACATTGTTTTTATTATAATAATGGCTGTATAAAATCTAGCAGACTGTAGAGTATAAAATTATATTAATAAATAGATTTAACTAATTAAAATTTATAAAAATAAATTGTACTACTATTAACTGTTTTTTTGACATAATGCAGTCAAATGCACAAATTAAAATTGTTTTAAACAATATTCATTAAAAATAAAATGGTGTTTAAACTATTATATTGTATCAAAATCACCAAACATTGATATTTATTTTCATACTGAATTTTAAGAAAAAGAAAATTACCAATACAAACAATGACATGTTTTATTAAATACACACAGATTTATTATACATTCAATATTATATGTTTGTGTGTATTATAAATAAATATATATATTACAAATATATATAAATACACATTAATATATAATTAATTTATGTGTATTATAAATATATAAATATACTCAAAAAGTATAAACCATTGTTTGCCAATAAAGTTTGCAATATAAAAGACTGGAAAAAAAACAATCAAATTTTAAAACAATAAATAAATATTATTAGGTACCCAAAACTTAAAAAAATATTTATTGCCCAATTTTGTTTATCATAAAAAGATAATAAACCAGAGTGCAAATGTGAGCAAAAATTATAAACTAACAAATAAATTAAAAATATATACATTTTATTTTGTTTGTTTTGTATATTAAGTAAGTGTACAAAATTAATATTTCACAAGTTTACATAAAGAATTTTCATGTCAATTTTTTTATACAAAATAAAAAAGTTAAAAATGTAATGACATTTTTGAACACATTTAGGTTGCATGGTGTAAGAAGGATAAGTAATGCGTTACTTAAAATTATTAATCTAATATGGCATCATAAATAGTACATACAATAAAAAATAATTTAAAAAAAAAGTACAAAAGAAACATATGGACGGGCTTTCATTAAATTCAACTTACAAAGTAATTGTCTTGAATAAATAATAAAATATATAAAAATTGATCTGTCTTTATGAGTTCGGGGCGAAGGCTAAGAGTGCAAACAATAAAAATTACAATTGTCATTAAGAAAAATTTAAACCATTGAAAATGTGCATTGTTTGCAATCAATAAGGGGAACCACTAAAAAAACTGACATGGTACTTAAAATATGAAAAAAAAATATTTCACCGTTATTAACTTAAAAACAAATGCTCACATGTTCTGCACTCTAGCCTAATCCCTGAAATATTTTAATTTAAAATAGATCTCCAGAAATCTAGCCTTCCGGTTTTTTCAACCCCTTATCGGTTATTGCATCACCTACAAGAGACAAACAAAAATTGTTGATTTTGAGAATTTAATCTACTTAATAATTTTTAAAACACATCACTAAGGTTCATTTTCAGAACTATCACCAAATATATGCACATACATACATACATACATACATACATACATACATACATACATAAATACATACATACATGCATGCATGCATGCATGCATACATACATACATACATACATACATACAAACAAACATACACTACACCGTACAAAAAAAAGAACAATTATTTACTAAATGACAGTTAATACTTTTATGCTTAACACTTATGCGAGCAATGAACGATTATTTAAACGAGTGACATAAAATATACATAATATAAGGATTGATAATTTTTCATTTTTAACACAAAAGCAAAAATATTTACCCAGAATATAACTAAAATGATAATAGAGTAAACTAGAAATCTAGTTTAATAAAAAAGAATGGAGACAGAAGTCTCACATTCAGAAATAATAACCATTTCCAATACAATAAAAAGTAGACAATAGGATAGAATAGAAAAATAAATTCTTATCAACTGTAAGACACATTATATCCCAGTCATCAATTACAACTGAGTTTACAAAAAATTAATTTCAAAAAATATTTTTGGCTATCTAGGTAAAAATGGTGTACAAAAATAATAACTTAACCGAGAACAGGAGTAGATATAAAATCTCCATAGAAAAAAATTATTATAAAACGTAAATAAAATTTAAATCTATACATGTCAATCTTATCATACAAAACAATTATTTGATAATCAAATAATCACAAGGTATTTACTAATAATGATCATTTCTGATATAATAATAAACTTTCAAAAAATTGTTTTAGATTCTTAATTATTATGGACATATAAGTTACAAAACATTATATTTTGTACAATTCCCAAGTTAGAAGTAACTGAATTTAAAGAGTGAAAACTATGTTTCAATCATTATATAGTTTTTATAATACAATAATTGCAACTTAAGATAACTTTAGATTTAAACTTTTTTTTTTTAATCGAATCATTTACTATTCAGATTTAATAATGAAAATAAAATCCATTATGTGTGACCACTTTCTCGGCTTGTAATGCAATCATTGAAATACACAATAGACTTTTTTACATATCTTAAAAGAAAAAGACACACTGGGGGATTAAGATCATAAGATCTTGGAAGTGACCCCTAGCCACTATGAAGTGAGACCTGTGATGATTGGAGAATTTCTCACGCAACAAGGTGGTTAACATTATTGGTTACAGGGAAAGTGGAGGTTGTCACTAAATATTCATAATTATTATATCGCAATAGGATACAATTGCCTTAAAAAAAATGTATTGTCTGAAACACATCATAATTATGTCCTTGATAAATTTATCATTTAGAAAATGAATAATGAACAAAGATAATAAAATATCTAAGATAATCTTTTAGAGACTTGACTAAGTATTGTCTTTTAGGCATTTTATATTTATAACTCAATATAATAATATAAAAAGTTAGATTGATTTAGTGCATATTAAAAAAAAAAAATCATAAAATTACTACAATTATAAAAATAAAAGTTGTAAAATTGTAGAATTTAAAAATAAATTAAATAATAAAAAATGATTAAGTTTTATACTTGAATATGCTGTTGAAAAAAAATATTAAAAATAAATCCGAACAAAAAATGTTTAAATATTTAATAGAAAATACAAAATTAAATATAATTATATAAATAAACTAAAAGTATTTACTATTTAGGAATAAAAAATGTATACCTATTTATTACCTTAATAAGTTTCAAAAAATTAATTTGATTTCAGAGGTTTAAAATCAAATGAAATATATTATCACATCATTTACAAAAAATATTGGAAAATATTACTCATCACATTCGACAAGTAACTGGCAGCTGTATAGGTACATAATAACTAAAGAATGATTACTATTTATAACACACTGAATATAAATAATCTACAATATTGATAATAATTCCAAAAATTGACATTTCGAATTTATTAATAACACCAATTTTAAATGAATAATTTTAGATATAATCTTCAGGATAACCCATAAGGAAATAATCATTAAAAGTTTTAAAGTGTAAATTTTCCTAAATTTAAAAAAAAAAAATTGCAGCATTATATTAAACTTAATACCCGACAAATATAATTTGTAATACAAATCTATACATTTATTATTATACAAGGACAACTATATAAAAAAATTAACAGTCTTAAAACAAATCAAGTTCATACTACATATAATTTTAGTTCAATTATTATTTAGAGTATTGATCCATCTCACCTAACTATCATTATATTTATAAACACAAAAATCATTAGTTATTTATCATTAAATGATAACCCAAACAACCACATATAGTACAGTAAATAAATAATAAAAACATTTATTTAGTAGTACAATACATGATAAAATATAAGAAATTGAACAAGAATTGACCATAATATATTGAACAAGTATAATTTTATATCTATGAAGAAAATTAAATGAAAATTGTTTTATATAAACAACCAAAAAAGTTAAATTAGAATTTAAGTTCATATATTGAATTATTTATTAAGAATATTTGTCAATCAAGTAAAACTTAAATTAAATTAAAGTTATTTGATAAAAAAAAATACCATAAAAACCAAACGTATGGAATTTATGAATATATTTACTAAATACATAAAAATTAAAATTCTAGCATTAGAGACAAATACTAATATTGTAATATCATATGTGCATTCAATATGATACAGAAATATTAGAAATAACTTAACTGATTTCAATACAAAAAGCTATCAAATACTGTAGTAAATTTAAGCAAAAGAGTATAGCAACACTATTTTTGACTTAAAACAAAAAAAATTATGTTAAATCTTTCACTCGCAAATGTTCATCACTTTATTTTAAAATTCTTAACAATTAAAATGTATAATCACTTACCATGTTCAGAATCACTAGAATCACTAGATGACGTGGAATAGCTGGAAGAACTTGAATCAGAATCTGAGCTACTAGAACTAGATGCAGATAACCGCGATGGACCGCTAATTTCTGTAGCTTTAGCATCTGTGGACATAAAACTCTTTTAAATACTGATCTAATTTAACTAAGTATACATAAAACATTTAAAAGCATATAATAACATAAGAGGTTTAATATTTTTTATTTTACCTTTCTTGCCTTTCTTAGTCGATAGTTGCCCGCCAACATCTAATCGTTTGTCAATCTCATGTTTTTTCTCTACGACTTCTTCTTTAGTTTTTCCAGAAACCTTTTTATCTGTAAATTTAAACCATTGATTATATAACTCACGTATCATAGTTTTGTCGGGCTGTCTTTGCCACCAGTTTTATAAAATATAGCACAGAACACAATTTAATTTATCATATTAAATACTTTGGTAGCAAATTAAAAAATAAATACATCCAATGAAAAATAATAACAAAGGCAAACAATTTAAACAAGTAAAGAGAAAAAAGAAGAACCAGGCCAAAACCCAAACTTACTGTTAATCTTACGTGGTTTTTTCCTCAGACATGAAGCCACATAAGACTCAAGTTCTCGTAATGTTGATGGTTTGAGGGTTTCAAAATCAATTTCTATTTCATCTGGATTAGAATCCCTAAGTGATGGTTCCCGAGACTGAATTATGTGTACTACTCGACCAAGTTTATCTCCTAAAAAAAGTTATATTTAATATAAAATACAGGGAAAATAAAATTAAAAATAAATACCTGGCAATTTATTGATATCTAAACTCAATTGACGTTTTTCATCATAAGACATTGGTTTTGCATTATCTTCATCTTCAGAATCAAAAGCTGGGGCACTTACAGAATTCTTCTTTTTCGGATTATTTGCTCTAGAGTTTACCCTAGGACGTTTTGGTTGTGCTGGAGCTTTAGTTGGACCTCTAGTACCAGCACCTTTACCTTTAGCTCCTTTGGTAGTTTGACCAACAGAAACATTAGACATAGGTGGGCGCACATGCTGTGCTGCTGTCTTAACATTCATAGATGGCTCCATTGGTTGCATTTTAATATCATTAGTTATGGTTGAGTTAGCCATGATATTCATAGGTGTATTATTAATAGAAACAGCTAATGGAGGTTTAGATGTAGATGAAGTAATTTTGTCACCAGAAGAATGTTTCTTCTTTTTAGAGTTATTCATACTATTTTTCTTTTGCCTTTTCTTCCTAGCACTTTCTTCGATTAACTTTTTCATTTGATCTTGTAAGTCATCCAACTAATAAAGTAATAATAAAAATTAATATATACTTTCAAATTTAGTATCAATTTATTAAATTAATTAATTTTCTTAAGGTAATAATTTGAATTTATAATAAATAGAAAATTTGTTCGATACTAAAATATTTAAATATTTATTTTTTAAATAGCTCAACGGTAAAAATGATCAGAATTTATACATTTATCATAATGAATAACCAAAAGTTAGTCTAATATACCTAAAACATGCATAATAAACATAACCATGGTATCAAATGACGCACATGAATAATATGTTTCATCATATTTTTTTATATACTAATATTATGAAAATATTTGAAAATAGTAGAACTACCCATAATTATATATGAATTTAACAGTTACAAATTAATGTATAATCCAACATAGGTCTGTGACTAAAATAGCATGACAGGACAAAAACAAACATGGTAAGATTTCAGAATCTATAAATTTATCATTTTGAATAACCAAAAGTTAGTTTAATACACATAAAACATGCATAATAAACATAACCCCATGGTATCAAATGACGCACATGAATAAAAATGTTTCATCATATTTTTTTATATACTAATATTATGAAAATATTTGAAAATAGTAGAACTACCCATAATTAGATATAAATTTAACAGTTACAAATTAACGTAAAACCAACATAGGTCTGTGACTAAAATAGCATGACGGGACAAAAATAAACGTGTAAGATTTCAGAATCTATATATTTATCATTTTTAATAACCAAAAGTTAGTTTAATACACATAAAACATGCATAATAAACTTAACCATAGTATCAAATGACGCACATGAATAATATGTTTCATCATATATTTTTATATACTAATATTATGAAAATATTTGAAAATAGTAGAACTAACTTCATAGAGTCAGATATCAGTTAAATAGCTATTAGTGAATTATAAACCAATATATTCTTAGATCTAATTAAATAACCAACAAAATCAACCAAAAAAATTAAGTTTCAGTAAGTAGCTAAGGAATTCATCTCGGAAAATAATGTATTACAATAGATGTAATGAACAATAAATAAATACAACAATATTAATTGAACAAATAATAAACGATAATAATACTGAAAATAATAAATACGTTTAATTTGTAAGAAAAATTTTTCTATTTCAGAATTAATCAATTATATCACAATAAATTACTATGAATAAGTTTAATAAACATAAAACATGCATTATTGAACTATTCAATAGCAAATCAAATGACGCACATGATTATCATCATTTTCTTTCAATTAATGAGAACATATAAAAATATAAATTAGTTTTAAAATCAGATTTATAGTTCATATCATATTGTAAACCAAAAACATACACAACTTCCATAAAACATGGTCAGTAGAATAAATAAATGGTAAATCAAATGACGCACATGAAAATAATATCATCATTAATATCAAGTTAAATATATTTTGAAAAGTAATAAAATTCAACTTTTTATTTAAGCTATTTAAAATTAAAGTAAAACAAAATAAACTTACATTGACAAATATTGAGCTAATATTTCGATTTCAAGAATAAACTAGAAGAATTAACCTCAAATAAATATAGAATGAATGACAAGCGACACTCATTTTCTTGGTTGATAAGATGTCTTTGAGAAAAGTATTTAGTATAATATAATCATAACTACTACATCATTTAACGATCAAAATCCATTTTAATAATTAATTTAATTTAATTATAACATAAAAAATAATTCATATCTTGAAACAGAGTATTTTTCTAGAAATGTTAAAAAATTATAAAATCTATAAAAATCAAACTAAAACTTATTTATTAATGATTTTAAATAGTTATAAGTTGCTTACAACTTATAATGATCATTAATATAAATGAAAAAATTTACTATCGGTTTAATATACTACTTTAATTAATTTTTATATATAAGAAAATTACTAGCTTAAAAATATTAAATTCAAAGTTCATTGTGCGAATAAAGAGTAGAAACAAAACAAAAAACTATTAAAAAACTGAAAATATACTTTTCACAAAATCGTTGTATAATGTATTATGAGATCAATTTTATAAATAATAAATAATAGGTTATTAGATTTAAACATTTTATTTAAGTGTACTTAATTCTGTCTTCATAACATTATTGATGGTTCATAATTTATATATTAATAACTAGAATATAGTATTTAAAAAAAACAGTGAAGCTGTTGTAGGAATGGTAGCAGACACAAATAATTATATCTCTACTCATAATGAAGTTTAAATATAAATTATATTTTCGGAATAAGACCTTTTTTCTTTTCCATACAATCTGAATGTTCAAGCATTATAATATAATAACATAAATATAAAATACCACTCGAGTTAACAGTTTAATTTACTAAGAAAAATCAAACAATATTAGCAAAAAATCTAAATTAGAATTTAAACTTCTTTAAAAATGTAAAAACAAATTGAGTTAACCATGAATACAAATATTATTGTCTTATCTTTTAATAGTTTATTTTAATTATATACTCCATGGAACTTAAGAATAACTTTGAAAAAATAAAAATATATATAGTTGATAAATCAACAAATTTCTAACTCCACAAACAATATTGAATTATTAAGCATTTAATTCTATAATATAATATTAATAATACTATTCATCTCAGTATTAAGAATTATATAGAGGTATAGTAAAACTATGGTTGATATATTATTATTAAAAATTTACTTTTTCTTGGAATTCTTGAATTTTTCTTGAATTTTCTAGATCTTCAGAATCATCTGAATCACTAAACGAACCAGAACTTCCTTCAGAACTGCTTTCATCTTCTGGTTCCATTTTTAACTCTATTGGAAGTGGGTCTGGTGGTACTTTTGACATTCTTTTAAAATAAATACAATTGTGATTTCAACGTAATGTAATTTAATAGTTAAATATTTAAAATATATACCGAGCCTCAAACACAACTTGAAGTTTCTTTGCCATAGCAACTACATCGTGATCTTTAGGATTATATTTATAACAGTTAGAAAATATTAAGTTGACATCAGCAGCAAAATCTTTTGAATTTTTATATTCTCTGTTATCTAATTTGGTCTAAAATCACGAAAGAAATTATGATAAAGTAAATTTTATATTTACCTGAGTGGTTTTAAGTTCCATTACCTTAACTGTTCCCAAATCCATAGGCTTCTTAATAATGTCATGATAATCATGCAAGCCCAACCAAGCAGCATCAACTGGCTTGTAGAACGGCCATGCATAAGCCTAAAACCAGATTAGACATCAATCAGGTATTCTTTAAAATTCCTTTCGTAACAAGCCTTATGGTATTACCGCATGTTTTTTGGTAAACAATTCTTTAAGCACTTCAGTACAACCCTTCAATGCCTCAGTCAATTTTTCTTTGGTTTTTCCGTCCTAAGATAATTTAGAACACAATTTTAGTTTTAATTTTCAAAACTTCAAGATTAAATAAATTACTGATATTGAACCGGATCCAGGTGGTAAAGTTGTATTTTGAGAGTATAAAATTCCTTCGTCAGGAACTCTAGGCTTTTTTATTTGTCGACCTGATTCTCTACGAATGGATGATTGTAAAGAAGACTGTATAGGGGTTGATGTTGCAACCATTGGGCCGGGATACACAGTGGAGGACGAGGTGTCTATAGAATTTATGGGACTAGGATCTGCTTTTCTTTTAACTCCTTTTTTAAGTTTTCCACCAGCTAACAGTGAATTAGATGCTCCAATTGGTATACTCACTGGTTGTGCTACATAATCACCCGTTGTTGGAGCTAAGATCTTAATATAAAAAAAATAATAAAAAACTTTTATAACACATCAAGATAAAATAAGTAAGCCTTAACTTTAACATCAAATTGATTAATTTATTATATTAACCAATGAATGAAAAATTTAAATTTTGCCACTTTCATACATACCCATCCATATTTTTTTTCAATACTAAAATTATCTTAGAGTAACATTTCTAATAATGGTACCTAAATTAATTGTACTTTTTAAATTTAAATAATACATCCAAGTATATAATATTTAAAATATAAAAAAAATTACTTATACCCAATTAACAAAATAAATTTCTTAACTTATTATAAGTAAAAGGAAATTATTTAATTTTATTGGATAAATCGTTATTAAGTTAACTTACTTGAGGTGGTAGAGAATTATGTTGGGAATGAGGAGTGGTGCCCATAGCAGTTGAACCCGGAGCCACAGCTATTGGCTGGTTTTGACTGGGAGGCGGTTTCTGAATGATTGTATGGTTTTTCACAGCCGGTTTATGTTGGGATAATACAGTTTCTTCTTTAACCATCTGACCCATCTAAAAAAAATAAAATACCAATTTTCCTTAATGTACAACTTCAAAACTTATTAAAATGAGTATGGTAAATAAATTTTTACCTTGGCAAGAAACAATTTTTCCAATGTTTGTGCCATGACCACCACATCTTCACCAGGTTTATTGTAGTTATAACAATTGGAAAACATTGCATTAAAATCTTGTATGCACTCATCAGCACACCAATAGTAATTATTTTCTAGACGCCTTTTTATAGTACCCAAGTCCATGGGCGTTTTGATTACTTTATGATAGTCCTAGAATAATGAATAACAATATTGTAGATATTTAACACTAATATAAATTGTCTGTGTCGATATAGAACAAATAATAGACATTTTTATGTGATATAATTTTAATATTTTTATTTGAAGGCACAAATATAATACTCTCTACTTGGCTAGTATTCAATGTAAGAGTTTAGATAGAACAAACACATAGAAAAATAAAACTGTAGAACTGAACTTTATGACTTAAAATCATACGATTCTGTTAGTTATCTATTGAGTTGCAACAACATTTGCAAACAGTTACAATGCAAATCATAACTTGTAAAGCATATTTTAAAGTTACAAATAAATTATTAGACTGTTCAATAGATTTCAAATGCAATCCAATTTCATAAATTTAATACATGAAACCAATCACTGTGTAAATAATATGAAATGTTTTAATTATTAAACAACATGCCTTACAAGACAGAAAATATTTATTAACCAATTGAAATCTAATATTTTACATAACAATTTATATCATGTTTGTGTATTATGGTATTAACAATAAAGTAAAACCACATTTACTTGTAATTTAAATTTATTGCTTACATAAATATTTGAGTATAATTCATTAAACAACCACCGAAATATACAAACAAGTATCATACATTAAAAATTTAATAGATTTTCAAAAACATAACTACACAAATATTTGAATTGTTTCAGAACTGTAAAACACTACATTATCCAATGATCAATGAAAAAAAAAATTATATCTTTCTCGAATATATAAACTTTGAATAACATTAGGTTTTTTATTTAAATTTTATATTTCTAGTAAATAGTTTTCCTGAAAATGTAAATACAGTTTTATTATACAACTTAACTGACTTAAGATTTAAAAGATGTTATGTTAAGATCATCTTTTAAATCATCACTTCTAGTTCAAAATTAAATTGTATGTATTAACATTTTCCAGGTGCTTTGATTTTAATGAAAACATTACAATGATAATATAAAAATTAAGCCTAATGATAAAAATGTTGTGTGCAAACATAACTTCAAACATAATAAATATTTTTTTCAAAACCTCATGGATTACCACAAAACAAAAAATAAACTACATTAAATAATAGTATTAATAATAATTACAGGTAAATTGAGGTTGATGGCATCGACTGGCTGATGGAATGGCCATGCATGATGATGTTTCCAGATAGCCTTCATGACTGTTTTCTGAAGGAAATGAAGTTTATTTGTGAGTCGACCAGGTCGATTTGGTGGAGGTACAACTGGTGGTTGAACAATACCATTCACCGGCTCAATATATGGCTCATTTCGTGGTGGCGCAATATCTCCACCATCAGGCTTGGCATTTGCAGAATCCTATCATTTAAAAACATGTTTATCAGTATAAACATAATACAAATAATATTATTTCAAATAACATTTGGTTTATGTAATTCATTAATAATAGTTTGCGTTGAATGAATAAATAATTAAGAATTATGATTGAATATTCAATTTAAATAGATACCGTACAAGCACAAGTGTAAACCTTGGCAATGATAGCACAAAGTTTTAGAGAATATCCAATAAAAACAATATAAAGCAAAATAGTTTAAAAACTTGAATAATTTGAGGAAATTAATTTAATATAATTTTTGAGGGTAAATATATATTTCTGAGAATATAAAACCATAAGAGAATTTTTTTTAGAAATATATAAACTTGACATTTTCATATACTGTAAAAGTAATTTTTTACTTTCCTGTGTGTTGAATGTGACACTAGAATAAATATTTACTACGATATAAGATATACAATATGTACAAATATTAAATATAAATATATGTACCATTTTTAATACCATCTAAAATTCTCTACACATAATATGTTATCTTAAACAACTAAATATATTTTTTCTTATCTTTCTATAATCCATTCAAACTCATTGCCACTCCATACTTGCCTAATTATTTTATTTTCCTAACTTTTCCATAACCATCATTAACTATTTAACCACCTAAGCCAAATCAACACCCAAGTTGATTTTACCTTACTTTAACTAGTATCTTCTCTGATCAATCATAACCACCACATATTATGTATTCCCTATCTTACTCAAATGCTTTTCAGGATCTATTATTTCTGCAGAAAGCACTTACTTCTTCCAGTTATTCATTCGTTTTATTGAATTTTTTTTTATCATGGAACATATAAATTGATCAAATTAATAAACCATACAGTGTTTTCATCAACAAAATCTTTCAACATAAGTAGAAGGCGTTTATCCTAAGTAACTAGTAACTATCAATGTCTTCACATCACATTTGATCATATTAATAGTTGTTGGCTATATTGTATACCTACTTATACCTATTTATCATGAAGGTACTAAAAATTAAAGACTTCCTAATTAAAATTCATAAAATTTTATAAATGAATAGGTGATATTACTCAGGATGGTATCATACTTTATATTTTCTTAGAACACTGATCAGGACAACTCCATTCATTTGTCTATAAAACCTATTGGTTGATCTATTATTTTTTGATCTCCGGTACTATGCAGTGATGACACATAGTTTACAAATCAGTATTAAATTAATGAAGTTTTATTGGATATAATTTTAAAAATTAACTTTTACCAATACTTAAATCGTTCCTTACTTAATTTTTATAATTAAATTAAATATAGGTAAATGCTGGTTTGTTATAAAAAAAAAATTATGATGTTATTTCTTCCAATAAATCTATTATAATAATAAAATCAAAGTATACTCACTGCCGGCACACCACTATTTTGAGTTGAAACTGGCACCTGCTGCATATTGAACCCACTAAAATAAAATATAATAAAATTAATTAACATTTGGTAGAAAATATAATTAGTTTAGTAAAATAGAACAAATCCAAAGACTATTAAGGCAAAATTAAAATAATATACACATTTAACTGTACTTTTGACTACTACTAAATCATTTTTATCCATTTAAAAATGTTCTATAGAACAGTGGTTGCCAAACTTTTGGACCTCACAGACCACAAAATTCATAATTATAAATTTTACGGACCACTTATATTTCCAGTCTCCATTTCTTAACCAGAAATTTTCCTGTGGTCCAGGAAAATTTTCTCAGGGACCACAGATTGTTAAATGTACAATCCAAAAGAATTATTTAATGCATTTATAAATTATGTTAAAACATCATACCTTCAATATAATAAAAATATATACAGGTACCTAAAGATTTAAAGTATGAAATTTATTTTGCTTAGGTCATTAAAACACTAATATGATTTTGTTAAATAAACGCATTTATATAATTCTATTGATTGTTTTATAATAGGTATATTAGGTAGCACATAGTAATAACTACATCACTTAACAATCAACTCCAAAATGTTATCAAAATGTTGTGGTACTATTATATTTTAATACTAAAAAGGTACCTAACCTAATATCCATAAAAATATTTATTATATCAACTAGTAGTAAGATAACTAAATTCTAATAGATAATCAATTTAAGGGTAATAACAATTGACAGAAAATAGATCAAAGCTATTACAAATTATCATTCAGTAAATGAAGAAACAGCAGGAATAGAAAACATGTATATTTTATTATTATCCAAGTTACTAAACAAGAAGTACAACTACCAATTACATCATTTTTGTGGTCAATAAAATAATATTTTATTAACTATTGTATTATCCCTACCTACCAAGTATTTAATGAGATTATTTATTCAATAAATGCATAACTTCAAAATACTCGTAAATGTTTGAATAATTTTTGGACACTTCAAATTAATAGATACATAATACATTATCGATAATTAATTCATATTTAAATAAATAATATATTTATCAAATTATTATAATATAAAATCTTAATTTATGAGATTATTTTACCAAGTAATTTGAGTATAAACAAATATGACAAACTTAATTGTAATAGGTCTTAATATTGAAAATGTTATATCACTAGAGCCTATAATACAGTTAAGCAGAAATTGTTTTAACAAGACATCAAAAGTAATTTTAACTAAAAATAAAAACATAAATCAATTTAATAAAAAATATTTAAGTGAATAAAAAAAAAAATGTTTATGCATTATTTAACTATCTATTATTTTAAGCATTAATGTGGTCAGAAAATAATTTGAATAAGTTCAACTATTGTATTTTAGTCAAGTTTATGTAAACAAGTAGGTGCTTAGTATATGTACATGATCTTATATGTAAAAAATAACAATGTCTAAGAAAGACATACTGATATGAGAATTTTATAATCAGTAAATATAAAAATGACAAAAGGACACACATAGGAAATTGATAAAAAAAATAAATAAACAAAATGTTTAGCTTTGACAACACTAAGAAGTGGGTATCATGAAAAAAAGCATATTATGACATCAATGAATCAATTTCACACAGACATCGCAAGAACTACAGCAAAGAAGGCATCAGATACTAGGTAGGTTATAACCTACAGTGCACAAAAATTAATGAGATATTTACCAATGGGGCTATAACAACGAACAGGGTATAACCTAATGGATCAGGCAGTGTCTGAGGTGTACACGCTGGTGTGCGGAAAGAACACACAGGAGTAAGAGACGGCAGACATGAGTGGTCCGCTAACCACCTGCCAACAGCTCATGTCCCACAGCAATCTTCGAGCATAGAGCAACGGTAAAACGCGAATTTGGCCAATTAAATCAAGACCTTAAGGACGAGCCTGAAGAAAAGTCGCCGATGTCAGGACAGCGTCCACGGGCGGTTCGATTAGGCACCGCAGGCGGACACGAATCCCGAAGGGGCTGATAGTCTGCTACCTGTTTGATGAGGCAAACATGGCAGCGGCGACGACGACGGACGACGACGAAGACGTTGATGAAGCAAATAAGGCCGTGCTCGGTGGTGGTGTTGCTGTTGCGACTAGGGCCGCGGCGGCGATTCAAAGCCGTCCACTGATGCGGCTAGGTGCGGACATCGGCGCGCGCGAAAACCGAACGTTGACAACGGGACGCGGCGGACGTCGTTTGTCCGTACGCGTTGGAACACGGTTGTAACCGCCGCGACGACCAGTAATCCGTCGGCGGCCGCGACATGAACGTAAGACGTTTGTATGTATATACGCGCGCGAACGTGTGTGCGTGTGTGAAAACGCGCGCGCGCTTGTATGTATGCGTGTGTGTGTATATGTGTGCGCGCGCGCGTAATTGTTTGCGTGTGTGTGTGTGTGTGCGTATGTGCCGTAGGTACGCCGCCAATACCGTTAGCGTTTTTGGCGCTTACCGATCAACATGGCGCGGGTCGTCCCCGAACGGGGGGGCACGGGGACATATTTTGTAAATAAAAACGCACACATTGGCGAACGACGAAACGGCAAGGTGCACCGATCGCCTCAAACCGCGCTACGGCGACCGACGATCGACACCGCGACGGTCGCAAGCAACCGCGTTTTTTCTTTAGCCGCCTCCCAGCCAGCGCGCGCGCGTTCTTTAGCAGCTAACGGAAAACACGTACCTGTCGACTGTGGCTGAAACATACATAAACGGTACGCTTGGCTCTAATAACGTGAACAGCGACTGCGACAACGAGACGTAGTGGCGTAGCGCGCGGCGACCAACGTATTCCCAAAGTCCCGGGAACCCGACGGCACGTCCATTATTGTTATTATTATTATTATTATTATTATTATTGTTACCGACTACGATATTACCGCGAGTACTACTACTACTACTACTACGGCGGCGGCGGCGGCTGCAGTGGCGGTAACGCGCCGCGTACTTATAGGTCGCACGACGACGACGGCGGCGGCGGCGGCGGCGTATGTGCCGCGATATCGGTAGCACACGCGCGCACGGCGAAAACACCTATTCCCACGAAATCGGCACTACGCGGTCATTTTTCGATTGCCCACTACGGTCCCGGCGCATCGGCGATGAATTAATTTCCGTACCAAAAACAGAGAAACTCGCATATACGTCCATTAATGCCCGAAAACTACAGACTGGCGGGCGGGACGGGGTGGTGTATTAGGATGCAACGTCCCCATTGGCCGGGCCGGGTCACGTGATGCACATCATTACGATTCCGATCGATTTCGCGAGAGCTAAATCTCTTCGATTCGACCGATCTCGATTGCGTCGGGACGATCGCGACGTCTCTCAGACCGGACCCGTCGCGGTTTCCCGTGGCCGAGTCGTGTCCATGTTTTTCGACGGCGACCGTTCGGCTGCGATGGAAACGCGAAGACCGAGAAAATCACAGGGAGAAAGGGCACACCGACGCTATTCCATGGGTGCGCGCGCGGGCCCGTGCGTGCGAGACGGTGGACTCCAGTTCATGGAGGAAACCCGCCGCGTGAACAGTGTCCCCTTGTTTTGACGCGGCCAGTGCCGACAACCGCTCGGCACCGGAATTTAACGTATTTCTCCTATCATCGTCATCACCGACGTCGTCGTCGTCATCGTCATCGCGGCTGATCAACATGCCGGTTTTACCACACGCTACTACTTGAGTTTTTACCACCGGACGACCGTTGTTTCGACGGCAGTATACACGTACGATGACGAAATCCAGTTTTGTTACCTGTTTGCGCGCGAAACCCGAGTGTCTGGCCGACTCGTATCTACCAGACACTATAACCTCACTGTTTTTCTCGTTAACATCAATACAATTTATTATTATTATTATTATTATTGTTGTTGTTACGTAACTTTACGATAGACGCAGCCACGCAGGTTATCTTCTTAACCCGCTTAACTGCCGTGAAAGTGTAACGACTAACGAAACATTATGGCATTTTGAAAATGACGTAAACTTGGACAATTTAACTTCAAATATATTATATAATATTATTCGAGGCATTTGATATAATATAATCTTAAGAAGTGTAAAGTGCAAATTAATATTTACTATATAAGCATATGCAATTCACAAATACATGTTACCTAGTTAGTTAATAGGGAAAAAAAGTTGGCGGGATAACGATTAATATTTAATTATTGAATTTAACGTCCAATAAATACTTTATAGTATAATAGTATATACTACCAAATCTAAATCCCCGACTGCTCGGATTTACACTTGAAGGTTTTATGAGAAAAAACTACCTTGAATCCGTCGGGGTTACTAAGACCTAAGATTATAATCCTTAATCTTACAAAATACTTTTTGACAAACTATGTTTCATTTAAATCAATACTACAAATTTGTAATACATAAAATAGTTGTTGAAATATGCGTACTTCAGCTTAAAACTGTTCGATAGTTGTAAACCTGTAACTCGTTGATCTCAAAAATGTTCACTGGTGCATCACATTTCAGTAATTCATTGGTGGCTAATGCTGAGACAGAGACTGAATTATTTTATAATAACATCGTCATCATCCTAACCTCAAATATCACTATGACACTGTATTATTCAAGAAAATTGGCGAGTGGAAAAATCCATAGAGTATAATAACTATAGTAAATACTCAGAGAGAAAATCATACTAAATCAGTAGGTACTTTGGTACTTCCATAGATACGAAAGATATTACAGGTAATAGTGTAATGCTGAAAAAAGTTATGTAACGTTGTACAAAGTGTGTTAGTATAATTTAGAAAAATGGAAGCTTGGCATTTTTATGTTAAGTTGTACTGTCGTATTTTTTAGTCATGTTATTTATAATTTTTCAATACAGAATATCCACCTGCAGTTGTAAGAATCTTATCTCTTTCAATTTGAATCATTAAATAGAAAGGAAAATGATGTCTATAATAATTAATAAAAAAATAAGGCATTCATCTCTTAGTACCTACTCCGTCCTACTCCAACCAGGGTCCCATATTGTAGGAGTGTACTTTGAAAACCAAAAATCTGCGTAGCTCTCTATAGCCATATAGCTGATATACGAGGAAAACTAACGATATGTTATGCAGCGGGATTTGTCCCAAGTTGACCTAATATAAAAACTGTTTATTTTATTTTTATCCGATGTACAAATGTAGCGTACGCATTTTTGAGCCAAGAATTGGATTAACGATTTCTGCGGGACCATCAGGATCTTTCCAGTTTCAGCAGTTGGTTTTAAATAGCCTATAACTTAGAAATGTAACAAAAACAATGTTTAATTCTTCAAACATGAATGACTGATTAAACGAAAAATAATCACAAAATACTAACGGCGGTGCGATATTTGTACGTGACTAATCGAGTCTCGAGAGCTTCAAAATTGGTTCCTAGTCCCTAGATCACATTAAAAGAAATTTTAATTTCCCTTTCCATTTAATAATGACACTGGAATTTTTACATATTATGTAGTATGTACACTTGTTGTCTTAACGTATGTTTTTTTATTTTTACGAATTCACTGTGTTTTGTTTATTTTATTGAGGTCAAAGTGTACGACAAATATTAGCTATGAACTCAGGAACTCTAATCTATTTTATTCAATTTTTTTTTTCAAATTTTTCATTTTTCTTATTAAATTTAATTCATTTTTGGCTTGGGGTTTTTCCGTACTACATAGTACGTAGCTTTACGCCTTTACGCATTAGTATTTAGTTTCAATTTAAATTTTTTCAATCAATAAATCGATAAATTGAAAAATATTTGTATGTGTGGAGTGAAAATACTGTTATTGTTAAATTTGCTCTGAAATTACTCACAGCACTTAGTTGTTCGTTCCAACTATAAATGTATAGAACTGCTCACATAAATGATAAATCTTTAGCATCTATGCGGTTTCGAATTTTCGTTATCGGATTTAGCCAATAATCAAATCACCGCGAATATTTTTTGCTAGGCGTTCATTTAATACTTATTGAGCTTTTATTTTTGAGCTGTTGCTGTATATCGGTGTGATAAGTTTTTTTTTTCAAGTTTTCATATTTATGTACATACTATTTTACTTACCTATATCAACAATTGAATTTAAATTATTTATTTTCAAATATAACTTACATTTCCTGTGTACACATGTCCAACACTTCATGTTGTCTGCCAATTTTTTTTTAAATCCAAATTTAAAACCTAGTTCGACAAGTTTTTTATTTTTTTCAATGTACATAAATTCCATATTTAGGAAATATGTTTCACAAACAAAATTGAAAGTGCCAACACTACTTATTATACGTACCTACACTCTACAGTCTACAGTCTACGGTTATAAACGGTGCAGAACTAAATGCAGTAATAACTAATAATCACTAATTTGTACGTATCACAACGATTTTACACCAATGGTTTTTATCTAAATGACAATTTATTACTTTGTGTACAAATCAATACACCTGTATGTATTGATGGGAAATATTAGAATATAATAATAAGTATTGCATTGCCTTGAACGCAGTACATGTATGATGTATATAGTAACTAGTAAGTAATAACTATGACTGTATCCAACGTCAACATCTATCAATAATGTGTAATAAAAACACCTAACTACTTACAACCTTAGTGGCTTAGTGTAGTGACGAGTTATATGAACGATAAGGCAATACTTGAACACTTATTTTAATATTTTAATTAATTTTAATAATTTTATTATTTAATGTATTTAAAATCGTACACGATAGTCATCTTTCAAAATATGAACTTGTTTTCTCTTTTATTTATTTGAATGTGGGTATGGATCGTTAAAATTGCAGAAAATGCTAGCCAACTATTAACATTAATTCATATTATTATTTTATAATTTCTATTAGATCATATTATTTAAAATGTTTTATTTTATTCAAAATGCAAAGTAAAACTGTAAAATAAACTATAACACATAGGTACCTTGAGACATAAGTATAAAGATGGAGTGCAAATTAAAATCGAGAAAAGTAAGCAATTAGGATTTTCAGTTTAGTTACTTTAAAAGAATATAGAGATTATTTTGATCTCAATTCATCAAATTGTGTCATGATTTTTCGATCAA
Source organism: Periphyllus acericola (assembly GCA_949715065.1). Classification (NCBI taxonomy): domain Eukaryota; kingdom Metazoa; phylum Arthropoda; class Insecta; order Hemiptera; family Aphididae; genus Periphyllus; species Periphyllus acericola. Next base: position 17,415,656 of record OX454265.1, read on the forward strand.
GTTCATGTTCATATTTACCCAAGACTTTTTTATTAATCGATGGAATTTCGTGTAATATTGTCCATTAGATATTTAATTGCACATATCAATCTAAATTAATTTTTAAATCTTGATGATAATCATAAGTTTTTGTTTCCAACATAAAATAATCAGTATCAGTGTATAATAATCTAGTATTATTCTCGTCTATTGTTTCTTTAGACTTCAGAGTATAGAGTGTTATAATAAAAATCATTCATCAACGTTTTGGACAAATCTACAATACACTCATTATTCTTAAAATTAATATATGTATAAGCATATTATTTTATTTTAAATTTTTACTTTTTTGAAGGCTTTTAACAATAATTGTTTTCAATTGAAACATTTTTTTTGTATTTATATGTAACTCAACAACAAATAAATACATGTGCTCAAAAAAATACGCTATAATTACTGCATTTTGCGATCGTTATTGTCGCTGTTTATTTTTCGCAATTTTCACACGGTCTCTAAAAAGTATTTAAATGCAATTTTAATGTTTTAAAAGTCATCAAAACATATAAAATATTTTTATATTTTGTGATACTATATTATTTGTATTAACTCATAAATAAAAACACAATAAAGCAGACAAAGTTTAGAAATATTTATGTTTATCTTATAATCCGCGAGTCGCGGCAATGGAAAATAGTCAATAGTAATAATAAGTACCTACCTAATTCAAACATTATCTGATCTAGGTAGGTATGTTATATTTATAAGTTATAAGTTTATAACTATAGTATCTAGAATTCTAGACCAGCTTTTCCCAACCTTGGGTCACAGAGGTTTTTATTGTGGGTTGCGAAAACATGAATTACATAATAATACATTGTTTCAAATTATTAAAATTTTAAATAATATTGAACTTATGAATAATTGTAGGTTCCTATATAGTTTTTACTTTTATTCATAATTTTCTCCGAATCGTTACGACGCGAGACAATCCGTTCTTATAGTTTGTCGTTCTCATAATCATTCGATTTTTTTAAAACCTAGTAAACCCATTAAAAAACTCATGGCGTTAGCTGTTAAGGTTATGTTAAGTTGATTTTAAAATTTTAGGGTCTCGCTCATAATAAGTTGGATTAAGTAATCTAGACCAGTGGTCGGCAACCGGCGGCCCGTGGGCCGCATCCGGCACGTGGCTATTGATTACGGCCCGCTTTAAATTCTAGAACTTTTTTTCGCTGAACTTCCTGAATCATTTTCAAAAATTAAAAATATAGCTGGAAAATACTTCCGTATGTTTGGATTCACTTACGTATGTGAACAGGCTTTTTCTCACTTGAAATAAATTAAAAACCAATACCAAACATGTTTAACTGATAACCATCTCCACCATTTTCTTAGAGCGGGCACAAGTAATTTTAATGTGGATATCGAAAAATTAATTAACAATATCAAACAACAAAAATCACATTATGAATTTTACCAGTACATTACATCCATACTTTCATATTATAATTATATAAAAAACTGTAATTTTTATTTTAAGTTTTAGATAGTATTTTTTTGTATAATAAATAATTAAAGAATAAAATGTTTTTATTTTTATCTGGCCCGTTAACTTTTTTTAATTTGTAAATGTGGCCGGAGAATTCAAAAAGGTTGCTGACCACTGCTTTAGACTATAATATAAATATTATATAATTTTAAAATACAATATATTATGTAGAACAGCGTTTCCGCGGTGGACAAAATTTTGACGCGCCATAACCGCGCCGTGCATTGCTACTAAAACATAAACATACTTAGAGGTGTTATATAATTGAAGCGGAAAAAGCGGGGGCGTAATGTATGTGTAGTCAATAAAGTGTATGTAATACGCTACGGACGATCCGTGACGTAAAACGCTCCAGCTTGCTATGAATATGTTATGAATTTATTAATTAGTTAAAATTAAATACAGGTATAGCCGCAAGGCCGTATCCAGAAATATTTTTCGGGGGGGGGGGGTCCAAAATATGTTTATTGTAATTTTAGTGAATTAAGGTTTTAAAATTTGATTAAAAATAAGACCAAAAAAGTTTTAATCTTCTTTTAATAAAATATATAATTAAATAAACAAAATTTCGTAAAAATGTCTTGACACGTCTTAATGTCGAAAAAGTTCTTTCGGGAGTTGCTGTAGAAACCGGCAATGTGGTTAATACTTTTAATAAAAAATGAATATTTAGAAAAAGTTCAGGGTTACAATAATTTAATGATTCTATAGCTGTATTTGGACGATCTGTATCTTTAAATGCAATCCATTTTCTTTCCCAACATTTTATTTCTGAAAGTAATGAATCAGCGTTTATAATATAATAATATTCTTGAATAAACAACCCAAGGAAAACGTTTAATCCATCCTAATTGAAACTTTAATTTTTTTTTAAAATTTGTAGTTATTGGAAATTTATAGTTTTCATCTGGTAACCAATGATCAGTCAATAATTTAAATTTTATTTCATCAGATACATTTTTACCCAAATAGTAGCCAATATCGTTGTCTTCAACTATTTGCTCCTCGTCTGACTTCAATACATTATTTTCATTTGTTGATGATGGTGAGTCTATTTGTGGTAGGATAGGAACATTTTCGGTCTAAAATTAAGTATTATAATATGAATTAACGCTTCGGTTAATAAATTATTAATATATTATAAACATAATACATAAAACAATATAACGTACCTTTGAAAGTTTAGAAAAATAATTGAATAGTACATTTTTATTTTCACGTTTACTCATTATGATGAATTTAAATACTTTTCGACGTATTTGTCACAGTACGGCGGACGACGGTATGTCGGTATATTAATTATTATTAAAGTAATATTTTTAATGTACCTACACAAGATTATTATCGTTGTTGTTATTGTCACCGACCGCCGCGCGCGAACCGGCGACGATAGCGGTCTTTTCCTTCGCCCATCGATAATAATCTATTATTAGACGAAGTAATAATATTTGCATACGAGTATGATGATATGATTCATATTAGTCAACAGTTAATTTAATTAGAGTTTAAGCCATTTATAACTGAAAATATATATGTTTGTATTAAAAATAAATAGTTTAATAAATATTTTAAACATTTGTAAAATACTATAAAAATTTCGGGGGGGGGGGGGGGTCCGGACCCCTTGGACTCCCCCTCAGATACGGCCTTGGGTATAGGTACTTAAATATATTTGTACTCACGAGACTTTTATAATATATTATGTCCGAACAGTACCGTCTTTTTTAGGCTTGTTTTGACTCTTAAGTAATAATATTCATCGTCAGACGTATGGTAATATTATTTTTAATTTCACCACTTAGGTACAACAGTGTAATACGCATATAAGCATTTGCAATCTTTGAAATTTTGGCCGGAAATCATTGTTTGCCGCAAAATTCAAAAATAGGTTTCGCAAAATAATTTCACGAAAAATAATAACGTAGCAGTAGTACCACCACATAAATAATTTCTTCTATTCTGTGGTACCACTACCGCAGAGCAACTGTCTCGGGATGACATTTAGTCGGATCCGGCAATGCACTGTACCGAGCCTAGGTCACTTGGCGAGCCACGAACAATGGAAAAGCGTATGGATTCGGCTTGTGCTAGATCGGCTCGTCGAGCTGGTCAACTTGTCTACTAGACAAGTCCCGAGCCGAGCTACGCGTCGCGGGATCCCGGTTTTAAGACTCGGAAGTAATTGCAATAGAAATCTTTGGAAATTGATGCTTGACCACTTAGGCCTTTGACCGTTGATAATATCTTATTCCTCATAATGACAGTTATTATAAATTTTTTATTTATATCTGTACAGTGTACATACACATTTATATTTACATACGAGTAATACCAGTTTTACATTATCCAAAATAACTATGAGAAAATTGCAGCAATAGGTAACAGTTTTCAACATTGCATTACTTAATTAGTTCAGTTAATTGTGTACAAATATTTAACATTTATAAATTTATACCTTTTGGCTTATATGTATAAGATGAACGAATAACATTGAAAAATAATGTGTTTCACATGTATGTCCACATAAATCTCCATAGATAGGTGAAATTAATGTATAATTTGTTTTTGTTAAATATTACATCTAAAGTTATGAAAACCATTCATATTTACCTAGGTACCTACATAAGCAAATTTGCGATAGTAATATTGTTCCGCAGCGCAATATGAATATTATAGATATATCGTGGCATTGTGCCTGTTTAGAGTACTTGGATATACCTTACATGGAGATAAATTAGATTTAATATGGAATGTTATTTGTCCGTCATGAATGTGTGAAGAAGTATTAATAATACTTGTTCTCACATTTTTTATTATTTTGTTACCTGCAATCTGCACGAAAAACACGAAAAACACCCAATATGTATGACAATTGCATATATCAAAATCAATTTCAATTTTTTATTAATTTATTACAAATGTATTGCTCATTCAAAAGCTAAGTGAAAAGATCTTTTTGAAATTTGATAATTTAACATTTCATAAGATTTGTGTTATTAATAATTTAACGAAATGGTGAGAAATGATTATTACCACATCATAACTTTTTGAAAATTGAAATATTAATCTATAATCACTAATCAGTATAGAGTTTAAATCAAATTTAGCGCCACATGTTTTACAAGTGTTGCCAAAGTTACTTTATCTCCTACGGTACCTCTATCATTTCGCCGTGACACAAATATGCAATGTGACCAGGCAATGAGTTTTCCCACACTGAAATTTACAGTACTTTTTGCGGTTTTCAGGTTCAATGTTTTCATGATTTGCTTTTAAAACGTTTGTTTTTAAAAAAAAAAACATTTTAGTTTAATTTTATTAAGTTACATGACGACATAACGCTGTTAAATGTTTATTTTTTAATACTACTAATTTTTAATACAATGTAATTGATTCATTTTAGTTTAAGATATTTTTTGTTGAACTAGTTGTTGTCCTATATCCAGTGACATCATTAATAAAAGCTGACATCTTAATTAATACTCGTAATCATGTACGTTTTCAATAATAGAGTTCTTTTTAGACTGGTTTACGTTATGATATAATGTCAATGTGTATTATTTCGTTAACGTTTGAACTAATGGTCAATGATGTATCACAATTGAAATGTTTATGTCATAATATCACATCACATTTTAATATTTTCAGGTCCCCTTTTGGAAAGTTATCTCAAGACAGTAAAGAATCCTTGTCACACGAGTTACACAAGTTCATTTCATCTGACTTACTAGGTAAATTTTTAAGTACTACAAGTTTTGTAAATATTTCCTCACAGATATTGTAATCACTTGACATTTTGATAAAAGTGATAATAAATTAATAACAATACAAATTTATAATAGGTAACAATAATTATACATATAAATGTCAAATAATATACTGTTATTGTTGAATAATAAAGAGTTAACCTAAGTGTACTAGTAAAATTTTAGAGGATTATTAGTGCAGCTAGAATGTTAATGTTTACTTATCGCTGATTTATGAACTTATTATACTGCAAATTACATTTTGTATGTATAAACAGGCTTTTATTTTATTTGGTTCATTCCTATGTACACAATCTACTACTAAAATAGAAGAAAAACATTTATCATGGTTTACATAATTATATGTTAAAAAAAATGTTCATAATTCTCACCACTTAGTGCCTTTGAGTTGTTCAGTAAAATTTTTAAAAATTATTTTGAAATACAAAATAAATCTTTATGTTATTAAAGGTTTTCATAGTGGTATTTAACGTTTTTGTATTTTTATAGTTTTCAAAATGTATTGTTCATTTGATTTTAGATTGAGATAATTCTACTAAATTAATTAACTTAATATTTAGTTCTATTAGGTTCTAATAAATGTTATCAAATTATAAAGTATAAAGTTTTAACCTATTGATGAAACATTTTGTTTATAATATTCATTTTTTTGAATTATTATTATAAAAAAGTATATGTAGTTCCATCCGAGCTATTATATTTCTACCTTAGTAACGACTATTAAATTTAATTATATGCGTGTATCTTATAATATCTAAGTTATTTCTTGAATACTGGAATTTATTTTTGATGTGCATTTTTAACTTGATTATTTTATCATTTCCATTACAAGGTTATAATAAAATATTTGTATAAACTATAGACAGTTATTCCTTTCCAACATTTATGTTATAAATTACTATGTATAATTTTATTTATTTCTATATTGTTTTAGCGTATACTTTTCCATCTTCATTATCATCAGAAGAACGCAAATACTTACATTTAAAAAGTGCAGAACTTGGATTGAAATCTAAAAGCCATGGGTTAGTAAATATTTAACTGAAAAATGTTTGATAAATTTTCATTGTTTGTTAAATTGTATAGGTTCTAAACTCGGCTGTAGATAATATACTATCTAAATCTGTGGTTCTAAGTAAAATGAAGAGTAATTGGTTTAAATATATTTTTTTTTTCATTTATCAAAGTTTTGAGTAGTAGAACTAAAGTGCCATTAGATTGATAAGTTTCAATATTATGATTAGTACTTGTAGGAGAATTATAAGTTAACATTTAAGAAAATTTACTGAATTTCTCCAATCATATGTCTTGATGTAGTTTAGTGTCAAGTTCATACTTGACAATTTTTTAGTCCGATTTGTGTTGCCATTAGTAATTATTGAGGTTCTTTATTTATTGGAAAATTTGTGAAGTAATTAATTAGAAAATAATTTTATTTTTCTATGACAAATTGACACTGCAATTACTAATGTGGTAACTATTAAAGTTTAACTGTATTTACAGTGTGTTATTTTAGGAATAACTGGATATCATTTTTTTCTCAGAAATTTATCAGTGAAAACCCTTTTTATGACATTAAAAGTTTAAGAAGAATTAGTTATAAATATATTTTATATTATTCTTTTACTGTATTTATATTGGAAAATAGTTCTTCAATAAAGTAATGTGTTTTGATTTTGAATTGTATTGTACTTAAAATACAAAAAAAAATTAAATTTGTTCAAGGGGCAATTAAGTTGTATACATTTTTAATGAGTTACTTAGCGTAAGTTGTAATTTTACCTGCTTAACTATAAACTTATTGTTTTGTTTGTATATATTAAAATATAGGTATGTTTGTAATACTAAATATTTTTTTTTTGATCCACAGAAAACCTGGTGAAAATAGATCAATAACTATTTATATGGATAAAAGAAAAGTAAATAGTAATTCTTGTACTATAGAAGTATCGTTAGTTTCAAATGAGTTGATGAAAAAAATTTGTGATAATGTTCCTATTACTAAACAAATGTATGATGAATTGCTTCCTAATCCTATGAAGCCATTTCGACGAATGGCAGGTAAATTTAAAAGAGTATCCCGACCAAATGTTTTCTTTGTCTCATTTGTGTAACATAATAAAATCTTATTGTGTACTTGAAATTTAATATTTTACATTTTGATCTGTTAAAAAACATTAAGCTACCTATACTATTTTGTCTGAATAATTCATGTTTAAGTGTAACATTTAAATTTAATTCCAATGTATAATTAATTTTTTTATTCTATTTAAATTGTATATTGTAAATTATTAGAAATGACTTATAGTTATTGTAATTAATAAGTTAGTTATTGGGTAAGATACAGAATCATTTTTATCTTATTATCTAAGGTATTGCAATGTTACACAATGTAAAAAAATAATATAACAAATATGTCACACTTAAACCTAAATTTATTTTAAATGTTTTTTTTTGGTATAGTGGCTAATTGTAAAAGGAATCTTCCACTTATGTGTGATAAACCAATGTCTGTACCTCGTTTTGCTGTTGATGAAGAATTATTGGTAATGAGGATGTCTTTACCAATATGGGCAAAAAAAGGACAAATAACTCATGCAATTGAAAATAATTCTGTGGTAATTATCACAGCTGAGACCGGATCTGGGAAAACCACTCAAGTATAAATGTTCTTTTGTTTATAAATATTTTTAATTTGGGCAATAAACAGAAGTAACAAAGTTATTAACTATATATTCACATTTTTTTAGATTCCACAATTTATTATTGATGATAGTGCTTCAAAAAAAAGGCCTTGTCGGGTTATATGTTGTCAACCAAGAAGGATTGCTGCTATATCAATGGCTGACAGAGTATCCAATGAACGTGGAGAAAGTATTGGAATGAGTACTGGATATCAAGTTAGACTTGAAAGCTGGTAATACAATTATTTGCCTTTGTATATTAAAATATTTTTGTTATATCTTTATTGTTGATATTCATAAAATTACATTTTTAATTCAGTGTAAGCCAGGATACAACAATTATATACTGCACAACTGGGGTTTTAACCAGAACTCTTATGGATCGGCATCAAAAAGACAATGACCCTAATAAAGGAATGTTAATGAATGTTTCCCATGTAATAGTAGATGAAGTTCATGAACGTGATAAACATGTAGACTTCCTTCTTATAGCATTGCGTATGATTTTACCAAAATACAAACATTTGAAACTTATTTTAATGTCTGCTACTGCAGACATACATTTATTTTCATCTTATTTTGAAAACTGCCCAGTATTAAAAGGTAAAATTTAACTATTTATTTAATGAAGTAATTTTTTAACTTTTTTTTTTGTTATTTTTAGTGGAAGGAAAAATTTTCCCGGTACAAGATTATTTCTTAGAGGATATTTTGGATACGTTAGTATTATTTTAATTTAAATGTAGTTTTTATTAGTAAATTACACTGTTCTATTATAGTATTAAATATGAGTCTCCATCAATGGCAAGAATAAAAAATAAAACAAAAATTGGTTATTGGGATAATGATATTGTAGAAAAAACAGCCGAAGCTGTTCAAAAAATGAATCTTTCAGAACCGGTACTTGATAGAGTAATTTTTTTTATATTTAAACTATAATTATGTTTGTTATATTTGATAATGTTTTAGTTTATTTGTTGGTCAATTTTTTTCTTTTATATTAGATAACCACATTAAGACCTGACCAAGAATGGTTGAAATCAGAATTAGATGATTGTATGCATCAAATTTGGTTTAATGCTGAAATAGAGCAAATTGATAGAATGATTTATTATATGATGTCCGAAGAAATTCCTGTGGATTATCAAGTAATTTTATTCCTAAATCATCTATAATACTATTTTATTTTATTTATATTTGTATTTCAAAATTAACTAAATCATTTTATTTGAATTTATTTAATGGGATAATTTGATATTATCAATATTATAATATTTTGATTTCTAAATAACTGAACTTTTTATTGGCTTGATAAATTGACTATAAATGACTCTTATATCTACATTATTTATAAAATTGTAATTTGTCTAGCATTATTTATTAAAATCTTATAATATATACAGTAAGTTCCCATTACAATGAAAAATCCTGTTATAATGAAAGTCATAGAGGTCCCCTACCGAAAAGCTATTAAAACAATGTTAAATGAATCTCAATACTACGAAATTATTGATTTTTAAAAATCCCGATAAAACGAACTATTTGTACATGTTAAAATATATTTTCCCTTCTAATTTAATCTAAAGATAACAAGTATACAATTTTATGAGATAATCAAGTCATTAAATTGTCATTATGTGTGATCCTGTTATTCTACATCAGTCGATAACGCGATACAATAAGTCAATACATTTTCATAAAGCTCCATAGATATATACTAATATTAGTATTATTATTAGTATATATCTATGTAAAGCTCACACGTTGGTGATTTGGAGAAAAATATCCAAAGGAAATGCAATTCAAAGGAAGCTATCGAATGGATATGCGGAGCTTGGGTTGATTTCAGTCAATCAATGATAACTAACTGTTGGGAATTAATATGTATTATAATAAAAACTAAATTAATATTTGAATTACATACCTAATGTTTTTACATTTTTTTTCGTTCGAATTTCCGTTATATCGAAAAAAAAATTCGGTCCATTGGAGTTCGTTGTAACGGGAACTTACTGTATAATACAACTTAATCATCTAAGTATAATGAAGATTTTGACTTACTAGATTGCCACCAATTACAGCTTATAGGAATATTGTTGTTCGCCTATGATTTTGTTATATGCAGTAGTATAAGTATTAAAAAAAATATGTTTATTTGATCTATTTATTTAGGATTTTGAAAATGATGCAAATTTTCAAAATGTTCTATGATTTATTTTAAATTCATTAAAATTATAAACTATGTTTCTATCTGTTTAATGTCTGCCATTGGATCTCTCTAAGGATCAAAGTGATAAATGTCCGAGACATACAATATTCGTCTACTTTTTTTTAGTTATTTTTATATTTTTCCATTAGCATTCAGAATTTCTTAAATTGATATATTATTATACCTGATGTCCATCTCATTATGCTCTATAACTTAATTTATCTTTATTACAATTATGTACATATTATAGTGAACTTATTTTAGGTAATAAATGTATGAATATTTTATTATTTTTAAAATATAAATTTATATTTATAGTTATTCAAATAGTTTTCAATGTTTTCCATATGTATCACATTTTAATTATATTTCTTTAAAATAATTAATTTAAAGAATTTTTAATGATCTCTAACCATAAATTGTATATAAAAAATATATTGTACTTTTTCTTGTTTGAATTGGGTGTTAATTTCATGGATTTAACTAAAATACATTTACCTAATAAGTAATAACCAATGTATATTTTTTGACTTTTGATAAACGGACTAATTTAATTTTAATGTTTTTATTTAGCATTCAGACACTGGCGTAACTTTATTAATGCTTGTAGCAGTTCACGGATTAAATGATTATGCTACAACATTATTAAATATGGGTGCTAATCCAAACATACGTACCAGAGTATTTAATTTGGATGCAGCTACGTGGGCAACAGAATTTAAACATTTTGATACAAGAGATTTGATTATTAATAGTAAAGGTGTTCTTACGCCCCTTGAAACCCAGAAAAATGAAATTTCAGCTGAAATAGAAATTAAAGATAGACTAGAGTTGTATAAGAAAAGTTTACCTCCAAATATTATAATTGATGCATTTCTAATTACTTACCTCATAAAACATATACTTTTAAAAAAAAAATCTGGTAATTAAATCTTTATAACTTATAAATTAAAATATTATAAATTCAACTATATGTTTTGTTATAGGTTCTATATTAGTATTTTTGCCTGGATTTGAAGATATGTCTATGGTTAATAAAGTGATTATTGAAGAACTTATTAGTAAAGAAAATTTAAGAATAACAATTTATATGTTACATTCAATGATGCAGGTAGTTTTAATTATACTATTGTTTTAACTACTAATGCTAAGATTTATTTTTTTTTTGTTATGAAATTTTAGACATCTGATCAACGTAGAGTATTTCAACCAGCGCCAAAAGGTCATCAAAAAGTAATACTTGCTACTAATATTGTTGAAACAAGTGTTACAATAAATGATGTTGTTTATGTTATTGATTCTGGGAGAGTTAAGCAGGTATATTATTCTTGGTTTTTTTATATTTATGTATATAAACCACCTAAATTATTTATAGATATTAATTATTTTATGTTATAAATACTTAAAACCATGATTTTTAGAAAGGGTATAATGCCTTCAATGGTATTAGTTGTATGAATGTAAATTGGATATCTCAAAGTTGTGCAAAACAGAGGGCTGGCCGTGCTGGAAGACTTTGCCCTGGTGAATGTTATCGCCTTTATACCAGAGAACATCATAATCATATGGCAACTCACGATGTGCCTGAAATTCTGAGAATGCCACTACAAGTAATTCAATATATAATAGCTTTAATCAAAATTTTATTTTACAGACTAAAACAGTAGGTAATATCTTATGATAGTTATTAGATAAATACAAGAAATTGATGTTCATCTAAACTAAAATATTGATGTTATATTTATTTCAATATTTTCATATTCAATCATCTCCCCAACTGTCGGTGCAATTATTATTTAGTTTCTTCTCTCGTCAGAATCAATATTTAGATAAGTTTGACTCACAAAAGTACACACACCATATAAACACAAACAGCTAATAACCATAGTTGCCTAAGCTTAAAATGATAATAATAAAAAAAAATGGTTGAAATTGTTTTTTTTTTTAATAATCTAAATCCGTGTTATAGGAACTTTGCATGTTAGCTAAGGTGATTTCAAATAATATGAGAGTATTAGACTTTTTGGCATTAGCTATTCAACCACCACCAACATTGTCAGTTACTTCTGCTCTTGAATACTTAAAGACAATTGAAGCGATGGATGTAAATGAAGACTTAACAGATCTTGGATTTTTTATGTTAGATTTATCTATTGAGCCTCATTATGCTAAGACATTAGTGTTTGCTATATTTATGAAATGTCTGGATCCTGTATTAACTATAATTAGCTGTTTAGCTAACAGGTAAGAATAACATTTTTTTTTATTATGTTTATTTAATAATTATTAATTTATAGAGAACCATTTAACTTGACTCTCAATGTAAATATGAAGACTTCATTAGGATCTATTCGTAAGAAATTAGCTGGTGATTCATTGAGTGATCATATAGTCCTCTTGCGCTTATACCAAGTAAGATATTTATTAATAAAATGAGTTCTTAGAATTCATAGATTAGATTCTAATTTTTTTTTATGATGTTAAATTTTATATTTATTTGATGCAAATTATGTTTTGTATTTGTTTGATAAGTACAAATATAATACATTCATATTTTAAATGTTTTTTATTATTTTATGATTATTTTTCTGGGATTTAACTTGTGAGTAGTAAATCTATACTAATAGTTGGACACGGGTAATACTTAAAAATATAATTGTAAAATTGTTGTAGTCATTTTTTCAATAACAAAAGCCTGGAACAAATATTGAAAATAATAATTCTTTCATACATCAATTGATCTCACAAATTGTTTACATTTTCAAATGATAAATTTGATTGTGGCCATAATGAATTATATTCATTCTAGATACTTGATTTGTTTTTTTAATATATAGAGTGATTTATTTAGAGTACTGACCATTGTTTAAACATAAATGTCTCGCCTAAAGTATATTACAGTATTGATTATGATCCTATATATTTTAATTGCCTCATATACTTTTTTATTTACTATTTTAGGCTTTCAACGAAGGAAATATGGTTGATAGCGATTTATTTAATCTTGTTTCACAATCAATTATGGGATTGATAACACAAACTAGAACTCAGTTATTAGGCCAGTTAAGAGCTTTAGAGTTAATTCAGACCCGTGCTGGTCCTAATGATATAAGAGATGTAAATATCAATTCAAATAATTGGGCTACTGTAAAAGCTTGTTTGTTAGCTGGATTGTACCCAAATTTGGCAAAACTAGATAAATCTAATACAAGACCAATTTTGAAAACAAAGTAAATTAACATTTAAGTAAAGAGTTCTTATAGTGATTATTTATAATTCATCACTTTAATTTTTTTAGGACAGAAAAAAGTGTAATTTATCATGGATCAAGTGTTTTACGTGAAAATTATGCCAAAGATTTACCATCTGAATGGATAATATTTGAAGAAATGAGTTCTTTCAATACTAAAAAGTTTATAAAAAATTGCACAGTTGTATCCCCGATGTCAGTGGCTCTTTTCTCAAATGCCATGAGATTACCTCAAGATTCAGTTAGTAAAGCTGGAGGTAATTTTAATGAGAAATTAATAAAAGATACTTGTTTACATTTAAAGTTTTAAAAAATTAATGATTAATTATTATAGATGATAGTGATTGTGATAGTAGTGAAGAAAATGATGCATTAGTTGAAGAAAATTTGGGAATGTTAAACTTGGATGGTTGGACTAGTTTTGTTGGAAGTTCTGATGATATTTCAAAAATATTAAACATGCGATTATGTCTTACTCTTGCTTATCGTGAATTTCTTAAAAACAAAATGATATCACACCATAGTGTAATTTAATTTTTAATGTTTTATTATTTTATATATATCATAATTTATATTAAATATTTTGATATTTATACTTTCACAGTCCTACAGTAGTGTTGTTCAGTCGGTAGTTAAAATTTTGGCAGCAGAAGACCATGCAGTAGGCTTGGAGGCTCCAGATGATGTTGGTAAACGTCCAAAAGAAAATAGTAATAAAGGTTATTTGCCGTAATATTATTGATAATTATTAATTATTTTATTCAATGTATTACTAATGATGGTAATTTATTTGTTATAAAGGCCGCCATAGTAAAAATAGTGATTCTTCTTCATTTAGTTTTCGTAAATATTCATATGGTCAACATTCTCAGAATAAGAGTAAGTAATTATTAAGTAATAATTATTTTAATTTTTGTTAGTAATTATTAATTATGTTTTAAACTCTTTTTTAAATTAATAGATTACATAGATAACAATTCAACTTTAAGGATGAATAGGAACAGTTATAATATGCCTAGTAAGTACAACTTATGTGATAATAAAATTTTAACAAAACACCTTTTACTCGAGTGTATTATATTTAATCTTAAGTCATTGATATTATTAATTTGTATTTAATATAAATTAATAAAAAGGTTTTTTTAAGTTCTGTTTACTTGTATACATTTGAAAGCAAGCTATCATCAGTATTTTTGACAATGCGTTTTATTTCAAAGTACAATATTCTTTAAAAAAAATAAATGACTTATTATAAAGCATTTGACAAAATAGCTTATGATTCACCTTATAAACATTATTCAAATTATTTAACACCAATTGTTTCCGAATTTTTCTTTACTCTTCGATAAGCCACTAAGAAAACTTATTGACCAGTCAGTTTTATACTTTAGAAATAATCATCAGTGTCCTAATTCTGATGTTAGAAAAAATTAACTATCAAAAAGTTTATTTATAGGAAAAAGAAATATGTTTGTAAAACTAATACATATATTTATGGCTTCACTCTGAAAAAATTATAATAATATACTCAAGATTAAATTAAATTTTTTATTTCAGATAGAGGTACGAGTAATAGATATCAAAATAATTATTCAAATCCAAGTACGTCTCAAATTAACAACAATTACAAATGGCAATAACAGTGTTAAGTTTAATTTAATAGAACAGTATTATAACTAAAGCAGACTTTTTTATTTTTTTGTTTTTTATTGTTATGCAATACTTTGTTATTTAGTTTCTTAATTGCAACCAAATGTATACATTTAAGTAATTAATTGTATTGTTTTAAATATTTATTAATTAAGCAACAAATATGTTCCAGATGTTAAATGAATTTATACTGGAGTAGCTTTTCATTATATTGTTACTCTAGTTTCATTATAATTTTTATAATTACATTTTTTAAATTTAAATATTATATAGTTAAATTTAATCTGTTTAAATCTGTGTCTGTTTTCAAGACTTGATATTTATTAATCTTTGTAATAAAATTTTATAATAATCTTCCAGAAAAATGTAAAGATTGTTTTTGTTAACTAGGTAATATGTGATATTGTTAATATGATTATTTTTAAATTTTTCCTATTGTTTTAATATTTTAATAACCTATGAGCTGATAGTTTTAATGATAAATATTTTCAAAGTACTTAAAGATTTAAATTTGCCTTACTTGTTACTAAAATGTGGTTATATGGGGTTTTTGGTAAAATTTTGTATTTTGTGATATGTAAAGTATTCATTTTTATTTTATTGATATAATAAATTATGTTATCATTAATATGAATGGTATTACCAAAGCAAAGTTTGTTTAGCGAATAAAAATTATATTCTATTGAAAACATTGGATTATTTTTGTTTTTTATATTGTGTGCAATTAAAGTTTATATTTTATTTAAAATAAAAAATGTTTCAACAGTAATTACTAATTAACTACCTTTATAATAATTGATTAATAAGTTTATGTTGAGTTGTTGTTCAATCATTAGATGCTTGTTTGCTCTTCTGTGTTTTGTTAATTCCAGACCACATTCAAAATGTGGCAATGGGTGATATTATGTAACTGACATTGTTATCATATGAACAGGTTAAAGTGAATCACATAGTATTGTGCCCAATGGCGCTGAGTTCGGGTAAAACCAATGGTTCAATTCAAACCGAGGACTTCTCATCCATCCAATTCATCATTCAAAAACTGGAAAATGTACTTAAAATATTAGACAACACAAAACAGATTCTTTGCTCACAATATAATAGTTGAACAAATATATTTTTCATTTTATTACATATATTATCTATTTTAATAGTAGTCACTATTCAGTATTCATGTACATTTTGATTGCAAGTTTATACTAAGATAATAATTTATCTTAAAAAATGTGTAAATAAATTGAACACGCGTTTTAGATACATTAAAATGTATCTCATAGTACTGCAAAAAGTTTTGACCAATTAAAATAAAACTCATTTTTTAAGTTGTTTTATTAAATTGTATATTTTTTAAGAGGTTATGATAGATGCAGCGGTACGGTCATCCGCCACGGGGTATGGGTGGGTGCGGGAGCTCCTTGTTCACTGTTGTGTCCACTCGGATACCAGAAAAGTATTAAAAATACCCGACAGTCCTCAGCCCAACCCATGAAAACACCAACAGAATAATCACATTCCTAAAACAAATAAACAAGTACAACCTAATTTAATAAAAACAATATTTATGTGATTTTTGTATAACTCAATTTAAGGAACATTTTATATTTTTATTTTTGTATTATATTCTATATAATAAATATCCTTTGTTGCAAGCTAATAACCTTAGCAGTTGAAGCTGTACCACAAATTTAAAAAAATAAAATAAAAAAAATATACAAAAATACGGTTGACGTAAATCGCACCACACAACTACACAAGACAACGTCAATAGTATTATATTACGATTTTTAGTTATATATTATTACATAATATTATGACGATAATAACGACAATTAGATTTTGTTATCGTCAATGTTGATTAAAGCCATCGTTTTCGCGAAATCCCCATTAAGGCTCAGGCACACAGAACGCGGTCTGTCGCGGCGGTCAGCGGTCGCGGCGGTTAAGGTACGATTTGGCTAGAGCGACCGAAAAATAATCTCAGTCGCGGTCGCGGACGCAAATCGCAAAGGTGGTTTCTTTTCAGCGATTTACCAGTATCTCATCCTCTTGTTTGGTAAATTTATTCATTATTTATAAATAAAATATTCAAAATACCAAATTAATATTTTAAAAATCAACACCTTTCGTGAATTCAAAATACGTTTGATTTCAATAATTATCACACCATACGATTATGATATGACTTGTTTACAATATTATTGCGGGAAAAATCAAGTATTCTATTTTTAACCTGGATAGTCGCGGAGCGACCGCGATATGACTGCTCGTGTAGCGACCGAAATTTAGATCGCCGCGACCGGTTCAAAATCGCCGGTCGCAGTTGCTAATAGCTAAACCAGGTACATATAATAACATTGACTCAGTGAAACACGGTCGCGGTCGCAGTCGCAGTCGCGGTCGCGGTCGCTCTAGCCAAATCGTACCTTTAGCGATCTGGTGACGCCACACACCATGCGTTTGTTTCATAAGCGGTCTAGTCTAAACATGATATTTTCCAGTCACGATATCCAACTGCGGTTGTAAATAGTTATATAGTTACAAATCAACGATATTTTTCAGTGTTTTTGTCATTATTTTATTATTTATTCAATATGTCAAGTTCTGACGAAGAGCAACTTCTTCTTCTACTTGCCCTTCAAAATAAAAGAAAAAGACGATGTTGGGTGCATGAAATAAATACGAAAAGAAAAGCATTTGGCGAATATCATCGTCTTAATTTATATTATTATTATTATTTATATTAATTAATATAATATAGGAAATTGAATTTAGCAATATATTATAATACCCATTACCTATAGTATAAGTCCTATACGTATATACCACAAAATAGATTAATTTATTTTGAGTACGTATTACTACAAGTGAATAAAAATACTATAAATAATTTGTGAATACCTATTACCTACAAATTACCAAAAATACAATGAATATAAAATGTATAGGTATATATTCTATTATATTTTATTATGCTATACTATATTAGACTGTACACTTACTAGTTATTCCCAGTTCTTCCGATATTTTAGTCCATGCTTCTGCTTTTTTTACAACATTTTTGTAATTTTGGTGAGATGTATCGAATAAGAAGACATATTTTCTGACTTCTTCGATCAGCATTTCAGTTTCTTCCATAATATAAATTTTATAGGTAATTTAAATAAAACGGATCGCAAGTTGCCCGCGCGGTAATCTGTAATTTTGTACAACTTTGTCGCCTGTCGTCGCGATCTGAATTGTCCCGCCGCGATAGACCGCCTTCTGTGTGACGGGGATAATGCGATATTACGTAATACAACTTTACTGCCTTACCGCCGCGGGAAATTATCGCTGACCGCCGCGACAGACCGCGTTCTGTGTGTCTGAGCCTTTATACTTTATACCCACAAAAATATCCAATTAAAATTGTGTTTTCCCAAAATATGATAAAAATGGTATATAATTAGTTTTATAAGGCTGAAGTCAGTGGGCCCAGTGCAAATGTCCCATTTGTCCTTGCATAAATATGGCCCTGCGTGTGAATTATTTTTTTTGTTTTGTAGTGAAAATTGCTCAAATGTTGGAGATATCAGTATTTGTATCTTGTATCTATAATTATTGAAAATACACCAGCTTCCTTAACTCTAAAATCTCTTCTAGGACCATTTCACCCACAACATTTAACATATTATTTTGACTAACATTTGATAAAAATGTAAGTCTGTTTTTTTGTTTAGCATTTTTAATTTTTGATAAATGAGCTGACAGGAGAGGATTATATTTTGATAAAAGTTTGATAAGTTCAACAAAGTTACCTTGATTAAATAAACTCCAGTGTTGATCATGACCACGAAATTAATTATTTTGTCGAGCTAGGTACAATAAAGCTTCAAAAATTATTTTTACAACTTCTCTATTTTCTGCAACTTGCGAATTTGATGTTGATAATAACTACACATCAACCCTCAGTTGACTTGTATACACAGCACGGCGTATTTTAGAATGTAAATGCTCTGGTGCAGATTCATGCGCTACGATTTTAAATGAAATGTGTCTCCAGTCATTGGTTCCAAGTTTTGAAAATGGATCATGTTTTCCACTTGGTAATCCAAACAATTTACAAACAATACAAAATATGCTATCAATAAAAAGAGAATATGATAGCCAATTGCTTTTCAACATTTCCAGGTGAAATTTCTTTAAAATAATATTTTTCATGATATTACCTTACACGATCACCTTGCTGTTTTGTTCGGAAAGTACAACCGCTTAATTGTGATTTGGAAGGTTGACATGTATCTAAAGATGCAAAGTAACCAAAAAGTTAATTTGATACATTAGAGCTCATCATATATGGATCATTGGGAAATATTGTTCTAATCTTAATGTATCTAATAGAGAAAGTTCTATGGTTTCAGACGAGTCAACTGAGTTTTGGTTTGTGTTAATATCCAAAATTTCTTAATTAAATACATTAAATTACTAAAAATCTAAAAATGAAACAAATAGGTATGTAATAACTAATAAACTACCATCCACAGTGACCTCACTCAAAAGTTGTTGGTTGTCAGGCGGATTATCAAGCGGTCTTATCACGCTGATTTCATTTAAATTTAAATCACCTGCATAACAAATTTTAATGTAATATCAATGATATTAGTTATAAATACTATAATATTGGGAAACAATATGTTTGCAGTTTCAGATAAACTACTATAAATTATATAATATATATTATACCTTCTACTTGCGTTTCCGCACTCGACTTCTATCCCATCAAAATCCTCTTATTAAAAACCTCTCCTCTCTAACCCTCCCGGGAAATCCGAGGCGAAGGTTAAAAAGGAAGTGGTGTCGTGACCTCCTGCAACTATCAATTTAAAATATACTACACATATATATAATTAAAAAAAAAAAAAAACAAAAAAAAACAAAACAATAAAAAATTAATAAAATAAATATATATATACATAAATAATTCATGCTAAGTGTTGCCAGTGGGTGGCTTCTTAATCAAATTTTCATGTCCTGTTTTACTTTTAGCACATAAGCTTATTGTACATACATCATGTATAGATTGTTTATCTCTAATAAAAACTAAAAAAAAAAAAATATATTATACTACTATTATCTTATATATATAAAAATTTCGTGTCACGATGTATGTTCGCGATAAACTCCGAAACTACTGAACCGATTTTGATGAAATTTTTTACACCGTGTGTAATTTGGTCCAACTTAAAAGATGGATAGTTTTTATTTCAAATTTTTTAATATATTAAATATTTTAATTAAATTTCTAATAAATTTGTATAATTGCATGGTGTATTTTGAGTTTTTCCGTGGCCGACCGCGATAGTATCTATATCTATATCTGTAACCAGACCTTTTTTCTATTGTGTGTTTTATCGTCGGCGGCGTGTAGATATGAATTATTCCGAGAATTATCTCCATAATATATAGGATAGTTTTTATCTCAATATTTTTGCATTGCAATTATTGAAATAAAGAAAGTTATAGAATTTTCGAGAAAGATCCACAATGTCGTATAAAATGTTCCCTAAAGCGTCGTTCTAGAAATTTCAATCTTCAAAGGTATAAAATGCGAAGTTCAGAACGACGTATTCATCAGTATTATTCAGTGAAGTGTAAGTGTAGTTACGTTTCTATTGAAGACCTCGAACCATTTAACTGAAGTAGAACATTTTATTTCTTATCCGCACTTTTGGAGTTAGACGTTCGCGGTTTTGACTACGCCCCAATTTCTCGTGTGCTTAGCAGTGTCCCGTAAGAAATTTTACCCCAAAGGGACGGGGAAGGGATACTTGGTGCTTTTTTAAAAATTTACATACTTATGTATAATTGCATGGCGTATTTCGGGTATTCTCGCGACCGACCGCGATAGTATCTATATAGCCAGGGATGTAGTCCTAAAATTATTTGTGAGTATGCTTAATATGAGGCAGCTTTAGGGGGGCTTTTGTCATCAACCCCTGCCCCTCCCTCCATCACCGTTCTATTATATAAATTAATAATAATAAATTTTATTAACTTCAACAGAGTAATAATTAATATTATTATAAAATGTATTTATTTACCAAATACATAATAACATAATTCATAATATTAAAAACTTATAAATTAAGGTGATAGAATATTCCATAAATTTTGTTTTAAACTTTCTTTTTCTTTTCTATTTATTTTTCTGGATCTATTGTCATCAGCCGTTCTATGGTGTAAAATTCAACTTTTGACATAGTCTTCAGGGTTCCATATACTCAATGGTGGACCATTAATGTTAATCATCATCAAATTTGCATAAAGTTTCTAAAAGGACTGTTGTCTGGTCAAGTCGATTCATCTGATTTAATATCCTTACTCAATTTCAAGGTCCCTCCCCGTCAAAACCGTTCTAGTGTTCCTTTCCATGTCCCTATATTATGTCCGAGCAATTATATGAAAAATGAGCCTATTAGGCGTTTAATGTTAATGGCCAATAAGGATCCCTCTATAGATCTTTAATTTTACCATTTTTGTTAATCTTTATCTTTTCTTTTTAATATTAGTTATTTTCATTATTGTAAATTAAACATTATACTCTGTTATAAATGTTATTGTAATTATGTAATTTGTATACATTTTCAAAAGGGTTTCAAACCCGTATATCATTATAAAATAAAATAAAATTTGAAATATTGTGAATTGTCAATCTTGAGCGTATGTCAGTGCAAATAATATTCATTAAGCTAAATCCACGTTCACATTCTGCTGTAGAACATGGGATCGTTTTTATCAAATTATTTATTCCATTTAGTTCTTCAATTTCATTGGTTTCTTCGTCGATTAATATTCTTAATCCTCTTAATGTTTTTTCTTGATTTAAAAGAAATCTGTTGATTTACAAGTTGGACATAATAATATTATGTTACAGAATAAAATGATTACTGCCTACTGACATAAGACAATTTTTGTTAAGTGACCAAGTGGCTAATTCTGGGTATACGCACGTTTTTCAGAGCATACTTGCGGTCTCTAGTTTTTTTCTTGAGTATGCTCTCTTTTTAAAATTTGGAAAGTGGGTATGCGGCGCATACTCTCCACTACATCCCTGTATATAGCTACCTGTAACCTGACCAATTGTTTATTGTGTGTGTTTTATCGTCGGCGGCATGTCGTATAAAATGTTCCCTAAAGCTTCGTTCTAGAAATTTTAATCTTCAAAGGTATAAAATGCGAAGTTCTTTTACTTTAATTTGACATACTCAATAGTTTACTATACGCTATGATCTCCAAAACCACTAATAAACTACAAATAAAAAAAACAAAATATTATCTCATACATAATAACAATAATACACGGCTTACAAAAATGCCAAAAAACATACTAATACGCGGGCAACGCCGTGTTGGGACAGCTAGTACTACTATATATTATAGGTAAAATGCTATTTTCTTGTATTGAATTTATCATCTTTGATCAATCTTTGAACACATTTTTTTGAAAAAACTAGAAAATAAAAACGACCAACTAGTTATAAAACCTATGGCTGATATAAAAATTATTTCCAGGTCTGAAATAATATTATAACTATTATAAAATACTGATTTAAAAATAAGTTGCTACACAAAAGTTTCAAGAATCGGTTAAAAATTGTTAAAAAGAGCTCAAATAAATTTTATAGTTATAATATAAAAATATCCATATGAAGACAAAGGATATTATCTACAAATATAAATAGTTTCAAAATTATTGTAATCACTCAGATAATTTTTTGCATGTAAATAAAAAAAACTAAAGTGAAACCAATACTGCTTTAAATTTAAAAAATGTGACATTTGATCAAAACATGAAAAATAACAAAATAAATTAGCTTTTTTTCCAAAATAACTTAAATTAATTAAAAAATAAATAAATTATGTTATAGATAATATGCTTTTTACTATGGCACTTATGTATATAAATTAATTATTTATTTTAATAAAATAATTTTACATATTTTTGGCAATCCCAGTTTGTTAAAACATTATTATGTCTTCTTGTGTTATTAAACCCAACATATAACCCAATAAGTGAAATGTAAAATCAAGAATTTTAAATAGCCTAAAATTTATAAACTTATTAAACTATTTTGAAAATTGTAAACGTCTATAAAATGCTAATTTAAATACCAGGTGAATATTTCGACCGTTTTGAGTCGCTACGATTAATAATTATAGATAAGCCACCAAATACCAATAATAATATCATACAATTGAAATTCATTGAAGTACTCAATTTCACCTTAATTTCATATGCTTACATACTTACGCTTATTAAAACTATTTCGCTACTTTCCGGTAAATATTTTTAGTATTGGCTATAAAATCTTACAAGCAAAATAAATATTTAATTACAAAATTGTAGCAAAGACCACAAGGCAATACAACAGAAAAAAAGGTCGGAAAGGTTGCCACAGCAAAGAAAAGGACAGGAATAATATGTACAAATGCGAGACAAGCATCTGGGGACATCAATAGATTTAAAAGTTACCGTTAACTCTGAAAGTGTGGTGACCAGACTATTAAGATAAGTTGGTCTCCGGCTAACGGTACATTATATTGATAAGGCGCTTGCTCGAACAGTAATGTAAAACAAACATTTTTTTTTTGAAGAAATACTGGTTGACTTATGTCATATTGTCAGATAAAACTGAATGTATATTCTGGTTTAACTTATTAGTGACCTTGTAAGCTACAAGCTATTTAAAAAAAAAAATCATACATTATAAACTAAAAAAAATATAGCAATTATGTTTATATCCTGTACAGGATAATCCATAAGTGGTTATATTGATTTTATTATAAAATCAATGGTGGTTATTAAGTTTTAATAAAATTCAAAATGGAAATAATAAATGAAATCTATTTCATACAAATTTACTAAAATTATGTAGGTAAAAAATGTATTATTTTCTGTATAACTACTGCTATACTGTATTTTAAAATTAATTTTATCTCTAATTTATTACAAGTACTTAAATAATAATCATAAAAAAATAGTATAATTTAAACTTAAAATACAATTTATACATAAAATATAATCTGATTCATTTTTAACTGTAACAAATTGGTAGAACTATGTATAATTCACTAATTAACTCTTAAATGTTTTTAAAATGGTGACTGAGGTGAATGCGGAATTGTGCTCATTTCTTGAGCTTTTTTTTTTATTCCGATAAACTTCTGCTTTATATTCTCAATTGATTTTCTAGATATACGTATACGTTTTATTTCATCTTCTTTAATTTGATTTTGGGAATCAATATTTAAAACATCTGTTTGATCCTGTTGATTTTTAAGGGTAGCATTTTTTGTTTTATTAACCTGAAATAAAATATGATTTATAATTATATAAATAATTTATACACATAAAATG
Organism: Periphyllus acericola; assembly: GCA_949715065.1. Taxonomy (NCBI): domain Eukaryota; kingdom Metazoa; phylum Arthropoda; class Insecta; order Hemiptera; family Aphididae; genus Periphyllus; species Periphyllus acericola. The sequence continues at coordinate 17,440,138 of OX454265.1, forward strand.
TATTGCACCTATTAAAAGTGATGACTTTTTTTGGAGAATATAAATACTACAATTAATAGTATTTGATAATAAGATATTGGCTTTTCGACAACGTAAAAGCTTCTTTAGCTTCTACAAAATAATAGGCGGTAGAATCAACAATTTAATATAATACAATTTATCATCTTAAATATATTTTAATTTTAACATTTATTTTAAAATATAAATGAAACAGCAAAATATTTTTTATACCAATAATATTTCAAAATTTGAATTTACCAGGGATTTATCGTAGTCATTACTATGGTGTAATGTAACATTGTTAGTCCCATTTGATTCGTTCAATGCGGACAAATGTTCATTGTCTTCAATAATGTCCTGTAGAATTTGTAAAATATTAAATTAATATTATATGTTATCAGAAAAGATGATATTAATATAAAAAATGATTTTATAGTACTTGGTATGAGATTAAAGTTACATTTTTCTAATATATAATTAAATGTTATAATTACGTATTGTACCTCAATTTTATTTTGATTTGGTAACGTAGCAATATATACATTTTTAATGAAATCAAAAGATAATGTCTGGTAGATATATGGTTTATAACTGCAATGTAATAAAGTTGATCGCCTTGATGTTTTGTTATTTTCTGAAGTAATTACTTTTGGACTTTCAGCCAAATCCACTTTAAGAACAATTGGAGGATTTATTTCATACACACATCGTACTCTTGGATCCATATTTTCATAACTTTTTCCTAAAAAATAATAAAATTTTTTAATTAATAATTTAACAAAGACTCATAAAAATTAATTTATAGTTATTTAATCAAGATGTTTGAATTTATTTATATCAGTGGTTCTTAAATTGTTGTAGTACACAGAAACCTGTTCAAAATTTTTTCCAAATTACAAACTCCAATAACACTTTTCTCTCAATACTTTGTATCCAAAAATTGAATGTAAACTTATATCTACTGACAGCGCCTTCGACTCTAGGCATCAGTATCACAGATTTCTCCCTTCTAAAATACTGCAGATCAGGTTAAGAACCACTGTACTATACTTTAATATAACATTTATCGTAACTATTACAATAATGCAAACAAAAATGTCATATATGTAATAGTATAATATAATGGTTCTGAAACTGTGCATGGCGGCCTACATGAAAATAAAACTATTGCTGGATGAACTATATATTTATGAATAGTGTTTATTTATTACGCATTATGCAAAGTCTGAGTGATATTCTCCTACAGGGCTCCGCAGTTAAAATTGTTCCAAAAAGGACACTGCCAGGTAAAAAGTGTGGGTACCGTTGATATAATATATATAAAAATAAAAATATATTTATACAAATATTAACTTACTAGTAAATATTTCCTCATCTAATTTTTGATTTTCGATTTCTAAATTATCAATTACATTATTTTGTTGTTGTAGAATTATTTTGTAGCACTGTATCATTTCTGACATATCCATTACAGATTTTTGTACTTTAAGTATACTGTCATTAATAGTTTCTTCGTCATTTATTTGTTCACACCAATTTATATGATCCTTTAAAGTACTTTTAATGACAGTAAGCAATTTTACAAGGTCTACTTTTCCACAATTTTCTATAACTTCGTCTTGGTCCTAAAATCATAAAAATAAGTTACCAATCTTATTTAATATAGTGGTAGAGAAAGTAATTAGAGAAATGAATATTACACCGCAAGAAGGAGTTAAATTTCAGGAACCGTCCATAGGACTTCTGGCTTATGCAGATTATCTGGCTATCATGGAGGAATCACAAGACAGACTAAAATATTAATTAAACTGGCTGAAGAAAGCAGCACTGAAAGTTGGACTTCATATTAATGAGCACAAAGCGGAATATAAGGTAGTAGGAAGATAAGATACCATAAGACTATATCCAACTCTTAACGTCAACAACCGAAATTTTAAAAGAACAAAACAATTCAAGTACCTAGGATCTATACTTTCAGAGAGAAATGAAATTGAAACAGAAATATAAGCCAGAATTCAGTCAGGAAATAAATGCCTCCATGGTCTCGCAAAATGACTGGGTTCAAGATCACTTTCAAAGAATTTAAAAATACTATTACACACCACATTAATACGACCTGTGATTACTTATGGAGCTGGGACATGGCCGTTAAGAAAAAATGAGGAAAGAAAACTCTTAAAAAAAATACTGCAAATCTTTGGACCAGTAAAAGACATGCTAAGTGGTGAATGGAGAATAAGGAAAAACAAGGAATTATAAACACTCTTCCACAAACCCAATATAATAGAAATAATAAAGAAAAAAAGATTGCTATGGGCTGGTTATAGTATTGCAGGAAAACCCTACTGGAAAAAGACCGCTGGGAAGACATAGTAAGGGATAATGTGAGAGTGATGGGTAGGGGTGTAGATTGGAGAGTGCAAGCATCGAAGGGAGAATTGGAGGTGAGGATATATGTTGGGATGGTCCTAGTGGCCAGTTAGAAGGATGAAAGAAGAAGAAGTATCATACATAAACATACTATCAATTTACAAAACTTACACTATAAGTTATATTTATCACATTGGCACTGCAATTTTCTGGAGTTTTCGAAATGATATCAGCTAATTTTACACACTGCATAGCAACTAACTTATTTTGTTCAAAGTTGTCATATAAATAGATATATTTTTGTTTTAGTTCAGCAACTTCGTTTTCTTCAGTTAAACACATAATATATTAACTCATAAATAATAACTTATAATTTTTGTGTTATTTTATCATCATAAAAATAACATATACATTTTAAAATAACAGTTATTGGGTAATATAAAAGAAATACCTGTTGCTTCACAATGCTCAATGTTTAGTAATTCTGATTTCAAATTTTTAATACGTTGTTTACTATCTTGAATAATTTCTTTATATTTTCTAAAATGTTAATTGTAAAATAAAATAAATAATTATTTAAAAATCATTATTACTTACACAGATAATTCAGCTGTATTTTTTAGATTGTTATCAATTCTAGAAATGATTTCATTTACTTCATTAAAATTACTTTTTGATATTCCATCAAACATTGATAATTTCTCATCAATATATTCATCTTCAACATATAATGGTGCATTTAAAACATCAATGCCTAAAAATGTAATAATAATAAATTCAAAACTCATACTAGACTACTATTGAAGATACTCATTCAAAATATTAAAAAACCAAGCCAATTGGCTAATAAGCTAGGTATCTGTATGTATATTATTATCTTAATTACAAAAACAGTTAATTATTCCTGATTAAATGTACAAACCTTTTTTTTTAAGTTCGCAACACTTAATAAATAAGCAAAATTGATACATAAAAAATATGAATACTGGTCCACCAGGATTTGCTAATAATGAAGGATTCACTTTTGCGACAACATTTGAAGACTTTTCATATACAAATTCTTTTAGACTCTATAACAATAATAATATATTAAATTATACAATCAAAAAAAGTACCAAGTCAATTATCTAGATTTAACTGAAAACACACTAATGTAACAATAATATGTCATTTATACTCATATAAACAAAATTTTCATAAATTTTACTAACCTATCCAAAATGGTCTACCTAAAATCCAAAAAAATGATTCTAAAAAATTATTGGGAAGAAGTTTAAAAAGTATAGTAAGAATTTACTTTATTTAGCATTTAAAATAATCGAAAAATTATTTATTTTGAATGGGTAGTGTTATGATATAATTATGCAATGGCAATACACTTCTTAAATAAATCACCCTTAACAGCATGGTGAAAAATACAGACAAAGGTACAAAGAAACCAGCCAAATAATTCCTAATTTGGGACATATAAAGACTACAAGAGATATCTGAAGAAAAAGTACATACAGTCGATATCATCCTGTGATTAAGACCATGCCTTAAATGGTACCTTTTACATTAAAATTGGTAAATCAAATATGTAGAGACTTACATTAATTATGAGTGTTGCAGTGTTACGGAATTCAGCCGCTTCTTTAAAAGATAATATTGGCCAGGGTAGAGATTTTAAGCAGTTTGGATCTGTTAGTGGAAGTAAATGATATAATACCTGTTCCATTGCATCTTTATTTGGTTTGTTAAACATTTTCTAAAATTACACATAGTTTAACATTAACATGGATATTCCAAATACAAGGTAAAATATCAAACAAGTCACTAAAAAAAAACCACTAGATATTTTTATTATTTTGATGATGAATACCCATTAAACGCAATAACTCACATTTGTAAGAAGTTTATTTAATGCCGGAGGTATGGTTTTTTGATTGAGCATAAATATACCTCGAATAAGATGGTTAATTCTGGCTTCCATTATGTTACCTAAATCTGATTCAAACATAAATAACAGTGTAAATACCACGAGGAGTAATTATTATTGTATCGTAATCACGGAATAAATTATATTTATCATCTTGTCCTTGCACCGTGTACCAATAAAATCTGTACTAGGTTTATACTCACAAAATTTGGAAAACGATGGAAGGTTCAAAATTCACCGGACAACTGGAACAATTGAAACCGAACGTGTTTAAACGACATTTAAAACAAGTGAGAACGCACGATGAACGAAAACATTTTTAGAGCCATGGAGATAAGGCGACCGACCGTGGCGGTGGCCAGCAAGCACCGTTGAAATTGATAAGGGTAAAAAATCCCGCCATTCAATTGTTTACAGGTCGATTACGTCAGCGGGTTTATCACGCACGGCGTATCGGGCAGGTAATCTATTCTGTGGTAATGCCTTGATACCTTTTATTCTTTTGTACAGTTCGACCAGGAGGGTTTGCACATTTCTGTCACCCCGAACCCGTCAATGTAGAGTGCCGATCACAGATTATATTATAAACCAGACAGTGGCGGCTCGTGGTGTTCAAAGTAGGTTGTGTGCAATTATTTCAAAAGTTGATTAAACAAAAAAAATAATCCGTTCAAAATATAAATGTAATTAGTAAAATATTTATTAGCATTTTTAATTTTTATTTAAGTACAGTTTTAGAAAATTATATTACATATTATTATGTAGGTATAGTATATTATTTTATTTATTATCACAACAGACAACATGTCATAACTAATAATATTAAAATAACAAAAAAACAATAAAACTAAACATTTTTATATGTGAAGTCCAGCCTTCTCTCCTTGGAAGAGGCAAACAGTTCTATAACTTTATTGTTGAAATCAGCTATATTCATGACAAAGTTTTTTTCAATAGATAACATCGAATCAAAAAAATATTAAAAATAGAAAAGATATCTTTCACCGTGTGTGTGTTTATCGCGTGCGACCGCTTGACGAGTGTGCAGTAGGAGCTGCACAGTGCACACCAAACTACCAAACTACCAAAGTCACATATAATTGCCGATTCCCCCACTCGATAACTAAACGTATTTTACACGGACGGGCGGTATTCATACTGAGCTGCACACCAATTGATGTGTATTTGTTACATAACTCAATTAAATTTTAGGAGTATAATAATAATAAATTGTCGTTTTTGTTTTTAAAATTTAATTTTTTTTATATAATAAATACCTAAAGTTTAACAGATATTGTATTAACATTAATAAAGTAGTATACATTATTATTAAACATTTTTACTATTATATCTATATTAATCTATGTGGTGTGCGCACACCTGCACACCTAGGCACGAGCCGCCACTGAAACCAGATGGGTGCGTTCCGGGTTTATTGTACGCGTTCAATTAAATCGGGCGCATTACATACAATAGATAATAATTATATGTGTAGTATACTACATATTTAACCCGCCATGAGTCGCATCATTATATGTAACAAAAGTGGTCGCACCAGGTCTTTTTGACCGTTCACTTATATTTCATATTTTTTAACATTTTACATACAAATATTTATACAAATACAATTTATTAATGATTTACAAAAATTAAACTTTATTTATTTATTATATTTTACAATAAAAGTAAAATTATTTGATTTATTTGAATAAATATTTATTTTGATTATTATTTTTTAATTATTTTTATTATTATTTCACTTGAGTGACGACTATCGAGACGCGTATAAAACTTTTTTTTTTTTTTATAATTTTTATTTGAAATATACAATCTATGCCCAGGCATAATAAGAATATGAACTACAAGCAATTTCACATGTAAAGGGTGAGGGAAGAAACCATCCAGTGATCGCACTTCCTTTTGCTTATTTATAAATGGTTCTCATATATAAATTATTGTGTTATTTGTCATTAAGAAGGTCTCTACACCAGTTTCTTTTTAGTCGACGCGGTGGATTTCCAGGAATTGTGTGAGTAGCTAGTCCGGATATAAGAGGATTTGGGTTAGAGGGCAGTTTATGGAAGAAGCGTTTGTAGAAAGATTTGGCTTCTTCATGTATAGTTTTAATTTTTAAGTCAGAATGGATAGAAAGGTTTGAAACATAATATGGGGCATTGATGATGGAGCGAAGGATTTTATTTTGTGTGATTTGTATTTTATTGCGATTCGATTTCTTGGTATTGCCCCAGAGTTGGAGTCCATATGTCCACATAGGCTTTATTAAGGATTTGTATATGAGCAACTTGACATTTAATTTTGTATGTTTATTAGTTAATAATATTTTAAGCAGTCGCTGACGTGCATTTAGGGCAAGTTTTTTTTCCCTTACGTGTAATGCCCAAGTGAGGCGCCGATCAATAGTCAGCCCTAGGTATTTTACCGATTGAGATGAAGGGATAGGTATATTATTTAAGGAAACTTCGGGACAGGGGGCAAGTCTAAGTGTAAAGGTAGTGTGTAGCGATTTTGACTGATTAACTTTAACTCTCCATTTGTCGTACCAATTTGACATTAAGTTAAGATGATGTTGAAGATTTAGGGAAGCAGAAATTGGGTCTTCATTAATTGCTATGATTGCCTTGTCGTCCGCAAACTCAGCTACTAATGTGTTTGGAGTGGTAGGTTGATCAGCGGCATATATATTATATAGAATTGGTGACAGTATGCCACCCTGAGGGACACCTGCACTAATGTTTGCAATGTTTGAGAAAGATGAACCAAACCTGACTTGGAAGTGACGGTCTGTTAGGTATGATTTTATCAACAGGTAGTACGTTGGTGGAAGAAAAAGTTTTAATTTATATAAAAGTCCCTCATGCCAGACGCGATCAAACGCCTGAGACATATCAAGGAACACGCAGGAGCAATATTTTTTTTTTTCAAGAGAAAAAGATATGGCATCTACTAACCTATGCAGCTGATGTGTTGTAGAGTGGGGCGTATAAAACTAAATGAAAATATTACAACCTTCGAAGAGATAAGAAATAAGTGACTGGATATATTGTTTTTATTGGTTTTTCCGTTTAAAATTGGACGCCGACGAAAATAATACGTAGAAAATTGGTACTAAGTTTAGTCGCACTCGGTCTTTTTGACCGGTTACAGCAGGGTTGCCACCTTTTTGTTTTTAAAATAAAGTACATCATAACTTATGGAGATTTTTTTGCACACAAAATAAATTGTGAAAATACTGAACCAAACCAGTAATGAGTAAAGTACAGAACAAAAAAAAACAATTATTTAAACAATAAAAAAATGTATTTATTATAAATTTATTATTACAGTATTTCTATAAATATATTATAAACTATTTTTATTAACAATATTTTTAAATGTATACTTTTTATTACTTTTAGCAATTTTTCATCTTTTAAAAAAGTATCATAAATTTCAGTGCATGTTTCTTTAGCATTAAGAGTGATAATTAATTCATATTTGATGAGTTCAAGCCTACACTTATTTCTTTCATCTCTATATTTTAAGTTCATCATAGAAAATACTCTCTCACAGTAACTTGATGTTGCAGGAATACTATAAATAAAACTAACAACTTTGTAAACATTTTTAAGATAAGTTATTATTATCAAGATTTGCAATTTTAAATAAACTTTGCCATTTATTACATGAATTTGAATTAGGTTCTTTTAATAATGGTAACATTTCATTTATTCTATTGCATTCGTCATACATTTCATTCCTATTCAAAAAAAGTTTATTTTCTAATTTAAGCTCACTAATCAAATTTAACAATTCAGAATATTTAAGTTCACTTGAAAGGTTAACACATTTTACTTGTTTTAACCAATTTAAATCTGAGAAATCAAACCATTTATTCAAATAATTAATTGCATTGTTCAAAAAGTTTAAAAAATCATTAGTAAGAATATTTTTTTTTGTTGACGTCTCAATAAGGTGGCTTGTGTGAAAGCCAAAAAATTTATCTTTTATTCGTATTTCTAAAGATTTTTTCAATGAATTCATCGCATCATAAATTACCATAACTGATATGTTATTCCCTTGTAATTTATTAATGCATTCATTGAATAAGGGCAAAATATGACTTAAAAAGAAAAGGTATATTTTCTATGTCAGTGTTTATTGTCACTTGATCATCACTAAATAGTATTTTTATTATTAAAGGAGGGCATTTTTCCATAAGATTGTATCGTGATCGCATTAAACTAATTCGTGGTAGTGCACGACAACAACGCTTGCGATTGCTTATAAGTTATAATACTAAAATAATACAAAAATACTTATAATAATAATAAAATTGATTAATATTAATTGTAATATTGAATACTATTAATTCTAAAATAATAATATTATACAATTTATTAGCGTCCCCACAATATCTATATTCCGTGTTAAGAATAATATTGATGAACTATTTTCCTCAAGTAAATATTATAAGAAATAAAGTATTTTAGCGTACTTTATTAAAACTACAAAGTCCAAAGTACAGAAGTGAAAAAAAAAGTACAATACTTTAAAAAATAGTACGGGTGGCAACCCTGGGTTACAGTCTTACAGACTTTAAAAAAAAATAGCTATAAATTCGAAAAAAACTAATTAAATGTTCTAAATAGTTTCAAAAAATAGGCTAACATGTACATTAAAGGTATCAAATTGCACTAAAAGTAAATTACTCACGAAGACTTATTAGTAAAATAATAAACTCACGGTCTTTTAGACCGTGGTGAGACTCATGACGGGTTAAATACCTACATTTTCCGATGACTATTCCGATATAATTAAATCACTTTTGTACGCAGAGATCTTTTACAACTTTACAAGCGCATAGTCTATTTTATATTATATGCTTCCAACATTTGAAATAGCTACTATACGTTGTTTTAAGATTTCTGTTTGTTCTAAGAGTGAAAACTTTTCGTAATTTTAAGTGGCACTCTTTATTCTTTGACATATTATGAAAACAATTTGAAAATCGATTTTTCTTATTTTTTCCGAGTAAAAAAAAATTAAATAAAAACAAAAAACGTTTTCGGGCTATTATGTATTAGACTAGACCTATTAAAAACGAGAGTGCTGCAATTTTGTATTAAAAATATTGGTAGGTAACCAAAGAACAAAAGGTACATAAATCACGATAAAAATTGTTGAATAAACGATGTACACTTCAATGGACAATGAGGTATGTGTATAGAAATAATGAAAATACTTTACCTATTAAAAATCCAAACGTAAATTTATACATATACTCTGACCGGCGAGAGAACGCAACTTACGCAACTAGTTCGCGCATGTAAATAAATTCGCTTCGCCGCGGAGCATTGTCACGAGGTGAAATTCCCCCACCACGCGGCGACCGGTAATGAGCACTGCCGGGGTACCGATAGTGGTCGTCAAGCCGGTTTGTATGCAACGGTGTATACTACGATAGCGGTATACGGCGGTGGCGATGACAACAGCGTACGACGACGTACGACGGCGAACGACAAAATAAGATATAATAATAGATGATTATTTAATTTAAAAACAATTTAAATAGAAGTTCAAATTATTTAGTTTTGGCTGCGTTAAATTACGTTGCTGACAGTTATGCATCGTTGAAGGTAAGTATTCTATGTCCTACTCATATTCAATTTACAATTTTAATAAAAATATATCTCACTACTTCTGTTCATAATGTATTATTTATTGAACAACAGAACTAGAATTTTATGTTATTTGTCTGAAATTTTTTTTCCCATTTCAGCCCGTTAAAATGAAAATTGTTCAAAATTATTTTTTATTGCACACCAGATCATGATACAAACGTGCCTTAAAAATTTCAAGTCACTAGCTATCATAGATTAGGCCATTTAGGCTGTGCGTTGATTATGAATCAGTCAATCAGTCAGTCAGTCAGTCAGTCGGAACTTCTTTTATATATACATACTCGTATATATGAATATTTGAATACTGGAATTAATTTCTTTATGTACAAGATAATTTTTGGTTGAACCACTTTTTTGGTCGTAAAAATGCATACATTTGGATAAATTATTTTTAATCTTAAAGTTACCAAAAAATCAACGTTTTCTATAATTATTTTTTTCATTCCAACCCGAGAGTGCCCTGTAGGCTGTAGCTATACAAACTTTTTTTTTTTCAAATTCATAGGCGTGCGCAGACTTTTGATTCCGGCGGTGCACACTAAAAATTAGGGCCCGCAATAATTTTGAAAGCCATTATAGGTACAGAAAATATATACATCAAATCCACTAAAAATATTTTTTTTGTTTTGGATCATTTGCAACTTTCATTAATTTTAATTTTTCGTTGGCTTTGCCCTTTTGATATTCGTTTGTTAGGTTTTTAGAACTCATTTTAAGTAAAGCTTATTTAAATTATACTATTATAATTATACACAAAAAAAAACAATACAACAGTCAACCATCAAAACAATATCAACCCTGAAACCGAATAGTGAATATTAATAATCATAATAGTGAACACTGGGCACTGGCATAAACCGTTGTACATTGTATGTAATTTTATCATTGGACATAGAATATAGATCACAATATTCCATGAAATTAGACGATATTATCAGCAAACTGATCAAACCACTTGATAACACTTATTAATAACTATATTAATAAAGGGGTCGCATTTATCGACAAAACTACAACTAGCATATCAACGTCTTTCGCTGCTATTTCCAATAATAAACAAAAAATCAGCTATTCAAAAAAAAATGCTATATAATACAAGCAACTACCTACTATTGCCACTAATTACTTATGCATGTCCAATCTGGGGAAATTGTTCAGCCACACATCTTAAAAAAATCCAGATATACCAAAATAAAGTATTAAGAATTATTACAAATGCTCCATGGTTCGTTCGCAATGAAAATATTCATAAAGACCTCCAAATTGTTAAAATTGCCGACCACCTTACGCACCTTATCACTAAATTTCCATAACTCACTACCCAACTCAACAGGCGCGCTACACTTCAATCTCCATATACAACCACCACTTCAACGACGTCTAAAACGCGGACGCCCTCACGATCTCATTAATTAAATTATATTTACAATCCATTAAGTTATGTTGTTATAAAAATTTGCTTCTCACTTGTAATTAATTAACTAATCTATAATATTCTATGTACATACATTTGTTTATATACTTATTTTTATACTTAATCATCTTTTTAAAATAGCCACAGATATTCTGTTATCCTTAGACCCATAGACATAAATAGATAGCCATCGGCTAGGAATGTCTTAATTTATAACTAAATATAAAAAAAAAAAATAACTATATCAAAAACGTTATAAAAAATGTTATAGAAATAAAGAACACACGATAGGAATTCTTATTTTTTCGTAAAAATAAAAACACATAAATACTGTTTTATAATACTTGGATTTTTCAAGATTTAAAATTTACACTTAATTAATAATAATAATTAGGGCCCTTGCTGTTTTTGGTGAAGAGTCCGGGGGTGCCCAGGCACCCTCGACACCCCCCGTGCGCACGCCTATGTTCAATTTGGAACATTATTGCACTCTTATACATAAATAAATAATTTAATAATTTAAATTATAATAAACAGTGAGATAGAACATAAACATTTTTTTAATTATTTCAAGGAATAAAATACTTTTACTAAGAATTTAGAATATAGCATTAAATACTACCTAATAAATTAATTACATTTTACTTCTACAAAAAAATTATTTTGAAAATTTGAAAAATATAAGTATTTAGAATAATTTATGCAGGGGCGTAGCTAGTAGTAGTAGTAGCTATAAATTTTTTTTTGGGTAGGCCCACATTAACCTTCCACTGTTAGACGGAAGTGGGGACTAATCCCAATTTCGGTATTTGCCTCTTATAATTTCAAAGTTATCAATGGTTATTTTTATTAATAATCAAAGCTTGCAATTTTTATTTATTTGAATACAAGAGTGTCTTACAAGAAAACTTTTTTATAATTATTAATTACTATACTCGTAACTTACAACATATTTTCAAAGTCAAAATTCTATCATCTTTCCTTTATGATAGCAAACTCATCAACAACAGCCGATGGATTATCAATAAATTGCTCACTTATTTCCCTTTCTATGAAAATGAACGTCAAATCGTTTAGCCTAGGAATTATGTTGAACTGAGGTATGTTTTCATTCTTATCGTTGTTGAAATACTTCTTTTTCTTTTTAGAGAAAATCTAGGTAGGCCCGAGACTACCAGGCCTATCTACTGGCTACGCCCCTGAGTTTATGTAGAGTAAAAACCCACTCATGATTAAATAATAATAATTATATTAAACACAAAACTAATAATTAAAAATAAACACAACGTCTGGTGTTATACAGGGATGGGACTTTTAATCTTGAAACCGATATACTTTTGCTGTTGAAAACAGGATCCTGAGTGAAATACATCGGATGGATTAGTTTACATTTATTTCTAAATATGGTTTATATAGTATATTAGAACCAAATTTGTTAATAAAATAATAACAAATTAGGTTGAATTTTTAGTGTTCTAACTTTTGCGAAAATAAAAAGAATTGCATCTAGGTAAGTAAGTAAATTAATTTTTTTCTTAATTCTAAATGTTACTTTAAACTTTTTTACTATAATAAAATAATTTTCGGATGGATCAGTTTATATAATATATAACATCGTTTGATTAAAATTCGTTGAAATACTCAAATTCGTGAAATTTTATTTTCTGACGATTATAAAAGTTTTTCCAATAAACATTTTTGTATTGGCTACCAAGAAATTCTTATGAAAAATTTTGTATCCATGACATACAAGTGTATAATGCGTGACGAAATAAACTAGACGGTGCAAGGTTCGATTCTCGATCGGTTGTAGGTTTTATGCAATTTTTTCTCGGTTTTTATCAATTTTTCGGAAAACTGTTGAGAAATTAGAAAAATTACTTTTTCAAAGTACCAACAAGAAAAGTTCCTGGTATATATGTGTCGGTGCAATACTTTTGGTAAAAATGGCGTGTACACAGTAAAAAAAAAAAAAATTAAAAAACATGTCATGATAAAATCAAAAATTTGAAACAATTCAAAAATGTACGTTTACATACGAATGATACAAATTTAATTAATTTTTATGGGGGAGGGGTGGCAGGCATATGATCTCCATTAAAAAGTACCATCTGTGTTCAGTTTCCGACCTAAACGTTTTCTACATAAAACTTGAGGGGCGGATATTTTGCTGTACACAGAATACAGAAACATCATGGCAGTTTATCCATTTCTGATCACGTTTCTATGAGAAACTCCAAAGTTTCAAAAGGAACGTACGTATATTTTGACATTTTTTATAATTATCAGTAGGACTATAAACTCTTTTACTTTAATGGAAAAATTTCACATGTTCTTCAGTATCTCAGCCAAAAGAGGCTGAAAGGAATAAGTCTTGAGACAGACGAGGTTGCACAATTAATTTAACAATCATGAAATTTATGGGTTGGTCATAATTTTTTGTTTTCATGTTAAATTATTTCAGTATCTTATGTCAATTTATAATATCAACTATGATTTTAAGTCTCAATTATACGTTGGGTGTAGGATCATTGGGCGCGGAATCGCTAAGTACTTGGGTTCATTCATCCGAGTACCAGGTGTCAGCCGGCGAACAATAAATTTATTCGTCTAAAAAATTGTATACGTTTCATTCGCATCTCTGCATTTGCTGTTTAGTGTGATTACTGTTCAAAACCAATGGTTATCCTTGATAACGAATCGACATCACTGATGGTCATGATAAATTCTATCAAAATAATTGTTCTTAATCCGAGCAGAAAAATCGTGTCCCGGGAAAAATAGTGGGCTTAGCTGTCGCCGAAAAACAGGTCGGGTTTTTGAGTGCGCAAAGCGACGGCGATGGAAAAAAAGTATACGTATAATACGGGAAATCTTGCGCTTCGTATCTTCGGACGAGAACTTAGCACGTCTAAGTAGTGTCCATGGATATTTTTATTTTCAAGTATCCTGCCGTGCGTCCCCGGGGCACAACGCGTATTATTGTCGTGCGGCATAGTGCGGGCGTCGAATCGTTTGGCTGCGCTGCGCGTATGGCCGCGGAACGCAACCGCGGGAAAAACCGACCCCGTGGCGCGCGTGTCCGGCACGTCGGCCGGCTACGATCGCGATTCGCGGCGCCGCGCACGTTCGCGCGACCACCGCCGCAGTCTGCCGCCAACCGCCGTCCGACCGGTATACACGCGCGCGCGCCCGTCCGCAAACCGTCCGCGTAACCGTTCGTCCCGCTCGAACTCGCCGCGTACCGTCTCGTCGTCCGGCGCGTCCTGCCGCCCAGTGTCCTCCGCCGGCCGGAGAGTCCGCCATGTGTCCGCACGCGTCCGCGGAGCCGGACCCGTCGCCGCCGCCGTCGACGCCGCCGGAATGATGATGGCCTGCCGCCACCCAAAGCGCGCCGCTTCCGCGTGCCGTTCGCGCTGCCGCGCGGTACGACGACCACACGTCTCGTGACCTAACCGCCCGCGGTAGTCCGGGTTCGCGGGTAACCGTTTCCCTTGTTTGTCGCGGTGTACACTGTACCGCGTGCCGGTTTTCTTCTTCTTCCGCGCGCGAGTCCTTCGCGGTCAAAGTTCAGCCCTAACGCGAGTGCGACAGCGGTAACCGCCGCCATGGAGGCGGATCTCCGGGTCCTGCTGGTCGTTTGGATACTGTCCACCATGGGAGCGTCACCGGAACTCGCGTCTGAAGGCAAGTGTTCATGTTTGTGCATGTTTTTCTCGCATCATAGAACATGACGCGCGCACGGATTCACTCGCGTTTGCCTATTTCTGCAATGAGTTGTTCAGTCGGGATACCGTGAGTCGGAAATCTCGGTGAAGTGGCACCCGCCGATGGGGTTACACACCACCGTACTATTTACTATTATCCGAATGTATCCGACTTGCCTACGTCAATTCCGGAAGGGCTACGAGCTATGGTTCTCTTATAGTTCTGCTATTAGACACTCTGTAGTTGTGTACCCTACGATGCTGCGAACGAATAAAACGCCAAGTGATTAGAAGTAGAAAAAAATCGAGTAGATCATACGCAAAGGATAACGTCGTTTCGTCGTTTCTGAATTCATCTCGTAAATGTCTTTGTCTTGAATACGTGAATAATAGATTTTAATTTTCTTTTCCATTTCATTTCTAAATCGAGTTTTTCATAAAGTCGTCATGGTGGAAATAATATTGAATAAAACTAACTTTGAATATTTAGTTTATTCCGTTCGAATTGAAAAATTTGTTTTTAATATTTAAATAGTTTTAATTTAATAAAATATGTTTTAAATATTCACCTAAGCGTTTTGTTGAAATTTAAAACCGTATTTTGTAAACAATCTAAAAGTGTCTAGAAGAATAATATATTTTCTTCTTCATTATTAGTTATTATTTTAAGTTAATATTTATTATAATAATAATAAAAAAAAGTTATTATTTTACTCAAAGTTTCTATATCAGATGTAGCAATTATTCAACAATTTTAATTCCCCTATATCTACCTATATTATGTTCGAATGAGAATTGGCGGTTAAAATTTGAATGTATTACAAATTATAAAATAGTTATTGAAATTTTAACGGTTTACAATAGAATTGTATACTACATATTATAATATTTATGTATACATATTATGAAATCAAATTTTTAACTTAATTTATAAATATTAGTGCTTGCCCTACGCAAACAATTTTTTTAAATTTCTCAGTTACATCTTTAAGTATAACAAGTCTGAATAAGAGTTAGGTGTATTTGTTCTGGTGAAAGTGCTGTGACAAAATGTTCTCGCCTGATCTTCGGTTCAAACAGGAAAAAAAAGGTGTATTTGTTTTAATTCGATTATTTCATTGCAACTCAATGTTGATTGTTGAAGGTATATACTATTTTTAATAATAATAAATTATTAATAAAAAAATCTCAAAATATATCATATATTGTGTTAGATATTAATTGGTCCGACTCATGATCAATGATGTTAAATTAGTGTTAATTATAGTTTCAAGTCATTCGAAATCTCGCTAGAAATTTGTTGCCCCTAAAAATAGGTTGAATCAAAATAAAAATATTTTAATTATGATTTGTTTATTATTATTATATGTCTTAAATTATTATAGGGGGGAGATTTTGTTTTAAAAATACAATAAGTCAAATATTTAATAATGAACATTATGTGTATTTTTTATTCACTGTGATTTTATCAGTTTTAGAATTTGTATTATTTAACTTTCGTATTTATTGTTTATGTTTTGGTTTGAATATAATCCACTATTCATCGTTGAAATAGCTTTAACTTTTAATTAATAAGTTAAAATAAAATTTTTAATATTTCAAATATATACGTTTCAATATATGCAGATAAGAAATATGATTTATATTTAAGTATTATCGTTATAAATTATTACAAAGCAGTTACCACTAAATTTCATATTTTTTCAACGAACTCTTAAGAAATTTTTTTTTATGAATAGTACCAGTATAAAGTTTTATTATTAGACAGATTAGATAAATATTCCTAGAAATAATATTTATTTACTATTTTTGCAGATTGGTATTAAATCAAACAATTTATTATTTATGAGACACATTGTAGATTTACCAATAATTGAAGAAGGATAACCTGAAAGTTTTGATAGGGCCAGGGGAAGACGAATATACGTATAAGGTTACAGACATACATTATTTGAGACGAACCTTACTATATTATGGTACGTTATTTAAATTTATAATAATTTTAACAACCTTGTCATGATCACTTATTAATATTTCTAGGTTTATTTTAAATAGATAATCATAGTCCTAAATAGACGTGCTACTTTATTTCCGTATGTATAATATTTAAGAAGTTTTAATACTTAATCATAAATTTTAATTATTTGATTATTTATATCTTCTACAACTTACAAATTAATATAATAATAAAAATTAAAATACCGCTTTGTTTATTATAAGCTACATAAAAAAAATAATAAAAGTAGTTGGTGATAACAATATGAGGTAATATATACAACAAAAATGTTGGCTCTATATGAGTTCAAACAAAGTAAAGATAAGGCTTATTTAACCCTTTAGTCTTTTTGTTTTGAATTCATTCTTGTGAAAATAATGTTAAAAAAAATAAAAACTTCACTAATTTCGAAACCAAATTAAATTTTAGATATTATTTGCAAAACAAAACAAAATCTAATGCAACCTAACAAGGTCGTTATGTTACAAACAAAGAACCCCCATACCGTATGACAAGTTATAAATGTTGAGCGATAACGAATTGTACTTTATAAAACCGTCTTAGTATAATACTATTACTAATAGAAAAAAAGTTTTATTTAACAATAAAACTCCATTGTAATTATAATCGATTTTTTAACTGTTAATTTGATACTCTGAGTGGAGCAAGATAACGAAATATATTAATTTAACAATGATACGAGTATATAGGTATAAAGTTGTATATTTCTGTAGCTATATGTGTGGCTCGGATGTTTATGCGCTTAAAAAAATATAATTTTATAAATATAATATTTATTCGGTAAATTCTGATCTAGATGTTATTTAATAAATAATGTTTAGGTATTAATTTAAATAAATGAAATAAAAATCTGCACTGCAAAGTTGTAAGTTAACCGAGTTGTCGTTTAGTGTATGATAGTTACAGTATATTTATCTATACATACAGATACAGTGATATATTTATATACATTTCTTCTTACGAAGTCAGTAAATATTTAATAAACGAATTTAAATTATTAGGTAAAAAATTTTACTCGTTCGATCAAAAATATTAGAATGACAATTTTTGAAAATACTATGAGCCCAAACGCTGAATTCACCCTTGTAATGTTTAAAAATAGGAAAATGCTTGTGCAAAAAGATACAAAATTATAATTTTGACATTTTTAATATAGACTTTATAATTTTGATCGAGTAGATAGGTATAAGTATGACATATATAGGACCATACAAAAGAAAACATGCGATAATTGAAATATTCTAGTCCTAGTTTTAAAAGTTTCCATTAAAAGAGCAATATGCAGGGGTTGGGTGAGATACAGGGACGGGTTACTGGTATTTCGACGAACTATTCTTAAACATTGAAAATAAATGTACTGTTGGTTTTGATAACAATTCTGAGCAAAGGAGACTGGGTAGATCAGATATTTCAGCTCCTATGTCTTAAGAAATTTTACATTACTATGTTAGTATAAGAATCTAATAATATCGTTACACCAACTTTTATGAAAGAAATATAAATATAACCTTTGATTTAATTATATTTAATAGTATTAATTTTTATAATATGTATTGTATGAGTATTCTGTTTTGATTTAAAGTCCTTACAGAAAATTGTAGAAATCTTGTCAATTTTCTAGTATATGTATAATATAAAAATTAAAAGTTTTATGAATATTTAACTTTAAATCGTAGCCATTTCCGTAATTTCTGTCGAGTTTTGATAAAATTTAAAATTCAAAGGCTTATAAAAAAAATGTTGAATAACAATTTTTGAAATTTTTTTACTCAAGTAATAGACAGGGTATGAAAAACTTTGTATGCCATTTTCAAAACATTTTGTTTAACTGAAATTATTTTATTTAAATGTTCACAAAAATGTAAAAAAATATGAAAATTTAAAATATCTATAATTTGGTCATGGATACAAAAAATTTCGTATACAATCCTAAGCCCTTAAAGATTCTCCAGTTCTGAAGTCTGAGAAACTGGTATTATACCCTTGGTCTTCTCAATTTTGGTGGTAAAGAAATGTACTGTAAAGTGAAGTGGCAAAAATAGTTTTTAAAGGGTTGTCGCCAATAAAAGTGTTTATATTTTCCTACCTCAATATGTTATATTGTTGAGCTCTCCATTCCATTTTTACTTTTCAGTTCTAAAGTTTAATATGATGTACGTATTTTAATATAAAAATGTGGCAGGTTAGGTTATGTATTTTACTATGATTTAGTTTTAATGTTATTATTAAACACTTGTATAGTAAGTTGTATCATTCATTCAAAACATCGTGTTAGTTTCATGATTTAATAATGTTTTCAGGATTTGTTGTTTAGTTTAATTAGTCCGCTACGATAAACCCAGATTTTGGTCCCTTACACTAGCGTTATACTACTGTGCGTTCAACCTTTTTTTCTTTACTTTTGCGAAGGGATTTACGTGTTTTCCCCTAAATTCAAGTGTAATTACATCAGGTGGGCAAAGGCTGACACCAATGCTATTATGAAGGGCACGATAGAACCTTGTTTTATACACATTAATCACGCAAGACTTTTCTGTTTTATAAAAGCAGATTTTTTTAACAAAGAAATAATAATAGATCTATATATATGTATATATTTATATATATATAGGTTTACTAGCTTTACTTTTGTATAAATAATGTTAGTAAAGTTAACTTAGTAAACTCTGTGAGTTGATTTTTAAATAAATCATGCATAGAAATTATTGTTCTATGCACGATTTTTGGTTTTTTATTCTTTCCATATCAATGTTTTTGTAACATACAAACAACTTAAAAAACTTTGTGAAGGTTTATAATATGAGGTTAGAGTAAAGAAGAAGAATTCTGTGTTGACACCACAGCTGTCACGCGTCTTACTGAACGTTATATCGTCATGGCTTGTGTAATGTTATGTCGTTAGCGTAAAATAACGTTATCCATAGTTTCAGATAAGTTTTAACTTAGAAAAACAATTTTTTTTTTAATTAGCCTAGAAGGAAGATAAATTTATCTAGACTTATTTCATTGTAATATCAATTAATTGCTGAATTCGTTAAAATGTTGAATTCTATACAATTAATTTAATATAAAATATGTTATAAAAATATATTTGTGTATAATATAAAAGTTTAATAATCATTGAATTAAATATAGTATTATTATATTTTTCTTGTTAAAACGAATAAAATATGTATGTGATGTGAATTTGGTGACAAAGTTAATAAAGATCGTTAAAAAAGTTAGTCTACGTTTTGAAAAATTATAAGTTGTGACGTTTGATATTGCCTTTGGCTGCCTGTATCTGATTTTTTTGTATTTTCTTCTTTGGTTAATATATATATACACACATAATATATACATAAATATCTCAAGTTTTGTTGGAATAAATCGCCATTTTTTCTTGGCAGTATAAAACTTTTCCACTGGATGTGGATGCTAATAAGTTCGGGTTCATTTGTCCGGTTTTTAGTTCGAAATTCGATATGGTGTTAGTATTCGGCGTATACATTTTTCTTCCTCTTTTTCTAGATGGTTTACCTTCGTCTTCACAAAGTTTCCTTACACGGACTACGAATACCTTATGAGGACAACTTTTGATAGAAAGAAATACTTGTATTGGTTTCGCAAAATTATTAACCTACGGCACTATAGTGAATGAAATATTAAGGGATATTCGTTTCAAAGAAAAACATTACCAAAAGAAAGTTTTACCAAAAGCCATTGGGGCTAAACAAATCCGAGAAAAGTTTGTATAATAGAATGTAATCTAAATTATGGCTTCATATTGTGAGACGCGCAAGGAGAAGATTCTTGAGATAGTGGCCAAATAAAATCGTGGAAAAATTATCCTTATCATTTATCTAGTGAATATTATTATTCAGTTTATAATTTTTTAATAATCACAATAGATTCATATTATGAATGTTAATTTTAAGATTCATAGTCTTGAACATTTAAATAGATTTAAAGTTAGAATGTTTTATTTATAAGAATTATTTTTTATGTCCTCATTTGTCAACGACGAAGTATTGTTTCATTCAGTGTATGAAACAAGTCTAAAAGTGATTTATTTGAGCAAACAATTGTGTGGAATAGAATTATTATAAGTGGGAGAGGGGAGATGGATTTTCAATCACTGTTATTTTAACCCTCACAAATCTGATATGGCTCAGCGTTAAAATAAGGATTGCCAGTTTGATAGTTTTTTGGTATGAAATGGCCATAACTTTGACCGTGTTCTAAAAATACTTACTTCGAATATTGCATTTAATTCAACAGTTATGTACAACATTTTACAAGTACAACAACGTATATAGTTTTTTTTATTGGATTTTATCGAGTTTTCAAAATCATAATTTTCTTATGGTATTTATATACATTACGTATTTTATGCTTCTTTATGATTTTACTAAAAATACTAAACACAATTTTTCAATCACTTAATAAACTCTATACTAGATGATGCGATAAAAATTATAACAATTTGGTTTTTAGTTTTATAGAAACCCATTATATAGCGTAATAAACGTTTAAAACAACACGGATTTGTTTCGAATTGGCTTATGAAACAACAAAAATCGCACTCTAAAGCTTTTAGCGGAATTTTATTCACGCTAAAATATATCTGTTTGACCATAAAACCACCACAGAAACACATTAATTATTATTAGTTCAAAAATTATTACAAAACACTGAGTGGATTTGGTTATACAAATTATATTATTAACAACAGATGTTGCTACATTTTTAGGATTTATTTTCACTGTGAAACATAACAGTTTTACATAAAACACAAATTTAATATATTGTTACTTGAAGTTTTTTTTTTAATAGGTGTGTATAAGACAGAGTATTATTATTATAGAAAAAGTTAATTGGTACTTACTAAAGATTACTTCAATAATAGTATATCTGTAAAGGATTTACTATATTTAAAAAAAAAAAATTAAAAATGTAGACAATTTTTTGTTGAAATAGAAGTATAGTAATTGTATTTCTTATGCGTGGCGTTTATTATATGACAGAAAAAATTGTCTGTATGTAAATACATTTTTTGTTAGACATATTTGATATTGGAATCGGTATGAATCTATCAAACTAACTCAAATGAACCGTATAAAAAAATAAATGTATACACAAAATATCGCACACAGACATTTTTTCTCTATATCAGAGTGTATGGTAAAAAAACAGAGGATAGAGTCTGTAGAAGAGCATTCAGCCGAAGGGAAATCCGTTTTTTATGATGTTATCGATGTAATGACACCGGACTGCTATATAGGAGAAGGTTAAAAGTCGGAATGCCTTGTCCTTCCCTACTATACTGCCATATTCAGAATAACGGATCACTGAACTGGGAATAATTTTGCATATGAATATTATGTATTATATATTTTATGGAGTCTTTGCTTTTGTGGCATTTAATTTTTTTTAAAGGATTTCCATAAATATTGAACCTTAATCCTATTGATAATGGATTTTAATTTCTACATTCACACGAAAACGAGAGCAATGATTAAATAAAGAATTCGTGATATCGTTATAATACTAGTTGTTGAAAATTATAAGTAAATTTTCAACGTAAAAATTATTTTAATAGGATTACTTATTTTAGTAAATGTAATTTATTGAGAACTTAATCGTTGGTGATAATTGATGAACATTGTACGTGTATAAATAATAATATAAATTTTGATTCCGAGGAGATTAAAGAATGTTGTTTGAGTAGTAAAGATTTAAATAAATATGGTTCATTTGTTCTATGTGCTTTATGAAGATATGAATATTGGTAACATAATTGAACCTAATAATGTTCATATCTTCGTGGGATAGCCTGTACCTATAAGTATTACAAAATGTATTATTTACAAATATGTCTTCTAGTGTCCATCTATCCATTAGGTATGGATTTATTTTAGGTCACCAGTCGACGGTAATTTGAATAGTAACATAACTAGATGTTTTTAGTGTCTATAGTGAGGTATCAGTTAACCGTGGAATAGCAATTTTTGGAAAGAAAAATGTGAAAAGTTTGGAATGACAAGAGCAATTTGTAACTTATATTTGTTTTACTATATAACATACATCACTTAATGTTTCAAAATACAAGTTGGGGATTATTTTTCATTTTGAAAAGTTCAAAGTATATTGGTGAGTGAATGTAGACTGTAAAGAGCAATTGCCAAATATTTATCTCAAGATATGCCTTTTCGAATTTGTCTACGTATCTATGTTGGTGGTAAAAATATTGCAATTTCTTACTTAGTGCACTAAGGAGGTTTTTTGCGCAGTAGGTATGCCTATCTATTTATTAAGTGGTTTCAAATGTTTAACCATAAATATATTAGATAGATTGAATCAGTTCAAAACACTTCTATGGTCGTTGGAGAAAAAAAACGGTACTTTTCCTATAAACTCAAAATAATAAAATTGACTAAAATTCACCATCACTGCAATTGTAATAAATACAATATTATCGTGTCCCCTACGGAGGACGCTACGTTTGCAACGGTTATGAATCGCAAAAAATTAACTGTAAGGAATATGAATTTTATATTACACCTTAACTCAGTAAAAACATACATTAAATTTTATTTTAAAAACGTAGGTACCATTGTTATTCAAGATAATTCGATAAAAGCGACTATAAAGTAAAAATAAAACAAACGTCAATTGGCTAGGTCATCAATTTTGCTTTGCATGACAGCTCAGAGACGGAATCAATATTCTTCATACCTGCTTCTCTTTTTCTCATTATGTCAAAATGCTTATATTAGAATTAAGTACATACTTTATTTTCATACACATGATTATTTTGCCACCTCTTAAGTCACATTTTATTTTTCCGAAGCAGAAACATGACAATAATTTCAAATTAATGTGATGTCGTAGAAGTATTTATATTTATCTACTGTTAATTTTTCTTTAAAGCAAGTTTTAATGAGGCGTGAACCTTGGGCGTCACTAGGACGATCAAGTTACTGGGGTTTGAGGTCTTATTATCATATATTACAAAAATATCTGTAGTAATTTTAATTTTATTTCAGATAATTACCATAGATTTATATATAGAAAAAAATATGTTAAACACAATGCAAATACACAACTTTTAATCATTTATAAATTATCCTCGAATCCGTATACATTTTTCGGCAAATTTATTTTCAAAACAACTTCTCTTTTATTTTTATTTGACATCGCTCTTACGATATTCAATTCGGCTTGGTCAGTAAATCTATATCCGGTATATCATAGTAGATCTTGTATACGACACATCATATGGGTGCTATAAATACGTTTGCAGGGGGTGAGCTGTGACACACGATATTGAGAGCAATTATCACGTGTACACTGTACATCAGACTGACAATTACCAGAGGGTATATACAACATTCCCGTAAGCGAATAATACCGTTCCATCTGTGATTGCATACTTATGTATCATAACTATATTATAATACGGATGCATTCCGTAATTAAAGAAATCCGTCGAATATCTGTCGATATTTTAATTCAAATTGAAAAATATCAGCTACGCTTAAACATTTCGTATTTCAATCGGCTCATGTGTTCGTATTACCTCGGCTGACACCGCAGGTCTTGCAGTCGCCGCCGCTTTGTAATAACGGGAACATGCCGTCGGGAGGTGAGTGCGAGTACAACTGTACTCAGCCACGTGGAATCGGTCGTCAGGGCAGGTTCAAACATTTACCGTCAATGGACAGACGTCGGGAAAAAGACTGCGGTCGCGCGCGACGCACGCGTATAATCGTAAAACGGTCGAGCGCGAGTCGCGATGCGGAAAAGGGATGTTGAGTAGCGGTATAGCGGCCGCCGTGGGCACCAGGTCGATGCGATTGCCCGTGTGCCGAGGAGCGACACGACTACTCTGGATAATGTGGGATTTCGGGATTCACCCCGTTTGCACTGTACGGTTACACGCGATAATAAATTATCCCATTCATATAATGCGATTCAAAGCAAATAATATGTCGCAGTAGGTATTCGATAGATATTAATTAATATATTGAACATTTCACCTTTTATAATTATAACCGGAACATAATGTCGCCCTAAAAATACATAACTGGGGCGGGCGCCGCAAGAGACAATGTATAAAAATCATTGTGAGAATGTATCTTTTTAATGGTTAGGTGGGCTAGAGTCCAAACTCAACAGTTCTTGTTGGAAAAAAAATCTTTAGATAATTAACGGGAGATTTAAATGCCTAGATCTTACGTGCTTTTTGGACCAATAGGGCTTACTATATATGTATTATTATATTTTTATTTTTCTTGTATTTTTATAAAAACTTATGGTACACTTTATTCTGATGTTTTTATATGATTACAATTGATGTAACTAATGTTAGAGGCTCAGGAAATACTCATAATTATACATTTTCTTAATCAAGTTAATTATTTTGTTATTTTTTAGTAGTTGTATTCATTCTTCATAATATAATCATTGATTTTTGAGAATTTATGATTTTAAATTGATTGTCAATTATAATTTTAACACCAAAAACATTGCAGTTTTCAGTAAATTACTATAATAAGTATTATTAGTAATTAAATAATTGTGCTCAAAAATTTATATCAAACAGACCTTAATATTTTTAAAAGTTATCTTTAAGTCAGGTGAAAAATAAATTATTTATTTATTTATAAATTTATATTTTACTGTTATTTGAACAATTGAAAGGTCGTGGTCGGTGAGAATGACGTGGTATGTAACACTTTTTAGGATTTAATTTTTTTCGCGCAACAGCGTGTTAGGAATATATCTCATAATATTCATGGCATCAGAAAATTCCCAGAAGAGAGGCTTTGGTCAGAGTTTTCAAATAAAATATGATTTTAAATTTCTCTAGAAAATTCAAAAAAATCGATAATTGTCTAATAGTTGCCTTGGTAAAAGCTATTTTTAGATAGACATGTATTGATCCAGAGTTCTTAGGATCCAAGGTTATATTATGTAAATATTCTTGAGCTGAGAGTTGTGCCAATGCGACTCAGTCGTGTCTGAGCTTATCGTCGAACTAGTGTTGGTGGTAGCGTGTAGTGGGGTACCATTAAAACCGACGATATTGAAATGTAGCACTTACACACACACACACGTTAAGCTCTTTCGTGTGGTCGATGGAAAGGAGAGGAGTTGTGCGTAAGTATGTGCATGGGGAAGCTCAGGTTTATTTCGACTGTCAGACGCATGGCTAGGGGATTCCCAAGACCACTTCGCCAAACAAATTAGTTCCATCGTTCTTCTTGCATATAATATATATATATATATATTGTGTGTGTGTGTGTGTGTGTGTGTGTGTGTGTGTGTGTGTGTGTGTGTGTGTGTAAAAGAGAGAGGGATAGTGTTGTGCGTAATCCATCCGTTGCTCTTGTGGCATCTCCTTCTGTCCTTCTTTATTTGGTCGAAAACCGATGCTCCGACAGGCTCTGGCAGCTTCATATACACAAATCGTTGGACTCTAAGTTATTAATCAAACGGACATCGCACAGGTACATTTACTAGACGACCGCTTACAAGGTACTACAATTATTATTACCGTTCTAACCCATCAGTTTCGGCTGTGAATAGATTCACGACGTACGTAACATAGCCAAATGATATATTTTAAGCACTAATGAAGTCGTTATAATTTAAAGCAAACGATGGAAATGCATTTTGAATTATGACAAGACGTTGACTCTGATTTTGTGATGTGAACTTTGTAAACTATAAGTCCTTTAAATTAAATTTGGAAATGTCTTCGGTAAAATTAGTATAAACGTATTATTTGGCTATTATACATATATATTCTTCACGGTAAGCTTGTAAATCTGACGATCGAGATGGCATTCAGAAAGCTGATTAGTGTAATTTAACAGTAGATTTGTATTTACAAAATTGAAATTCAATGTATTGTGATTTGAAAGCTATTATATAGAGTTTTATTAAAGTGTTGGACATTGTAAAATTGAAATAATATTACGATATAACAATTGGTATGATTTGCTAACGATAAAAATATCATAAATAATAGTCATATAGTAATGGATCTAAAAACAGATTATGGTGACAAACATTTTTGTAAGAAGTTAATTTAAATGGGCTAACTAGTTTATTGTCTACGCAGTAATATTCGATTTATATAATTATATTGTAGATAGTAATTATTTATTTATTGCGTTCATCATGTCATTGGTATTGTACAAACATTTATGTTCTTAAGTGACAATGAATAATTAGTTCGACTAAGACTAAACAGGTTTTAAAATATTTTTTATTTTTGTATTTTTTGTTTTAAGTACTTGGGATGATTGATAAAAATCCATTCTCGCAGAATTAGTTGGCAGAATACGATTCTAGTGAATTATTTTTGGATAGATTTTGCTGATATTTGGGTAAGGTATTAAAATCAACCAAATCCCTGAAATTTTTCGTATTATAGTATTTGGATATGTGAGTTAAAAAAGGTCATTCGATAGACAACTTGACATGTGTGGCGCATTATATTTGATTTGGGTTCAATACGGTGTACAAATAATCGATTTTTGTAAAAAATGTTTACATTATTTCAATTCAATATTTAAAATGTTATGAAAGAATTAATTAAACTTTAAATTAGTTTGAAGTAAATATCATAATTTTTACTTTTATCATTTATTGCATATATATTAAAAGCGCAATCATGGAATCTTGTTCTAGCAATTTAATAAAGGCTTTTTTTTTAAATAATATAATATTATAATATAGTATTTGAAATAGACAGCAAAAGTATACTTGGTGAAATAAAATAAGTAAAAAAAATTGAACTTTGTAATAAATGTCTTGTTGTTGTTGCTATGATTCAATAATTTTTCTACATACATTTACCAGTATTAGATAGAATCCTTGTATGTTATATGTGACATTTTTGAGACCCGTTTGCTATACAATTTGTAATCCTTGCTCATTTAGTTTTTATTTTATCGGATTTTAAATCAAGTCCAATTGGTAAACGCTTTTCGGAAATGATAAAAAACCATCATGGTTTAAACAGATACACTGTTTTTTTAGCTTTATTTTTGCTCAGCTAATTTGTATTCTAGGATGTTTTATTTGTCAATGACTCGGAAATATTAATGATGCTATAGGAAGTGGAAACGTGGAAGAGCAAAGGCTGTTATTTCCAGCAATGTCTCGTGCGATTTCGTGCTCAATCGTTTGTCGACATCTATACTTACATAGCTTCGTCAACATGTTTTCCGAAACGACTATTTTGTATTCGAGAAATTAATTTTCAACCCCTTGTCCGCCCTTTGAGACTAGTCTGAATGACTTTCTCGAGAGCACCCTTTTTGATATACATCTACTGTGTGGAATGATGAGTTCCCCTAGAAACCATTGTCCCTCTACTCAAATGTTGTCATAGGATCTCGAGTAGTAGCTGATGCGGCAAAGAAGAACATGATTTACAGTTTATCACCACTTGACTTGGCCAGTGAAATTGAAAAAAAAATTGTGTACATTCGTTATCTGTAACTACTTGTACTGACTTTAGCTAATGTACTTTAGATAAGAATTTATTTGGTTTTGGTTTAGTGAAGTATATTATATAGATTATAGATAATACGAAACAACAGATCTTTTGATATTTTGCTCAGTATATTTTGATGAGTTTTTTTAGATGCAAATAAAATAAGCGAAATGCTTTTATGTAACTACTCGTATAATATCTAGGGTTGACAATAAATATTTATGCTTATGATGTTCAACAACTTATCTAGCTTTATAAATAAGAAAACAGTGAAAATACCAGTATTATGACGTATAAGTTAGGTACCTACTTAATAAGTTTTAATTTATTGTGCATACCCTTTAACATATAAATACATTTGAATCCGTTGTTTTATAAAAACATTTTAATCAAATATTACTCATTTTACATGATTATATATTCTATGTTAAGTATATGATTTTTGGGTCATTTTAAACAAAATAAACAAATAAATCATGTTTTCAATACTGACTCTTTTTTGTGTTTTTTTTATTGTTAATAATTGTTTTTGCATAACTCATAATACCTAATAAGATTTTTAAATGAACAGTTAATAATTAAGTGACAACAAATAAAGAAATAAAAAGTGGTAATGGAGGGGACAATGCCCGACATTTAGTAGGTGTTTTTGTTTCTAAAAGACTACACAGTTTATGGAAGGCTGTCCGGTC
Source organism: Periphyllus acericola (assembly GCA_949715065.1). NCBI lineage: Eukaryota > Metazoa > Arthropoda > Insecta > Hemiptera > Aphididae > Periphyllus > Periphyllus acericola. The sequence goes on from OX454265.1 coordinate 17,469,431, forward strand.
AAATGCCGAGCTTTAGGAAAGGTCGTCTTGAGACCTGACCCACTTATCCCAGCGTGGCTCATAACAGCTATTTTTTCAATTTCGGGCTCCCCCTTATCCGAAGGAAACCATCTTTAAAAAAAATAAATAAATAAATACGTAAAGCTTTCGCGCCATTTTTACGACTATTCCTTTTTTTGTCCTTTTCTCATATATTTTTACATTCGGATAAATCTGACCCAGGTTTTACGACACTAAGGGAAAATCCTATTTACAATTTACAACGCTGTGACCAATATGTATGATCAGGATTGGTCAAAATGAAAATCATACGAAAATAAATCGAAAAACCTAGTATTGAAAATATATTTGGGTGTTATCGCATTTTTTCATGTTTGTAAAACGTTATTTTTAAAATGCTTTTTTTTATATTAAAATTTTGGATTATCTATGATATTGGATCCAAACAAAAAAAAAACTAAATTATGTTAATAGTTCTATAACATTTTTTTATGTATATTATTACTAAGAAAATTATATATTTTAATTTTAAATCATATCCTGCTATTATTAAAGGTAAGTAATAAATCGAGTTAATGAACTCAAAAGTTTCTTAAAATTAATTTTTCATATTAATATTATGAGTTTATGACGATACGATGATAGGAACATCAGTTACTCGTTATATCGAAAACATTACATATTGATATTATAAAAAATGAATACTGAAGTACAGAAACAAATATTATAGTAATAAATTATTTGAATTTTTTGTTAAAAATGTATTACTCATTTATTAGAATAAAACATATAAATATACTCATGTTAGATGGTGAACTAAATTAATTCAATAAACTTATATACTATTATTTTTTATAAAATCGTATAAAATTTAATTATAGATACTTAAATTCTAAAATATTAGTAAATATAACCATTTGAAAGAATTCAAAGATTTAGTTATTCCTTACAACGGAAATACTTATTTTTGTATTTTTTTTATTTTCATTTTATAAGTATTGTGCCTCTGCACTATTCAACTGGCGTCTCATGGTCCATTAATCCCCGGTAACTACAAGGTACACGAGTTTACAAAATTTAATTCCAAGCCTTCACTCCTATTTGTTCCGATACAGCATACTTGATTTCAAAGCATTTCGTTAAATATTTAGGGTGTAATGCATCAGTAAGTTATCGGAACTTTACTGCGCTCAGACTAGCTTGTTAGGTTAAAATGTCTGGGTAGGTGAATGAGAAAGAGTTACTTGTATAAGGAATTTGTTTACTGTAATCGATGACAATTTACTATTAGAAAAAATGCCATACAGCAAAAAGCTTTTTAATGTAAAAATGTATATAAAATACATCACATTCTAAAAAGGTATAAAAAAAACTAATGGGGCCCAATGGAGTTCTTTCAACTGACATACGTGCATTACCTATAGAAAACTTCAGCTTACCGTACATTTTTTAGCTAGAATTACCACCAGTCATTCAGAAATAATATAATTTAAGTGTGATTATACAGGTATTTCTGAACTTTTAACTAAGTTGGATATAAATGTAAATAATTTAGGTAATTTGTAAATATCTTTGTATTTTAATACTTCTATATGTATGTAATACATCAATGATTTAAAAAATTATACCTAATTAAGTTCTGAATCGGAATAACATGAAATTATAAATGTCTAGTTATATTCTAAATATGTATTATGTTAGTTCTATGTTTAATAGTATTATATTCTGTCATTATTATTTTTTTACTATATTCATTTAATATTTTTATAACTATAATATAAATTATGTATTTGATTATTGTAAAAATTATATAAGACAAGATTATATAATAGATAACAAATTATCTATTACATTTCTCAGAATTGATTTTTAAATTCAATGTTTATAAAATCGCTAAAATGCTTAAAATGCATTTATATTTATTGTTTTAGTTAATGGTTGTACAATGTACATGTTGGGTATATTTATTATATGTATATATATTTTTAGTACTTATAATTAATGATCTCAGAATTTTAATTTTAATATTTCAATGTGAAATATTATTTAGGTAAGAAGTTAGAATCTGAAAACTCATATAAAAAATGGATAATCCTCAAAATTGTACGGTATATTAAATATTAGTTTTATTTTTAAATCTACGATTCTTTAGTTATTACCAGTTAAAGGAGTGAAAAAGAATGGTTTATATATACATAAATAGTAAAATATCCCTTTAGCTCATATCTGAATTGTTTTTGTTGTTGTAAAGTTGTTAACCACTTACAACTTTTTTGGATCGTGTTTAAAATTTTTTGCTTTTTATTAAATTTACATCTATAATCAGTATTTGTACATACCTATTTTATTAAGTCCATTAAGGTGTATTAAATGATATATTAAAAATGTATATTGTTGGCCACTTAATTTGTGATAATTATGTTTATGAGTTATTGTTTTACCGTTATTCGTTTGATCATAATATTTTAAACTACTTATTCAATCTTTAAATGTAACATTATACAAATGTCTTGTACTTGGATAAACATTAAAATAATAAAGAATAATATTATAAGCTAAATTATTATTATTTTTTTTTATTAATATAAAGTTTTCCTTACAGTTGACATCATCTAAACTTAGGTGTAAAGAAAAAGCTAAATTATGAAAGCATAAAAAAAAGTAACAAAATGTACGGCTATACATTCATATTTTATAATATATAATAAATTATTGTTTTGTAATATTAAAATTTAATGATGCTAAAAATAAAACGAGATTGAATAATTGTCTAGATAAAACATACGAAACAGAGTATGTTGTATATAATATAATATAATATATATATATATACTATGCCCAACTTAACGTGTGTCTTATGTTGATAAATTTTTTTTGAAAATAATATAATATATTCTTGTAATATACATCAGACATCACACATTAATTTTTATACACATACATATTTTAAAAATATTTATGAAAGCTCTTATGTTCAAACACCGATTATTTTTGACATTTAGATTTATAGATATTAAACGTGTCAATGTATTTACAGAAACTCTAACTTTGAAAATCGTAAGTAAAAATTATGGGTTTTTCCATTAATTTTTCACTAATGGAGGCTATAGACAGTCTTTTCATTACTTACAACTCCCTAATGACCGTTTCTTCCCTTAAAAGTTTTCTAGTGGCATACACACACACACACACACACACATATGTATATATATATACTAGTTTTCTCTTTTTTTCGGGGGAAATAGCAACCCTCTCAGTCTTATTCCCTTCGTGGATCTTCTAAAAGTAAATATTGTCCAAACCTCTGAAGCAAACACGGTCTTCCTTGTCGTGGGCCAGAAAAGTAAATACCCTCTTTCTCTACGGTTGTTGACACGTACAAAATGTATACACGCGCTTGGTTTGTCGCCCTGAGGCTTCCAATTCAAAATTCAACAAGATTTCAAAATGTTAATATGTCGAGTGTAATATTATATGTTCTATCGTTTCTGAGAATTTAAGGAGTTAGTCATTACTGGATTTTATTACGTATGTATATTATACGTAATATATTATATTTATTTTCACTGAAGTAAATTGATTGGGTATTAATTTATATATTTTTAAGGTAATCGCCTTCGTCCAGGTTATTTTCCAATATGTTCGCTTAACATAGGTATAAAGTTTTATATTATTAACTAACTGTATACCTTTGCTTATATAAGCATAAGCTACTAGCTATTGTCATTGTTATCAGCTTTAACTTGGAGTGTATGATGAATTTTTGCTTCGTAAAAATGATTTTGAATGAGTAGAAATTTATTAAAAATTATACCAGACAATTATTCTCGGAGACTAAAATGTCACTGCTCAAATATCGCTGTAAAAAAATAGATACTGATTATTTCATAACCTTAATTGTTTTAATTTTTTTCAATTTCATTTTTATTTTTGAAACAGGAAATTGAATAACTATATTCTTAAAAATATTTATTTCGTTTTCTTTTCGACTTTCGGTAATTTAAAGTATTATTGTTAACAAAACGTAATTTGTATTGCGACTAATATATAAGTGTTTTAATCTTGACGAATATTCATTTCACAAATATTACATATTTATCATTTTCATACTACTGAACCTAATCGTTCAATCAGTGTTTTTTCTAATTAATTACGCATACTGTACAATTAGTTAAAATACAGTAACTAGTGTAAAAGAAACTGCAAACCTATGTTTTAATAGTTCGTATAATTCAATTTTAGTTTCTAGTTATATCACTTAAATAGTAATTATATAAATAATATTTATATAAGAAAAAAATAAATAAATAAAAAAGAGTTTGAAACTGAAACAGACAAATATATCTTTTATTCCTATCATGTCTTCTTTAGTCTTTTTTCTTCCGTATAAACACTGAAAAAACCTTACAGTTGATTCGCTACTGGTGTCGAATGCATTTCATTCTTTCTTGTTGTTTTTCAAAATTTTTACTTCATTGTAGAGTTTTATTTTTTTTCTTATACCTTTATATGAAATATATGTATAACTACATACATAAATGTAGAAAGCTAAAATTAGTTATTTACTGTACAATTTAGAAAGTTATTAATTATATATATATATTAAAGGTGTTAAGTAAAGGTGTTAGGTATAAAAAAATAAAAATAAAAAAACCTAAAAATAAAGATATCGGCAACACAACGCGGAACCCGCCAGGTATAATTACGGGAATTATCAAGATTTACGAACATTTTTGTTTGAGATAGCTTAACAGCTTTATAGTTGAATAATTAAGCTTCCTATACTTCAATAATCTAATGTGAAATATTATGTAGATGTGTCGTTTTAAGAAATCGTTTTAAATAATATCAACAGAGTTATAGCAAATATAATTATAAACTATTGTGGCGCTTTAAAAAGTTTTCATTTTATTTCATTTTTAATTTAATATCATGTTAATATATCGTTATTAGATACGGGAAATACGGGCTGAGTGGCAGACGTTCTTAGTTTCTTACTTGACACTTCTTAGTTCTTACCGTATATCTCGTCACCGCTGTAGTCGTTACCACAAATTACACATCGTACTTTGCACACGCTTTTATACTAAATTTTGTACATAAATGTATTATTATTTGTCCTTTATTTGAACCAAAAAAATATTAGTGATATCCCAAATAAACATTCCTCTAAACTCCGTTTAAAAATACGCTAAATTATAAAAAAAGAGCTCTAAAAATTGTGATATAATTTAACAGCTAAGTTTTTGAATTATTAATAAAAATGATCTGTTTATAATTGAACTTAGCTTGGCGACTTTAATTTATAAAGCACTAGATAAGATTTATATATAATATGCTGGTATTCAATAGAAAACGGAAATTCCTATTTTTTAGATTTAAACGTAAGCCGCGAAGCTAAGTTAAATTATTAGCAGATCATTTTTATCAATAATTAAATTAATATTCAATGATTTGGCTATTAAGTTATATCACAACTTTTAAAGCTACTTTTTTTATTCTTTTTTTGTCACACGGAGTTTGGCTAAATGTTTTTTTTGGGATATAACATATTGTAACTTTGAAGCAGAAAGAAATAGTCGGAAAATTGTATAGTAGCTAAGCATTAGGAAATCAAACACTCATCGCATTTAAGAAAATATTATACGTATATTATTATAGGTGATAGTTTTCTGTTGTATAATACATCCTGATAAATAGTATTTTATATATATATATATATTAGGTATGATAATTTGAGAATTGTGATAACATATAATTTAAATTGACATGGGATCGTCGTACAATTTTCTTGTGGTTCCATCCTGGAATAAAAATATTTAATTTCATTTTTAGCCCTTAGATATTTTTAGAAATTATTGCATTCTATTTTGTTTAGCTTCATTTTTCATATAAATTTAATAATTTTAATGGCGAGTACATACAATGATCAGTTTAATGGGAATTTTGGAAAGCGTATTATCCAAGGGGCCTGTTTATTTATTAAACCTGTGTGGTGTCGCGGCTTTGGCATGGGCACAAATGACAATGATAACATCCAATGCTTAGCCGACCAACCGTAATATCTTTATGAAAGGCTCTCTTGCTTATTTTTCATTTTCTTCACATGTATTATATATATATGTACAAACGCATTAGATGCCCCGGCTTACAATATGTATACACATGTATATGGATTATAACAGTAAAATTATCTAGTAGGGCATTTTTGGAATCAGTAGAGAATGAAATAGAGTTAAGGATTTCTTGGCTGAACATTATAAGACATAACGTATTGATTAAATTTAAACGAGTATATCGAATCACTGAAACGGAAAAAATTATTTATATTATTGCAATATTTTAAAAATAATGTTAGTTTGAATCATAGTTTTATATTTATAATGTATCGTTTAATGTGAAAATATTTTGTATACATCATACGAGTATGTACATACTTACAAAAGAAACTTTATGCATATTTTATAATATATTCATTACTATAAAATAGTATTTTATATTTTTTTCGCTTAACATTTAAATGCATATACATTGTACTCGTATACGTCTTAATTTATAATGAGTTATATTTTAAACAAATAATAATATAAATATAACGTAAGGTTATACATTTTATAAACCTAATCATTTTAAACGTATTAAATTCAATTTAAATGGAGGTTGAGTGTCGTCTGATCTTTATTTAATTTACCATGCAATATAATCATATTATAGAATCTTTTTATGAACATAATATTTTTTTTACTGTTGAAGTCAAAATATGATTACCATTCTTTACTGTGAAAACATTTTTATATGCATTGCTAACATTCATATATGCAGCTCACGTTCCAATTTTTTTTTAGGATCCTTACTCTTAGACAAAGATCTCGTTGCATGTCATGGGTATCTTTTTAAGCTCAACAATAAACCTTCCACCCTTGGAAACTTTATATTTTTTCTTACACCGAAGCGATAATAAAACTGTCCTAAAACGTAGTAGTGTTCTTTCTCTTCTTTAGTGTTGGATTTTTTTTTTACCAAGCCTATCCGTATTAACGTTATTACGTTTTCTGGAGAACACCTTATTACTAGTGATAAACGACGCCCCCAAGGCATAAAGCTTTCAAAAAAGGCTTGCAATTTTTTCTACGCTTAACTTTTCTCATACGATTGTTCATGAAACCGATGATAGATGTAGGGGAATGAGGAGGTTATTAGGTGATCGTTCATCGAACGTAAAACAATGTTCAATACTTTGATATTACAAATATCTTAGCATAAAACAAATGTAAATGGTCAACCATTAAATCGACTAAATAAGAAAGTTTATTGGAAAACTGTTTGCGTGAAAAATCATTTTAAAATATGAACTTATAACTTAATATTATTATATTATATAATTATTTAAAATATGATTTGCAACAAATATAACATCACCATATTAAGTACACTACGTGTCAACGTTTAATGACAGTTATTATTGAATCGAACATTTAAAAATTGACCATCTCTTTTCTGAACACTAAAACTCGGCCTGGAATTTAGTATGAAGTTAATATGTACGATTATATTACAAACAATCGAATTACAAGCTACTTACGTTGGGTAAATCTTCAAATCAAAATTTCTTAAAATTATTATTGAGCAATTTGTATGACTGTTAATATGCTTGGGTAGGACGAGGAATGTAAATCACAGAAGTACTATTAATTTTCCGAAGAACCATATTCATATGTGAATCACTAACTACAGAAAGTGGACAAGACTATTTTTTCTAATTTTCAAGAAGGTTAAAGTCGGCTTCAATTAGATTTCATACGATAAAATAATAAAAAATGACATTATTAAATTTGACCTGAAAATCTAAATCAGTCAAGGTTAAATTGATTTTTTTAATGCTATAGTATAATAGTATGTAGTTTCAAAACACTTAGGTTTTTAGAAAACATGAGGGTAAAACGATTGAGAATTGTTCACTATTATCAAACTTGTATTGATAACGGAAAGTTTGAAGTCTTTAGTACATGCAAAAAGTTAATAAAAGAAAAAAACGTTTTTGGAATTTATCGAATTTGACAAGCGTGGAAATCAATAATGATTGTTATTTAGTTCTTGTTTTTACATGCATTTTGGTACCAATTTTGGGCGCCACCAGTTTTTATTTTTTGAATGGCAAAATAATAAAACATAAGTGACACCGGTATTCTCGAAGAAAGTCCGAAGATGATGAAAAAGATTCGTGGCTCATGAATATTCATTCGTTTTCAGACTTTAGTTATACGTGGTTATTATTATGCAAAATGACCGTAAACAATAAACATTGACCATAAAGTTGTAAACAGTCCTTATGAATAATAAGCCTGTAGTTTCTTCCTACTTTCCATTCATAGGACTAAGGTAAGGTATTATTATAATCATTATGTAAAAGCAATTGCTCCAACAGTTGCAACCGGCATTTTAACATCGATTCGATAATAGTACAATACAGTTTAAACCTTTGTACAATATTCATGTTGGTAGTGCGAGCGGTGATTTTTGTTATATAGTTTGTTGCAAGCTATAAAAACCGCACATTTTTTTGGTTTGATATTAAAAAAATAAAAATGTTATTATGATTTATAGGTCTTATTATCTTACTATATACAATTTTTATATATAAAAAAATGTATACTTTACACTCGTCACAATTTTCCAATTTTGACTATTTTTTAGTTGTGTCATTTTTAATCTCATACTCGAGAGCAGAAAATTGTTCAGAAACCTTCCATGTAAAACGTAAATTTTACAACTACTAAATATAGGAAAGAAATAAGTTTGTACAGTAATGATATCAAATAAAATGAAAATATTTTGTTAAAGACACGTAGTTTGCACCATGACATCACATGAGTTTTAAACGTCAAATAAAAATTCTATGAGTTATTTTTGAAGTTCTCACCTAAGTGATTCAACTTATATATGTCACATACATTTTATGAACAAGAATTTACAGTTATGTATGTTTTATTATAAAGATATAGCTTTGTTACATAAACAGTTAGTTCTACAATTTTCAATGTCATAATTATTTTAATATTGTTCTAACATTTAAAATACAATTTTATATTTGTATATAAACGGTAAAATAATAAAATTAATATTCTTAAAGAATAAAGTGTGACTTTAACTGAAATATAAGTGTACAATCGTTACTGAAAAGGAAAATAACAATAAAATAAATGATATGAAATAGTAAATTGTTGATCATATTATTATTATATTTTTTCTATTGACTTATTTTGTATTATATGAATCATTATTTTGTTTGTGCTAGGTGAGTTGTCTATATAACGAGATAAATGAAATAATTATAAATATTAATATATTATTAATTGAACGATTCTTCTAAGAATATAACGGTAAGTTTTTCAGTTATTATTATTTGGCAAAAAGTTATGAACTTGCGTTAATCTTATTAAAAGCTCTTATACGAGTATTAAGATTAAATTACATAGCAATTATATCCTAGCCTACATTAAACAGAAATGGTTTTATTTAATATAAGAATGAACAGGAAAAAAAAAAAAGTTTATAGAATCGATATTATTGTGAAAACACTTTATATTTATACATCAAAAATACATTTAAATCGTGTATTACAAGTATGCTTATAATGTATACATGTATATTGTATATTTTAACAATTGAATCATATTATTGAAATTAATACATTTCAGACGGATGGAATATCGTATTATTCAAAGAATGATATTAACCTAAATTTATAACATTACGTTAATGTTATTTTCATATAGATATCTAATTTCGTAAAAATACAAAAATGTATTGCTCGAAGTCGTATGTTTTAATATTTATGACAAACGCTCTAACAACCGGATAAAATGTGTATTCATTTTTTCTTTGAAGAAGGGGTACTCGTACTTATCCTACATTCGATTTTTAATGAGCTTGGTAGATTTTTCGCAATACGTTATATAACTATTTCAAAATTTTCTAATTGCGCGTGTAATATAATAATATATCAAGTTTAATTTAATTGTTTAAAACTAGCAATAAATATTTCTTAGATAAATTAATATTAACATATTATTTTTTAACAAATATTTACATTATCTTTATACGATACATAACGGTATTAATTTAGATTAGTTTCTTATGAATATAAAAAAAATAAATTTTAATCATTTTATTTTTCGTAAGGATTTATAGCAGGTGAAAGGCGGACATTTGTTTCGTGATTTATTATTGTGTTTAATTTATAGACGGCGCTTTGAGTAGGCAAATCTGCTACTTTCGTGTAAGCCACAAAATCATGGTAATATGATTTTAGTTGGAAATAATAGGACAAATAACTAGTTTATTTGTTATAAGCTAACCTAGTGGGATTAGGTCATAGGTACTAGGCTATAACACTGTTCTATAAGTATATACATTATATGTGTTGAAAATACGTATTTATAGATGTTATATTTAATACTTCAATACATTTACAAATGCATTGCAATTTGTTTTAAAGTGTTAACGTTTAAGGAAAATTGTCAAACTAAATTATTTTAGTACTTCGCAATTCTCGTATTTATTTTTAAGTCTTAAAACGATATATTACTTTTTTTATTTAAATTAAAATCAAACGTAGGGACAGGCCAAATTAAAAAATCAATTATTTTTTCAGTTTTCCTTTTTAATGGAAAAACTACCAAAAACAAATCGAAAATAACCTCTTTAAATTTCCATCCAAGTTTGAAATAAAAAGTTAAAAATTAAATTTCATAGTGTAGCTTTTTCTCTTGAGGGTCTTGCTAGTAAATATCTATTGATAGTTCTAAAAAATGTTTCGTTTTTCGAGAAATACTAAATATTTTAACCAAATTATTTATTGCTTGGGGTAGAGTTTGATTTTTAATAGTTATGGACTTAATATGATCATGCTATTTTATTAGACCATATTTATTAAGAACAGTATAAGGAAAACTTTTGAGCATCAATATTGAGAAAAACTAGCGGTGAAAATTTACATTATGCGACGGACCGGGAGAAAATGTAGTATCCATTGCATACCTTTTTGCAATACGCCAGAAACAATTCACGTGTACCATATTAATGATAATTTTCGGATGTATCATTTGCATATTCAGTGGATATAAAATAAATACTGCACCCGCATTTCAACTAATCCCACTACTATAGTAACAAAACCGGATTAAAAGCAATATATAAGGGGAGGGAATATTTAATGAACACTCCAATATTCTCTATGGGTTAAATGTAGATTTCGGCGATATTGTTATAATATAGATAAGATCGTTATTGAAGGGGGCAGTGTTGGCAATGACTTTCTTGCATATATAGGAATAATGTATGCTGATATGGATTTCCCTAGATTTAAATTACATGAATGATATATAATTTGTTTGTTCGAGACTTGTATGATTGCACCTACCCGTATGATTGTGTAAAATTGGTTTGAAGGCTAACAAACTAAAATATATGTATCCTCAATGGTTTGTTTTCGTTCGTTCTCATTTCGGGTTTCAAGTTAACATTATTATAGACAAAAAAATAACTTATATCGTTTAGACTTGAGAATAGAAAGTTCATGCTTTTTCTATATCAATGGTGTATGTATGACGCGCATGTTAGACGTTGATCTCTAGTCAATGATTTCTAACAAATACATCTCGTGGATGGGAAGGGTTTATTTCAAACACTTATAATATAAAAGTTCTAAGAACTCAACTATTTTATCAACAAATACTTAAAAGAAGTTAATGTTCGAAAAAAAAATTTATAGTATTTTAGCAGTTTAAATGTTATTAGAAAAAAATTGAGCTATCAACATTTTCTGAAATGTTATCAGTAGGTAAGATGGCATGAATTATTACAAAATTACTCATTTTTAAAAGCAATATAACCGTTTGTGGGACGGAATTGAAAATTATTTCCCAAGTTCATATTTATGTTTGTAAGTTTAATATTAATAAAAAACTGCTGGTAAAATAAACAAATTTCTTCTTTTAAGTACCATTCATGTCCAATGTACAATCTCTTTAAAGTCATTATGTAAAGCGTTTGAAGCAATTTACTGTTCGATCAGAATAAAGCATAAAAATAAATATAAACTCAATATAACCTTAGCTTCAATCAAAATCCAAAAGTCATCTTACATATAATTACAAATTATATATTATTTTAGTATTTAAATCATATATTTATTTGTTATAACATTTTCGTTGAGATTTTTGTAGTTTGCTTCAATTATTGATAGTAGCTCATAAGAATAATATCTTATAACGTAGGGTTTGTATATTTATTGAAAATAATTAGAAAAATTGTAAAAAAAAAATATTTTATTCGTATAGGTTTGACGCTTGCATGATTTTCATTCTCTCGTAGTATATAAATAATAACAGAGCGGGCCGCTATGACCGCCAAGACCGCCGCTGGCCTACGGGAAATATGAGATAACCCCCACCAAGACGACCCCTAACCATAAATAACCCACCGTGAACCCCAGCTATTTCACTTTATATAAAATAATGTATTTTGAATATTACTAAGCGTCCACAGAGTTTTTTCTACTTCTTAAATGTTTTTCCTAAGAGCAACTATTGAATTAAGTATAAATATTATTTTGATTTGGTTATGTTATAAATATGGAAGGACAGACGTGTTATAAATGTTATAAAAAATTTACAATCACAGTTGGTATTTTAGTAACTAGTTACTTTCAATAACTGATGTACATTACTAAACATCGATTTTCGATTATCTCATTGGTCTGTTTTGTTTTTTTACTTATCATATTTAGTAATACAAATTAAGGTATACGTGATTATGAATTAATAATTTATTCATTTCGTACTCGTTCAAGTTTGTTAATACTATTTTACTTACTATTCTTCTTATTTTTTATCAATAGGTTATTGAAAATATTTTTCACTTTCATCAACTTGATAGTTTTAAAAAAAAAACTCATATTCCTCGATGTAGTGGTTTATAGATTTTATTATTGTAACTAAGGAGGATCACTGTATTTGTATATGATTATGTGTTTGAAGAAATACTATAAGGCTGTATTCTGTACAGTTTCTCCTCAAAGCATTGCAAGTACAAAAACAGGGTGTCTTCTTTAAATTGTACATACTACATAGGTCAGCAATCAGAAAAATATAGTGAAAATTAGCATTAAGAATATTAACACCACATATTATACCTAATCTGTGTTTGTAGTTAATAATATTGAGATAAGAATGATACATTTTTAAAGTTCCAAAAACGCATTATTGAAACAATTATCAATTTTATTTAGTATTGATATGTTGCATAAAACATGGAATATTATGAAAATACATTGTTATAAAAAAAAAAAAATGAAAAATGTAAAAATAGAAGGGCTGATATACAGGGATGGGTGACTGATATAGGTCGAACGTTATTAATATATTTAATTAGGTACTTACTCTATAGGATTAAATGTTTATACAATAATAAAATAAATACAAAAAAATATTATACAAATTAGGTTTACATAGAAATGAATAGAATATTAAACATCTAAGACTTGTAGAAAGTAAAAATTACTTGAACATTTCTCATACATTTGCTCAATTGAACTGTGATGATTAGTTTTAAATTAGTTCATATTTTGAACTGAAAGTTTCATGTCTGTAATACCTTTTTTTTTTTTGAAGCGAGTCGTTCACGTAGTCTTGCGGTAGGCTTTAAACCGCTATTTGAATGAATACATACGCGTTGTCGTTTAATAACATTATTATTTAATTTTATTTTACTAACAACAAAAAATATTTTTAGATTTAATTTGATCTAGCGATTTTTCACCTTTCTACCAATCATATACTAATATACGATATGAGTTTCTCAGCCTATTTCCAAGGAAAAAGTGCACTTACCAATTAAACGTTGCTTGTGGTAAATTGCAGTGGACAGGAATACCCACAACTCTGCGGTAGGAAGAAATATACGGATACGATAAAGATGGCCTTGTTATGAGATGGCCTTGTCTGAGGGTCCTCGTTGTAATCGGGTCTGGTGGTCATTGAGTCCACTGGTGTCTGTCTTTATCTTAGCCGATACTGATGTGGTAGATATAATATATTTATAATTATAAAGTAGCTATAAAAACGGCAGTTTCAAAGAAAACTCTCTAGAAAATCGGTCAGCTAGTAGTTTGCTGGTTGTAACTATGGTGACCGGTTGTCGGTAATGGGGCTTCAAAAAATGGTGTTTCGTAGATGGTCACTACAACTGGTAACTCAAATACTTGAGTAGAATGTTGTATTAGAATTTCTCGACGGCTTGAGTATGTTATGTAGAATGACGTCTTGGATCAAAAGTTGAATCTTTAACGTATGATAAATACGTAATATATTTAATGTAATTTTTTTTTAGTCTATAAAATATCCCAAAAGCAGGAAAACAAGTTATATCAAGTGATTCAGTTAATTCTATTTTTTTTCCACATTTCATTAAATTACCATAATAACCGGACTTGGTTTCTTCCTTTTTCCAACCACCAAAATTATTTAATAAGGGAAATTTCACATTTTTAAAGGCATAGATACGCAGAAGGTACGCTTTATTAAAGTTTTATGATGGATTTTTATTCCTTTTACTCATTGAACTTTTTTGCATCTCGTTATTTAAATAAAAACTAATGTATATTTATACATTACTGGCTGTTATGAGAGTTTGGTACTTTTTTTTATTAACTTTGTGGTGTAGATTGAAAAATTGAGAGCCACGTAAGATTTTGGGTCATATTAAGGATTATTTAAGATACTTTTAAGGAAATAGTATTAAAAAGTATACAGAAATAATTGCAAATAAGAATTAATTATTTTAAGAAATACTAATTACGTACATTGTTTTGAGACTTAAATTAACTTAAATTACTGAACATCTGAAAATTTAAAAAAAATATAAATTATTTATAATAATCATAATAATAACAATAATAATGTTTATTAATATATGTCATAAGAAAATTTAAACAATAAACAATATTTTATATATTGTACACGATGGATTTTTCGTTTAACTTCTCATTGTTGGCTGTGTACTACACAAGGAAGTGAAGGTTTACTAGAGAAAGTTGGTTTTAAATGTAGTAAAAATATATCAATTTTGTAGTTAGTTTGAATATAATATTTTGTATTTAAAAAAAGTGCATTTGGAATTTTGAACATGGTACTTTTTGAGTCTATGACCCAAGTGAAGCGGGGAATGTATTGTTCTTAACATGATGTGTTTTATTTTGTGCCTTTGTACATGATTTCGACCAGAAGATTTTCTCCGATAATCAAAAGAGTTTAAGTGTTTATCTTTGCAACATGGTATTAACTTAGTACCATTATTATATGGGCAATTTATAATTTTTGATTTTATAATCATATATAATTTATTTAGACACATATGAAATTTAATTTTTTTTAAATTTCAGTCATTTTTAGTATACAAATTTTTATTTTGGGGTTTGATACTCGAAAATGTTATGCATGACTATTGACTTCTCATTAGAATGTCTTGTACTTCATTGTAAAAATATCGAAAACATATTTGGACATTTTTTTTTATGTGCATTTAAATATTTAAATCCACCAGTTTTTTTTTCATTCAGAATTGTTTTTTGAAACCATGGTACGTTGATTTCAGATGTATAAGAATCTTTTTCTTATATCAATCACCCATCTCTGGAATTAAACTGACTGCTGTGTCTCACCCGACATCTGTACCTCGTACCATACTTTTATTTAAAGAAAATTCCAAAACAATTATCTGAATCGCTGACTTTTTTTGTTGTCATACTATACGACTTAATGTCTTAATAATATAGAATATTGAATCAGATAAGAAACAAAAATGCAAAGTTCTGCTTAACATTACGTTATTGAATTGCCGGATTAAAAGATCATTTAGTATTTTGGGTCGTTGTTTGCGACAGAGAAATTATGATTACAATTCCTTGTCACTAGAATCATTCCGGCTCGTGTTATTTTTAAATCATTTTACCAAGTATTTCAGGCTACTTTATCAAATACCATGATGTCTGAATTACATCTTCTGATGTTCATTTTTGAGAACGCGGAAGATTATTTATGTCCTATCATATAAAACAAGTACTTATTGTGTATCTGCTCTACCGTGTGAAAACTATGAGAGCAAGTAAACAAAAATTAAATCGTTAGTGGTCACATAAACATGAAAATATCTTCTAAAATTCCAAACCTATTTTTCATATTAATTTAATAGTGATTAAACGTTATGCATCTATTTCATATCTGATTATAAACGTGGTATATAATTATATTTCCTTCCGAGATGTTTCAAAATGTATGAAATATAATCACTAAAACTATTAACATTTTAACGTGAGAACTT
Organism: Periphyllus acericola; assembly: GCA_949715065.1. Lineage (NCBI taxonomy): Eukaryota > Metazoa > Arthropoda > Insecta > Hemiptera > Aphididae > Periphyllus > Periphyllus acericola. The sequence continues at coordinate 17,485,811 of OX454265.1, forward strand.
TTCAAGTGTTATAATAACTATTATGTATTGGTAGTAAATATATTTATATTGTCTAGAACAGTGGTCTTCAACCTTTTTGGACTCACGACCCATTTTTTTAGTCCTACATTTTTCGCGACCCACGGCCACGTAAGCTTTGTAGAAAAAAAGAAAAAAAAAAGCAAAAATCGTAAATTATTATGTCCAATGTCATACTAGGTGTAAAATCGTACCAATGTACGAAACAAGTACATTGCGATTTGATATCCATTTGAATATTATATTATAGAATATAAATTATATAATATTGTTGATACATATAAAATATATTACAATAGTTTTTAATCTGTAACTTCATTTGTTAATACTCTATGTTAAATAATTGAAAAATTATCATAACACTTTATAAAATTGTATGAACTTTATTTTTTTTTTAAAAAAAGAAGACTTATCGGACCCAATTTTAAAGCTTACGTGACCCGAAAATGAGGTGCGACCAACCGGTTGAAGACCACTGGTCTAGAACAATATTTTCTGTGGTAAAAATTACAAAGAAATTTGTTTTATTTTACTATCATTATTTATATTAAAATATAATAGTTACATACTTTATTAATATTATACGTGACTTTGAAATATATCATATTAATTATATTCGATTTAAGTTATAAAATGATGAAATAATTAATGAAAAAACACTAATTATTTTAAGAATGTACAATTAAAAAAGTTCTCATTGAATTAAAAAAATGTTATTGTAAAGAGTGATGATATTTAAGTATATTCGTAAACTTTCAAAATACTGATAAATGTTATGGACATTTCCATTAAACTACCTGATTATTATTAGGCTATTAAAGTAAATTATCTTAATTTTAACGTAAAGCTTAAGAATCATAAAACAATAACGTCTAATAAATAAGTTAAGTTCTAAACTCTTAAAATGTAAGAAAGTTTTTTCTTGCTTAAATACTGATGTTCAGAAGTGTTTGCTACAAATTAAAAACAAGAGTGTTTTCAAGTTTAAGTTGTATTCATGTATTTAGATAATTCATTGTGAGGACAGGATTTTGCATTGTTTACATTTTTTTCTTAACATACACTATTTACTAATAACTATGTAAATAACTTGAGTATTCATGTTTACTACTTATAAAAAACTGATTGTGTATACATTTATATACTCGTATGTACTTACACAGTTAAAAACATAAATACTCGTGTAATCTTATTAGTGTTACTAAGTATTGAACAGTTTATAAAAAGAAAAAAATTACATTTTTTGTGTTGCATTTGTATTAAATTATGTTTTTTTACCGGGACTGAATCACACTTAGACATATTTCACTTTTAACTATGTATATTATTGTAATATAAAAGCAAATACGTGATAATTATGAAAATGTATTGATGGTAAAATACAGTTTTCAAAATATTTAAAATTATTCTTTAAATAATTACAATATCTTTTATTATGATAAGAATATTTATAGTCTGTTTATTATAGTAATATAGTTAATTTTAATATATTATATCTAAATGCACTTTCTTATCGTTAAGTTTAAAGCCAATTTATCAGGTTCAATCCGATTATATGCGTCTTAAGAGCCTTTTAACTAAGTACGTCTATAAATTGTATTTTACGCAACGAAAGTTATTGTCAATATGCTGACAAACGGCAGAATGTTTGCGAATATAAACTGGAAATCACTTAGCTCGTTAAATAACTTAGTTTTCACAAAAAAATATGTCAGACATATTATATGATTAACTAATAAAATTATATTGTTTTGTAATTGCTATTCGTAGTGCTAGTTGTATTTTTATTTCAACATATACCAATAGATTACAGAGAAAAGTGTTGGTACAAAGTAGGAATGAAAATAAATGTTCCGTTTTCAGTATTACTTAAGAGATCGAGAATCGAACTCTGCAGCATTTAATAAATTGCGTTACGAACCCCATACACTTGTTTATACTTCAAGATTTTTCATGAGATTTTCTATGAAGCAAAAAAAAAAAAAATGTTTACCGGACAGTTGCAAACAATTTTTTAAAAGCGTTAGAAAATGAAATGTCGAAGACATTCGGCATTTCGACGAATTTTGATCACACGGTATTGGTTATTTGGTTGTTATTCTATAAATATTAACCGTAGTAGCCGAGTACTTATGTTAGCGTTCAATAGACATTTTATTACTTCGGAAACCTTTTTGCAAATGTTTGAACATTAAAAGTTCAACCTGGCTTATTGGGAAATTTGATTCTACTAGGCATTATATATCGACCATCATTAGAAATATAAACCGATCCGCCCGAACTCTTTCACACAGAATCGTTTTTTCGAGAGCAATGGTACATTTGTTTCAAGTTTAAAATACTATAATCTCTGTATCCCACCCGACCGAGGACTACAGGAGCTTAGTTCGTTTTTATTATTATTTTTATTATTATTATTATTATTATTATTAAATCCCAAGCGCATGGCACGTTCTCGATATTAACGTAATGTGTCTCGCATGTATATACTGTATAATGTTCCTATACGTTACACGTGAACAACGTGACTCGCATTATCGTCTCCAGTGACTGCGACGGCGGCGGTGGCGACAACGGCAATAATATAACGCGTCGGCGGCGTCCCATTACTGTGTCGGTCGTAAATACGTAAATCGAATGTTTTGCCTTTGGCAGTTGACAAATTCCATCCCGGGGACCCTCCCCATCCCCCATCCCTCAGCCCGCGCTGGCTCTACCGTTCCTTCCGCTTGTCCGCCGGCACGCCGCGCGTATGCACACATACTAATAATGTTTCCGGTACTCCATTATCGTTAACAATTCACCGGGAGAACGTCGCCGGGACACGCATTAAACGTATTAAAGTGTGCGCGCACAGGCAGGTGGTGACAGTCGTGGTGTGGCAACCCGTGTTATTATTAAAACGCATACGCGGAAATATGGTCTTAGCGAGGCGATGCCGGGATAGGTGGTTAGGTAGCGGGGGTGGTTGGGGGACACGAGGAGGGATAAAAGTTCGTTTGGTTTTAAGTGCAGAGGTGCGACGCGAACGTGCCTTGGACGGTGAGTTATTACGATAAAACGGCCACGGTCGTCGAAAATCAAAATATGTAAAAATCGTTTGACGACCACGACGACCACGATCGACACTAGGTAATCGTAAAAAGATTATCGCTAAGAAACCGGGGAGCAGGGGTTAGCAAAAAAGCCTCTGGTTTGTAGTTTTTTTCACGGAGAGATTAAATGGATATAAATGATGATGTTCAAAATCCATTATGTGTGCGCGTATGAATGTGAGTGTGTGGTCGTGGGCATGAGTGAGAGGAGGGTGTGTAAGTATATACTATGGCCAGTTTGGAGTTGGCTCTGGGGAGGAAAAAAACGATACACAAGAGATCACATCGATGTGGTATTAGTGGTTACTCTATACATTTGTCCGAGTTCCGGCCGGTGTTTATAATGCATCTCTTATTCAATAACGTTCTTGTAGTAATCGCAATATTATTGTTGTGTATCTGTTATGACAATTTGGAAAAAAAAAAAAAACCAAGACAACTATTATCCCGGGTATACTACCGAGTGTATTATATTACTATATAGTACATCAAAATTGATTTGACACAGTTAGTTGTATTGTTGTTTAACACAGATTTCTGTATTCGATTTTTCTTTTTAACACTCGTCGATTTTTATGAAAAATTTTTTACATTCAGACATTCGGTGGACATCTGTTGAGATAAAACAACTGAATAACTGCTCTTACATTTATTGTTCGGCAATCTTTTCAAGCAACCAATTACATTAATAAATTACTGCTATCAATTACGATAATTTTGTCTTCTGGTATTCTTTAACCTACTATCACGGTCAACCGAGTTAAAACAGCATAAGCAGCTTAGTTTATTCGATTGTTAGATGAAGAGTGAAGCCCAAGATTATTTTTTCAACTTCACGTTATTAGTTTGAAATATTCAACTTACTGATATTTGACAAACATCTTTAAATTTAGAAATATTAACTATAATGTCCCGTAGCATTGTACATCACTTGTGGTTAGTTAAATTATCTTCACAGTTTAACTACGAATTACGACCTTTATTATCTTGTATACTTAGGTTTGCATATTGTTGATTAGTATACAATATATTTAGAAGTGGAAAATCGCCAAAAATCTTTGGTTCATTTGCTTTTAGTTTTTTTTATCGCGTATATAAACGCACAAGTCTTGTATTTAATATCAGTATTTATGTAAAGTTTGATTGAATATATTATTAATAAGAATAACAATTAGTGTGTAGGTATTTAGTATTTCAATTTGCCATAATACCATTGGTATACCACGAACGCATTGTTTGCTATAAATCTAAAGTTAACATATAAATACACTTCATAAATTAGGTTACGAATATGAATAATTAATATTTATCTTTGTAGGTAACATGTTATTTATAATTAAACGATGGAATATAATATGTAATTTGTCATAATGAATTATTCAATTATTCAAAAAACTTAGAATAAGAGAGGGCTTACAGAAAGTAAACAAAGTAAATGGTTTTGCGAAGTACACAGATCTTATCTGGCACACATCCATTTAATTAACAACAGTATCACATTTAAATTTAAATATTAGTTTTATGTAAAATTGTCTAAAAAAATTAATTTATTAAATTAAGTGTTTAAAAGTTCTTGTATAATTTCCGCTGGCTTCTTAATTTGATATAATATATAAATGTATATACATTTATTTATTAATAATTTGTAATTTTTTTTTTTCAAAAAAATGTTCCTAACAATGGGAAAGAAAAGTGCTTGTAAATCTGAAGTCAAATTGTACGTAGATACTAAATTACATTTTGTGAAAATAAATATGTAAAGAGTAGTCTCTTTACATTTAAAAATTCATGTTAAGACTCATAAATATGTTGCTTGAATGTAATATATTATATAATTTTATAACTTAATCAAATAAATTTTAGATTACAATAAATTTTGTATTAAATATAATATAATATAGATGTAAAATTTTCCCTCAAAGACAATGAATAGTTATTATTAACAGATGCCAACCATCATGTGTAAAATAAATCTTTTGTATGATGTTATACTTGCTGTATAATTTTTAAAAAGTTGTTGCCTATGAAAAACACTCTTTATTCTAAAATTAATTTGGCCATTGTATGCAGAAAATATGAAACTGGAATGAAAAATATGTAGCCACTGTAACGTGGTCGGCGATGACCACTCATTATGTTGCGAATGTTCGATTTGTGTACCCGCATTGTAATCACTTATATTCTTAGATCGGTCTATATCGATACTCCGAATTTGTGATCTTGGACCTCGTTTGACTGAATAGTTGGCTTTTTGGGAATATTAATTTATACTTTCGAACATTGTTACAGTATGTTCTTAAAAAGTAAAAATTTTTACTTGTATATAATCGCCGTGTATTGTTTGGCGTTTATTCATTTTCATTACTACAAATTGTATTGTACTATTGGGCTCTTAGCCCGTTCATAAATAAATAAATAAATAAATAAATAAAACAATAATTGTTGATAATGATATGTTCATACCAAGAGCACATTTACTTGCACAATGCATGTACCTGAACTCCAATCAATACTCATATGCTCACGCTGTTCTCCTCCGCCGACGGCATAGTGGTTAGAGCGAATCGTAAAACGCTGTTGAAATGATTATATTGTTGTTTTTTTTATTGAATCCTCTCCATTTATTGCCAATCACTCGACGTTTTCGGTCGAATCGACGTCGATGGTGGTGGTCGTTGCTGTAATTTTGTCTTATATCTCATACAGGTATTTCTCTTCAGCGCGTTTCTTTCCTACCGTGATTATAATTTCATCTCCTTGACCACAACGCACACATCATACATCCGGGGGTGAGGGTGTATAATTTTTTTTGCGATCCCCTTTCACTTCCTCCCTTTCGTTTGTCGTCCGGCTACCACCAAGACTCCTCTACCTCGGTGGTTAAATGGGCCGTATAACCGGAACCCGAAGGTTGATATTTGTTCACCGATCACGTAAGCTGCGTAAAATAAATAATGCGATTGGCCCGCGTCCAACCGGCTGAAACAGCACCAGCGGTGGCGCAATAGTGTTATAGTACTGCAAGGGCGGCCGGATGGACCCTAATAACATAGTCCACAGTGCGAAACTCTGATAGCGCCTTCGGTCTTGTACTCCAGATAGCTGGGTGATTGATATTGCGATAGGATAAGGGATGAAGCTTGAAAAAATATACAATACAAAACAATTTATACGGCTGGTGATCTAAAAGTGTACACTGCTTGTTTTCAATTTGTTATCGAATGATGAAGATATAACTAATTATGGAATAAGACTTACAATTGTTAATGCATTTTTACTCTTCTCATCGTGTTTACTTCGGTGCTGTTATTGAAATAGAGACAAGAAAATATAATTAAGATCACGAAGAGAGAGTTTCAAAAATAGTAAATTGTAAGTCCCAATTGAACAAGTAATATGAGAACGGTCACGCCGTAGTTAATGATGATTTCTCGTCACTTTCATCAATTTGTCCGAATATGAAGGCGTTTTGAGTATCTAGATTATTAACTTGGAATAGTCAGAACCTGAGAAAATTTTATTTTTTTACTGAAACTGGATCGGTTGATTTGTTACAAAAACGTTGCGTTTTATTGCCCAATAATATTCAACACATTAAAAGTTGCTTAATAAAACGTTTTTAAAATGCTACTAACGAGCAAGTCCTAATGGAATGTTATTTTATCCCCTATCAAAAAGCTGGGCTTAAATATTGAAATAATGTTTTTTTTTTGTTATTCTTTAAAGCAAACATATATACACATAGTATTGTATAGAGTTTTATTGTGTTTACAGAATACAGTATACACAATGAGCACAATGTTCGAATGACACGCAGTAGTAAATGGCAATATAATGAAACGCGTACCACCTATAGTAAAGTGCATTTGGCATTCATTTCACAATCTACCTTGTAATTATGTATAATACAAATAAAAGTGTGTTTCATAATAATATTTAATTTTTACCGTCAAATTATTTCATCATTATTGTAGTTTTCATTAGAAATTATCTTGAAAATCTCAAAGAAAACAATTAGAAAAACATTTTTACTTGATTTCCATGAATATTATTGACATTCATATTTACATTAACAACTTCCGGTCAGCTACCATCATACGTATTTTAGGTAATATACCTATGTATTATACGCACGTTTGTAATAAGACATAAGTATTGGCAACTCACGAGATTCATTATGTTAAAATTAAACTGTTCTTAGAAGGCGGCGAATATTGTATTAAATTGAAAAATAAATATATATTTTATAAAATACAATAATGAATAATAAATCACTAATTTATACTTTGTATGGTTATGTAAGCCCTGAGAAGCAAAGAAATTTTGAAATTTTAATTGGGTAATTTAGCTTTTTTTGGTAAAATAAATCTTATCGTAATGTTTGATTAATTTTTTAAGCATACATCGTTTTAATTCAATTTTTTTTTTATAAAGTAAACAGTATCTTAGATTTTTATAAAATGAGTTCAATTTCTAATAATGTCAGATCAAATAAATGGTTAATTAACTCTTGAAATATGTTTAGTTTACTAGAATGTCGATAAAAATAAAAAAAATCGTAATTTATTGAAAAATGTTCATTTATTTAGGTTATATGTTTAAAAATATAAGCCACAGAGTCTAAGTGATAAAATAAATAACAGTCTTATTAGTCCTGAATTTTAACCTTGACTTTAGATGTATAGGTTTTCAATTTTTCAGAAAAATTATGTATAATATGTTTTGATTAAATCAAATTAAATTAATGCCTATTTCCTGTTCAGCGACATTAATTTGTGGTTTTTGATGTGTTTCGTGTATATATTATGCCTATGGAATCATCCTGGACATTGTGTTGAGTTAACAAAGACACGTTTACCCTGCATTGTGCTAAAACTACCGCAATAGCACCACTACTTTTTCTTGGCCCCTTTTTTAACTATAACATCTTTAACAATGACCGGGAGTAAAACCTCTTCTCACTTTTGTCATCCTTCAGTTATTATTTTTCCGCGCCATTATATCCTGTGTAGTCTGATGACCTAATATTATTGTATTTGATGTAAATATACCTATATATAATATGTGAATGTGGGAAGAGGTCAGTGGAAACTATATTTTCCGGATGAAAACTAAGTAAAACGACCATGAATTATTCAGCTGCTATACGGACAATGTCAAATTTCTAGTGCTCCTTGCTTCACCCTTATTTTATACCTTAAGTACCTTCTTTGGTCTGGGTATAGTGATTTTGAAAAATGATATCACTTCATATACGTTTATAGTAAAACTTTTAAATACAAATTTTATTAAAAAATAGCAGCGTGATGTATAATAATATTGTTTGTATTATAAAAAATTTGAATTTGAACGCATATTATTAATATAGACAATAATTACAATAGACATTTGTGAACGATATAATTTTAATCGACACAGCTATTTATAGGACTTACTGCTTATGGTATCTGTAGTATTTTAGTTCCGTAGTTGATATCGGTTAATACGTCGAATCAGTACGACGTTGGCATATTTCTTACTGGTTTCTTCAATGTCCTTATAATCGGTTTTAACTTACCATTATTTTTCTAGTTATAATGTAAATGCAATTATTTATTTATTATGACACATATTAGTAAATTGTTGTTATACAAGTCATAGTCAATTATTTATTAAGTTTATTTTATCAGTAAAGTATAAACATTTTTCAGACCTTTTACAAAGAATACATTTTCTAATAAGATTGAGATATGATATTTATTTTTACTTTATATGAAAATAATCATCAGTTTAGTACGTTTAATACTATATGTACACACATACACACTCACATGCACGCACACTCACTCTAACTCTTAACGATTATTCGCATTCATGTTTTTGTCTATTAATTTAATAATTCAGTTATTTTTATTTCTGAGTGAACATTTTCTCTACACTTATCATGTCATCCATAGGGTTGGTATATTTTTGTATTCAAATAAATTGCAAATCTGAGTAACTGCTTGATTGTTATACAAAATTTGACCTTCAGATTTAAAATGTTCGTGTTCAAAATAACTATACTCGTGCTTGAAGATATAAAATAAGGCAATAAAACTAAAATAATACCTTTTTTATTGGTATTATTTAAAATGTATGATTATACTAGTCGTGAGAAAATAACAAGACCCATATTATCATAATAAATTTAATTATTGTCATATTATAATATTTTGTTTACTACAACAATTTGTAAGTCTTAAATAAAAATTTGTGCATAGAAAATATGTTTTTTATAACAATATATGATGTAAAATGATTAATACATTTATATCTGTGTTTGAATTTAAGATTTGTTAAGTTTTAAAAATTTAATTACATTCATGTTGAAATTTTTTTTTAATTTACATTTGTTTGATTCAATTGTTTGCATTATTTTAAATAATATTTCTGCCACTTAATTGGGAATAAAAATGTGTTTTTTTTTGAAGCCAAGCAAAATGTAAAATATTCTTACACGAATATTCTATTATGTTTTTATGACTTTTTTGTATTGTGAAAAATTGGTATTTAGTTTTGTTTTCGGGTCTAAATATGTTCACAGTACCGTTTTTAAACATGAAATAAATTATTATTTGCTTTTGTAATGGACTCGTAGCCTTTAAAATATAATATGGTACCTGCTCTTTTTCTGTACTGATTTTCAACTAGTGAAGCATTATTTTGACGATAATAATATGTGCGTTTAAAGTGAATTTTCCATTGGCAATGATTAACGGGTTGTTTCTAAGCAGCAAATTGGAATCCCCTGAGACATGACAAATGGCCAAAGCAATATTTGCCCAGTGTTCATTCACCCCTCATATCCTCTTTAAACCTGCCCTTGCAAAAGACAACCGTTCCTTGTCAGTGGGCCACTGTCCACATCTCTACAATGGTTAGTCGCTTGTTCTACCACAGATTAGCGGCCTCTAGTAATACACGTTTTTTAATTTCTTCGGTTACCATCGGGTTTTTAGCCTATTTAAGTTACGGATGGAAAATGTTTGCTTCATCATATATATTTATTTTATTTCTTTTATAAGTTGGTTAAAAAGTATTATGACCAAAGAAAAAAAATATTAATCTTAACTTGCACGGTCGGCGATTTATCAACACTTCTATAATTATTGTTACCATTTTATCTTTTTCTTATTTTTTTAATAGTTTTCGTTATAAAATAAAACATTTAAATTAATACATTTTACAATTTTCATAAAATAATACTATAAAAAATAAAAAGATAATAATAGCTTATCAATTTCTTTAAAGCGTTTTCAATAATTATAAAGGTAATTAAAAAACCTGTGAAAAATTGGAATAATATAACAATCAACACACAATAATATGTGAGTATTGTTAATATCACAAGGCTCCTAAGATAAATTTATTAAGTTAAAATTCATATTTTTGATTTGTATGGCATAATTTGTATTTAATTTAAAAAAAATAATTGACCCAAAATTCCATTTTCAATCGTAATTACGTAAAATACTCCATCGAATCTGGAATATATAGCGTTTCACTCACTTTTTTTTACTTGGAAGAGATCAAATTAAATATGTTAAAATATTTTCATCGTATTTTGTTCTTGATTACTTGTATTACTTTTTATAATTTATTTTAAAATTAAATTTAAAAACCAAAAACGATTAACGAATAAACGATGTGAATATTCTTAAAATAGTATGATAAAAGATTCAAAAATAACGAGAAAAAATAATAATCCATGTCCACCATAGAATTATTTCCATTGCATGTGATTATATGTCATGAAAGATTGCAAATATATGCTCATGGAAATATTATTGATAAATTAAACTAGGCGTGAACATACTATTTTCAATCGATTTATATCAATATTTTACTTTATGATACTATAGAATATAGATGTATTGATGTTGATATAATAAATATTATTCATGTATTGACTGATTTTCGTATTTCTACGAACCATTCAAGTATGGTGCACACAAGCCTATAATAAAGCAAATAATGGAATAATGCAATTCAATAGTTCTAATGTTAAATGTACACCATAAAGTATATTCATTTTTAAGTGCATCGAGTGCCTACTTTGGGAGATTACTTTACTAACACATTATGCACAACATGTGCGTACATCAAAGTCTGTCTCGTCGATATCTTCGGATCGCGGTCGAGTGTGACCATTTCTGCATCATTACAAACAACTGGCGACGATGTATGCGTGCTTGACGCAGTTGGTCCCAGATCTTTGGGAGCGCTTACTGTTGCCTACATCTTGTCTCGATCGGCGGCGATGTGTTACAATAATGGATTATATATAGTACAATTACAAACGTATCTTAGACGTACATAATATGTATACAGAATATATCAGTATACATGCGTACATGTACATTGTGTTATATGTATTAATGGGTGTATTTCTGTGTACGTGACAATATAACTTTTAGCCCGGAGCCGATGAAGATTATTTTTCAATCTCAAATGTTTCAGTACGCAGAACAAACTTCCACGGGCCTACGAAATAATTCCTCATCTTACCAAATAACTTTTCCTTAATTTGTATTTTTAACAATTATATTACAAACTATACTATTATAGTGATAATATTAAAAAGAAAAATAATGTCTGTTGATACGTGCTGTTGATCACCATAATTTTTTGTATTGCAAATTATAAATCGCAAAACAATTAATGCATATTTGTTGTATTCACCATTTGAATGTATAAAAACATCATGACATTTTCTAAAATATCGTCCCACATTCACAAAATAATTGACTTTATCGTATCTAGTAAAAGCATCACATTATTTTTAGTTTAATTTTGATATCTAAGAAGAATATATATATTAAGGAATTAAAAGATTTAATTTTATCATTTTATAGAGCATAGTTGAAGAAATTATATTTTTTTTGTCATACTATTTGTGCATTAATTTTTGTTGGATTAAAAACTATACATGCAATTTATTGTAAAATAATTCATTAGTTAATTAGTAATTATTAGTATTATAAGTTGATTAGTAAAACTATTGATGTTTAATTGAAATCACCATGCACCAGGTGAAGTGCTATTGAATTTATCTGTATATATCATAATCAATGGTTTCTAAGTAATTTGAAAACGGTAGTTTTTAGAAAAATGTCGAACATTGACTAAACAAGTTAATGTTATTAAAATATTCTTGAAATTGGATTTGACTAAACTAATTTTTATTTTATGAAATATTTTTTGATTGCTCTAATAATTTAATATAAGTCGCGTAATCTTGATTTGTATTGAATCATCGATGTTATTTTATTTTTTGATATTTCAAAGAAGTCTTTATTTCAATACATAAACATTAACACTGTATACGTACTAACTAACTAACTTGTTAGTTGTTACTTACGAGTATAAGTAACACAATTTTTCCCAAATCGTGATATCTTTTATACTAATAATGAGAGTAAAATTTTGTTTTTTATAATAACTTACGGGGTTAAAAATTAACAATAAATAAATGTTAATATTTCAGTTAAAAATTAATAGAATAATTTATTGTATCTAGCGTTAAATTAAATTACGAAACATTATTTTTAGAAATTTATCCAGCCCTTTGAAATAGTTTTATTGTTTGGTGGTGGAAATATAATACAATAGCTGATGATTGTTTATCTTGAAATCCTGAAGTTGGAACGAACGACACGTACGCGTAGCTGTTGGGCTGACAGCGTGACGTGACACACCCAATTGCGTGCCAACAAGTCTTTCATACTTGTTCGTCCGTCTGATTTCTGCAGTTTCAGTGTTCGTGCTATGGTATTTAATGATATGTATATCTGGTTGAAATTGTTTTATGTGTAATTATTGTATTAGTTATCAAGTAAAACAATCTGATCCAAACAGTACAATTTACAATATATTATAACATGGATACCTACCTAATTTAATTCAATTGAAAATTATTAGTACCCAGAATTTTATTTTTTCAGGAACACTATTATAATATCAGTTTTCTACTTGTAACTATTTCATATTTACTCAAGGGCTATTTCGATAACTATATCATTTTTGTTTAAACACACCTAGTTTAATTTTAGGATTTATTTTTCCATACACACATACATATATGTCTATGTATTATTTATTTGGCAAACAAAAACATTAAAATATTTTTAATTTATAAAAAAAATATTTTTTATTTGTATACTTAAAGTATAGAAATTAACTTTGAATAATTTTTGAAAAATTATATTTAATTAATAGTATATAATAATACAAATTTGAGAATCACATTTATCACTTAATTCTTTACCATGAACTAATGTATCTAATATTATATTTTAAATTAATTTTTAGTTGAATCTATTTTGTAATAGATAATCATTTTCAAGATATAATTTTGTTCATTTTCAATTGTTATGTGAAAAAGGTCTATTTTAAAATTCTTGTGGGTTCATTAAATAAAAATAGATGTACTGCCATGAATTTAGTTAAATTTTAATTAAAAACATATTTTTTTACCATTAATCATTGGTTGTTCATGACAATATGGTGTGTTACATTTGTTAAATAAATGAGTGACTTTTTAGCAAGTAAAAGATTATGAAACACGGTATTCGGGGCTCTTTTATGAACAGTTTTGTTGCAATTATTTTTCGTATCACAACGTGGAATATTCTGTAATTATTAATGTATTTTTAATTACGTTGAAGAAATTTGTATTTTTTTTAAAAATGTATTATCTATGTTGTTCATATGGCTATTCGTCTTTTATTCTGTGTATTACGGTCCGCTCAATTTATTTCAATGTCAACTTCATAGCTAGTACTAGACTATTAGTAGAACAATTTTTAAATTAAAATTAATTAGCTGGCGTATTATATAGGCAATTTCGCTACACCAATGTACTATATCTAATCATTATGTTTTAGAACGCAAATGTGTACATTTAAAATGTATAAAACGTAATTATATTCAACCTAATGCTATTTACAGTGCACGATATAAGCTGAACAGAAATAATAATAACTGATATTGAAAACACTATGTCAAGAAAATAATCTTTATATATCCTTTATTTTTGAATGGACAAATCGTCAGATCATTCCGATTTTGGTTATTTTGTCAATTATATTTTATTTGTTTTACATACCCACCATCTTATTTCGTCATATATCAAAAATGTTCTCAAAACTCATGAGCCATAACTATCATATTATTTGATATAACCATCAAGGTTAACCAATTTTCAAAGCCGTAATAAGAACGACTTCGCGTGCGTGCACGTTTGACGATAACACGATTGCGTACCTAACAGTATAAATGTAGAAACATTTTCTTTCGATGTCAACGTCGTCAGTTGTGCTGTTGCGCAACAGAGGAAGAAGAGTGCGTGTGTTTTTTTCTTTTCCACCGAGCAATATTTCTCACTGTTAACCACATATGCTCGAGTGGCTGTGCGCTAGTGGTAGCGGCTGGCGGTGTAATGGTGGTGGAGAGGCCGGAGGAAGGCATGGACGCGATGGGAAATAACAAAAATAAAATAAATCGCCCCCCACGTGTCGTTTGTCTTTTAAACGCTCCAATGCCTCCCTTACACTTATCTGTTTTATCATTACGATTCTTATTTCCACCCCGCTCGTCATTGCCACCGGGGTTTCTTTTTTTCTTTTCTTCGTTAACGGACGTTTCGCATTTTAGTGGATTAGGGGTGCTGTTGCCACCGAACCGCACCGTCACCGCGAGTCGTTTCTCTCCGTATCTTCGCGTCCGCCGGGGGTGGTTGGCACCGTGCCGAAATCCGCTGACTTCGGCGTCTCGCCCGGATCTGTTCCTCGTACGTGAGATTCAACTTCGATTCGAAACCGCCGCGATGACAAAACGACGATGACCACGCGTATGTGGCTTTCTAATCGACGATATAATATATATGATCACAGTCCAAACGCTCAGCATACTCGCTACATCTACAATCTCCACGTGCCGCGTGACGTTTTATTTACGTATATTATATAAAGTTGCATCCACTTTGTGAATGAGTTCATTACTTGAAATATAAACCATTTTTGTAACACTTCGTGACGTACCGGAAATGTTTATATGCTGAACAAATTTTCGTGAAATTGCTTCTTAAACTTCACTCCGTGAAATTAATAATGTCATCTGCAGGCTATACTTAAACAAAAATTAAAAAAATATGATGATAAATATATTATTTTTTATCCGCAAACAGTCACTCCATATGAATTTTCAATAAAGATTATTAGCATCTAAGCAATTATTATAAACTTATAAATGCATAAGTGTAAACAAAATTAAATCACTTTATACGATTTCTTCATTTTTTTTAAATCGTATATTTTTTCCCTGCAAATCCGTCGGCAAATCTTTCTTTTGAAGCAAATCAAGTCATCTCATTTATTTTTTCCTTATAATATACGATAATTCATATATTGCACATATACGAGTGCGTTGATTAAATATATTTATATTTTTAGCGTATTCACTCTATACATTTCAATGTCTTGAATCATTCCTTCAATATCCTTCAGGGGAATGAGTTTTAATCAGAGGTTTCTTGTAATAAATTATATTTTTTTAATTTTATGTTCTTGGTCAATTTCTATTTCAAAATCACATCAAATTACAAGATTCCAGAAAATAATACAATTTTTGATAACACACTTATATGATTTGTATTCGCTACAGTTTTGTGTCGTTGATTACTTTTAGAAATTTCAAAACGTCATATTATTTTCAGCTATAATTCTTTCAGTTTAAACGGTGTTTTTGTATTTTTTTATTTTCATAAATCAATTAAATGCGTAAAAGGGATTTTTCATAGATGATCTACACAACATTTAACCATGTCATTATTTTAATTTAAAAGTTACAATTTCTTAGTTTATTTTTGAAGATTAGATAGATTTGCTTGTAAAAAGACAATTTTCTTAAAAACAAA
Source organism: Periphyllus acericola (assembly GCA_949715065.1). Taxonomy (NCBI): domain Eukaryota; kingdom Metazoa; phylum Arthropoda; class Insecta; order Hemiptera; family Aphididae; genus Periphyllus; species Periphyllus acericola. Next base: position 17,501,861 of record OX454265.1, read on the forward strand.
ATACTTATCAGCTGAAGAATCACTAAATGTTTTACTCGATCGTTTCTTAAAACATTGTAATTATTTTCAAAGGGTTTTTATAATTATGCATTACACTACATTATGAATAATTCTTGAAGAATTTTTCTAAAAACTTAGAAAATTTCAATTTATTCTCTTTAATGAAATTAATTTTGGTAAAAGGTTTAAATATTATTATTAATCCTTTTTTATGTTGGGTACAGAAAGTAACATATATGATACAATTGTTAGTTTGAAGTTTGAACATTTGAGAAAATTACATTTCACAGTCAGTTTGGGTGTCTTAAAATTTAAATAGTATTTTCGTTTAATTTTAACATACCTATGTTAATTTTACGATATTTTATGTATTATGTTCAGGGGAAGTCTAAACTTTCATGTTCAATTTTTGTTATGAAAATATATAATTATCTATGTTAAATAAACAAATAAAAATAAATAAATTAATTTCATATAAATTTAATGATAAGATTTGTTTATAATGTGTTACTGTCTCAATATGAGCATAACGTATTATTCACCCGTGTAAATGTCTATGGATCTGTCTATTAAAGTTTCTCGAAAAAGAACTTATTTATTAAAAAGGGTTGAATAATTCAAAATTTAGGATCACCTTTTTTTTTAAAAGGTTTTTGGTAGTTTTCATAAATTCATTATTCGATGTTATTACAAATTAAATATATATAATATGACAGTTTGTGTATCAACATACAATAAGGTATCTATGAATGTATGTCAATATAATTTTATTTTTATTCTATTTTTATACATACATTTTTGTTGAATTATATCTTATGTTTTATTGTACATTTTAACTTTCTTGTGTAAATATTAAATTAGATGGATATATGGGAAAAAAAGTCTCGTGATATACATAACTACTTCTTTATAACTAATTAATACCTAGTCTATATATTTGTAATGCCACACTTTTTAAAACTGATGATAAACAAAAAAAAAATCAAACATTAAGATCATAAATATATTATTCGTGTACAGGAATTGAAAAATGTTATGCATAACAACTATCGGAAAAATTCTAATAAACTAATTTTGAAAAGGAGATGTTACTAGGTAATGTTAAATCAATTTTACTTACTGATATAAGTATTACTTATAAACATGTTATCATTAATTGCGATCACTAACTAAATGGTATAATATGCTTTGATCAAAAACATATTTTAAGCGTCAATGTGTTATAAATGATATAAGTAAGATAGTTTTAAATATGGTAAGTACTATAGTTAAAACTATACATAAGTCACTGATTATAATTTATCATCATTTCAAATAGGGGTACTCAATAAATGAATTATAAACACTTTCTGTTTGTTTTATTTTGTCAATTTTCCCTTTTCAAATATGATTTTTGATAATTTCTGTTTATTTTTAAAACTGTTGTATCAAACATCACAATATCATTACATCAAAATTGATTTTGTATATATCACATATCTTATTACGATTCAAAAACTTTTATATTCATACAAGTCTGTATATTTTAAGTCACAAGGCAATTTCAATTTTTTTTGAAATGTTGTATGATTGGAAAACTCAAGGCTTGCTTTATATTCATTTTGATGACCAAAAGTTTAAGTGATCATGGTGAAATTCAATAAAGAATTACTATAAACTCAATATATTATATTTTACGGTCGACTTTGCTTCAAATCTGGTCCTGTATGGGTAATCTTGGGTGAATAGTTCAAAAAGGGTTGCGGAAACTCATCAGCACTGGACGCACGGGGAAAGAGGTATTTACATGGAGTTCGATAATTTCTTTAGAGACTAGAGTGAAATTCAATTTCCGGACCTCCTAAGACTTAAATTTGAACAAGGGCACAAGAATGTTTAATCCCTAACTTTATTCTCTTTCGTCAAAATTCTGTATGCATCTAAATATATGTGTGTGTGTGTGTGTGTGTGTGTGTGTGTGTGTGTGTGTGTGTGTGTGTGTGTGTGTGTGTGTGTGTGTGTGTGTGTGTGTGTGTATACACCTGTGGTGTGTTTACCCTAATTTGATGGTTGACTCAATCATTGACTAAATTGAATCACTTCTCCAGAGAAATGACCACAAAGGGGATCAGTGATTATTTGATTGGATTGATTTGATATTTTTTAACAATTTTATTGATTTCAAATGTTGGTCGAAATATGTTTCAAAAATGTTGAAAATACGACTTATTAAAATAAAATAAAATAATATACGAATACCGAAATAATGATGAATAATCGTAAAATATTTACTTGATAAATAAGGATAAACAAATATTAAATTTCTAAACTCACCGTGTACTTAATAATACATGGTCAGGGAACGTATTCAAGAACTTGCCGTCCTGGAGAAACTCAAATAAACTCCATATTAAAATAAATATGAATGTTGAGTTATTTATGAGAATTGTTTGTTTTAAAATTATTAATACACTAAAAATATATGTTTTCGAATGACTTAAAGAAATTTCAAATACTTAACGTTGGAAATAAGTGAAGAAGAATAATATGTTTAAGAATTAAAAATAAAGGATCTAAAAAATATGGCACCCTAGGCAACAGCTGCTTTAGCTTCCCAAAAATACAACCCTACACTTAACTTCTTCAATAAATAGGTTATTAAGTAGGTACATTCACTTCTCGTCTCGTGCGTTAGCCCACTGATTTGCAGTGGTACAATCTTATGTTGACCGGGGGATGCACAATCATTTACTCAGACCCAAATTAAAAGGATAACAGTGGTGTCAATTTAAATTTGTTTTACCTTGCCTCATCTATTAACCTCGCCAAAGTCGTTATGATGTTGTTTACATAATGCGTGTTTCCTCTAGTAGCTCGAATCCGTAAGGTTTCAACCCATGCAGTACACGCGTTTTCGCTTAAACGTTCGACAACAATATTAGGCACAGACTTTTATGATTCGTTGTAAATTATACATTAACGTACGGAAAATTACGACGAGGACAATATCATACTACTGTCACGGACGATTCGATACGAATGGAGTGATGAACAATGAAATATAATTAATATATTAATTTAACTTCTTACTGATATACACTGCTATCTCGTTGTTTTTTAAAATAAACAAAGCCCGTTACTATTTGAATTAGTATTGCTCATGTTTTTTCTTCCAATAGGTAATGCAATATGTTGTTAAATAATAATACGAACCTATTTTTTTTCCACACCAACAAGTATTATTATACAACACAAATCACTTATCTTGTCAGTATGAGAATTGTAATTTATTTTAATTTTAACAGGTTTTACCGCAATCAAGAAATAAAATAAATCAATAATAAAAAAAATTAATTTCAATTTAATAAAATGGATTGTTGGAAAATAAAGTAAACTCTTCCGCCCAAGTCGCATTGGTAAACTGCTTGGTTTCACTGAGAACTACAATTACTACTGTTCTCTTCCATATCCCTTACTTTAACTTTAACACCTACTAAACTTACGGAATGAACCAATTAGGAGTCTAATGTCTCACGCTTATGTGGACTCCTTTTTCATAATTTAATGTTTAGATGTAAAATGTTCATTATATCTGTTGTACATTATACTGTAATTTTTATGCACAATGTTTTTTTTTTTTTTTTTATTTTTATAAGAAATACACAATCTGTACCCTTGGACACAATAAGAGTATGTGATATAGGTATTAATTTGACATGAAAACGTGATGGAAGAAGCCAACCAGTGAAGGCACTACCTACTTGTTTTTTTTTTTTTTTTTAAACTATAATGATAAATAATAATAATTTTACATAAACTAATAATGATAAAGTATAATAATAATATAATAATCATATGATAATGATTATAATTATATTAGTAATTTAAGTTAATTTTTTTTTTTTTTTGTTTTTATTATTTGTCTAGTAAATCGCGACACCAATTTCGTTTAAGTCGTCTTGAGGGATTGCCCGGAATTGTAAGAGAAGCTAAATTTGATATAAGGGGATTAGGATGATGTGGAAGTCTTTTATGGAATTTTTTGTAATAGGTAATTGCTTCAGCGTGGACTGTTTTAATTTTTAGATCTGAATGTAGGGTGTAGTTGGAGACATATGGCGGAGCGTTAGTGATTAATCTTAATATTTTGTTTTGACGGGTCTGAATTTTATTTGTATTGGTTATTTTTGCATTGCCCCACAGTTGTAGACCATAAGTCCACATGGGTTTGATTAATGATTTATAAATAAGGAGTTTAGTGCTTAATTTAGTGTGATTATTTGAAATTAGTGTTTTAATTGAGCGTAGTCGTTCATTTAGGGCGAGTTTTTTAGTTCTGATGTGTAGTCCCCATGTTAGGCGACAGTCAAAGGTTAGACCTAAGTATTTAACCGATTGGGATGATGGAATTGGTATGTTACTAAGAGAGACTTCTGGGCAGGGAGGGAGACGAAGAGTGAACGTAGTGTGAATGGATTTTGATTGGTTGACTTGAACTCGCCATTTTTTATACCAGACAGACATTAGGTCAAGGTGGTTTTGGAGGTTTAAAGAAGCAGTGTGTGGGTCTTCATGAACTGATATAATTGCCTTATCATCAGCAAATTCAGCTACAGATGTTGTTGGAGAGGTAGGTTGATCTGCTGCATATACATTATATAGTATTGGCGAAGGAATACCACCTTGGGGGACTCCTGCGCTAATTTTTTCAATATTAGAAAAAGATGAGCCAAACTTGACTTGGAAATTACGATCAGTAAGGTAAGATTTAATGAGTAAGAAATATGTTGGGGGAAGAAAAGCTTTTAATTTATAGAGTAGCCCTTCATGCCACACCCTATCAAAGGCTTGCGAGACATCAAGGAACACGCACGAGCAGTATTTTTTCGTTTCTAGAGAGAACGAGATAGAATCGACTAGTCTATGTAATTGATGAGTTGTGGAATGGGAGGCACGAAAGCCAAATTGAGTGTTCGGAAGTATGTTACTTGACAATATGTATGGCAGTATTCTTTTGAGAATAAGCCTTTCAAAAATTTTAGCAAAAAAAGGCAATAGACTTATAGGTCGATATGAGGAGAGAATGTCAGGTGGTTTTTTAGGTTTTGGGAATACAATTATTGTTGAAAATTTCCAAAGTTGTGGAAAGTAAGCTAATCTTAGAGAGGCGTTTATCAAAGCCGCCAGGAGGACAATTGCTCTTTTTGGGAGGCATTTGGCTACTTCCGCAGTTATTAGATCATAACCAGGAGATTTCTTGCGACTATATTTTTGAATTGTATTTCTAATATCGTTGGGAGTAAAATATTTTATTGGAAGAGTAGTTGGATGTGGGCTATCGAGAAATCTGTTGACTAAAGCTGTGTGTTGAGGAATTTCTATATCAGAATGTGGCGTGAAAATTTTTGCAAGATGATTTTTTAACAGTTCTGCTTTGTCAGCGTCTGAAGATGCTAATCCACCTGATGGGTTTATTAGCGGAGTATTTGGAGCTTGATGTTGAAGGGCCTTTTTTGTGGCTAACCAAAGGCTACCGTCTTCCGATGACAAATTTTCGAGGTAGTTGGCTTGTGTTTGATTTTTGTGACTAGAAAGAATTTTTTTTAGAGAGTTTGCCAGATTGTTAAAGTTACGCTTGAGGGATGGGAGGCGATATCGTTGATATATGGCCCTTGCTCTACGTTTGTTTGCTATTAGTATACGAATATGTTCAGGAATTGAGGGGGAGTTGTACACGTGCTGCCTGTGTGTAGTGCTAGCATCCCATGCTGCAATTTGAATAACATTCGTAAAATTATTATGCACAATGTTAAATTAATAATATGGGCATCCATTCATATATTTATTTAAAATAAACTATCCGGAATTTTAACTCTAACTGACTCCCCAATATTTTCTTGGAAAAATCGTTTTTCAGACATTTTTATATTATTTTTACGGTTCTTGTCTGTTTGGGATAATCGATATTTGTCTTATTTTGCTTTGGTTTTTCTTTTATTTGATCTTCATCATCTGTTTCTACTTATATTTCTATTCATCGACTTAGCTTTTACTTTTATCAATCTGATATGGCCATAACATAGGAAAACAATAATATTATAAGATAGAAGAGTACCTAAGTAAAAAGTAAAAAATATTATATTAATATTTTGTACTTTGTTCTTAGGTATTTATAATAAATTATTAGTAAAATATTGTTATTTAAATATAATATTTAAAAATTATAATAATACAATTACAATAATAATTACAATTATATAATACTTAATCAGCCAGTTTTTTTTTTGTTAAGAAATGAATGAAAAAATATTACATTTTAATTATTTTTTACTCTTGATATTAATATGATACTCGCGTAATGAATTTGCTTTTTAACAAAACAATTTGAAATGGTTTGGCCAATTGGCTTATTCAAGACAAAATACTCAGATATAATAATATACGTTTGTATAATAAAATGGGTGTGTGTATCGCTTTAGTATACGATTTAGAAATGGAAGAAGTAAAAGCTGCAGATTCTTTTAAACTTTTTACCTTCGTTCTGAGAAGCACACAAATTCGTGCTGGAATGCCAAAGAGTGGTCATAAATCTAGTCCCGCGGGAAAAGGTCTGGGTGGTCCCAGAGGTGCAAACTAGAGTCGCTAAAAATATTTCAGAAATCCGGGTGGTATGCAAAAAATTTTGGGTCCGCCATTTAATCACGTAGGTAAGCCCTAGTAGTAACGTTACTATCATAAATCGGGAACTTGAATATTTATTGTATGTCCTTTTACCACCTCCACTGTGGACCATATACCCTGTATTATATAACGCCCGTCCGTATGTGTTTGCATTGGTTAATGCGTCGAGCGATGAAAAAATGTACGGAAAAATTTCAAATGTCCCCTCAACATTCGGTCGGTCGTTGTTCTTCTTTTGTTTTTTTTGTTTTATTTATTATTATTAGTTAGGTATTGTTTGATTTAATCGAATATTCTTGTTTGTTATCGTGACGGATTCCCGAGCGAATGCCAAAACTATTTACTCCTCCGCCGCCGTTCTTTCACGGTTGCCTGGGATTTCGGCTATAAACGAGACGATGATCCCACGGGAAATGGTTCGGTGAGGGATGGTAGTAAAAAAATAAAAATAAAAATACGTACATACATTCATCCAGACCGTGATTTGAATAATAATACTATTACGCCGTTGACGCAATGTTGAATTTTTCGGTCTCAGAACTGTATTTATTTGTTTACACGTGGAATGAACGGTTTACGCTCCGGTTCTTAATAATAATATGGGTCATTTGGTTTTTTACAGTTGTCTTAATCATATATAATGTGAGTAAACACTTAATGCTAATGGTGAGCAAAAAGTAATAATATTAATATTTAAATGAATTATTAACTAGGTACAATAGTTATTATATAAAGAAGCATTCCGATAGAAGTGAAGTCGCTTTGATTATTACTTTTTGAGTTGCAACAAAAAAATTCGATCTTGTCGAAATAATTTTGAATTGTTTTGTAATTTTTCGTTAATTTTTTTGAGAACCGTTGAGAAGTTCAAAAATCGACCTCATAAATGGACCAATAATACAATATTTTCTTTAAAAAAAAAATATTATATTTATGGTCAGTACAAGCCTTGTATTTAAATAAAAAATAAAAACAAAAATCATGTTGAAATCAGTGGCTCCGCTTAAAATCTATAAAATACTAATATATATTTCTAGAAGATCTAGATATTTTTCAAGTGATAAAAATTTTTGAGATATCGTTGTAACTCTAGATAGTATAATGATATACAGTAATGTAGGTTATATCTGAAGGTATAATATTTTCTAGGAATAATAAATATGTAAGCCGATACATTTTGCTAGAAAAAATTGTTTCAAAAAAAAAGCGAATTGCTTTTTTCAATCAATTTAACTGTGAGTCAGTTAAAAATTAACATATTCATATAAAGTCGCATACAAAAGATATATTTTACACACTGAAGAGGTACTAGTATCTACTATATTTACCACGTGTACCCCATCGTAATTCGTAATACAGTTTGTGATGTAACTTTCATTTACTATTTATATTGATAAATTAACCGATACATAATGCATGTATTTTCTCATGTGTTGTTGTTAACAAGTTAAAAAAGCGAGTTAACAAATAACACTTTGTTGAATATTTTTCCCATCACCTATTTGGTATTGGAGTATTTGTCTGCTTGATTTATACACATAATATAAAGTTATCTAGCATCGGTCGATGATTAGGTTTAAAACGCGAGCGTAAACGACGTGCAAATCTCTTTATATCAAACGTCGATTGATGTTTGAATATCCTTTGACATAATTTGTTCACGTGACGTGTAGTAATATTATAACATTTTGGACTTCAGGAACATAGGTTCAAACGATTTCAGGTATCAGCTAGATTCAAACCACATACTAATGTATTCCGTATACAGTGGGGCATGATCAGGGTCTTAATTATTCATGAATGCAAGATAAATAATATTACCGCGTTTCCTATCCATTCCTTGCTGCAGGCTCATTAGCGTTTAAAGCCACCTCTCCAAATTAGTTTTTGCTAATAGTGTTGTTCATTTTTATTTTATTAAATTAAATTAACTGATTTTTAATTGTATAACTGTGGCCGTTAAGTACACTTGTTTCGTAAAAAATGAGTGTTTTTCAATATGCTCTCGTATATTGCAAGCCATTGTTTTTTTTTTTTAAATTTCAGTCACGCACATGTATCGCTACTTTATAATAAGTTGTGTATACTGTGTTCCGAAAGTTCTGAATCCTTTTAGAAAAGCACGAAACTACGGAAATTCAAGAATGTAAACGGTTCGACGATGTTACCGGAAGTGTATGTATGATCCCGGAAAACTTTTGTTTCAAAACATTTTGCCCAAGGTATTCGAAATATACGCATTTACCTGTTAGCACATTTATCAAGCGAATTCAATGTCAGCCTGAGAACATGAAAACCCTACAGTATTTGACAAATTGTTATATTCTTTTTAAATTGGATATTATGTGTTATACTCATTTATTTATTCAAATGGAATATGTACTTCAAATGTTTTTTTGTTTGTTGAGGGTTTTCTTTAAATATTTACAAGATACGAGACAATCAGCTTACTATAACATGAATTACCTAAACTACTAATATTTTCCATAATGCAAATGAAACAATATAATTTTACATATATATTTATCATATAGAATCTTATTAAAATCAATATTAAAAGATAAAAAGTTACACCAAAGCTGAGGTTTTCTTCATGAATCTCGAACTTTATTTATAATATTAATCTAACATGAGAATAATGTAAGTCCGAGATGAGCACATTACTACATTAAAATAATTACAAGTTTAATAATCATTACCAGAAAATAACCACATTATGAGACCCGTTGATAAAGAGAAGCTTAAACTAGGAAGTAAAATTAATTCCTGGCATGAATTTAGTTTATCATATGCATTTTTAATGTCCTAACTCCCCACGATTTGACGTTTTTGTTTTGTAGAAATCATTAGTTTTTGAACTACGGTGATTTTAAATTTTTTTCTTTTTTATAGGTGCTATGAATATATATAATATATAATTATAGTCGAAAACTTAAATATTCACATTACCTACCGGGCGATTATTGTCATCAACATTTTTAACTAATATTTCAATAAATTAATTCTATACAAATTATCTTAAAAGTAACATTTACACGTTTATTATTGTGTCGATTATACATTTTTTCTTTAAATCGAATGATATAAAGAGATATATTTCAATGACTAGTGAACAATTTTTATTTTAGAAATAGAGGAAAAAATAAAATGAAAATAAAAATAAAATAAACAAGTTCTTCCATTATTTTTGTTGTTTGTACCTTGTATTCAGTCTTAAAAATTATTGGTAACAGAAAACTTATAATGAAAGTGTTCACAATACGACAATATGTTTACATTATTGTTGTGTACTTGGAGAATGTTTCTTGAAAACAGTTTTTCATTCTGAACAGACATTCCAAATGAGATTGTGTACGTTATAGTAAGATGTATTTGTGCGTTCTGTATATTTGATGACTTATACGAAAATTTCATTAATACTTGCTCAACATTGATTTACAGTTATCTTAATCTCTCGGATAACTTCTTCTCTCTCAGTGAATCTGGTTTTCTGATTGACATTTTATTCAAAATCACACGAAATAGTAAAATGTACAAGATAAACTCAAACAAGAATACCCAGCTTTGGATAATAGAATCATCGGATGGCTTTTATTATTATAGGCCGCTAATTACGTGCGGGAATAATTACATTTTTGTTAAACATTTATTGTGACCACCATAAATTCGTTTCGTACATATATCATTGAACAACCGAGTTTTACAATACTTATTTTGTAGATCATGCGTTACTTTTCTTTTTGCACGCTTTAAAATTTACCTCGTCGGACAATCTCCTTCGATAAAATCGCTGTGCTCGTAGTGGACCACGGAAATGCATAGAAATTCTCGGGTTCACCATTTGTTTCAACATACATTATCTTTCCTTGAATCAATTAAACACGGCATTGTATCTGTTTCTTGTGTCACCTTGTTTATGCCAAATTAAACAAATCTTTCATTAACTGTTTCAAATTAAACACAATTAATCAACAATGACTGTAAGTATGCCACAGGAGGCGTCTTCTTGAAGAATTTTTAACAACTAAGTTTCGAAAAATAATAAACGCATAATATACAGTTAGACGTGCTATTACAATAAATTAGAATACATTAGACCATTTTTATCTCTTCATGGTCACATTGATAAATTTTTTTACACGTTCGTTCGGCTTCAGCAGTGTCTTACTATTGACTAATGAATGCCAGTATACCTAATGTAACTTCTACCGTTGAAAAGGTTATCTAATTTACTCTAATGTATTACAATAGCCATTATGACTGCAACCGTTTACGCTTTATTTTTAAAACTTACATTATCTAACTATAAATATAAAATCAATTATTGGATTATACTTTAAAGTTTAAAGTATTAACTTGTTTCATACAATTGCTGCAGTTCTAGAGGAATAAAAAATAGACGATAAAAATCCAAATTTGATAATGCATTTTTCATATTGTCCCATATTACAACATGATACTAAAATAATAAATTGGACAATAAAAATAAATATTTATGGAAATATTTACATCGGAGGTACATGATAGGACGGTACCTGCCCAATAAACACGTATCGTTTAATAATATTTTTTGTCTCCTGTAAATTATAATATTTAATTCTTACAAAATATTTGTATTATAATTGTTTTTTTATTTATAACTATTTATATTTATTTTTATTTTATCCGTGGAAGCTCCGGCCATTAGATAAATGTATTGGGGAAAATTTAGATTCTTTCGATTGACCGAAAGGTTAGCATACGTGACGTATATGTATGTAAGACGTCGCAGTTAAAAACCCTGATGGTCACCCATCCGGGTGCTAGCAACAACGGGTGGTCTTCAATTGCAGCATTTTTCAGTGACTGCACTTATAACCAGTGTTTATAAAATACCACAACATTGTAATTTATTGATCAGCAATTATTAACTATATTTGACAGTTCGTGTTCAACCGCCGTCCGTGCAACACGTGTGTTTATCTTCGGTTACGTTTCATAGCTTCTGATAGCACGTTAGTTTTATCAATGTCTAACAGGTAATATGATTTAACTATTATATAACCCAAACGCCGTGTTATTTCCAAATGAATAATAACACAACGGGCAATATGCCCAAAAAACCAATAACCAATCGTTCATTTCTTAATACTAAACAAATAAAAATTAACTCTACACCTACACCAAAAAATACGTTCCCATCTACGCCAACTCGATCATCTCCACACAATCCAAAATTAAACATCAAATCATCGATTACACAGTCGATAACATCTAACAATTCCTCACCTCGCGTCGTTATCAAGACCACTCCACCTCTCACCGTATCCACTGAACATTGTACCGACTACACGCAAGCATCAACCACTATCGCTAATGACTCTGTCTACGATACCTCTACCATTTCACATACACAAATATCACAATCAACTAGACCCACACTAAATAATACGGATAACAACATAAATTTCGCATCCGCCGCCGCTATGGAAAAGACACCAAGTCGGGAACAGGCAATAGTTTTTAATTCTATAGATGGCATTCCTCAAAAAGAATATATATTAGCAATCGGAAAAATAGTCCTACCCAAAAACATAACATTTGTCTCGAGAATATCGAACAACCGTTTTTGTATATTTCTATCCAGCAAACAAATATTAGATAACCTAATTCAAACAACACAATCTATAAACATTAATGACCAGAGAATACAAATCCGAAGACTCATTAACCCAGCTAAAAGATTCATTATCTCTAATGTATGCCCGTCCATACCAAACCAATTAATCGTAAACGCAATGAGAAATATAGGTATAACTCCTATTTCCCAAATTACCCACCTCAAAGCTGGCATAAATGTAGAAGGTTATGAACACGTAAAAAGCTTCCGCCGTCAAATGTACCTCAACCACGAAGATATTCCTAAACTCCCTAGCTCACTACTAATTAATATAAATGAAAATCAATTTAGAATATTCTTCACCGATGACAGAATAACCTGCTTTCTTTGCAAATCCGTCGGACACACAACATCCAACTGCAGTAAAAATATAGAAAATAAACTAGAAAATAATGTACCACTCACTATAAACGAAACTAACACACCTGAACAAACCACCATAGAACAAATTGTAGAAGTCCCCCATCCAATAACACCTCACGTAGAGCAACAGCTAAACCAATCAACTATGGATTGGTCCAAAGAATTCGAACTTCCTTCGCCTTCTCAGAACACATTCGACGAAACTCTCATTTTTCCACCAACCGAAACATATAAAAGACCTCTTTCTGACTCTTCGTCATTAAAAACCCCCCTTTCACCGAGCATTCCAACTTCACCTACTCGTACAACCACTCTAAACAAAGGAAAATGCACAAAGAAAATCAAAGTACGATCGCGTTCTAATTCAGCAAACAGACAAGAAAAAAACTCCGACGAAGAACTTAAACCAGTTGTGGAGTTTTTCACGACCAATGAGTCCCTACCTATCACATTCCTTCAATTCAAACACATCCTCAATAACTTCACAAATAAATCATTAAATATTCACTCTTTAACAGAAGATGTAAAAATCGATATACCATCACTTATGGACCTGTTAGACCAAATTCGTAAAATTGCAAATGACAGATCACTTAAAGCGCGCCTAACAAAGTTGTCTAATCTCCTTTTCCAAGCACTACCTCCTCAATAAAACACATCTCTAAACAAAACACTCAAAAAACAATTGCAGCAACCCTCACTTAATTACCTTTAAAACAATTTTATCATGGAATCCATCATTCAATGGAATATAAATGGCCTTAAAAAACACTTCACAGACATCCATCGAGCCAAATCTTCCATCAAACCCATTGCTTTTTGTTTCCAAGAAACAAACCTAAAACCCAACACTACCTTCTCAATACGTGGATTCAATGGCTTTTTCAAAAATCGCCAAACAAATCTCCGAGCAAGTGGAGGCGTTGCCATTTATGTCAATAACCTCATCGAAAGCAAAGAAGTTCATATTCAATCACACCTCGAAGTTGTAGCTGTTTCCATACTTCTTAAAAATCCAATTTGTATTTGCAACATTTACTTGCCAGACAGTGCCAACCTGTTACTTAACGATCTAAATAACATAATCAGACAATTACCCAAACCATTTCTTTTCTTAGGAGATTTTAATAGCCGTAACCCTATTTGGGGATCAAACTACACTGATATCAGAGGGAAAATTGTAGAAAATTTTCTCGACAACGATCAAATTATTCTCCTAAACACTGGAGAACCTACCAGACATAATGTAGCAAATAACTCCTTCTCAGCCATCGATCTATCAATAACTAGCACCACTTTCGCACCTAAAACTAAATGGAAAGTTCTCACTGATTATAATTGCAGCGATCACTGGCCGATATCCATACAATTACTCGATCAATCTCCTCTTATACCTTTCCCACCCAAATGGAACACCAATAAACCTGACTGGGCCCTATACAGTGACCTTTTAAGCCAATCTACCATTGAAAATCCAATAAAAATAGAATCTAACATCAATCAAACCTCAATCAACTCTATAACCGAAAACTTCACAGACCACATTTTAGAGGCTGCTTCAAAGGCAATCGGCAAAACTAACAATAATACCAAGAGAAAACTAGTTCCATGGTGGAACCACGAATGTAATGAATCGATAAAGTTATACAAAAAATGTCTTAATAAATTCAAAAAATCCAAATCCACACTCGATCATATCCAACTTAAAAAAGCCAGGGCACACTCCAGATATATCACCAAAAAAAGCAAAACAGAATCATGGCAAAAATATACTAATTCTATCACTATCAACACCTCTTCGACCGAAATCTGGAACAAAATCAAAGCTATTAAAGGCATCCCATACAATCGCTTACCCTCGGTACTCCATCATAACAATACCTCTCTCTCAACACCATCGGACATAACCGAAGCCTTTGCGGAAGTATTCCAAAAAAATAGCAGTAACTCAAACTTCGATCCCGCTTTCGTCACACTCAAAAAAAACTATGAAAATAATATCACCAACGAACCAGAGCCTGACCCTCACCCCCATAATAATTTCCTAAACATGCCCTTTAACATCTCCGAAATGTTAGATGCTATGTCAAACTGCAATAGCAAAAGCCCTGGACCAGATGATATCCCATACTGTTTCATAAAAAACCTCCCTAACAACAGTCTGAACCAACTCCTCCAAATATACAACCTTATTTGGGAAAAAGGCTTCTACCCAGACTCATGGCGTAATGCAATAATCATACCCATTCCTAAACCAGAAAAAAACAGGTTTAATCTATCCAATTACAGACCCATATCCCTCATAAGCACACTAAGCAAACTCTTAGAAAAAATGGTTAACAAACGGCTAATTTGGCATCTTGAAATATCTAAGCTTCTACCAAATAACCAATGTGGCTTCCGGCGAAACCACTCAACCCTAGATCATCTCGCAAGTTTACATACAGACATTTGTAATGCAATTAATACCAAACAACACCTCATTCTTATAGCACTCGATCTTGAAAAAGCTTACGACATGGTGTGGCGCAACAGAGTACTTCAAATTATAAAAAAATGGGGCATAACTGGAAAAATCTTCACGTTTCTTAAAAATTTTCTCACAAACCGCACAATACAAGTAAAAGCTCACAACTCCCTCTCTAACATATATCCTACTGAAAACGGACTTCCCCAAGGATCGGTACTTAGTGTAACCTTGTTTCTTGTTGCTATACACGACATCTTCCACCAAATTAAAAAACCCACTAAACAGCTAATTTTCGCCGATGATTGCTACATCTACTGCAGTGGAAATAATATCAACACCACCTTGGAAATCCTCAACAACGCACTTCACTCCTTACAAGAATGGGCTAATAAATCGGGATTCATTTTTTCCCCCTCTAAAAGCAAATGTATTAAATATAACCTCAACTCAAACTCCATCCAGAAACTCGTCCTTAATAACATCCAAATCCCGTTTCACAACTCAATCCGCATACTTGGATTAATATTTGACTGTAAACTCAACTGGATTATGCATCTAAAACATCTAAAAACCACATGCAAGTCTAAAATGAATATTATAAAAACTCTCGCCCACCATACATGGGGAGCAGACCAAACGTCCTTGCTTAACATCTACAAATCATTAATTTTATCCCAAATCAACTACGGATCCCAAATTTATAACACAACCAAGTCTATACACCTTAAAACCTTAGACCCTATACATCACGAGGGAATACGCCTATCTATAGGAGCATTTAAAACAAGCCCCACGGTAAGCATCTTATGCTGCGCAGGAGAAATGCCTCTCCAATTCATAAGAGACAAAAACACGCTCTTATTCTGTATAAAAAGAAAAACTACCCCTGATCATATAGGCCATACAGCTCTTTTCAAAAATAAAAACTCAATCATCAACCGCAACGTCACGAAAAAACTCACTACGATACAGGACATCTATTCCAATCTATGCATTAAAATGAATATTCACACCTCGGTTGAAGAGAAAATCATCTTCCAAAAAACTCCTCCATGGATATGGAACCTAAACCTCTCAATGGAATTAATCACGCTCAACAAACAAGTAACTGACCACAAAATAATAATATCTTCTTTTTACGAAATTATTCAAAACAGATTCCCTACTCACACTCAAATCTTCACCGATGCTTCAAAATCCGAACATGGTGTCGGTTTCTCAATTATTCACAACCAAACGATCATTCAACATAAACTCCCTGCAATAACAAACATATTTACCGCTGAAAACTTTGCAATCCTTGAAGCAATTAAATTAGCAAACTCACTTCAAATAAATAATTTTTTGATTATTAGCGATTCCCTCAGCGTACTAACATCTCTGAAAAACCCGTGGCCCAAAAATGAAATTACCCAAATCACTCAATCGGAACTAATAACCACAAAAAAAAATATAGAATTCATGTGGGTACCTTCTCATGTAGGCATTAAAGGAAACGAAATGGCCGACGAAGCAGCCTCTCTAGCTAGTAAAAATATAATCAACAACACCATCGATAAAATAGCCTCCAATGACATTTTCACATCCATTAAACATGAAACCCTCAAGTCATGGCAACATCAATGGGACTCCATTCCTCCAACCAACAAACTCAAGTCCATTAAAAATACAGTGAAGCGGTGGTACACTCCCCCAGACCTTAGCCGACGTCAAAATACTGCCATCAACCGCATAAGAATCGGACACACTTTTCTTACACACTCATTCCTCATCAGTAAAGATCAACCCCCTATATGCAACATATGCCAAACTCGCATTACAATAAAACATATTTTTGAAGAATGCCAAACACACGAACCAACCCGTACATTGCTCAACCTACCACGCAACATCAAAGAAGCCCTCAACGAAGAATCAACTCTAAAAACCATCGAATTCATCACCAAAGACAATATTATTAATAAGATATAGTTTTAATTCAAATCCAATGTAAATTTTTAAATATTCTTTTATGAACCTAATGTTGGCTAATAACCCAAGATGTTGAAGCCTGTAAACCTTAAATAAATAAAAAAAAAAAAACTATATTTGAAGTATTGTTAAACTATAAATTGAATAACGTAAAACAATCTAAGTACTTATCATCATTCGATTGTAATTCCTACAGTATATTATCGATATGGATTTTTACTCTTTCATTCTGAGTATATCAAATATTTAACAAAACAATTTTAATTTAAGAAATTATTGTTCACTCAAGACGTAGTCTAAACTTGGATACCCCTAAGTTTTTCACGAAATATTTTAAGCAGACAATGACACATAGGTATATAATATATGGTACAATCTGTAATCATCAACATTAAAAGGTTTCTTAATATTTGATAAAACTACACGAATTAATTTTCAATAAAATTTATCATACATTCTTAAACCAATTCATAATTAAAAATTATATTAAAATTGATTATCGACAATGTATATAAAAGTATTGCTATAACATTGTGAACAATTTATTTTACACTGATTAAGGAAATATATAAAACTACATTGATGAATTTATAATAACATAAAGACAAAGAGATTTTTATTAGTGTAGTAATTACATTTTTACTACTTTATCTGAACCGTTCGTTAACAATTGTAATTAAAAACCAAAAATATTATTTCGTTACAATTATTTTCAATAATATCAGCTTTAATTATAACTGATTGATACAAAACGCGTTTAAAAGGTAATTTTTAAGTTGTTTTTCCTAATGAGAACTTTCAGTGTAACGAGTTTAATAAATGTGGCTTTATTATTTTATATTTTAATCAAATACCCTTAGGATGTAAAAATAAAGACGAATCACTATCACAGCAATACACCATTGGAAAATATACAATTTTATCGAATAGTAGTAAATCGATTAGTGAAATAAAATACAAAAGTTTTTTTCTGTATAAACAATGACGAAACATGATAAGGTGGTAGGAAAAAACAATTGCATTTCTATTGGCACTATTAGACTTTGTTACATAGGCTTTGGATGAAAAAAAGAATAAAATAATGCAAATCAGGTAATTACTATCTTCAATAGTTTACAAAGTATTGTTTGTCGGTAGAGCGAATTATTTAGCTAAATTAAAAGAGCACTTTAAAAATGGATTTCTTAACATAAAATGAACTCGAAGTGCAAGAAATTACGCATCTGTAAGTTAGAAACTTTTTAATTCGCTATAAACTTTCCAACACTTTTGTCTTATTTCCTCGTCAGTTTTATACAATACGTTTTATCGTTATAGAAAAAGATACGAAATAAAGAAATTAGTAAGAATGTAAATATTATACAAGAGAAATAATAAAATTATTTCATCAAAATTGAACTAACAAAAGAATTAGATAGCTTTCAAGCAGATGTCATTTTTTGAAACATAAAAAATCACTAATTTGGTTGTGTCTTGCAAAACAACATAATTTTTATAACTTTGATTATTTTTGATTATTTGAAGATTGATAAAAAAAAACTTATAGATAATTTGATAATAAATTCATATTTATTGATTACATAAATTCAACTAAATTGATTATCTGCAATATATATGTATATATAGGTATTTAACTGCAATAATTCTACATTAAGTATACACAATGATTATGCTTAATGACTGTAGACTGTAGACTTTTATAGCATAGGTAAGATTTAGATGTTTGAAAAGATCCGTTAAAGATAATTTTTTTAACATTAGGAGATATCCGTAAAAAAAGTTTTTGGTCTCATGCAACTTCTGATTTTCAATTTATTCGCATTCTACGTTTTAAAGTTTTTCAAAAAAAAATGCTTATTTTAATTTGATTTAGTTTTATTCTTAAAATAAATTGAATGAGCTTTATTTTTCCTCCAGACTTATTTTATGAGTTCGTTGTCAAATCGATAGGAAAAACTATGGTTGTTATTTGTAGTTTTAAGTGGGAAAAATGTATGGGCTTCTAATAAAGTTTTTCGAAATATAAGAGCAGCTGCTTTAGTATTAAATTTTCAAAAGCCTTTAACCAATTAAAATAGTTGAAAAATCAGTTTGCTTTGTTAAATTCGGCTTTATCATAATTTAAAATGATATGTTATTTTTTAGGTTGGGAATATACATGGGTGTATTTTAAATTTTTTTGAATTTATAGTGGACAAGAGTCAGAGGAACAAGCAGATCCACTTGAGGATCGATGGACATCTCTTAGATATTAGAAAACACCAATTCAAAAACATTACTAGACGGATTTATAATGTTATTAAGCTGAGCTTTAAAAATGAACAGCACTTATAAAAGAACAACCTAATTTAGAATAAAGGAAGCTTGTGCACTTATTCAAGATAAAGAAGGGATATTATACTTCCCTCAGATAATAAATTTACAATTTGGAATAGTATAACCAATATTTTCTTTAACATTAAGCTGATTCAAATATATGTATCTATAAATCGCCATTACAAATTATAATTATAAGGTTGTTTACGACGATTTTAATAAAAACTTGCTGGACATTTTATGTCGAAAATAAACTTCACAATTCACATTTGTTATACTGACGAACTAATTACTTATTGCAAAAACAGGTACTGATGGAGCATTGAAGTTGAAACTGTACTTATTGATTATTACAAAAATTTAGAAATAACATTCATAATATTCAATTATATTGTGGATTTAAATTTCTATTGGTCTTTAATTTTTCATCCGTGTTTAATAAATAATTGTCTATAATATATAGTTATATATAATATATAGTTGTTCAACGTACGTGGTAAATACTAAATGCCTCATTGAGGGTATAATTTGCACAATAATTTGAATATGTTGTAAAATATAATATTTTACGGGTTCTCTTGATATTACTTATAAAATATTTAAACGTGATTTTAGAAAACAGTATTGGTTTTAATAAAAAAAAAAAAAAACGAACAATATATACCTACGGACGGACTATATTGCTTGTCTGCTCACCCGTTTTGTTGTAAATATATTTAGTATGGTCGTAAATTTCGCGGATATTTTTATTTTTACTGGCATTTTTATGATGTTTCCGCATCGCACTATCGCATAATTGCTCGTCCGCTTTTCACTATCTCTCTTATTCGTTTTCGATTACATATATGTGTGTGTTTATATATTTATACGTATAATGTTTTATAGAACGGTCGTCTCTCGTGATAATATCTCACGCCTATCTTGTCTTTCCTCCCCTATCCTTATCACTGGGCTTAATAATAACGGTATAGTCGGGAGCAAAAATTACTGTTATCTTGTCGACGACGAAAAATACGTGACCCACGGTGGTTTTAAACGGAGAGAAATCGTTCATGAGGTTTAATATAAATGTGTTTACTTATAACTTTTGCACAATATCAATTTAAATACCCAAGAGCAGCGGTTCCCAACCTTTTTAGTTTTGCGGACCACTAATTTTGTAAAAAAATATTTGAGGCCCACCCATAGCATACCTATTTAGGTTTTCATAAAATTACAATATATAATATTAAATATTATACCTATGGCTCGCGGCCCAGTACCATGCTGCTCGCGGCCCATGGGTAGGCAGCCGCTGCCCTAGAGTTTTGATTGAAAACGTATAACTATACGCAAACTATACAAATGCAGGTCAGTGCTGTAGTTAGTGGTTGAGAAATAAAAATTATAACTTTAGTGTTATTGATTAATGATTTCAGATTGTAAATTACATACATATATTTGTACATTTTGCTTCAATTTTTTTCACGGATATGACGGATGCTTGTATTGACCAAGTATGTGTATCGTCGTATTGGTAACTTGTCGTTGCTCATTATCTACTAAAAGTGTCAGTGTGAAGGCGTATAATATAAGCATTGCTATTAATAACATTTCTAATAAAATTGTAATAATAATGACACGTAGGCAACATTAATTACATACATAGGTAGTAGATACATAAATAAAAATAAAATAAGGAAGCTAGGAAACTGACCCTGACCCTTTTCTATGTTTAATCATTAGGTTGTGAGATTTTTCGGTAACAATTTTCAAGTGTTGTATTTTTAGTCTTGTGATTTTAGTACAGATTGTTTCATAATTCTTATCTGAATGAAAAATCTGTATGACAAGGCTACTATTACTACACTGGAATATTTTTTCAAATGCTATTATATTTATTATTGCTCCCAGACTTTAAAAAGCTATATGGCTTACGCCTTACATGTCAAAGGACTGTAATAATCCAAACCAGTTTTATTTTCGATTGTTCTACAAGGAAATTTAAATAAAATGTAGCAATTGTCTCAATTCAAATTTTTGTTTTTTCTAATGAAATAGATTAACCGACTTCTTGTTAGAATTGTTTTTCAATTACAAATATTCAGAACTTCTTTTATAATAATTTAATTGATCGTAGCAATGTTGTCTATTATGATTAGTATTTAATATCATGTTATAAAATGTGAATTTTTTTAGAGTTTTATTGTTCTGCATAAAAAGATAAATGAACATAATAAAACCGAAATAAAATAAAATGAAAAGATGAATAATGTATGGTAGCTGTGTTCTATCAAATTGAATATAACGTTGTATGTTCATTGTGAACATAATATTATAGGGGTTCAGATGACGAATACAGAAGCAGACGTTAATAACGAAATTTTATTAACGTTGATAAAAAACACATGAGTAAGAATGTATAAGAATTCAAGTAGTATTTGTCCATTACAATTTTTTACTCGATTGCACAACGTTCAGTTACTCGTTGATAGCATACACATTTTATTTTTCAAACCGTCCTTACTAATCATGATAACTTCATACGTTCTTTTTTTTTTGTACGTATACTTTTACGTAAAAAGTTGTTTTCTCCAATATTCACAAATAATATAAAATATGATAGCGGAGTATTACATCATCATCAAGGTTATTCGATCGTAAAATTTATTATTATGTGTGCTGCTCGAAACATGTGCAAAGATAACGAAGTCAGTCATTTGGTATATGCGATGACAGTTACTTTTCAATGGTCAATACTTTAGAGTTCGTGATAATATCAAATTAAATAAAAATTTCTATAATATACTTGCGTATATTTAAGAATTGTGTAGACTGTAGTGACATTTAAAGACATATATACATACAAAAAATAGACTCTAGATCTAGAATATAAGAAAATGTCGGATAGAAAATTGGTATAATATACAGTACGAGTCAATATATTATGTCCAATTCTGCGATAGGATTAAAATAGAATCATAACGTTATTGATTGGAAAAAGGTATAGAAAGTTTTTTACGTAAAGTAAAGAAAAAATGTTATTAACTTATAATGGCTTACTTTTATCAGTTGGCTTGTGGTAGAAAATATAGTTTAACATCTCAAGTATCGAGCGCAATCAATATAGTGAATTTAAACTTTAAAGTTGATTGCATTTTAGATTATTTGAAGTGTAAATTTGTTTTACACTTTTTAAAATTAAACATAAAATATAAAAGTAACCTACCGTTATATATTATAATTTTATGAAATTCAAATGTCACGGTAAATCACTTCTAGTAAACGATTTATAGCGGAATTTGTGTACTGTATTTTACAGTGTAAAGTTAGGTATATTGTGGGATTCCCAAAAATTCCCTCTTCAAATAAAATTTGTGTAGAATATTATTAATTTATCAATATAATGTTGACGAAGAACTTATAAAGCTCTTTAAATGCCCCAACATAACAAATATTCTAAAAATGAAAATCTCTCAAACTTAAAATTTAAAATGTGTTCGTACATCACTACATAATATAATGTTTTGTGTTTGTGAATAATTGTTTGTATTAATTTAGTAAAAAATATTTTTTTTATTCGTTGAGTAAATAAATAAATTATAATTTTCAGAACCCGGGGTTAAAAATTATTTTCGTTACATTTTTGGTTAGGCAGTCGAAGAATTCGGTTTTTAACTCTACATATAAATAAAATAAAATAAAAGATAAAAGTAATTAATGCACGTGCTGGGTGTTAATAATGGGTGGGTGGTAGTAATCTCCCAATTCAAATTACTCGATGTTATTGTTATATTACTATCATATCAAACCTACTAATTGTACAACATGTAGGTATAGATTGTAGATTTTCCTTTAATAAAAAAAAAAAAAACTCTGCATCTAAAATGTTCGTAGTGATAAGTTTCGTAATGGAAGAAACTAAAAATGAAAAATTGTCCCATTTAATATTTTAGACAGTATGTAAGAAAATAAAATGAAGAAATCGGTTTCACCCCTTTTTTAGCCATTTTTGCACCACGCATACGTTACGTATGGTGTTTATTATACCATAATAATCGATAAATCACATTCAGAGGGCTGTGAAAAAATGTCTGTATCAGATGTGAGTGTGTATATATATACTATAAACACACACACACACACACACACACACACACACACACACACACACACACACACACTTCAATTTTATTTTTAGCATCACATTGACTTGCATGTGGGGAATCCCATTTGCGTATACGTGTTCTCTCCATAATATATCTATGGCGTGTCGATTTGAATACAGGGCGAAAAGAATGCGACTATGAAATGAATCCTCCATTCTATATTTATTTTATTCAGAATGTCCATGGCACCGATATAAAAAAAAAAAAAAACAGTTAACAGTCCGTGTACATGATTTGTACATAAATTGAGTACATAAATTGATAACTACGAGCTATTGTTTTTTTTTTGTTTTTTCGAAACTGCTCCGAATTCAAAAACATTAATTGACTTTAAGTGTTGTATAGCTCTCTGGTAAGTTCCATATTAGAATTTGCATTGGTAATTTGAAATCCTAAACAAAATAAACCAATTGACAAACTTGAATAAATCAAGCGTAATTTTCCGAGGGCGATGGCATACAAATTAGGGTGAGCGGACGTCTCCTTGGATATCACAGCTGGAGAATTCGGGTTAGAATCATTACCTTCTAGACGGTTGTATCACGATATATCTTTAGCCTTTTGTTCGTAAACTTATTTATGGTAAATTATCTTTTTCAGAGTTTTTAAGGTTGAAAAGATTTTAAATTTCAGTTTTAAATGCAAGGAATAATCGTCCTTTCTTAGTGCCACAATGCTCGATAATTATTATAATTTAACATTATTTGGAGTATTTACCGCATAATGTAACATTTCGATTTTCTCTTTTGATTCGCTATTCAAATTATAAATATTAGTTTAACTTACATTATATCATGATTTTAACATGTATTTTATTTTTTAACATTATAACAAATCCTTCATCATATTTTTTTTCCTTTTAAATAATTTGATCAATACTTAATAATCTTATTATTTAACAACTTCGCTCAACACCCCTATGTGATGTTAACAACTATAAACAAATAACCTTATTCTGTTATTAGTTTACGTTTTTGTTTGCTATGAAACACATATTACTGATGTTTAGTTTTATAGCATCCGATATTTTATGAGTAGTTATTGTCATCGGCCATCGGGTATAAAAAAAGGTTGTTTTTCACCAATTTATAATTGGTTAGGTTAAAATAAAATGACCATTTAAGATAAGCGTTCTTATATTAAAAAAGTCAACAAGTCTAGGTTTAGCTGTTCGTATTCTTAGAAATGTTTTTATTTATGTTATCATCTCAGTTGATATATTTTATTTCTCGTGAAAAAGAAACCTTGTTGGAAGATATTTTATTATTTGAAATTAGCTTGATACAATTACTTGGAAATTTTTAATAATCATCGGTGAATTATTAATTTCACTGCTGCTGGAACGAATAAACCCATATGCAACAGAGATCGTGGGGGAATACCAGTGCGGATTTAGAAAAGGAAAATCAACAGTCGATCATATCCATACCATCAGACAAATAGCAGAGAAACATTACGAATACAATAAAGATCTACACCTAGTGTTCATAGATTTTAAGCAAGTCTATGATTCTATTAATAGAAAGGAATTATGGAAGGTCCTGAGATGTCTAGATATTATTCAGAAATATATAGATTTAATCAAGATGTGTAATAGTAAGACTAATTTGAAGGTAAAATTCCAACAGGAAATGTCAGAAAAGTGCGAAGTAAAATCTGGCCTTCGTCAAGGAGATGCATTGTCACCGATGTTATTCAACATTGCTTTGGAATGGGTAGTGAGAACAACCAATGAAACTCGAAAAATGGAAGTAGGTGAAATTGAAACCATCCTTGCTTATGCAGACGATGTGGTAATTCTGGGCGATTCTAGAAACGAAGTGAAGCAAACCACAATAAAATTCTTAGAAGCAGGCAAGATTATGGGTCTAGAAGTCAATCAAGAAAAAACAAAATATATGTGTATTTCACGGAATGACAGAAATGATTTAAATCTAAAAGTAGATCCTTATATCTTCGAAAAAATAGAGGCGTTTAAATATTTAGGTATAAACATAAACAGCAAAAACAACGTACATGAAGAAATAAAAGAACGGGTAGCTAGCGCGAACCGATGTTATTTTAGCCTACAACTATTCAGCTCGAAGCTATTATCAAGAGAATCGAAGGTAACTCTATACACAAGTTACTTGAGACCCGTGTTGACATATGGATGTGAGACATGGGCTACTACGAAAGGTGATTACGCTAAGTTATGTACAACAGAAAGAAAAGTGCTCAGAAAAATATTTGGCCCAGTTTACAATATAGAAACGAGAAAATACGAAAGAAGACATAACAATGACCTACAGAATTTATATGGAAGACCAAATATATTATCGTATAGCAGAAGCAAGAGGATAGAATGGGCTGGACATGTTTGGAGGGCAGAAGGGAAAACTATAAAACGAGTTACATAAGGAAGAATTCTGGGGAAAATACCTGTAGGAAGACCTCGAACAAGATGGAAGGATGTAATAGTAAAAGATCTAAAAATGATCCATGATAACGTAAAAATGGAAGATGCGAATGATAAGACCCGATGGAGTGAAATAATGGTGGCAGCGATGGACCTACATGGTCCGCTAAGCTGTTAAGAAGAAGAAGAATTATTCATTTGTGGTTGAAATGGACCAGTTTTTATCCAAATTAATCAGAAATTTAATTACTCGATCCGTATAACTTTGAAACTGAACACCAAACGGAGATTAGTGGTGTTATGCTCGTAGCAGTTATAGAGTTTAATTATTTTTGGATTTCGAAAAACGACTCTAAAACAGGTCGGGTGTATCAGCTTATATTTGTAATGGAAGTTGATTTATTTATTAGTAGTATAATGAAATATCTCAATAAGGTAGGTTTAACCTTTAATCTATAGTCAAACATTTCAAAAGCCTAAATACAGCTGAAATCTTTTTAAAATTTTTCGAATTTTTGAAATGTTTATAAAATATATTATAGAAGTACTTATACATTTTTCGAATCACTACGATAAATATTTTATAGAATAACAACCAAATAATAAATTTAGTAGACGGTGCAAGGTTCATTAATCGATCTCGGTTTAAGTTTAATAACATTTTTTCTCCTCAATTTTTCGGAAAACTGTTGAAAAGTTCAAAAAAAATGTCTGGTTCCAACAAGACACTATTTGCTTTTATTAGCATGTTATGATCTTGATGATCGGTGCACTTCTCGTGGTCGAAATCGAGTACGCAAGCACCCACAAGAAAAATATTGTTTCACTCAGAATTTTAAATATATACATAGGTATCTACGACGGATTTGTCTCAGGGTTTCACTCAAAATATAATAAAAATTTATGAATACGATATAAATTGAATTGCGAAAAAATAATTAAAATCATCGTAACATTAGTAAAGTTGTAATTCATTTCAATTTGCTGTCAATCATCATTCATTTTTCGGGCAACATATCAATAATGTGATGTATTCGTATATTGACTACTTGCAACAATTTTATCTACCTATATAGTTCATGAGTCATGACTGATATTGTATACATTAT
Organism: Periphyllus acericola; assembly: GCA_949715065.1. Taxonomy (NCBI): domain Eukaryota; kingdom Metazoa; phylum Arthropoda; class Insecta; order Hemiptera; family Aphididae; genus Periphyllus; species Periphyllus acericola. The sequence continues at coordinate 17,528,955 of OX454265.1, forward strand.
CGCAGATTTTATTTTGGGATTTGTAAATTGCCATGTGCTTCTGAGAATAACATATTCTTACTAAAAGTAGGTAATTTTAATTTCGGAAAATCGATTTATTTAATAAATGTTTATAAATAGATAATTATTAAATAATTTGATAGCATATGATTACATATACATTTACCGAGTATAATTGTACAACGAAGTTATAAATTTATTTCACCAATCAAATATGTTCAGTGTTATGTGCCATGTCCACACGTATTATATAAATAAAATACTAATTATATAAAATGGAGGCATTTTATCAAAAATAATTGTTTCTTCTCTTCGACCTTTATCGCTGTAATATTTTTGATAATGCAATCGCACGAAATAATTTTTCAAAGATGAATTTAATAAAGTATTTGACACTCCTTTTTTCGGATAGATGGAAGGATAGGATCATTTCCTCTTGTTCCATTACGATATCGTGTGTATGCGATTGCGAATTGCAGGTGAAAAATTTAACACAGTCAGTCCTTCGGTTTAGTTGCACAACGGGATACTACTCACCGTAATATATTCTAAAGGAATAAAAAAACGGGAAAAATCGGTTTTTTTTCTTTCTCTTGTTACTTATTTGTTAACTTTCTCATTTTACCCAACATCAGTTAACCTACCCTTGGAGTGGAGTTTCACGGTCTACTGAATTCGGTTCGACAGTTGAAATGGTCCTACATTTATGTTTCTACAAACAGGTCGATTTCACATTCCAACTGTGTGTGGCTACTGCATCAATTGATAAAGTTGTTTGAAACACCAGTGATTTAAATAAAAACTATCGAATGCACGTGTACAAAAATTTAATTTTAAGTTCATTAATGAATATTTGCTTAACGTAGTATACCATTTCTTACATTAATATACTATGTACTACCATAGATTAAATATACAGTATATTTAATCTATGGTACTACATGCTTATAATTTACTTAAATTAACCGTTTGTTTGTGTTTGTTTCAGGTAAGTTGAATGATTAATAATTATTAATCATCCATACATTGATAATTAAAGACCACATGCAATTTAATTGGAAAAGTAAGTGACACCGAGTAAGAAAATATTAGGTAAAATAATCATAATTTAAAACTATTAATAATTAAAATGTTGTGAACAAAACGGTGAAGCATAGAAAGGAAAAAAAAATATTAAAATGTATGATATATTTCAAGGTTTGTTGCAGTTAAAGTATTTTTTGATTTTAATCACATTTTGCATACTTGATGAAATTATTTTGAGAACAAAATTTGAGCTCTAAGTTACTAAAAAGTATTCCTAGAATTTTTTTATTTTTATTTTTGTGATTCAAGTTAATTTTAAATAAGTTTTAAAGTTAAGTTTCAAGTACAACCTCTTTTTTTGGCCTTATTTTTAGTATTTACTCAAACAAGCCTTGAGGTATTTCAGATGAGAAACAATTTTCGAACACTATTTCGTCTACCAAAACCATTGCTGACTAAAAGTTTACTCTATATAAAAGGTTTTTATTCGGGAAAAACCAATAAGTTTGAAAGTTTGGCCAAGTGAAAACTATTACACGATGTCTTATCAACAGACGTCGACTAGTTTTTTTACTATAAACTTCAATCGTTCAGCTCCAATACATCTTTATTGCCCATAATTAGTTTGCGTTGTGAAATCCAAATTGTTATTTAACTAAATTGTCATTGAAATTTAATACAATGTAGGTACATATGAAAAATGTTGAGATTCAGAAAGTTGATGAATTTCAGGGGACATATATTTAAATTTGAAATTTGATTGATTCTTACACCCAAAAAGCAATTCAGAGTAGATCTAAGTTCTCCGCAGTGTCAGCAATTGTTCATAAAGATATAAGCCGTATTTATAATTGGTTTTGAGAGATTTAAGTTTGTTTATTATAAGTGTGATGAGAAAAAACTTTAAAATAGGTAAAATAAAATATATATTAATCCTTAATGTTTTTTCTTTCGAAAAAATCCCAATCCATTGATAACTGATTTAAAACAAATGGATATCTGATTATTATCAATTTCCGATACCACTTCTAACACGATAATCTTTGTGTCCCGTTCTAGTCCCTTTATTGGTGATGAGTGTCATTATCTTGAAAAATCTGGTGTTTTTTTACATCAATGCATAATAAAAAGCTATTAAACAACCGAATTATATTCAAACAGATTTTGTTATGACTCCTCCTTTATCAAGAAATTTATTTTTGCGACTTTTAAACTTCTGATGAGAGTTAAAATATCTCCAGACTGAATTAAAATTATTTGATTTAGTTGCCGTAAAAAAGTATACAAATTACCCGAGGAAACAATTCGCTATGTAATACTGACACAACAATATTTAAAAGTTTAATAACAGGAGTTCGGAAGGTTTTTTCATTTGTGTACCAGTTCCTTTTTACGATTTTAACTTTTTTGCATTATGTTATTTGATAAGCGTAGCTATCTTCAAATTTTAATATATTATACTATTTTATTTTTAAAGAATATGCATTATAAGCAAGAGATTTGAATTAAATAAACAAATGTTTATTCAAACATTAGTTAATTTTGTTTGTATAGTATAGATTATAATACAAATGCAAAAACAGTAAAAATTAATTTTGAAAAATAAAAAATAATAAAATATTATTGCGTTGAAAAAATAGTATATTTTGTCGGCATTTTAGTTTATCAATTTTTATCAATCAATAATTATTGTATTCAACATTTTTTCCCCGACATGTGTCAAGATTTCTATCCGTCATGCCCTCATAAAAAAATGTTATGTATTACCACAAGGTGAGTGACGACTACCAATTCAGTTCAATAATACTCAGTACAAAATTCGACATCAATAAGACGAGGCCATTATTTCCGTCGTATTTTAAGCGATATGATTTTTTTTATTATGAATATCTGTGCCAAATACTGAAAAAATAATTTAATGTTTACCAATATTATCTAATTCGTCTCCTCACACACACAATTGTTATTTTAGATTTATTTTAGTTTAGTCTACTACATTTTCGGCTGTTTATAATAATATGAAAAAATATACATAAGTATATTATTGTACTATTGTATTTATAACACCAGTGTAAATATATCAATTTTGAACAAAGAAAATAATTTAACTTATGAAGTTTAAAAATCTTAATTCTTTTTGATCTTTTAATGGTATAATAATTATTTCCTTTGTACATTTTTTTTTTCATTTCATTTTTTAAAATATACTTCGCTGTCAACCATAGTAATATATACCTATGATAATAACTATTTTTATATTTTATTAAATTTTTTATTTTCGTTATAGCGATTTCGTCAATGACCATTATAGGATCTCGCTACCTATTTGCATTTACTCCTAACAGAATGTTTCCCATTCAGTTTCGGTATGTTTGATACTAAAAATAAATAGCTAGATTCATATTTTTAATTAAAAAATATTTTTTTTAAAGTACATATTTTAGGTTCAAAATCAGGATAGGCCCTGGCCTGCCAGTCATACCCGATGTACTCTTCTCCGGTTAGGTTGGTATGAGTTGGCTTTTTTTAAACCGTCATTGTCTCGTAGTTTTTCTATCACCGAAATAAGTAGGTTACTTCTTATAACCGAGTATTCGATCTTTTTCAGCCCAAGGCTATTTCTTGTCTTCACAATATTTTTACGGCTCCTAAATTATAAATGACAAGAAAAAAATACATAATGGCTATTTGTATGTGAACTTATTTATTTATCATTTACGAAAAAATGTACAACCAAATGACGAGTACAATATTATTCATTACCGTTTCCATAATCGAAATCATCTACAATTTTTATATTTCATCCTCAGGATCTTTACACGTCTCCTTTCGCCAATTCCCGCGACGTTGCCGGTAACTATGCGCTCGGTTGGAATAAGACCTCTGCCTCATAACGAACTAATTAAAAATATGTTTATCGGTAATCGTTTACTTACTCGTTCCAACTAGAATGCATTACATTCTGAGAATACTTTGTCGTGTGTTCGAGCAAGTACAATACAACATTTCTAATTTCTGTTGAAATTCAGAAACAAAATGTTTTAAATAAATAGTGGTATTTTGTTGTATATAATTGTATTTGTTAATATTTACGAGTTCACGATTAATATAAAGTATGTAAATATATTTATCTATAATACATATTTGTATGAGAATACTATGAAAAATAAAACTTATTCTATACATAAATTAAACTATTTATAAACTTAATACAATTAATAAATATTTTCTCTTTATAAGAATTGATAAATTAAATATTAAAAATATATTTCTTGTTGTATTCATATATCTTTGTAATTGTTGAATAAGATAGTGCCTACATATTATGTACATGACTACATGAGGTAAAAAAAATCAATAATAAATTTATAAAATAAGAAATGACCTAAAATTAATATTATTTATAAATGTATTAAAATGTAATGTTTATGGTATTGGACTTTCATTAATAATGTAAATACGTTTAATTCCCATTTGAAAGTATTACACAATTAACATTTACAAAATAACAAATCGTCTGACATCAATAACATAATTATTACAAACCATTTATTCAACTTTATTTAACACAAATTAATTACTTTACGTCGTTCTCAAATATAGTTTAATTTGCGTCATTTAGTTGTAAAACAATCATTAAATTTGATTAAATATCCTTGAGAGCTAGAGTGCATTATGAACATATTTTGACGGTGATCATTTTAAAATGTTTGTTTTTTAATTCATATTAATAAGGATGTGTTTATTGTTTTAAATTATTTTAGCATAGGCAAGGAGGAAGATTTTACTTATTTTACTAATCAGGTTTAAACTAAAAAAGAACTTGTAATTTTTATTTAATTTTTCATAACTTTTTAACATTCTATAATTTTCTCACTTATAATTATATTAGATATATTTATTTTAATTATATAAACTTTCGTATTTTGAATGGCAGCATATAATTAAATTTGTTTATAATTAAAAACAATTATCCATCAAACATTTTGTTTTTGCTGTAATCGATGTATCTGCTAGTATCAGGTTGATGGTTAAGACAGATATTATATTATGTACTCGTATATATACACAAATAGACGATAATATTATAATCATTTTGACAATGACAATAAATATTTTACGATGATAAAATTATTTAACTCGAAAAATTTACACGTTATGAAGATTAAATGTATTAACGTTACGGTAAAATATAACGTACAAATGATGAATTATGTAACTAAACGTTGTATTGTATCGAAATAGTGCGTAGTAGAAAGACGGGAATCAAGAAAGATAGCGTGTGCAGTGATAAGAAATAAAGCGAAAAGTGTGTACATTCTTTTGAATATTGTATGTTCAATTTCCTGAAAATAATTCCACGGCTTTTCTGAGCACTAACGGCCATAGAACTGTTACACATGAAAGGTAAAATGGACACCCAGTGTTAAGTCGTGCGGGGCATAAATGTGTTTCCGTCAAAACGTACAAGAGAAGTAATTTCCCTTTGGACGACCTAGTCGTATACGTTCACGGTAAAGTGTTTCTATTGGGCCAAATTCGTATTGAATAGATGACGTTGAAAAAAAAATCTTTGACCGTTAGATAAGTGATGTATATATATAATATAAGTTGTTAGGGAGAGACCTTTGTATGTCATATACCTAATACACGTTGAAATGTAGTCGAATAATTAAATGGCTGAAGGAACATTTATTACATAAATATGACGAATTAAAATACATAGTAATTATGGAAATTAAATACATTTTAATTATGGAATACTTAGGGTAATCAATGACGTTAAAGTTTTAATTGTAAATTCATCACATGGAAACCATACGAGTGCTATGAAAAATGAAAAATAATGAATAATACGCCCAGCCATAAATAATTGTATCAAAATTAATTAAGATTTAAGAATACCTAATTATATTTTATACCTATATTTGTCTTACTAAATATAGTTAACAGATTGACCAATAATATGAAAATAATTATTATTTATTTTAATATAAAATAGTTTAAAGTTTAGTAAAAATCCTAAAGTATGCTTTCGCAGATAGTTTACGGAATTTTTACAATTTATTATTTTTGTATGTCTTATTATTTATGTAATACTTAAAGTATAATATCATGTTCCACAATTCTCCTATTTAGTATCAATATAACATGTTTGTACTAAAGGAAATCAAAGTAGAATACAAATAATCAGGTTACTTGATTTGCATTAGCTTTATTTACATGCTTCTTCTCCGTTAACTTTTATTGTATGTAGTAGAACGTATTTATTCGGGCAGTTAACAATTACGAGTATATGCTATTTAGGATATGATTATTTTTGACGTGTTTTTTTTTTTTGTTTATTAAATTTTATTCAATTCGATTCATTTATAAGTATAACAATTAACATTTATTATAAACATAAATGTTACAATCAAATATTTTCATTCAGTTTCATTTCACCTATGGTTTTAAGTTTATTGTGTATTCGTATATAGTAATAAATTTGTATTACATATTTAAATTAGTTTTATGTGCCATCGATACAAACAGCAAAATCATTTACTTGTTTGGGGTTCTGAAATCGAACTTGTTGTCGTAATCAATACAATATCTAACTTTACATATCATAAATTGTAAACTTATTTCAATGATGAGACATTATCCTTTCAAAATTGTCCAGGCGGAGTAGAATAGTTATTTATTTTGCACAGGAATTTATTTACTATCATTATAACCCGTTTAAAAACAAAAGGGTTCGAACTCAAATACGTTTTTCAGATGAAAAAGTTTCTCCTATAAATTATAAGCGGATGATTCGGACAGCATAAATTAATTACAAAACAACAGAAACGGGGCGGAAAAGGGTTTTTACTGATCTCACAAGAACTTCCGACAAAGAACTTTTCAGCCTTGTATTATAAAATCATATTGTTTTATTTTTAAAAGCACTTGGGTGGGTTGAATGGCTGACAAAAAAAAAGCGACCGATGAAGAAAAAAGCCAAACTTTGTTCGAGTACCTTTCACGGACCATTTAATTTAATAACATCGACTTCTTTTTCTTTCTATCCTCTTTTATACAATGTGGTCTTGTATTTTACGACTCTGTTGAACATCTTCCACTTGTTTATGTATCTTTGCTTTATGGTAGTAAATAGAAAAAAAATACTTTTATTTAACTTGCCAACTTCACCGGTGACATGCCACACACACACACACACACACACACACACACACACACACACACACACACACACACACACACATGCACATGCACGCACAAGTGGGCAAAACATTCTTCTGGAATTTGTATTTCTTGAATTCTGTATATGTACTGATTGTTCGAAAGCGAATTTACTCTAATCGTATTATATGATATTGTTTTCAAACTAGTTTGTTCCATTTACCTATATATATGTTTTTAATATATTAATAAAGGTACGCTAATTTTTAAATTTCGTAAATGGTTTCTTTACTCAGTTCAATGTGTATAATATATTTAGAAAATATTCATGCATGTATATTAATATTAAAGGACACACTGTATGTACAAATACATGTGTAATAGTACACATTATTTCGATTTTAGCTACAATTTTAAACTATCACTCGTAGTATTGTATTTCACACATTTTTTGAGTAATTATAGAGGTATTAAGTATCTATACATAGAATAAGTATCTTAAGAATTAGTACTTTTTTTATTTATGATGCCTGATTTAATGTCAGTTATTTTAAAACACATAGTTTCCGTTTCACCACAACATCTATAGATAGTTTCTTTCAATGTAATTATTTTAAATTAATTTGGGTGTATATTGAAAGTTTTTTTCTCATTTCTTTATACTTTGTTATACTTTACAACCATGTCATTTCAATTATTTTTGATTTTGTTCAATAATAAGTTGCAAGTACTTCAGTTAAATTAAAGTTTAACACGCAAGTACTGCATAAAGCACTTAATTCACTTAGTTATAATCACAAGCTACAAACAATCAATATATTGTTATATTATATGTTTATATTTATGGTGTTTAATTTTAATATTCAATACTTAAGGGTGCTCTGACATTATTGTTTAGTTGATCTGGAAGTAATTTGACCATAATACAGGTATCTTTATAATGCATGCGCGAGTGTAAAATCACGAAAACTTTTGAATACCAACTTCTTCTTCTATAGTGTGACCATAAAATGGTCGATTGCCTTCACAAATAAAATGTTAACTATAAAATTAAAATTATTAATAAATTATTCATGTCATTAAATAATAAAATACAATAGATTTGGAGTAAAGTGAGAAATAAAGTGTTCTTATAATGATGTTTATTATATTTATTCTGGTTCTGATAAGACTTTAATTTTACAAAATTGTTAACGTTTATCTCTGTGTTTGGAAATTAAATAAGGATAATTTTTTGCTATAGTCTTTTTTTTATTTTCAAAGTTGAAAAGATAATTGGGAATGAACTTTGATGAATGTTTGATTTCCTCAAGAAAGTATAGCTATTACGTTTTTATTATTTAATAAAATTAATAATCTTATGTTTTGCGGTTTTGAAGTGCAAGGTAAATAAAAATAATAACATTTATAATTTTTGATTTATACGTCATATCAATCAGAAATCAGATAATTGAACTTTATTCCGTTTATACATTTTGATTAGTTAATCTACAACATAAGCAGGTTTTTAATTTTTTCTTATTTTCTACGATATATTTTTAGATGGAAAACTGGACAGGGTATATTGAAAAGATCCTAGTATTTCGGTTATCTCATTTCAATACTTTTACTACATTCTATCAAAACTTTTTTTTTTATTATTATTATGTTACATTTAACTTCCTTTTTGTGTGTATTTAATAAAATAGGTTATTTAAAGTTTTATGGTTCGAAAATGTAATGTAGGATCTATGAAATTTCAAACCTCGTCACCTATAGTTCTAGAAATAAGAAATTCGACTCGGTCAATATTTTCTTATCCAGTTCTGGCTTATTTGCTTATTTTTACTGGCATATATTTATTATTTTATTTTTAATCTTCAAATGTGAATAAGACATTTTAAACTTTAAAAATATTTAAAGAAAACTGTGTCCTCAGATTTAATTTTTAATATAAACGTATAAAATTATTTTGTTACGTGTTACGTTTCATTCACTAATACATTAGATTATGCATTTATATTTGACTGTATCAAATTTTTCTCAGAACTGCTTTTTGAATACGATGATACATTCTTACTTTCAAATTTAAACAATAAAATAAGTAGACACAATTACGGTCTTACTCACGACTGCAATAACTTACTTGCTTAAAAACTCAGCTTTATAGTGGTCCTAACCTAACCTAACCTAACTCTTTTATCTTAACGAAAAGTTTTTATCGAAACATTTAATTATCCTTAATTAAATCTGTTTTACACTTAATGAAAACTAATAACGAAATGTAACAAATAATAACGAGCTAATTGTATTGTACCTTGAAAAAATACGACGTATCTCATAAAATACGATGGACAATGAACGAGAAAATATTATATACATATGTACATTTTTTTTTTGAACTTTTGTTCCTAAATTACAGTACTATATTTAAAATGTAAATACGTTGCTTTTATGTTCATTGAATTGCTAATATACCTGTATTTAATACATATGAATATAGTAAATGTATACAGTGATATATTTTACATACACGTAATAAACGCTTACATCTGTTACAGTGTAAACTTGTTTTATTTTAAAATGTATGTCTGTAAATCTTGCAATGCACATTGAGGGCAATTTTAATATTAAAGTAATATTTTAGTAAAAACGAAGAAACAAAAATATAGTTTATTATATTAAATGTATTTATTTCAACGACGAGACAGATGGCATAGATACGTTTCTAATATACATTTTAATTAGTTCTTATTATGCTTTATAGATACAAATATGACAAAAGTCATTAGATTTATACATAAATTGTATATACTTGTAGAATGCGTGTGTACCTATATTGGTTTCACTTCAAGTATTTGATACTTATTTTCCGATAAATAAAATGATGAAATTATTTATTATGATTCTAACTACTTTTTATTAGTTTATTTCAATTTTAAAATTATTTTATATATTTTAATAGTTGTTCAATATCTATAATGAGCTATGTATATATCTTTTAACACTTAAAACCACTTAATTAATAAATGTTTAATAGAACTATAATATATATATTATATAAATACTTTACATTAAATAATTCTTCATGGGGTTCCAAGCCTCTGCTTTCCTTACGTGGTTGGTGGTCACCTATGTAGTGTATATATTCAGGTTCTTTAGTACCACGAATGGTACGAACATTTTTAAAAAGTTTAAGCGATAAAACTTGAACATTATCTAAAATATTTTATATATTGAATTTGTCTTTAATATAGACACTTAATACTATATTAGGTCAATATTTTTTTTGGAGATGACTGTCAAAAATATAAAACATTACTTTTATCTACATGAATACTGTGTATACAATATATACGAGTATTATAATATATATACCTAAAATGTACAAATTGAAAAATATTTGTTTCACCCGAATAGATAAAGTGAGTCAAAATAAAATAGGGGATTGTCGATTTTTATTTTGTGTTGTCATCGTTTTTCTTATTATTTCACGGAATTCATCTATTTCAATATGTGGTTTTATGTTCAAATCCTATGCGGACAAATAAAAGCAAACTGAAAATGAGAATAATAACGAATGGGGTTCACATTGGCTTTAAAAATATCTATTTTATTTTTCTTGTACATGGTATGTAAACTATTGTTTATTGCCGCTCTTACAAAAAGTTGAAGTATTCTAGGCATCATATAAATAGGACAAAGTAAATTACTACATTTTCAATCATTTAATTTGATTAATTCAAAATTATAGAGGTATAAATATATCTGGGAACTAAATTTAAAAAAAAACTTGATTATTACTAAATACGAGCACTTTGCCTGAGTGACGAGGATCCAAATCGCAATAAAGCTAATAGTCCCTTTCACAACATGTAGGTTGTGCTAATGAGGTGTATATTATGTATAGTGTATTAAGCTGAGAAAAAAAATGTAGTCTTCGGTAATTGGTAAATATAAAATAAATAAATTGGAAACATCGATCAATTATTGTAGTTGTGAATTTTTTTTAAATTAAACTTTGTAACTAGATATACCTGAAATATTTTATTTAAATATTTTTTTTTTTAACATTTATTAGAATATATATATAATCTGTAATAAGAAGTTACAATAAGCATATGAGAGGAATATAAAAAAAAAATGGCTGTGAAAGCATGAGGGAAGTTGTTACCCAGCAGTAACACTCGACATGATGTTTGTTAGGCTATTTTACATACTCGTATATATTTTGTATTTTTTTTTATTTAAATATAAATGCTAAATCACTCTTAAAGCACTATCTTATTTAAATCTACGAGTATTATATAGGTAAATGGGTTTGGTCCTTAAAATGTATAATCCGTATAGCAAATACTTATATGAACCAGAATCGAAAAAGTATACACTATGTATTAAATACATTGGAGCTATTAATAACGAATATATATATGATGTAGGTATTTACAATTTTACATATTTATTTAATTTATTATATTTTACATAAGACAATTCTCTAGAAATATTATTTGTGACTGTAACATTATACTATATTCTACGAAATAGAGAAAATAGACTGAACCACAATTATTTAGCTGTTATGAAATTGAACACAATCCGTTTTACATTAACTTATTATTAAATTTATATTAATTTACTTATTCCACATGGTTTTGAAAAAAAATAAATAATAAACATGTGAAAGAGTTTATGATTATTATTATCTAACATAATCTTTCTGTTCTCAAAAATATCGAGCTATTTAAATGTTTCAAACTAAATAAAAATTAACTAAATCTTAAAGTATAAAATAAATTTTTTTTATTATTTAATTGTATTATGAATAACCCAATGACCCTTCTCATTTATATATTATGTATTGTACGGACAGTAAATTTTTTTATTTTTTTTAAATTGTTTTTGTAGATATATAATCTATGTCCTCTTAGGCATAATAATAATATATGCTACTAGTAATGAACATGTAAAGGGTGAGAAAAAAAACAAACAAGTGATCGCATTTTCTTTTGATCATTCATATATATATTTTTTAATTTTTTTTTCCGTTAATCATTTAAAATATTTCTGCACCAGTTTCTTTTAAGTCGACTTATTTGGTTTCCAGAAATCGTTAGAGTGACTAGCCCCGATATAAGGGAGTTCGAGTGAGAAGGCAGTTTGTTGGAAAAACGTTTATAGAACGTTCAAGCTCCTTCATGAATAGTTTTAATTTTTAAATCAGTGTGGAGAGAAAAATTAGAAATATAAAGTGTGGCATTGGTTGATTAAGCGTAGGATTTTATTTTGGTACGGTTTCAATTTTGTTGAGATTGGATTTTTTTGGTACTGCCCCATATACGGACAATAAGTCTTAACACCTCGATTTACACCGGAATATACAAATATTTTAGAAGAAAAAAAGTAATTATAATTGGTTGATTTTAAGCCAATAATTAATTTAAATTAACGAATCGTTTGAAAGTCTTGTAAATGTACCCATTATATACGTAAATTTAAAACTAAGTACATATGTACAAGTTGCAAGTAGGTACTATATAATATATTTACTCTAATTTTTTGAAATGCTTCTTTCCCAAAATTGAATTATAAATATATGAAGTTTATAATATTTAGATTTATCTAACATGAGATTTTTGTACAGCTTTATACATGTTCAGTTTTTGATACGGGTTTTTCTTTGATACTTAGAGCTTATTAAGTTTTCACATGGTCATTAAATGGATAGCAAATAGCAGTCATATTTTATAAACTTAAATACTTTTTTCCATTATATTTGATGCTCCTGACTGTTCACTTTTTTTTAGTGTTTAAATAACATAAATTATATTTTATCTGTAATAAACTGTATAAAATAAGGAAAAACATTCTTTATTTCACAAATTTTAATAAAATGTAACATTTATTTTAGTAAATTTTAGGTTTTTTTTTTGTTCTCACGCGGTTTATTGTTCCGTTCTATGGTAGTGGTTTAAGTCTCGGATGTAATGAACAGTGGTCGTAGTAGTTTTGGATACTTTAAAAAACGCTATTTTACCCGTTTTTCTCGCCGATAGATCTACAGAGTTTTTGTAGACGATTTGGGGCTCTCCGCCGTTGTATCGGAGAAACGATAAGAGGACAAAAGTCGTAACGGCGACCGCCACTGCAACCGCCGCAGGTACAATAAAACCGAATTAATGGCTGCAATTAAATTAGTGCCTTTTGCACGGCTCAGCAGAACCCCGCCCAACTCCTACCCCGTCGCCATGACACCACTTGTTCCGCCGTCGCTACCGCTGCCAAGCTACTTACTTCCGCGATTAATATCCATTTTTAACGTGTCCCGGAAGACACGAGTCTGTTGCTGATGTCTTGGAACGACGAGTCGTTTAAAACGGTCGCAGAAATAATGTATTCCGGCTGAATTGGCCAGGGAATATGATTGGCGCATCGAAACAGTATAATAATGCTAAAATAATTTATCTATCGTAATCATTTTTACTTTGAGTTTATTTTTACGACGTGAAAACCGTTCAATCGGAGTCGGCATTCTCATTCGTGACGATATGAATATTGTATTCGGAGAGTTGCTGTTGAACTATGTATTGCAGGAATTCAGAATTTCACTATAAAATAACCTGTCCGTCGTATTTACTCAAAATATACCATACATAATTTTACTTATTAAAAGGCTGTTCGTAGATCAAAACTTAATTTTTCAAAAATCTATACGATATAGTCTATGTTTGTCGTATATTTTTAGAAATATGCTTTTACATATTTATTATTTGGTAGTAATATACATAGTTATAATTTGACATGCTGGAAAAATAATTCTCATACATTTCTTATATTATTTTCATGGCTACTTTTTTAGTATAAAGTCCATTGTAAAAGTTCTGGTCGCATAACAATATGGAAATAATAAACAATTCAAATAAATATTAAAGAATATAATATAGCAATAATTTGAACTTTGAATTACTTTTAAATCGATAAAAATTGTATATATGTTAAACTATTTATAAACTGTTTTCTTGTTATACTATATTGATACACTTTTTATTGTTTACATATTTTATAAAACGTGATGTATAGTTAGAAAAAAAGTTTTCTGAAAACAAAATTACAGTTATTAACCTTTTAGATTCTAACTGAAACGAGCAATGTATTTTATTCTTTATGCTTAAACTCTTAACATTAATTCTCTGTATTTATATTTATTTTTTTAAATAATTGTAATAAACATTATGGTTTGACGAAAAAATAAATTTGAAATTCCAGTATACAGTACATGCATTTACTTAAATTTTTTAAATTGGTTTGTAAGTATTTTTTTTTACATACATTTCAAACTTAGTGTTTGTTATATTACTGCTATAATTTAGTTTTGATTGTGTTGAAATAAAAAGAGAATACACGTAGATACACTACGAATCGTTAATTTTACTATTGAGGAATGTTGTAATTTATTGTTCATAAATACTTAAATCTAAACAATTAGATTTCAAATTCAATGATTACCATGTCATAATTAGCATATTCTAAAAAAATGTGTCTTAATTAAATTTTTATTTGCAAGATTTATTAGTCAGTCGTTAACAATGATGTTATACTTTTAAAAACTTTGTACATTAATGTATTAAATATAACAAACATAAGCTTTCATATTTCCATTTCGTTTCTTGATTTACTACAGTTCAGCAATATGTGAGTTGTTATTACCTAAGACAAAACAAATTTTGTTTTGTTCCCACGTTAATAATTAATAGTTGCTTTTATTATAGTTTAAATATAGTATATAAATTGTTTATAAACCAATGATTGGTTTTTTTCTCAACAAATGTAAGTTGAGTGAACTATTTACGAGACATTTTAGTAATTTTGATAGAGAATGTTGTCTTCCAATCAAAATTTAATATTAAAAACTGTCATACAGAATACTCACTAAACCCTTTTCGAAGTTACTATCTGTTATAAAGGTCTATAATTTCCGGTTTTAAAATTCGAAATATAAGTTCTTTTCGCCGTGATCGTAACTCTTTTTTTCACGCCACCTCTAATGGTCTCTGAGGGATTTCCATACGTTGGACGGTTTTTAATGGCTTCATTTTTCCTCCGTACATCCATATAACCCTACGCTGGGTTTTAAGACTGAAGGCTTACATTTTTTTTTAGTAGCTTTTTCAGAGACCATTAACGACAGTAATAAAAAAATGATCGTAATAAAACCGTTAAGTGACAAGTATCAGCTAAAAGCACTTGGTTGTTGAAAGTTAAATAAATTTGGACGATAATGTTATTATACTATTTTTATTCAATAATTATTTTCATACCAAGGTTTAATTATTGTCCAAAACGGAAACAATATCATGCAACCTAATGGAACCTATACGTAACCTGTGTACGTACTGATTTTTGACACGACTAGTGGAATTTTCTTTGCAACTTGGAAAACGTTGAACAGAAAACCTCTGTTGGTTAAACAAATGACTACTATATGTAAACAGTTTGGCAAATATTAAAGTCAGAGGCACATGCAAGGAGATAGAAAGCGTTAATTGGTTTTTGACCAGATACGCGCAGCCGAAGGTTTCTGTAAATTTAATTAAAAGCGAACTGCCCTGGCACATGAAAAGTTCGATGGTAAATACATTGATGCACGTAGAGAACACTGGTATTATGTGTACAACTGCGGCTCCAAAGAGAACTTACCGGCCCATTCATGCACGTCGTGTTGGAAAGTATTGTAAGACCTGACAGTTGAACTTATTAGTTTATTTATTATGTGTATGCATATGTACTGGGCATTGTGAATAATCCGGAACTATTCATAGTGTCTAATTGATTTTGATGTTGAGGTATGTATTGTTTTAATGTTTGAGCCGTAAAGTTCAATACAAATATGAAAACCTAAAATGATTCATATTAATTTCAATATCTTATAAGGTATTTTTAAACGTATTTGTTAAAAAAAAATGCCTAACTAACATATTTATTCGTTTAAAAAATAATTTAAAATGTAACTCAAAATGTCTTTCTTCACAACTATGTTTTAATAAATAATAACAATTAATAAAAAATAACTGTTATAACTGATATACAGCTGTATATTAAACTTTGAATAATTGCTATACAGGGTGATTTTTTAACCATGCTTATCCCTTTTTTCGGCCGTAAAAATTTTTAAATTTGGATTTTTTTTATTAAATATTCAAGTTATGACAAGTTACATACATTTTCTATATTTTTTTTTGTTCATACGAATTTGAGAGTGTCCTGAAGCTATACATTGTTTTTTTAATTTGAACTTTTAATGTTTATGCATATTGCCTGTCTATATAAAATGTACTGAAATATTATGTTAAAAATTCTGAGCACTGGTGTGTAGGTGAACATGCCCAACTATGTTTTTTAAAATTTCACTTTTAGCACGTTCCTGTACACGGTTGAATTATTTTAGTTGTAGTTATTCAGTCTTCACTCTGACGGGAGTTGAGTTCCTTTTCCGTCTGTTGTTCAGGGTTGTCAAACAAACTTCCACGTCATACAAGATTTGCAATAATTATTTACATTTGTTTGCTAGCTTCCCCATTTACCTGGCGAAAACCGGAACAAACAAAACTGGAAACGTTAGTTTTCCACGCACCATTTGATGATTTTTTTTTGCGCGAGGGGAGAAAAAAATGAATAAAAATATTAAAAAATGAAAGAAATAAAGGGCAATGGAATACTTAATTTGCACGTGTTAGTAAAAAGGACGGCGAGAAAAAGAGGAACGCTATGTGATGAGAGGGAGTGTAAACAATGAATATCAAAAGCAGGTCAGAAATGAAAAATAACGTTGTATTTGTAATCTTTTCATGGACGTCAGTTTTTAAATGAGAGTTTTTTAAAAGTTTTTTTTTTTTGCTGCGCCGCTTCGCCTTACCAATAGGTCGGGCGCAGAAGGCGAAGAAGATCAGAAGGGCTTTGTGTTAAATTGCAAAGAAAAAGTGCACTCGCCCGTTGTTGCAAAGTCTATGCATAAGGCGTATGCTCAACTGAAACAATCATCCACCATTTAAACGCCATTAGCGTATCCGTAATCCGCCAATAGACGGTGATACCCGGTGAAATATAATCATAATGAAAATCAATTACACGGCTATGATTTTTTTCCTTGGCACGTTCAAAAGAAATGCAGTTGGATATCAGTATTGTTAATTTAATACTCGGAAGAGTATAGTATTAATTGTGAACTTTTAATGTTTATCTGTCAGTATCGAAATTGGCGATTGGTCTACTAGAACTTATTATAATCAGATATGTGTTTAAGAATAAACTATGCTTAAACTACAATTAAAAAAATTAAATTCGTATGACATATAGTTTATACGTTTGTGAATAAAGTCACAATAATTAGCGACCAAGGAATAATTGATTCTATTGATTACAAGATATTACAGTTAAGTCATACTTTCGCAATAATTATAATTTTGATAGTACATACGTCTTTAAAACGTATTATATATTTTTATAGTTACTTAATCGTTGTATGTTTTGTTAGTTAAAGTTGTTTGACAAAATATTTGACTATTTTAATATCATCAAAAAAAAAAAAAATAGAGTTGGTATATAAAGTTAGTAGGTACTCGGTGTATTTGTTAAAGCCCAAAAAATGTTAAAATAATACTTCAGAACTGTTATATATTCAAAAATTCATTTTTGAACCAACAATATTTGGAATATTTAGAATTACTTCTCTCATATAGCAATCTCTCTATTCATACACTCGAACAAGTTTTTTACCCTTATACCGCGGTATGTTTTCTTTATGGATCTCTTTGAAAATTATCTTCGCCGTTTCGCAGTATCGAAAGCACTCGAGACGAGGCTGTTTTACATAGACACGTGGATCTATTATTATTATATATTTTTATTTTTCGAATTATAATATATTATATATACGACGGGAATTACGAACTCCATAACTGCTTTGGGCCATCAAACGGATATTCATATACGCGAGTAAACTATGTGCTCGAAACAGTGGCGGTATGGTTTATATACTTTCGCGCGTACATTAAACGAGTGTTTTCTCTGAACATTTTATTTTATTTTATTGTGTTTTCCCCTTCAGCACAGTGTTCTACCAAATGATGAAAAGAGAAGAAAACCGGGCTTACACATTATATAAATGAACCAACAATTAGAGTATAATTTAGAGAATCGGTCTTCGCCTTGTAGGTCACGACCAAATCTTGGGTCACTTAAACTTAAAGTTGTGTTACAATTATTTATGTGAACGCTGTATTATACTCTAAAATATTTTCATAATCGCGTACAGTGTATAAACCATAAATTAACTAAAGATTAATTAATAAATTAGTTGTAATAAATAATTACAATTATTTAGCATAAACGTTTTACAGCTAGTGGTTTTTATCCTATTTTTTTTAATTTAAAAAGAGTGTTAATAATAAGACGTATTTGCTGAATGATTACATTCTTAGCTTTTTTTTATCTTAAAACTAATACCCATACAATTTAATAAAAGTGTAAATCAAAAAATATTAATTAAACAACTATTTTTATTTTTTAGCTTTGTTATATTCTTTGTTTACATTTACGAGTCATGACAAATTTTCAGTCTTATATTTATGAATAACGTCAGTTTAACAGTCGATGACTGCTAATTTAAAGATATTGGTAGTTACATAAACTACAATTTTATAATATATTTGTTTTGAGACAAAAAAAATGTACCCAAATCTACTCATTTTATTACAAGAATAGCTCTAGTTTACTATTACATATAACGATATAACATTATATTTAAGTATATATGTTAGGATAAATAAATGTATTTTTTTATAAAATATTTATAATGGTTCGAGTCATATTAAAATTTGAGTGTATAATGAAATAAATATACTAAAATTAACTATGAAGGCAGCAACGAAATATTTAAAAATTATTTTATCATATTTTTTATAACTGTGAGTTTTCAAATTTTGAACGTTTATTCTTAAGCCAAATAATATTTTTTAGTACGCTGAGAGGTCTTATATCATTTAAAGCTACTGTAACGTAAAAAGAAAGAAATATAAAAAAAGTACTTCAATTGTATTTATTCTGTACAGTGACATTATAAATTTTTCATTTAATGCTGCTTGCATACTTATTGTGTCGACTGAAATTATTATGGTTAAAAATACATTAACAGATGTGAATTTCGTAATTGACAATGAATGGTGTATGTTCAGTATCTTAAAATTTTTTTCTTTTTAAAAAAAAGTCAAAACTATTTAACTTCAAGTAAACATCTTGAATGTAAAAATAAAATGTATATACTATAATGAATTGTTTTTGTTTTTTTATTATTTTTATGTCAAAACCTTTTTACGTACCTACACGTTGGGCTTTGTTACCGTACGGCTATTGAAAATCTTTATGCTGTTATAACTGACGTTGTTTATAACTCTTGTTTGTTTAAATATCGAAACGAGAAATCTATGAATAGATTAATAGATATTATGTCCTTCACGTTTAACAATTCCTTCGACAAATTTAATTGTAGGTATAGACAATAAATTCGACGTATCATGTTATATGGATTGATTTTGTGGACGCTTCGAAAACAAAAATATACAGTAAATGTCTCATATTCAACTGTTTTTATAATAAATTCATATGACGTGAGGTTTTGATATTCAGGAATAATTGTCATAATTTCGAATCTTAAGCCCAGTTTAACGTAGAAATGTTAGAAATTCTGAGTTTTATTCAAATATTAATTTAACATTACTCATTTGGAACAAATGTATGTTAGATTTATCAGTAGAGAACGGATGTCTTGTAAACAAAATATTCAACGACGTCATATTGTTATTGTCATGTAAACATGGTTGAAAACTGTGTTTAAGTGTACGATATAACGACGTGTAGTCGCAGTACCACCTCAGTTGGTCATGAAACTATTGATAGTAATTATCGTGTGTATTCATACGGCGAAGAGTCGATGTCCGTAAAGTTTTTCTTGTAAACGAGTTGAATTCGCGAAGAAGTCAGTTCAACGTCGCTCTATACCAGTTGTTCTCAACGGGGGTGATATCGCCCCCAGTGGGCGGTGAAGGGTTACCGAGGGGCGATGAACTAGTTTTGGGCGGTAGGGGGTGGCGATCTAGGTTTGGGTGGTAGGGGGGGAGAGGGTGTTCACGCAAAAACGTTGTACATGGTGCGACCTAAAAATAATACATACTTGATAATCCATATAGTAGCTATCTATCTCTATAAAAAATAATAGGTACTATCAATGGTCCTATGTTGAGCAATGCACAATAACTTATCTTTGATTTTTTTCCAATTTATTAACTTTATTGTTTTTGCGATTGTGCGTGCACATTATATTTTATTACACTGTATTATCTTAAATTTTAGAATTCTCACATGGGGGGGGGGCGTTAAAAAATTGATTGCTGCTCAAGGGGGTGGTAACTTAAGAAAGGTTGAGAAACACTGCTCTATACGAACTTGTGCGCAGACATCATATCATTATCACAATATCGTAAGTGTAATATTATGTTGTTAAAATGTGTCGGAACACAAACGAGTCGATCGTGTTACATCAATTTCCGTAGCATTGGGATGAAGTCGCCGGAAACTGTTCGTGCGCAATGCACATTTTCACTCGTATTTGTGCGATTTAATACAAGCACGATAACGCCATGTCCGTTTGTCCGACGGGCGCGCGGTGGCGGGGATATGGTAATATTATCGGTTGTTTTTCGCACGCGTGTAATTTTTCGTTTCTGTTTTCCGCGGCCGTTGTACGAATCCGTGCGGCGCGGTGCTACAAACGCGAAAACGGTATACAACAATATAGCAGGGACGGCGTTGACGGCGTTGAGTGTACGCCGACAGTGGCATTGTCTTACTTAAAACTTAACACACGTTTTTACACCTCTAGAACTGCGTGACGGGATGGTGTCATCTAGGGGCCGGACGACGGCCTACCTACCTTAAACGCGAGCTTAAACGTTGCACGACTTCTTTACGTTACCGCCTCGCACATGTTATACGCTACATCGGTATAACCTGTATACTAATTTTAGTGCAAGTACTGGTGGGCATAATATTATATACGCGTGTATACAAAATACTACTACCCATTTTCAACTGCCCATTCTACATCGGAGTAAATTACTATTTTGTTGTTAAAAAAAAAAACATTTTAGGTTGATAAACGTGAACAATCGTCGTATGTATTCGAATGATATTTTTTTATACTTAATCAGGTTACATGTACCCTGATCGGTAATTATTAAAATAAACATTTTTAACAAAATACGATATTTCCTAGGTATAATCAAAAGGTGAAATACTGTATACTTCTAGGGTCCAACATTTTTTCGACCCTTAAAAAAAATGTGACTTTCAATAAATACTTTCCAAGTCCATCTAAACATAGTATAATAAGTAGTAATATGCACCTAAAAATGCATTTTACCATAGTATGACTTAAGTATTTATTTATAACAAGTATAGTTTTTAGTCTATGGAAGTGTATACTATTTATTCCCCCATAAAAGGCAGCGATGTGTCACTGAATCAATTTCGGAAAATCCTTTCTTAGTGGGTCTCTTCATCATGAAACGAAAGTACTGACCAAATTGCATAGATTCAGCCGGTATCGGAGACATATGTTATTATTTAGATTAGAGCAATTTATATTTCGATGTAAAAATATTTTAGGTTTAAAAAATAGCACAATCGTCGTATGACTTAATGAAAATTTACTTTCATTTAACTATTCTACATTAATTTTAATCGTTAATTACTAAATGATATATAAAACAAAATAAAATATATCCTAGGTAACCAAAAGAAGGAAAAATACTATATTAATTTACACCCCATCGGTTATTATTAAAATCAACATATTAAACAAAATAAAACGTTTCCTAGGTAACCAATAGGTGGAATAATGTATACATCTAGCCTAGATTCCACTTAAGAATGCGATTTTCGAAAAATCCTTTCCTAGCGGACGCTTACGTCTCAACAGCTATCTGTATAGCAATTTTCAGCTTGATCCGTAGAGCGGTTTGAGCTGTGCAATGATGTATCAGGCAGTTAGTCAAAATTAGTTTATAATATATAGATTGACAACATAAGGCTGTTCCCCTTATTCTATTATTCAAAAACTGCAGTAGTCGGTACTAATAATGTTTCTCTATTTTTCCCTAACGTCTCGATCGCGTGATGTTATAAAATACGTATTGCTAGAAAACAAAAATTAATTACTCCGATACGCGTTTTGTATACTGGCGTTGTCCGACATTAATTACGTATCTACGTTCTACAATATAATTTTACTCGGATCGTTGGTGGTTTTTTTTCTTTTTTCAATACATCATTCCCACTGCTTGACGTTTTCATTAATTTAAAAATACTCCGTCTCGTGAAATAACAATAATCGACTTGCACCGTTAGCGGTAAGCACCGGAGTGAAAAGCCGGGGAATGAGCGAGTGGCGCATAAAAACGTCCGTGTAACGACGGCGGGCAGAGTATGTAAATATTTACGTATGCATAGTACCTATATACTCGTAGGCTAGCGCCGACGTCGATGTATAAAAAATATTGTTTTTAATATTTCTTCTCGACTTTTCCGACGGTGGAAAAACACTACTACTTCGTTTATATTTTTCTCTATCACAAGCAAAATGTAATATAACATTTATAGTAACAAAGGTATTTATGTTATTTCCGTCCTTTTCTCATTCAACACTCCGTTAAATTATACTTTATCCTTTTATGATTATTTTTACTATTTAATTTCTGTTCCAACGTAGAATAATAATTATGTTTGCCGAACCGCTGAAATAGTATATAAATATATTATAATAAACACAGTGTATACATTATACACTATACGGTATACAGTATAGAAACCGCTGAGATTCTAAAACCATTTTTTCTTTTAATTTGTCTTGTAAACAACCCCGTAGGTTTAGGTGTATTTGAATTTCCATTATGTCCGTTCTGCTCTTACTTTGGGTCTTATAATCATTCATAATGCACATGTTTTGATTTAATACACTATGTATTTTTATACGTAATAGTTATTCTAGTGGTGGCCCGTGGGGCGTATGGAACAGCGTATCAAAAAAACTTAATGATTGAGTTAAATTAAAAACAAAGTACACACGCGCGAATCAGCAAATGTAAGTATAAATAAGTGAACTTCTATCTCTGCAGGAATATAACACAAAGTTGTTTTGTCAGTGTGAACATGATAACCAACCGTGGTTATATTGGTGTCATACATTCCTCGAGGGATTTCATTATGTAGATTTAATGTCAGTAGTTTATGTTGACACCGGTTTAAAATATTTTAATGAACAATATAAAAGAAAATTGTTAGCTACTATAAAATCCAAACACATATATAGCAAGGAAAAATGAAATTTATTATTATATTTAGAAATAGTTTGTTTTTGAAAAAAATATTAATATAGTAATATAATATTTTATTCGAAATACAAATGTAACATTATGAAACTACTTATAATATTCACAGTCCATAAATAAAATCATATTTTAAATATTGTGTAGACGATATATTTAAATTATTTAGAGGTACTTATAGACAAACCGAAAATATGTACCGATATAAACCGATTTTATATTTATTTGGTATTTTTCTAAAGAACATAAATAAGCATTTTCAATTAAAATTTCAACGGAGATTAATAATAAATTTAATTCCTTAGATCTTGCAGTTACTATAATAATAATAATAATAATATGAATAAATTTGATTTTAATAGTTACTGAAAACCTGCTCAGAAAACTGATAAAATAATACCATACTTTTCCAATACAATCAAACTCCCAGATCTCATATTACTTTAATTAAATGTTTAATAGATTTTAACGTATTTCTCTAAATAATTAAAAGATATGAGCATCAAGATGATCTAGACATTATTAAATGTATGATATATTTATTTCATGAAAATAATTTTAACTTTTATACTATTTAAAAAAATCCTGAAACGTGTAAAACAAAATCATCCTATTAACAATGCCAATTATTATGGTATGAAATATTATAATAGTTTTTTTCATAAATTTGGTAACATTGTAGAAAATATATAAGTAGAATTCAAAATAAATAATAATTTAATGAAATTTACAAATTATAAGGCTAAAAACCTTACAAAAACACTTCCTTGAATGATGCTTCTTGGTGGTGTTGTAATACTTAAATAGAGTTGTAATAAATTATATATTGATCAAATGAATATATTTCAAAACTAGAAACAAAGAATTAATAGAAAGAATAAGCATTTCTGAAATATAGTAAAATATATCGCAGGAAGTTCAAATTTTGCAAGACATTTTACAAAAAATAACCAAACTACGAGTAATAGTTTCGGTATAGGTATATTATGCCATTTTATTACATTTAATATATACATTTATTATATTATATCGATACTTAAAAATAACCAATACAATTTGTATTTACATTACTTCGGCAATGGAAGAATCGCATGATTTACATAAATAAGTCAGGAAAAACAAAAGTTATAATATCATAAATGAACTCAGATGTATCAAAGAAATGTTCCTTTTCCCACAGACTTAGTATGTATAAAAATGTAAACCATTGTTATGTTTAGTGAGTTTTATACCTGTCACCTATACCAAAACCAACTGTAAAAAATTACATATTATACACTAATATCGAGTTATATCACAGATAACTAAAATTACATGTGATAATTCTGTGGACAAGAATTTTATTTTAACCACGAAACAATTTTATTTTTTTTTTTTTAGAATATAAATACTTTCAATTTGTTTTAATTTGTTTAGGTATGTAAAAATTGACATTGGTGTAAAATTAATAACTTTTATTTTAAAATTACCTTGTGCAATAATATTAAAGACTTTATCCGAAAGGCGAATATAATTTAAAAGACAACATTTCAAATCATATTTTAACTGTCTTCAGTGGTTTCCGTGTGATATTTATACAAAATTGACTATACGAGTATGTTTCCAAAATATGCACTGAATGTTCGGAGAATCTAACAAGGAAATTGAAAAAGTTTTAAGACGTTCGTTGTAATCGATGTGCTGTTTTCATTAAAAAAGGTTTAAAAAAACTTTTTAGGAAATAATTTCAGGACCTATGGAAAATATATTTTATTTAAAATATTATGTGTATGATACACTATAAAATGTACATTTTTATAGCATAATTATATTTTTTTCGTATCACAGTAAGATGTACGCGTTTTAAATGTTTGTTGTTGTGTTGTCTAAAATTCGATGTGATTACTTACATCTTTACACTCCAAGTACACTAGATGTTAGGACTTGGGAAGAAAAAACAGTATACTTGATGTATAAGTGTATAATTATACAACAAATTTGGAACGTAAACAGTCTTTTAACCTATTTCGTTTAGTTTATACCTACGACTTTTTAGATTATAAAATAATAAAAAAATATAAATAATGCACATCATTGTTTTAATAACGATTCTATATCGTGGAAGATTATATACCTCCAACTTGAACAATTCTAATGTGATTATTGGAAGTCATAAGTAATGTTTTGATAATCACTTTAAGTACATTTTTTGAATTGTACCTATCTAAAATCTCAAGAGAAATACTTGAAATTTGGTCACATTCTAAGAGCTGCATAATATCATACGTACTTCTCTTTAAAGTTGTTGCTCTAATTATGTTTCTTGCAGGAAACTTTAACATCAAAGAGATATTGTAATGATGCTCAACTAACGAGAACATGACTATACTAAGTAAAAAAAAAAAATCATAAAATAAAAATATAATTAAGATTTAAATTATGGGTTGAAATTACTCAACGGTTGATGATGACACCATAGTGTATATACGTCTTAAACCGATATGACGTAGAAAAGTAATTTCAATTTCAAGCTATTAAAAATGTTCGTTTGACTAGTAGATTGCAATTTTCTAAAAGTCATTAACAATGATCAATGCAATTTCCATGAATGCTTTTGTCTTTGTCTTTTTATTTGTGAATAGATACCATGAATAGAACCACAATGAATTCAACTGTGCACAATGATGTGTTGACACTATCTGACCATTTTTACAAAGTTAACATATTTTATAGGATTGAGGCATGTAATTAAATTTTTATATAATCTACAATACTCTGTTAAAATATCATTATTAGTTTATGTACTACATTATTTTTAAAATAAACCAATTATAAGCTTATTTAATTATTTAACAAAATTACATCCCACTAAAAAATTTAATTTAGTTATAATTGACAAAATAGTGTAAGTGACATAACCAAAATAACTATTCGTTCAAAAAATTCTCAACAATCTTAATTAATTTAACATTTATTGTGTTATACAAGTAAAGTTAAATTTAAACTCCAAGAAAGTGTAAGATATACGCAGTTTAAAATTTTAAAAATATGATATAAAATAAGGATTTTCATCTTTTTGATATTGTACTCTATTTTCCCTATGAAAAATTTTTTTTTTTTCATTCAGTAATCAAATACATCAAGGTAGCTTGACCATATTTTCTTGAAACCAACTAATAGTTGGAAATAATAATACATACAAAATGAAACATTATACTGGTTTAAGGTTTCAACATGAGTTTAAGTCTATAATATGCTCGTGAAAAGTGTGCAGCTTTAAACGAGTTTTCGATGTAAATTAAACATTTGCCGACAACATATATAACTCAGTACGTAACCGTTTTACAGAGCATGAAAAAAAAAATATACATATTAAACTAATTATCAGAAATTTAACTCATAATACGTCTGAGTTCTTGACATCTTCATTGCAGATTCCAAATCGAAACCCATTTCGGAGTCATTATTACAACATTATCACGTATTTCCTAAAGCTATCCTTGACGGTGTAGCGCTTAATGAACTTTAAGAGGTATCAAAAGTGTTATTAGAGATTCTTTTCAGCGTAGAAGTCATAATGGAATTTTATATGTGTGATAATTCAAAATCAAATGATAATGTAAGCTTTGAGTTACTTATACATTAATACATTATAAATGTTCATCCCTAGTAGACACAGCTGTCGCCAAACAAAACAACTCAATTATTATTGTTTTTTTTTCAATTCTATTGGATTAGATTAATTCAAACAATAAAAAGGATTGGCCATTTTGTGAAGTTTGACCTTTTATAATGAATATAACGAATATACTCTTCAATATTGAATTATTAACGACCACCCGTCTTTTATGTCGGGGTGATATTTCCTACGTCCAAAACGACGATATTAAAAAAGTTTTCTGTCCCTCGTGTGATCTACTCATTAAAGGTCACATGCTTTTTTTATTTTTATTTTTGTAAGCTTTACAAAACTTTTGCTAAATATAAAGCGTGAAAAAATGACGACGATTTGGAATCTGAATAATACGTCCAAAGAGGTTTCTATAGTGTAGAGGTTTTTAAAATGCTCATATTCAGTACCATTTGGAATCTTAATATAACTGTTTATCATTTAAAATGTTACACAAGTACCTTGATGAGCTACTTAACCAAAAGGAATTCGGTAAACATTATTTTTTTATGTTGAACTTTATAAAAACGTAAACTAGAATTCTTGTAACCGTTTGTGTGGGTGCATTCAATAATTATATAATTTATTGGAGAGGTGTACAAATTACCCCGAAAAAATAAATTGCATCTTTACATTTTATTTGTGCCGTTTTATTTGACATTGAAAAAAAATAATAATATTTTGTCGTTAATTTTCAAACTAGGTTATAATACACATTATTTTTCTCTGTCTATTACAGTGACAGTGCCGCTAGTCCC
Organism: Periphyllus acericola; assembly: GCA_949715065.1. NCBI lineage: Eukaryota > Metazoa > Arthropoda > Insecta > Hemiptera > Aphididae > Periphyllus > Periphyllus acericola. The sequence continues at coordinate 17,556,968 of OX454265.1, forward strand.
AGTCGATGCAGTCGAAGGTAGAACTGTAAAATTTCCATGTGACGTATCTTCCGAGAATCCCGCCGACAAGGTTTACATGGTGTTCTGGTTCAAAGACGACTCAGGCGTACCACTATACAGGTAAGATTTGTCGACGTTTCATTTTATAATGCGCGATAAGATAGTATAGTATTAAAACGGTATAATTCGATTTCATCAATGCTTCGACGGCAGTTCATTAAATTATGGATAGTATTTTCCTAGAATATAGAATGTATTACAATTCATCCGTTAAGCAAACATAATTGGAATCCTGTTGTCCAATGAATTGTAAATTATCAACGATTTAGGGAAAAGTATAGTATGTTCGATTATGACATAGATCTCCGATCGTGGCTACAGATAAAATTTACAGGCCTAAAATAGATAAGTGATGATAACTGCGACGATTAGATAAAGTTAACGATAAAACGTAAAAGTGCTTTGAACGAGTTATGTTTTGCTCAGAGAGATATACTTAGGGACAGATTTTGGGTCGTCCGAAATGTAGATGTTGCGGAAAAATTACATACACTTCATCGTGAGTACCATACACACACGTTACTGGACCGAACCTTGTTGAATCATCGTCTCTGTTGTTAAAGGAATTTATACATGATACTATTTACTATTAACCGTTTTGCTTCAGAGCTTGCACGGACATGATTTGGTCACCGTGAAGCACGAAAAATCTACAGTAGTGCACCGAAGATGACCAGAAATAATAAAGCTGAGTCGATGGGATATTATGTTTTGATAATCGTTAAAATATGTAGGACTATTTACGTCCGCAATTTCGTCGGAATTTATAATATTTAATATACAGAAAGATTGTACTGCAGATGCTCGATGTATCTCTGATGAATTGAAGACTACCGTAAGACGACAAACGAAATTATGGTTCGTATAAGACGGCGGCTCTAAAGTTAACGAATTTTGATACCCTACGATAGGGAACCGCGAACCGTTGAAATGTTTATCCAGCGGCTATACCTTATGCTAATAATTATTTTAAAATCAAGTTTTATTTATTAGCCTTAAAAATATAAATTGTTACAAAGTTTCAGTAAAAAAAAAAAATACTGCAATATTCAAAGGAATAGTAATAATGCATTCTGGAGCAGGTATTTTATATATCCTTAAAGGATCTTATTCTATTTTAACAATCCCGATAATCGTACGGAGTCTGATTATAAATAAACCATATACGAGTAGTATAACTATAGTGGTTTTAGATATATTGCAGTTGATATTTGTTCGTAGCGGGGGCGGCGTGAAAAAAAATATAACATTACTGGTACGCCCGATTACGTCATTGTCTTGACGCGCGGTCGGTGATTGTCGAAACGAAATTATAATCATATTTCGGAGACTATATACTACTGTATTATTATAATATCTGAAGAACTTATTGAACGGTAATCTGACAAGGGGTGTCAAGAACATTCGACTGTCAGCGCTCGGTAATGAGAACGGTGTAGGCGGGTTCTGTATAAGTTGAAAGCGCCACCGTATGTATGTTTTGCATTGCAAGTTTCGAGTTTTAATTATCACGTTTAAACAGAGTCTGCTTAAATCGGAAAACGCCTGGTGAACGTGACATTTTGTTGCGCGGCACCCTTTTAGAGACACGAAATCATTTTCAAACTCCTTGAAATGTTTAACAGTCTGTACACGCGTGTTGCAGGTGCACACCTTATATTGGCGTTATATTATTACGGATAATTCGATATTGTAATTTTCTAAGGGAATTTAACGCAGCATGCAGCTGGTTTGTTATATTTTGATGGTACCTCGTTGTTGCGTTTGCACTCGTATCAATTACTCTCGACGTTCGACAGCCGGTAACATTTTTACCCGTGCCTATATATGTTTTGGTTTACAATTCATTCGTATGTTTGAATATGTTTCATATGTTTTATTTTGTATCATTCATATATTATGTTTTAATCGTTGCACAATATCCTTGATTGACTTGTCGACACATCGGTGTACAAACATTTACGTTATGGTATTGGGAATGAACGCACGCAACGTTTAAAAATTGTAAAGCCTTGGTCGACGAAGCGATATTAAAATAATCTTTCCAAACCTTTTTACCAAAACATTAATTTAAATTAAAATATAAATATATGTAACCCTTGTCTCCTGTGAGTCTTTTAAAAAAAATAATTTTCATATTATTATTACTACTAGCAAGTAGCAACAACTATTTGCAATCCGTACAACGGAAAATACACTACTCGCCGAAATCTAGGTGAAATATGTAATTATGTATCTATAGGCTAAATCCAGACAAAATCATTATAAATTAAGTAGACAATCGATTTAGATTTCATAATATTGTTACTATCTGCTATATTTGAATTATAATTTTAAAAATTTTGAAAACCATTGCCTAATGTCCCGGTAAGAAAGTAACTGGTATTTTATACAGTTTTTAGACGAAATGGGTACCTTATTTTTTTTTAAAGTATTTGTGTAACCTACATTTTAAAATATACTACAACTATTTTTATCTCTTTCAATAAAATTCAGCCTGAAATTAATAATATGAAAAATATTGATTTTCCGTATACTTACCCAACTATTAATACGCTCCCATATTTTCCTACCGTACGTGCCATGGCTTGTCACTGCTTTCAAACTAATTCAAATGACATATCAATTCATAATGAAGTTCGTTTTTCGATCTCCTTCCTACGTGCTTGCCTCCGGTACCTGGTTAGATGAATGATGTGGTGGAAACTCAGCCTCAAAGCAGACTTTTTCTTTCGATTCATCATGTTGAATACAGTCTATTTTACTCGTGGGTAATTATGTTAATCAATTGAGCGTATTATATAATTTTAACGTCAGGCATAATCATGGATATGTTCGAAAAAATGTTAAAAAATTTAATTTTCACTATGGTAATATTATAAAGTTTCAAAAGTTCAATATTGAATTGATATTTATGAAAATTTTTTTTTAAATAAAATAAATAGTATTATGAACAACTGTTTGGTAATAATTAATAAAGTTAAATTAATTTATTATATAAGATTGTATTATATCAGCATATGAGAATTATTAATTAATACGTACTGAAGCATACTATTGATATCGCAGTTAATTTTACCTTTTGACTTTACCTCACTTTTTGTTCTACAATTCGTGGCTGGCTAATTTTAAACAATTCTCTATTTCTATTGGACATTTTAATACAAAACCACTTATCCTGTAGAGTGGAATTGTTTACTACCTGCCCACGTGAAAGATGATACATTTATTTATAATTGAATTATTAGTGTCATGTCAAATTTTTTCTTTTCTTCATCTTCTTTTTTTAAAATGTTTGAACTTTTTTACTCGCCTGTCTGGGTCTATAGTATTATGCGAGATACACTGTCAGGCAGTAAAATGCTTCAAATATTATCCCATTTATAAACGGAAAATGTGTATACATGTTGGACAGATTTTCATTTTTTGTACCGTTACATTCTTGTATTGCACTAAACTAAAATAGTTTTTTAATATGTTGTCCTTTTATTACAGTCTCTCTTTTCGAAAATGACACGAACAAAACGAAAATAATACCAAATCACCTTAACACTGTCGTTTGTACCGAAATATTTTCAATAACTATGTACAAATACTATTTACACTATTACGCTAAGTATACTGTTGTACGGACTATCGATCCGTTAAATGTTTTTATCTGTACGACGAGTGAATAAACGTGCGACGGAATCAAAGAAAACACAAACGTGCACAGATGCTACGTCGTTTTCGTTGCAAACGGCCGGGTCCAGAATTCTGTTCTAAAACGCGCGTGAGTCTTAACGTTTGTCACAATCGGACGTGAACGAACGGCGCGAATATATTTAATCGCGGAACGGTCGAGATCTGCGTTAAACATAAACTCGACTAATTATTTACACAAATCGCGGTATTTAATCGATGCGTATACTCGTCCTTGACGACGCCGGATAAAATATAAATAATGAACGTGCGTGTGGCGCGCGCGCACCGTCGGATTTACGTTAATGCGAGTCATTCCGATTTGAGTAAACGCCGCCGCCGCCGCCGCCGCCGCATCCAGAAGAGCGCGTAATATCGTGTAATACACATGTACGCGTGCACCTATTTATATACATTTATACGTATACACCTCTATCTACGGTACGCGTGCGGATAGAGAGATACGGCCGTTCGGCATGGGGCGTCTTTGGGGTAAATTTATGTGCGAGAACTGCATTTCAAGCCTCCGCCCGGTACGTCGGCGTGTTCGAAACATAATATTGTCCGTTATACCGCACCGCTCGTCATTATTCATCGCGCGGCGCCGCTGCGGAATTTCCAGACGGACCCGTAATACCCACGGTACGGTTCGCGCGTATATCATAATGTCGCGGGTACGTACGCGTGTACCGCCGCGGCTTACGGCAATCGTCGCGTTCGCCGTTTTAATAACGCGTACGTACTGGTGGCATCACGATCGGACGCTCGAGAACAATCCAATGCGACTGTTCAGCCGTGAACCGCGTCGTTCGGTTAGTGCAGAAAACCTAACCCGGTGTGCTTGGAAAATCGTGCCGAGGAACACAATACTCCCCTCCCCCCCTCCGCACGATATTCCTAGGATATTGATACCTCCGGTACTAAAAACTAGGATATCATGCAACCCCAGAGAAGTATTAAATTCCTAGGTCTATAATACCTCCGGTACTAAAAACCTAGAATATCTGTCACCAAAAGAGAGGTTTTCCGGCCCATTATGCAAATGTGGAGGGGTACAAATATCCGGGGATGCATGAGTTTTTATCACGGGAGGTATGATATTCCATGGTTATTTGTACCTCCTATATACATATTCGGGGTGACAAATATCTTAGAATTATCTTACCCACCAGAGGTATCATATGCCTAGGGTTTTAAGACCGTGGGGTATGATGTTTCTAGGATTTTAGTACTCCCCAGGGGGTGAATGATATCCTAGGTTTTTAGAAACGGAGGTTATCATAGTCCTAGGAATATTGTACTGGGGGGAAGGGTATTAAAATCCGGGCGTACGATTCGTCTGTTACGCCGGTACTACACGCCGCCATACGCTTAACGCGCTCCCAAACCGTCTCGTGGAGAATGAATGCTAGATCTTGTTACTATCATCGTTATGTCGTTATATTGCCATATAATTTTTCAATTTTTTCTTATCATTTCTAAGCCATCGTAAATAAATTCAAATGCATTGTTTGAGTATTTCAAGCCATTTTCGTACTTTTTGAGATTTTCTTGGGTATCAAGATCCCAGCCCTAACTATCATGATAATATATGTGGTGGCATGACTGCAGTAATCGTGATACGCGCGCGTATATACTCTACATGTAGCTATTATCGTATTATATATTATTCACGCGAACATTTTTGTGATGTCGCAGTGCACTTACATAATTCGCACGTACGTTTTATACAACACGCGTGATTGGACTTTCGTGGGTGTAAAAGGACCAACGATACTTTCTATAGTGTAAAAAATTTACGACCAAAGAAAAAAACCCGAGTTCATTTCGTTAAGTATGTACCATAGCGGACGTGAATATAAGTATGTACAAGTAAAGGCCATTGGTGGTGATTACAGTTTTCCAAGCGTTCACTTAAAATACGAAGCAGCTGCATTTATTTGTAGGTGACATGACTGCAATAAGCAGATTCCCTGTTCTGGTGTTAACTCGCCTGAGATTTAACTGGCGCTCAGTATCATGTTATATATACGACCTATATACAGTTGGTATACCTGTGTGTACGACTGTATTTAACTTAAAGTATCGAAAATACCGCAGCAGCAGCAGCAACAGCAGTGGAGAACTGAAGCATAGTAAAGAGTAGTAGTAGAAGTATGTACTCGTAATTAATAAACGAGTGTAATATAAACGAAAGTTGTGTATTTATCCTGCGCGATAAATAACAAACGAATTAATCCGCATTTCGCTAATAACGGGGCAACGGATGTGGGCAAGAGTGTGTATGTGGAATTCAAGGTAAAAACACAAATGCCTGGCTACAATGGCACCGAGTAATAAAAATAATAATTGTAATAATAATAATAATAATGATGATAGTAGTTGGTGTATAGACGATCGTGTGTAATTTTCTGTTGTATTACGTATACAAAAAGGTCGTGCCACGCGCGTTAGTTGCTTGCACCGTTTTAATTAATTATTATATGAGTCCCCGTGGCCCCACTCGCCACGATTGCCATGGGACAGGAGTATAAAAAAAGGAGACGGGGATAACCTGTATACACGTATTATACATATTTATAGCCCTTAATTGAAACATATGTAGCTGCCCCGGAAAACAATACTCGTTCCGCTGACACGCGCATTATAACATTATTGGTTTTTAATTATTACTACCTACTATTATTATTATTATTAAATCGGACAATTTTTCGTTATTGTTCTGTGTATTGGACTGTCGCTATTTTGTGTTGGTCGTATGAGCATCGTTATGTTGCATAACAGGTATATGAAACCACATTTCATGTTAAATTTGGTATAATTATTTAAACCCTGGTGAGTTTAAAACTAATATCAAAAATAAATAACTCACATATACCGGGACCGAGATTTCCGAACAAAACATCTTTATTTTTAACAATAACTAAAATCCATGGTTATCGATTTGTAGCGCATTATTTCTTAACTGCCGTTGCACCGAAGGAGTTTTTAAAAAAAAATACTTGTTGTAATTTTCTAACCAAATGTGGTCAGACGTTTGTCTCTGTATACGTGATCGTTTTGTATTTCTAAATTTCGGCTGTTCCTACGATTTTCTATAGGAATCATATATGATTAATATATTGCGTATTCAATTTTAATCTTATTTTATATTTTTAGCACCCGGCTGTTATGATTATCATTTTTAGCTATCCCACGCGTTTGTTAACGTCTCGTAAGCAAGTGCTAGCGATTGATCGCATAAATCTTATTATCTTTTAATCATTTTCTCAGAGTCTGTTACAGTGTTGTAATTTTTCCGATTAAACAGTTTAGATTCGATGTACAACAAATATTTTGTCAATAACGACAATAATACTCATATACAAAACTATTTTAGCCTCTGTTTCGTTATATGGCATCCGAGCATGGAGTCAAGCCAAACCATCCAATATTCGCCCACTAAACACATTTCTGGAAATTAGTTTACGACTAATGACTGGATGCCCATGGTTTGTATCGATCCTTAACGACTAAATGACCTCCGAATCCTTTCACTCATAATCCTAGCACATCAATACTACAAAAGATTTCAAAACAAACTAACTTACCACAAAAATCCCCATCTCCATAACGTCTTTATTAACTATTCCAGGAAATCCAATACGAAGGCTAAAAAGGAATTGGCATAGACATTCCTGAATGTAAAAATAATTTATATAAAATTGGATCTATACATAAATAAAAAAAATTGCATATATTTCAGAAGTGCTGTTTGAGTGGCTTCCTCCTCACGTTTTTCGTATAATTTATATATTTTTTCTTGTAAGTATCAAATTTACTTATTGTACTTGTACAAGTATGGGTTGTAAATGTCTTTTATTTAAAGATAAAAATAAATAAATTATAATAATGAGGTATCTCGAAAGGAAATCTCTAATTAAATGTCGTTTTTAAAGTAGTATATTTTTGTAAACAAATGTTTGGCACAAATGATTGATTCGACGAATAATTTCAGTTATCTTTAATTTATGAGTGTATATATAATATAATAGCACCTACACAGGAATTCAGATGACCCACAAATATTCGATATCCCTGTATATTTTTTTATACATTTTTTTTTTTACAAAACTTATATTTTGAAAATACTATTACTCTTATACCTTAACAATATCGCATTTACATTGATCGTTTTGGTGTAAATTCTTAGAACGCTTTGTACAACAAATCCGTAAATTGTTAACAGAAAAATACAACAATAATAAAACATATATAAATATTAAATGTACGTATACACTATCACATCGTTACCATAAAAGCAATATGTTGCGATCATCGACCATCGCTAGCATTACTTACAGCTGCTCTTCAATATCATCAAATCAATTTGCTATCAAAAACATTGCGCCGATCAATTTATAACACAAGTTTACACTTTCAAAAGTTATTCGACCCCATGTGTTGTATTCGTTTTATAAGATCTTTAGTTGTCGCTTACATATATGCATTTATTACACATACATATTAAGGCACATATTCAGTGTGATGCCATCCAAATGTCAAAAATTCATAATGTACAACTATGTCCTAGCAACTTTAATAAACTGTTTGATTTTTCAATAAAAAAGTCACTTATGGTTTCTTAATATCCTGAAAGAGATTTTTTTTTTTATAGTCGGTTTGATCACTCATACAAATGTTTTATTCTCACATACGGTTAAAGAGTATATGGTATTTAAAATAACGATCAGAGATTTATTGCATATAATAAGTGATTTTTTAGATGTACTCACCCGTTTTTTTGGCCATAAAAATGCTTTAATTTTCAAGCTACCATAAAAACTATGTTTTCCCCAATGTTATTTTTTCATGCCCATCTTTAGTAGGTTTATCGTGTGGCAATACAAAATTTTGTTTTTCAAATGGAAAAATACCCCATTTTCACTGTGACTTTAATTGGGGTCATTTTTCTGTATATTTTGGTGCACCGAAAATATTCGTCCAAATTTCGACTACGTTACATCAAAAATTCCAGAAAAAATAATTCAGTAATATTTTATGTAAAAAATAAGGTGATCTCATTAAAAAAAAAATTATATGACCACAGGACATACCTAAGGAAGCATGAAAAAAAAGAACATTGTTGAAAACATAGTTTTTGTTAAGAAATTTTTTCGGTCAAATAAAGGGGTGAGCACTTCTAAAAAATGTCCCTGTATTATACAATTTACGGTCATTAAGACATGATAGTTCTTATTATGCAAATGATACTGTATCTATATCACACCTGTTTTTTTTATCGATATTGTACATTATACAAAGAAATATTTAATTTTCTCTTATATGCTTAAATATAAATGTACAATGAATACAAAAAATGGTAAAAAATTCTAAGAGTATCTTGAAAATAACGGTACAAATATGAAGTTAGTAAACTAGCTGAACTCGAAAATGCTTTATGCGAACGATTAGGATTCGAGATACATATGGTAAGTTTACTGCCTGAACAAGTAAGAACAAATAATTGATTTATTTCTAAATTTATATATTTACTAGAAAAAAAGCAATTTCTTTTGAAATTTAGAAAATAATATTATTTATCTTTCCAAAACAGTAGTCATAAGTCATTACTAATTTAAAATTGGAACCTTACAGATTCAGACATATTGAAATCGCGATTCGTTCATCATTAATAATAAATTTGTTAGTTTAATTGTCTAATGAGTTTTCTTACATATAGGATAATGCATTAAATGTATAGCATTTTTTTATCTAAATAATTTTGTAGAAATCAGTTTTTGAAAAAAAAAAGAATTATTGTATTCAGAAGATACACTTATTATTATACATCAATAATATAACAAATAGTATATAAAAAATAAATACAATATTTGTTTGCTTAGTTTTCCTTAGTAATTATTTTATATTTGACTCAAAACTTTACAACTTTGGTCATTGGATGATTTGGGAAATTTTTGTCAATTGGTTGATAGGTAGAAACGCTAGTGAATACTTATACCAGGAACTATAAAACAAATTTAAAAAGTTTTGTAATTTAAGAGGTAAAAATAATCAAAATATACTCTTGGTGAAAACTTACACGAAGAAGCCCTAATTTACTCTTTATATACAGATAAATGAGTTGTATTCTTCCGATTTCATTGAAAGGTGTGGCAGAAAAAATAAAAGATAAATGAGAAGAAATACCAATTGATTAGATTAGGATACGTTCTCGACTGGCACACGTCCATCGTTTCCCCAATTTCACGAATGACCATTTCTTACACACACTAATACACACACACACACACACACACACACCAAACAAAACGGCCCGCTTGTAGTAATAATTGAATTATATGACCGAGAGGGATGGTACTGTTCAAGGCAGTGGAGAAGGGAGGTAGGTTTTTCGCGTGACGAGTCGCCTGTATATACCATATATATGAGTGTGTGTGTAGTTTAGCTAGAAGCAGGAATGTGCGGGATGAAGGGGTAGCAATTAAATGTGGCTTCAGGGGGTGGAAAAGTGCAAGGGGAGTGAGGGCAGCAATTCCTTTCCACGGTGCTACTGTACTACGTTGACTGCCCTATGCGAGTTGTACCCGGTCATTATTGTGGAAAACGATTAAGGCCATCGAGTAGTGAGCAGTGGGTGTGTGTATAATATAATAATAAAAACCCCCACGGGCCGACCAATAGCATATAATAATACAACGGTATAACCGTAATGACCAACGGATTTTTACTGAGTGAATCTACTATACATACTACAACGAAGGAAAATTCATTTCAAAATTGTTTACTTGTATGCACGTATGTGTGTGTAATGTGTATATGTGTATTCTTGTTTCAAAACTTTTACCGTATTACAAAAAATGACGTTACCTTTCGCACATGTATTATTCATGGCAGCCTATTATCGAGAGTACTATGAACAATCGTTTGTCGTCGCCGACGTTATTAATTTATATTAATCTCGTTGACAGTTAAATGTGTTAAGCCACTAATGAACTCCTGTGCAAATGACGAGATCATGTTAGTTTTTGCTAGCAAAATATTAAAGTTAAATTATATTTATTATAATTTTTTTTTTTTTGAAACATTTCATGTTACATATTTTTAATTTCTTTTCCCATAATATATTTCAGGTATTGTAATTACGTAGTACACTATATGATGTAGGTACAAATGACGTATTACGCCAGCTTCCACTCATAATCGGTTTTTAAAATTAGAAGTATACTAAGTATTAAGGTGAATTTATATGTGTGAAGTGAGAAGATTTATTAGCAATTATTTTTACATGGTTAATAAGTATTTATGAATATTTATTGTGTAGATTATTAGTCCATGAGTGATTTGGAAATATGAGTCAACAAATAATTACTACTGAAAGAAATCATGTGAGTGTTATTTGAATTTAAATTTTGGGGATTTATAAATCATTTTTTGTAATTAATTTATTATCTATTATGAAAAATAAATATTAAAACGCTTCTAAATAAAACTATCAATTGGTAACTAACTACTATTTCACTAAGCTTATTGGTTTGTTTTATTAGTCAATGGGGTATAACCGTATGGGAATTATACATACATAAGCACACTACCGATTTACTGTTTATTTATAACTATTTAACTATTAATAATTTAAATTTTCGAGGACGAATTGAATATTAAAATTTAAAAAAGTACACGAAAAAAAGATGATAATAATATTCATGTTATACAAAGAACGATATTATATAACACATGATCGGGATTCTTCTGCAAAATGTATACAGATATTCAAATATAAAACCCTAATTTACAGAAAATTTTAAAACTTATAACATAAAACAGGGATTTCGGGATCAATATTGTTATATACTTGGTTAGGCATTAGGTAGATTCACAAACTTAATTTCTAGACCAAGCTTGATTATCAAACATATTATCAAGAAAGTTTTAAAAAAATGTAAAATGTATACACATTTTTCTTTTTTAACACCGTGCATTTAGATTTTCCACCAAAGTATGCGTTTTAATAGGAATACTGAACTAGTACATATCACACAAAAAATAAAACAAGAATTATAGTTAAACATAAAATATTACATGTATATTATATACGTATAGCTACTACATTTGGATAAAAAACAATTAAATATGACCTACTTATTGCATATTTTTAAATGACAAGTTGTATTTTTAAAGTTTGAAATAGTTTAATAATATTGTGTAATATACTTAGCTTATTTGTTTCTGATTTATGACAGTGCCTTTGAATACGATAGACTTTCACAATCACACGATATGCGATTGTATATTGTATGAAGGACTATAACATTTTTAACATAATATACGGAAAACCATGACTTGCGCCAAAAACAATAATGTGGTTCTAACGGTAACGCCGACGGTGACGATATTCCAAGGGCATGTCGGGGGCAGTGATTATTTTACAAACGTATGCAAGTATTCAAAAAAGATTCACTTTGTTTCTGTAGGTTACATGTTATCACACAACTGTACGTTTCGAAGTGTTCTGCGTAAAACACAATAATGACGTACACGTATTATAGACACGCCGTTAACGATAGTATTTTTAAATTGTTGCCAGTATGTGTTCTCGTTCACCATACACCATTAATGGATTGTCCTTCAAAGGTTGTGTGTGTTTGTGTGCGAGTGTGTGTGTTGTGATGGCAAGTGGGTAGGAAATGAAGAACAAGGAAATTGTAAAACCTTGTTGTGATCCATAGACACACGTGCGAGTGCGTACACGTATATTACCGTATACGAGTTTCGTCCCCGGGGTCCTTTTCGGTTTCTCTAGAGGTGTGAAAGGGACTCGTTTGTTAGCTTTGCGTACATTCCCGTTTCCACCACCTTTCGATCACCACTGCTCTCGTGGTGCTAGCGGTTCCGATCATCCATCTTGTTTTTGTTTTCACGACCTAGGTACTACGTCAATCACTTTTGCGGGCCAAGATTGATTTCCGGTTCAGAACGTTGGTACCACATAGTAACCCGAATGTTTATAATCTTTCCAAGACTGCATTTCCCGCTATTTCCTTTCCACCTCACTAGGTCAACGCAATTACATTTTCTAGATCCTAGTTCATGTGCGAGCAAACACGCACTCACTTACATTATACACACACACACACACACACATACAAACACGTGCGCATGTTACAAATAACATATAGAACAATTTTAATCGATTTTATTCCTTTAGCCTGTTTTTACAATTTTATAACTTTATGAGTGAATTTTAAATTTCAAATTTGATTTTATTCGTCATTAAATATGTTTATTATACAAATTATTCATATAATATTTTCAAATTAATATGAAAACAAAATTCAAAAACAACTTATTCTGGTTTGTTAAAATTTTTGTTAGAATTTGAATTTGAATTACCAACATACATCACTGGGAATAAATTAACGGTTGTTACTAGCCTGGTAGTGTTCTGATATCGGAAACATTATATATTTCATTCAAGATAGACATAAAAGTATAAAACAAAACTCATTTAAACGATTTTATCTTTAAGGCTTTAGAGAGATTCAATGTATTTGTGTTATATAAATATATATTGTATTACGGTTATGCATATAATTAACTATCATCGTGCAATTGAATTAGACAAAAAATATTATGTATTGTTTTAACATGTTATTATTCTCACAAATTAATACTTAATCGCGTTAAGTATAAGTAAGGTAAAACATTTTTACTCCTTAAGTTCCAAATGCAAATAAAAATAAATTCCTACACTATTCTAATTTACCCCAAATAAGATAAATCTAATATTCATAAATCCAATTGTTCCCCGGAGAGTTTTATTAGATTAAACTTTTCTCATAAGTTAATTCGATTTAAAGATATTATATAGTTAAAGACAATGTTCAAGCTTATGATTTGTGGCAATTTGACCTCAAGAAAATTTACAGACTTTACGTGCTATCTAAGTGCTAGTAAATTAATGCGAGAGTAAATTAACAATATATCCATTTATGATATTAAAATATTTTTCATCGAATAAACAATATTATTTATTACATTTATAGTATTCTCAAACTCGCATACTTATTTCGATAAGGTGCAAATATATTTTACAACATTTTTACATACGGTTATTTTTTATATTTCTTAGTTGGAATTCAGACTCCGGTGGAATTTTAAAAGATTAGGTTTTTTTGTATTTCTTTGCAAATTTTCAAAAAAAAAAAAACCAACACGAAAGTATAATACTTAATTTGGAAATGCATTTAAAATTCTTACGACAATATCAGTAATATTGGATTATAGTGGTGGATTTTCTTATTCACGTTTGACCCACATTTCTTGATGGTTAATTATTTCGAAGGCTTCACTTAAAATCCACTATACATATTTATTTACTCGATATTTTTTCATTTTTTCAAGAAAAATGGGGGCTTCTACTATTTACTGATGACCTAATCAATAAATTAAAAATTTAGTTAATTAGTTGGTACTGAATAAAATCTAATTTTTGAGTTTTCTGTAAATGTAAAAAAAAAAAAATGATGATTTGTTGAAAAAAATAGTGAAATTTACAGTTCAGCTAGTGAAAATCTCAACGATAAACGGCATTAATTATATACAGCTGATTTTTAAAATTCGATTATTAATCATTTTTCAAAATTTTAATTGTGATAATTATTTATTTTAAAATAGCCTTAACTCACATATTGTGTATAAATAAGTAAAAAAAATTATAGTTGTCACGTTAACTGTTGATGGTAGTCGCCGTTATTGTATATTACATTTCAATTTAATTTGATAAAAACCGATTTATATTTATGTAAATTATTGTATAGTCATTTTTCATTTACACATATTCGACCGAATCCATAGTTTCAATTACAGAGATTTTTTTTTTAAATAAATCGATGTAACCCATTATCGTTCCAAATAGTATTATATAATTATGTGATTCAGAATTAACCGAGAAAATATTCTCGAGTTGCAAGTCTATTTTCACGCACGCGCAAACTGTTCGTATGTATGTGTGTGTTTGTGTGTGTGAAAGTGTGCGTGTGTGTGTGTAATAATGATGACAGAGAGCTGCTATACCGTTACACCGAAACGGCAGGTAAAAAATGACGCATATGATACCGTCCTTTAGTATAACATACGTATAATGTACACGTGTTGTATACTTGTAGAGTTCGATTACGTTATTAGTGTACGCAATTTTCGCGTCCATCAATCTCTCGTTCGTATAGCGAGTAATATATTATCACACACTCACACACACACTCACACACACGCACATCATATTATACCTATTGAGCATTATCGACGAATTTTGTTCGTCAGTGTAGCGGATTTATATCACGCTCTCGGTATATTATCTCCATGCGCTCTACCGTTCTATAAGTATATAATATGTTGTAGTACAGGCATCATGGTGTGATTGCAGAGATGTAAACATTTATTATATTGATATTGTTGTTGCACCGTAATGATGACATACGTTCAGGTGGCAATATGAGTACAAAATGCAAATGAATACGCCGTCACGTGTAATGGAGTTTTGCGTTTTTTTCGCACCAGTGTATTGATTAAATAAATGCTAAATACAATCGATTCTGACGTATCTGTAGTTACATCATAATATACTGCTGCTATGCGTACACTCTTTCAATAATAACTTCAAGCCGTAGAATGGAAGGAGGTACCCAACATTTTATTGCGGGGTGGGTCGAATCTGAGGTAGGATTCGAAATTACGGGCCAAAATTGCTAAGAGAGGACAGAGTGGTTATGAGATTTAAGATGGATATGAATTATTTTCTCAAAAATTTTAGCATTTTATGTTTTACATTATTGTTATTTCATATTTGTAAGTTGTTAAGAACAACATCTAAAAAGACACCTGTTATTCTATTATAACTCAATCATTTCTTTTGAAAAAAAAAAAAGATAAATGTATTTAAAACGTCCTGTAGGTCGTAGGTCGGAGACCACTGGTGTTGAACATGTGCGCGCAACAGCGACGGTTTTTTTAAGTAACATAATCATTTCGCGGCGTGTGATTATCATGGACGAGACTCTAAGTTCATCAGGGTTAAACGCTTGTCGCGCTTATCTGCTACAGCTTATCACAGTGTATAGGGTACACGATGTGCGTACAATATAACTGATTTGAACCTCTAGTGAACCGATTGGCACTTGGCAATTGAAAACTTTGAAGAAAAACCGTTCAAGTCTAATATTATCAGTGACAGCCCTACAAGACTTGGCCCTGTATACTAAATGCTGGTCGCAAGCAAAACGTTTGACAAGAAATATATTGGCTGGTGTTTCAAGAGAACACATATTTTATCAAGCTGCCAAATTCGCAGGGTTCGGTGTATTACTCAGACCACCACGGTCGTTTTGTTGAGGGTTTGTCGATTTTATCATCGCCGTCCCGGACCTGGGAGCCATTGAATACGACGACGACCACTCAGCACGCGTGGCGGAGAAAACAAGAGTCTGTTGGTCTAGAAGCACTACCGCTTTATTGCTGTATTTGTCCGGTGGCCTTTTTTTCTTTCTATTATCTAAAGGGTTTTCACTTGGACGGCGGACCCGACGCTCTTCAATTACGTGCATTTATATATTGAATACTGCAGACGGTGTTGAAAAGATAGACAGAGAGGAAGAGAAAGTGAATGAGTGTGTGTGAGAGAGAGAGAGAGAGAACTCGCCGTCTCAACGCAAAACTATCGTAGCCCACGAAAGTAAAGATTATTAATTTCATTTCCACGCGTTTACCGTTGAGTAAAGAACAACACAGTGGTTGAAACAATTCGACCGCGATACACGTCGTTTGTACAGAGCGCGCATATTATGCTTGTTTAGATGGAGAATATCGGTGTACAATAATAATGTATAATTATTAATGTATAATGGGCGGTATTCGTACGTACGCTGATGACGCGTGATTTCGGAGGACACGTGAACGACGAGGATTATCGTTACGGTTCGACGACACGCAAACATTGCGGCACGGCGTACGCGCTTTTCCGTACGGTGCACCGCCGTATTAATATGTAACTGTACGGTGTCACTGTCAGGGGCGTAGCTATGAATTTTATTTTGGGCGAGCCCACATAAACCTTCCACTGTTAGACGGAAATGGGGACTAATTCCAATTTCGGTTTTGGCCTTTTAGACCTTCAAAGTTATCAATGATTATTTTTATTAATCATTTATAACTTAAGACAAAGTTTGCAATTTGTATTTACCTGAATACAATAATTGGTTTTACACGATAACATTTTTACAATTTTTAATTACTATACTCGTAACTTATAATATATACGTATTTTCCATTCATAACATATTTTCAAAGTGAAAATTCCATCTTCTTTTCTTTATGATACCAAACTAGTTCACAACAGCAGATGGATTATCAATAAATTATCCACTTATTTCTCTTTCTATGGAAATCAACGTCCAATCGTTGAGCCTAGGACTTTTCATAGTTGACCTGAGGTTTGTTTTCATTCTTCTCATTGTTTAAAAGCTTCTTTCCGCTTCTTAATTTTTTTAGAGAAAATCTGGGTAGGGGTTGGCCTACCAAGCCTACCCACTGGCTACGGCCCTGGTCACTGTACCGTTATGTTGTCATGTAAACAACGATGTGGACGGTGGGACAAATGATAATAACTCGACGCGTCTTTGTGCGGGAAGGCGGTTGAAAAAATCGGCGCGACCCCGTCGACACATGAAATTATCGGTGAAATTGTTGCTGGTATCTTTTCGCCGTTGACGTTGATCGATAAACTGCGACGGTACGACGCACGTGCGCGTACATAGTCTTTCTGTTTTTTTTTTTTGATTCTCCCGTCTCGATAGAAATCGATCATAACCGATTGTTCTAGGAACGTTTTCGCGTCCGCTATCTCCGCGTATATAATATACACCTAATCTATAGATTTACGCTTACGTCAGATGTTTTCCTTTAGTCCTGGGTCGTGTATTGGTTTCAACATTTTTTTTTTGTCCCCGTCAATATGCTTTTTTGGGTAGTGAATTTTCACCAAAAGATTTATATTATTTTATGGTAACCTCGTCGTATGGATAATTGGATATTTACATAAACATGACTAAACGAACCGTTCAAATTGAACTTTAAATTGTTTTTTTATTATGATTTTGTCATCGGTTTTTTCCAAAGTAGAAAAAAAAGTAGGGACGGATACGTCATGATCGAGAAGGATACAGGAGTGAGATACAAGGACGCATAACTGATAAAGGTAAATTATTTTTCTTATACGCATTTGATCAATGTTCTGTCGTTGGTTTCAAAAGATTCAAAATACAGAACAGGTTGATCAGTAAGTCTAAAGATAGTTTATTTCTATGTTAGCACATTTTAATCTCGTAATAAAATTGGTCAAATCGACTTAACAAAAAAAAAAATAAATATTATTTGAAAATAATGTGAAATTGCGTAGACTATTAATTTATAATTTTTTTTGGTAGAAAGAATAATTTGTTGTTTTATTTTCTTTTCTTTACGATACCAACTAACTTTTAGTTATTTTTCCTTGGTGGTACTGAAATTCAAAATATATGTCCATACTGGTATTTATATAATGTAAAAGTCATTTATAATTGTGAATTTTATGTTTAAATAAAGTTTTTATATATAAAGTACGTCCTAATCTAATATTGGTAAATTTTTTTCTCGGATGCCATATCATGAAAAACGTACCCCGAATAATAAGTAAATACGTAAAAGATAATTATACGTTCAACGAAGGAGTTAAACATTTTATTTCGACACTCTCAAATAAAGCGTAGTATACATGACGTAAAATGTTCTCCTATTGTTTATTTAAATAATAATTAATGATTGTTCGAATATTCTATTTTTGAAGAAGATTGTCTGTATTGTAACTAGAAAATACAACGTTGGATAAAATTAAGTTCAATTTCGACCTCGAAGTTTAAAATTAAGTAAAATATTAACTATCGTTTAATGTATTTCAAATATACAAATTATGTGCGTGAGAGAATAAATTAACTTGTCAAAAAGCATTTTACCGGTGGTCTTAATAATCGCATCTAGCTATATTTCTTTTAAATAAAAGAATGAAAATCATAGAAAAATATTGTTATTTTTAAGAGTATACCGTAACCATTTAAAAACCATTAACGAAAGCGTTATAATATTATGTGTTTATTGAATTTCACAATTTAAATAGACCTTATTGCATAATGATGTTTTTTCACTATAATTATTTGTTTTATTATAATTATATATTTTATTGTATAACTCTAATAACTTGCATTGGCAATATATTTTTTTTAGGAATAACACAATAATATTATTAAACATATGATAAAAAATCAACATTATTTGTATAATGTGTGTCTAATTAAAAATAAACAAAGTTAATGTAGTATTATAAATTACTGATGGTAAAACCGATCTGTATTGAGAGAAAAACGCAATTCAACTATAACTCTGCAGCTTCAGGCAATTTTTTTACTATACGTTAAAACTTAAAACACTCCCCCATAGCATATAATGTGATAATCACCAATAATTAGTATGCATTTATAAATGATTGTATTTGATTTAATTAATAATTATTCAGTAATTATTTGATTTGAACGTAATATTCCAGAAAACACAAAACTTCATGCCATACAATTATAAAATACGCGTTCGTCATATTATATAACATGAAGTACCGAGTAGAATATTTATTTTATGAATAGTATACATTATTATACATATTATTCAACATATTATGCAGAAGTTTAAAACACCTCGAAATATATACGAACAGAAAACAATTTGCATACGATGGAATCTGGTGGATATAATTATCGTCTAACATATTGTGACGTAACGCTTTCAAGATACATTTCTGCGTGAATAAAATGCAGTGTTTTAAATTGTTGGTAAAATAGAGGGTGAGCGACACCAACTTGGCGTTGTTCTAACTAAAATTAAGTTGGTTACCGTACACGCACTGTTTATTAATAAAATAAAGTGACATTAAATTAACCAGAAACCATGCGCTGCTTTAGTTGCAAAATGTAAAACAATACGAACATTGAACACTATCGTTTCCCCGGTAATACCGCGCGAAAAAAAGGGGCGGTGCATGAAATTATAATGAGAACATGAAAGATTTGGCCAACATTTTGAAAACCAAAATTAAATAATAGTATTTAAGCGGATCTTCAACTGTAATCTTATGCGGATACATTTCAAATAGTCCTAAAATCATTGGTTTAGTGTTTTAACACATCTATGATATTTAGTTCGATTGGTTAAAATATAATATGAGTTGTGATAAAAATTGTATTTACTAAAAATATGTGTATAAAATATATAGGTATAAAATTACCAAAAGCATAATAGTTGCTCTAATCGAAATACAAAATAGAACTCGCGCATACACAACCATTGCATCGCACTAACTGAAAAAAAATTCAATTCGGGTACCTGATGAACATAAACTAGTAGGTCCAATAATATCTGCTCACACATTTGGCTATTATTTTTAGATTAAATACGAAATGCATTTGAAGGATTTTACGAAGTGCTTACAGGTTTATAATAGTTAATTGCACAACGGATATTTGCCCATAGTTAACTATATAATATTATTTCGTGGAAACACCGTTCGTGACGTATAGTGTATAATACAAATTTGCGGAGTGTTTGTTTCTCGGTATTTCATTCATAATGTGGCGCTGATAGTGATTCAATCCTTTCGGGGACTTTGGAAAGAATAAAAATAAACATAGTAAACGTGTGCGAAGACGTATGGCGCAACGGACAGTCTTTAGCTTTGTTTTCGGGTCGACACATAATATTTTTGCCACCTCTTTCGTCATCGTTTATGCATGTGCATGATGCAGAGGATAAGCTCACGAAAAGGATGATATGAAGTTATAGAATAATGATAAATTGGAATTTTCTCTGCATTTGGGTGTATGTATACTCGTACGTGCATAACAGTGAATGTGTGTGTGTGTGTGTGTGTGTATGTGGTATTTCTTGCATACTTATATACATATATATATATATATATATATATATATATATATATATGTATTCCATTTGCATATACAGGAACTCCTACTACTACAGTACTACTCTACCACGCCGTCCTCATTATTTTACCGACAAAGCTTACGTCTGAAGCACAACATATACACACTAATAGGTTTAATTAATTATAGAGTTTACCGAGGAAAATTTCGTATAATCAGTCTCACAATAAAACCTCTGTGTGCGCGCACGTATTATTATTATTATTATTATTGTCGATTACCAAATGGTTTTCTCTCCGCACCGCTGCTGCCAAACCTATCCCCGTCTTTACTGGATTATTATTTCGTCGAACAAATAAAAAGCCGTTTTGCAATTACTGTTTTGGCTCGTATACTACAGTGAAACGGTGTTCCGGCGCATGTGTCTGGTAAGCTTAGAAATTGATACGTTCACGTGCGTTGTTCACCCGTTGCATAAGCTCACCCACAGCATTTAT
The DNA here is from genome assembly GCA_949715065.1 of Periphyllus acericola. Lineage (NCBI taxonomy): Eukaryota > Metazoa > Arthropoda > Insecta > Hemiptera > Aphididae > Periphyllus > Periphyllus acericola. The sequence continues at coordinate 17,578,221 of OX454265.1, forward strand.
AATGTATATATGTATATATATATATACGTGTACACTGCACGAAGCAGCGATATTATAATATTAAATGTTGTGACTAACGAGCGTTATGTTGAATTAATTGATTAATTAACCATCGTTGAATAAATTACATGGTTATAACCAATAAGTATAGTTCTACGCTCGATTTGTGTTTTCGATTATAAATTCGTGGTGATTTATAAACGTGTTCATTTTTTTATTGTATATTTTACGATATTATTGCAACTGATGAATTATGTTAGAGGTGTACTTAATTTTTACTCGTTTTAATTTTTTTATTTATAATGTACTTTATTAAAGTTTTATTTTTTTTTTTAAACTTTTTTGGTCGTGTATCATATTAAAAAGTGCACACATAATATCCCGAATCCCTCAAACTCTCAACTTGCCATAATTTCTAACTATAATGACTCAAGACAACACTCTAGAAACATAAATTCAAAATCTCCAAGTATTCCTAAACTTAATCAGCCACCTCCTGACATAAAAAATGAAAACTCAACAAAAAAAAAAAAACAACAAAAATATTTACCTTAAAAGATCTCAATCCAATTTTATAGATAACTAAGCCATAGAATGGAACGAAAAAAGCGTCACAGTTATATACATTGGTGGAAAAAAAGTGACGTGGTAAGCCCACTTAAAAAAAGGCTATGCAAGAATGAGAACTTTCTATCATTAACTATACAAATCAACGCTATGAATAAAATAATCCATCATCCTATGCACCTCAATATTTAGGCCACTTATCACATAATATGCTTGTTCAGTGTGTCCAGAGTGTCCAGTGTGCTGAAGCCTTTTCAATAAAAATAAACAAATTTCAAATCCTCCAGAATAAATTTTTGAGGATATGCCTAAAGACCACATGCGTTCATGAGGAACAGGTAAATTCACAACGACATGGGTCCCCTTTGTCAAGACTGAAAGAACCCAATTAAAAAATTTAAAATTTAATAAAAAATTAAAAAACATTATATTTTATCGTAAGTTTATTCGAAGGTTGAATAACCCTTTTATTATGTTATATGACTATCCGAACCCACGTTATTACCTTGTTACGCCGTATTAATCTTAAAACAGAAAATTGAATATTAGTAACCGAGAGCGACCGTGTATAGTAACAAACGAAAACTGTAATGCGTCACCAAACTTGAATCATAAGAAAATTAATCGATTTACACTAGGCGACAATTTTGACGAGTAATTCTTTTTCACAAAATGTATTTTTAAACCGTGAATAGTAAATTGTTCAGCGTTGAGTAGTAGACGTTTCATTTGCCATTTCACACGAACTCGTTTCAATTTGTTCGTCTTCACAATTGGTTCGTAAACATTATTGGTTGTTGACATTTTACCGTATTGTTATATCGAAGAAACAATGAAATACCGACCCGTATTATGCAAAAATATTCGTTCACAGCGCATGTATATACAAGACTTACATCTCACTCGCCATCTTATGAATTTTGGTTAATGTTGAGTTTGCATGAAAAAGCTATTAGGGGTTTGTGCATGTATATACTACATACAAATCAAAAAGTCACTTAAAGTTTGTTCAAATTTATAATGTAATATTAATGAGAGTTTTTGGTTTTGTTTACTATCGATTTATCGGCATTTTCCGATTTCTTGATGTTATATTATATAAACAATGAGAAAGCTATTTGTTTTATGAGCATTACATTTTGATCAACCTGGACAAGTTATTACCTTGGCGTCTTGGCTGTGTGCAACGTTAAGCAGCGTAAAATCGTTTGTCCTCTGAACACGCATTCAAAATTCATATCGAATAAAATATTTTTTTTTCCTATTGAACCGCTCTTCGACGACTTTATAATATTATGATTTCAGACTAAACCGATTTATCGTAGTTTTATAATATATACACAGTACACACGCTTTGGCAACATTCCACGCGTGAAAAATCGTATACAGTATTGAACGAAAAAAAAAAAACGTTATTGATACTCATGAAAAATTTTATAAGATACTTTATTAAAAAAAGTGTACATACACATATGTATATCTAAATGTCAACCGTGTACGCGATATTTGTAAACATTTAAGTGATAATTAAAAAAAATACGTATATATTTTCACGACGTGATGGTTGGCGGATGGCAGCGGCGTTTTAATATCTTTCAAACGAGAAAAGCGTTCAGAGCAATTGAATTACGCGGGGCGAGTGTCTCCGCCAGACGCAGCTCTGAGTGAATTTAATTCCATGGAAGTGAACAACACACTTTGCCAACTCTGTGCCATCGCCGCTGCGACCACACCGCCCGCGACCGCGGACAAACGTACGACAAATTATAGTTATACAATAGTATTATAGGCACGCACGTGCAAGCGCCGCATGGAATTACCCGTCGACCGATAATTATTATAATGTATGAAACGAACACGCGGATCATGACGTGATATTACATACATGTTGTATCGTTGTGTGATAGCGTGTTACGGTTAGAGGTTTCCGTCGATGTGTACGGTTCAAAAATGCGTTGAAAACGGTTTACAATAGTTTCACTGTACGCGCGGAGGAGAAGGCGCATAATAACCAAGCACAGCGTTATATTTTTCCTTACGAGCGGGGGGGGGATGAATACGTAAACGCTTGTTTAAAGGCAAATTTTGAACTTAGATAGTTATGGTATTCGTTTTTTAAAGGATAACAAAAATATAAAAACTATTTTTTTTTTTTTTAAAGATGACCGACGGAAAGTAACGGTAACCAAAGTGTTTTCCACTTCATGGAAAAACATCGAATTATAGATGTATTTTGCTGGTTACCATGGATAACATATAATTTTTTTATTTACTGTATCTCAGCTGATCTGTGGTAAAGCAAAATTGGTCAGAAAAAGTGATCGATTGTACCCGTAGCAAACACATGTCCATGTTAGAAACAGTTTGATCAGTCTGTAGTGATTCGTTGCAGTTGCGAATAAATATTTATACTACCAATACATGTTCAAATATCTCACAGATATAACTCTACATTTACAGTTTTTATTTACCTAGACTAGTTAAACAGCTTTCTTTCATTTGTTTTCACTAAACTAACCTAATATAAATATTTATTATATGGTAGGTGATCAGTGTAATAGTTTTAAAATTTACCTGTTTTAAAATATCTTATATCACAAGAAAATTATACATCATGCTTATCAGATATACAGAACGCAGTTGCCTGGGAAACGAAAAAAACATCAAGGGAGAAGATAATATATTACCTCTCTTATATAACATCCCCCTCCCCATAAATACGATACTAGCTGCTCCATGGACGTACGTTAGATTACGTTAGGACAGTTAACTATCGTCGTTGACAACATACGTCATCTCATTCAAAACCATATCATAATATTTCAAACAAAATATTTTTATATTAAAACGACACAAAATATGATATGATTATTTAATAATACTGTCCCTTAAGATAATATATAAATTCCCTTTTTTTTAACAGCTTAACCGAGGGTCCGGCAAGGATTTGTTTCCACATTTCTACCTCTCGGCCTTCATCGTTTATTAAACATTAAAACGTACATCTTCCGTTGGGATGGCTGATGGAACATTCTTCTTCCGGTCGTCCCTTACAATGTGAAATACAGTAAACGTATAGAGCTAAAGCTATTTAGGCTCCCACGTTCTGGAGCCCTTCCCATTGGCATTCCTTCTCCAGATCCTCCTTTTAACCCATAATGGTCTCTAACATTTGATTAAAGACCCGATGCGTATGCTCCACCATGTCCATTGTCCATCAGCCTCCTCACTGCGCTCCTGTTCGTTGGTAAGTGCATCTCCTCTGATTCCAGTAAGATGGCCGGTATGTCCTCCAAACGTGACGTCCTCCCAAACACTATTTTTGATTTTTCCCGTGGGCCAGTCCATTGAGGAATATATTCAATACCTATTGTGGTGTTTTCGCTCATAGCATAGAATATTTATTATGTGTATTACTGTAGTTATGGAAACGGTTTTCAGTCTTTTTAAATAGATTTAAAACCGTATCGTGTGAATCAGGTTCAAACGGAGCGGATGAACATTACAATTTTCATAGGTAATTAGAAAAAAAAACTTCAAATGAATACGGCTATTTTACGTTTTGTAATTTAATTTTTCGTTTCGACGTTTTTAATGCAAAAAAAATAAAATAGAAAAAGTGACTTTTGTCGTTGCATTTATATTGTATAACATCCTTCGATAGACATGTAATTTTAAAAGAAAAAAAAATGGTTTGAAATTCAATGTGAGTACAATATAATATTATACACAAATATATTGATATTATAAAGGAGCCGCGCGAAGGGGCTAAAAGAAACGTGATAACTTGCGAGGAGGTATTTCGCTCGTACTTTTAGCGGTTAAAGTGTCGGGACGTTCAGTACAGTAATGGATATATTTTATGTAATGTGTACGTATATATCGTGGCACGTGATGTCCGCACGCGTTTTGGTGACAAATATATATGATAATAAAGTCGAAAACTTGCTATATTGACTAAGATATTATATATTTTGACAAAGGTATCATAAGGGAACGGTCAGATGGAACGGAGGGTCCCCGGCCGTCAAATCCGATGAACCGAAATGTAATTCTTATATTTTGTTTAATAACAACGGTCGCCATGGTTCTGGCCGGTGCGCATTATATTGGGAAACGCGCACATGATATGACTGGACGGCGGGCGAAGAGAGATCCGTTCTGTGCGAGAGGTTGCCGGTTTTTTTTTTCTATTTCGGCACCGGTCTATTCGCATATAGGTGTCGGAAGTACTCTATAGTCACGGTACACACACGTCATAAATACAAAAAAAACTGTCTGCATAAAATGTCTTTCTTATTATATTATTATTATTATTATTATTATTATTATTATTATTTCATACCTTTACTACCCTATAGTGGCCCATAGATACAACTAGTAATTGAAATGCCCCAAACATGCCCGACAAACCTCACCCCGTTATGAAATTAGTTCAGCACACACGACACACACACGCTGGTTCGTTGTTCGACCTTTGTGCGCGTATCGCCTTGTGCGTTTAATGCGCAAATTGTTCCACCGCAATTGTTTTCTCTAATTTATTGTCATCACTATACGTGCCCAAACACACACACACACACTTGTCACTTTGTATACACTTAAAGATTATAAACATTTGTAAATGATAAAAGTCTAAAAGGGTATAATATCGTTTGATACGAGTTGATAGACAATTTATTATGCAACATACCTGAACCGTGTTTAGAGTCTGAACAAATATATTCATTGAATCAACTATTTATTATTTTATTATTCGTTCATATTTTCCACATAGTTTTTAATTGCGTATGTTATTAAGACAAAAATGTGGATAGATTGGGTGTACTGTGTACACGTACGGATGGGTTTTATTCAAAATGCATTAATATGTTTTGTACACTCAATTAATGATAATGGTATCAATGGGGGTAAAAATGCAATAGGTAGTATTAAATTAGAGACAGGGGAAAAAATGGCGGATATATAGCGTTAAACGGATTATCTTGTTAGTCACAGCTTAACTCGTTCCGAATAAATGTTTTTCGAGATGAATCGTTTTCGTCCGTTTAGACCCAACAACGTGCGCTTAATGAGAAAACATGGGATAGCGAACTGTCGTAGATGTTGCCAAATTAAAACGGATATCTGTTGTTAGTAATCATTTGCGACCATTTAACACACAATAAATAAACGTTATAATAATTGTCACAAGATGAAACGTACAATAATTTTATCATATAATAGTTTTTATTTTTTTTTTGATGAAAAACTACTGCTGTCATCAATTTTTTTTCACCTTTTTAACATATTTTCCTTTTTGGTGCCAAGAAAGAGAAAGTGAGAGAGAGAAAAACCAACTGCTTTCAACAATAATTACAGTGTAACAGTATTTAATCATTTTTATTCGCTTGTCATTTGGCACAAAATGCGGAATTGATTTTTTTCATTTTTTATGCAGCTTAAAAAACTGTTCGTTTTTAATTTATCACCGATCCCTTGTAAGCGAACCTGACCTCACAAGGATGGTCGTTAATTTCTATGACGTCAAACAATAATAATAATAATAATAATAAAAAATCAATTGGCTTCATTGTCCTATATCAATAAGACCTAAATTCATATATTGATAGTGCGATCATATTTATTTCGACGATTTTTAATTTTCAAAAGTTATTATGTTCTATAATAATATTATCGGACGTAAAATCGTTAAATCATAAGTAACAAAATAGTTATGAAGCATTTTCGTTTTATTTAAATTTCGAACATGACTGCGTACACATATAGTTTACCTGCACGGATATGTTTGTTGTTTATACATGTTACGGTCAAAGTACGAATTCCGGCAACACCAAGGTTTTATCGACTGCCATCGGCAAAAGCCCGAATTTCGGATTGATCTCGGTAAAACCTAAGATATGCTAAATTATGCGATAAAACTCAAAACTATATTGCAATAATTTGGGATTTTATAAACTAAATATGGAAGATATTAGGCTATACAACCAATAACGATTTTCACTAAAAGCACGAAAAAATGATTATTTTTACTCAATATAATTTGCATTTTAATAATATAGGTAATAGATAATTATGTTACAATTTTATTTATATTGAATCATATTTATTTATTTGGGTTTTCAATTTATTAATTTACCGGTATTCGTAAAGCGTTTTATTATATTATTTACCATAAAATCTGTAATTGTAGGTATTTTTTTTTTATGAACATAATAATATCATGATGGAAATTGTTTGATAAAGTATATATTACAATGCATCTACTGTATTCTGTGCTACTGCTTTTACACATTCCTTGTATCACGTGCACGTAGGTATATAAAATATTGTACGGGTAATTTATTCATCAGCTCTATGTGTACACATATCACATGCATATACTAGTACAATATAATATATATACATATGCGTGTGTGCGTGCGTTCATATAATGTGTGATTAACAATGATTAACAGAACAAAAGAAAAACTACAATGAGGTGTTTATTAATATACTCTGCAGTGCACACCAAATCTCATGATTTATGATAGTTTCGCGTGTAAAGCCCTTTCGGCGGATAAAGTATTAAGGAATCCGACCATTATGATTGTTATTACTATTATTACCATTATCTACTTGTTTTAATTCGCATATTATACGCGTGTCTTCAATTGAAACGTTACCTACGCGTGGTACGAAAACCTCTATCTATTACGGCAAAGTCAACTGTAGAGTTTTACGACGTCACCGCCGTTGATAGTCATGTATCTAAGTTCTAACGCACGAATAAATTCCATATTTTTTCGATTTTTTTCTTGCTTTTCTCGGCATCTTTATCGTCTTACCGTTCATGCCTATACTTACGTACACTGCTATATACGCTTCTCACGCTTTTGACAGTATTTTCGCTATCCACGGGGCACAGTGACGCGTGATATTAATTTTTTTTACGTGCGCACTCCGTATATGTAGATAGGTAGGTACTTACCATAGGATGCGTGTAAACTATTGTGACAACGTGTCATACACGCCGTAGATGTATTCGGATAGAATAACAGAGGAATGTCGAATGTCAAAAGATACGGAAAAAATAAATTACTTTGCTATAGTGCTCACGGTAAAATTTTAAATATTTACGCGACATTATTGTTTTTATCTTCCGACACATTGGTATTTGAATACCGGAAATTTAATTGTTTTGTATTTATCAATATGGTTTAACTGCACAATAGTATATTGCACTCGAGCACTCAAAAGAATGTTTTTTTGTCGAGGTTCTAAAAAGTATTATTACAATATATATTATATTTGATAACATTAAGAAAATATTTAAGGGCAGTTAGCTTTAATGTTGAACGAAGTCTTGGTTACCGAAGTATAAATGGAATTTTATTAAAATGTTGAGAATGATATATATTTAGTTTCGAATTGTCCGTAGCTACGGACCTTGTTCTAAGAATTGTGAAAATTCTTAAAATAAACTATAAAATATTTTAGAATTATATTAGTATTTATTTCATTTGTAATAACCCCATGGCCGAGCTCTGTAGAATTGGTATACGCTAGGGGTGCTCAGGGTATACAGCTGCAACTATATTTTCGTCAAATAACTTATATTTCACATTTTATATTCTATATTTATTATGGCACGGTACAGTTACGGCTCATGACTGAAAAATAAATACACTTTTATATTATAATAGCAGCTGTTATTTATTTTGATTGTATTTATAAATTTATATAAATTTAATATTCAATAAGCAGGGTCTTGGGTGTTTTATAAACATTATCAATGATTTTAAAAACGTAATGACTTACGATAATTTAAAATAAAATGTATAAGACTCACAATTAGTAAGAGAGCTTTATATTTTGTCATTTTATAATATTGTAAAGCACTCCTCTTAGTGGTTACTGGTTTCTCTCCAAATTTCATTATAGATTTATGAAAAATGTGTACAATAATACTTTTACGAATATTGAAAGCGAGAAGGTTGGAAATTAATGTATTGGTCTATACATACTATGGACAAAAATTATATTTTATCATTCCATATACGTGTGTGTACTCTGAAATTATTTGTAATTTATTTTCACTAAATAGTAGATGGCAGTATTACTATTCGCACGTTCCATATTTTGAAGAGCATAAAAGATGTTCGTTACGTGAACTACTAACTGATTCGGATTGAGTGCGACATTTCAAATGTCACATTAGATTTTGGCTCAGATGGATGGGAAATACGATAAATTTAACCTTTTTTTTTTACAATTTTGCCTTACCGCCACAACATGATGTATTAATTGTTATTCCGGTCGTTTTTCATTTCATCTATTACCTTCTAGACATTTATATCGAGCGTTTACATTTTACTTATTTCGATTTATTCAGTTATCTATATATTGCGTGTTTTCGAATTTTTATTATTTTCACAGTCATAATAATAATGAAAATAATAATAATAATAATAATAATCATGAATGTATGAATTCCATTTGCGGACAATCTGCAAGAAAAACAAGGGTGTATGTTGGATAATTGAATGTTTGATTTTTCGATAATTTGAATCATAATAATAATCATCGCTTGCAATCCCGAGAAGGAGAGCTGGTTTTCTATTACAGTAATCTCCCTTGTCCGGTGCACAAACTATTTAGCCCGTGGTTCCGGTCGCCCACCCGCCCGACCGCCCGACCGATGGCCTCAGCAGACCTTCTCGGGGGAAATTAAAAACCGATATTTCGGACCATAGCAGTAGAGAAATAGCATAATCTGTAGCTGCTGCGGCTGCTCTGGCGGCGGTGGCGGTATCGTGTGCAACGGGCGTGAAAAAATCCGTATCCAACATAACCCTTTCCTCGTTACCCCCGCCCGACCGCTGTCCCGCCGCACATTCAGCGCACCGAAAAGACCTACTGCTACTCTAGGCTAATTATTAACGCCCGGCAACGATATTAACATGCAAAACCCAGTGCTATCCGGTTTATCTGTTAATTGGCCTGGAAATTTACGACTATACCACTCGGGCTCATAATCTTTTCTTGCCTCCCCGCCGCACCAACCCCTGACACGCGGTTGTACGAAAAAAACAAAAAAAATCGTCGTCGTCCATACCCTTCCACCCCTTACAGTGACGTTCTCGATCCGGCAGCGGTGGTGAGAGAATTCAATTAAACTCTGTACGGCGAGAGGCGACCAATGGGCCGTATCATACGACTGTTTATCCAACGAATCCTACGCCACAACCGTCCGTCACCACTCGACCCACACTCACGACTCGTACACCCGCGGTTGTGGCCACGAAACGTGCCGGTTATTCTTGGGGGGGGGAGGGGACTTGTTTTCATGCGTACAATAACGGTTCTTCGCAAATCGCGATTCACTGACTCGCTCACGAGTACGATCATATAATAATAATTATGTAATATTAAACTATACGCGTGAGGAAATACTATCGCGTTCGAATAATATTACATACTGAACGTTACCGTCGGCTAACAAAGCACCGGGTTAGTTTAAACTCTAGGTTCTGAATAATTGTTTCTAGTTGTATGTTGTACAAAATAATATTGTATTCAGTGAAATGTCTAGTCGTGTGTATCGCGTATTATGTAAACGCGGCAAAGCACGTCGATATTGGTGCGTGGATGTGCGGGAGAGAGAAATAGATTTAGAGAAGAACAAGTATCTTTAGTAATACTTTGGTACGTGCGGCGATTTGATTAGTGCGCAACGATACATATTGATATTGCGGTATGTGATTCGCATTTTTACAACTCGTAAGTCATAATCTGTAATTTTTTTCTGAGTTTCATTTAAAGGGACCCATATAGTAAACGCTCAATTGGCTTTTTCGTTTCGTTTAAAAAGTTAACAACTCATTTTGTGCACCATAACAATAAATACCGTTTTATTGAATAAATGTTTGATCTTTGGTAATCACGTATAGCGCAGATAATCGACTTACGAAATAATTTATCTGTCCATTATACAACGAGTATATATTTCGAGAAAAAATCTTATGCGTAATTATTTGTGTTGTAACGATGTTCTTTGTCATTTTGTTTGATTACCATTGAGTATAAATTATAAAATTCCAAGCATCTCCCCAGGCAAATATGTTATAAATACATTATAAATGTTGAGGTGAATTTAAATGAACTAATTATAAGTCCGTATAATTTTGTCGTTGTTCACTTTATTCATAACAATATCAACAAACATTAAATCTTAAAATGTTTTAATGCACAACGTTCGTTTTGAACAACAGTGTCACCGTGTTTTTGTCAAACGATTAAGATTAATAAATGCCTCAAAATATCTTATTCACGTAGGGGTGTGAAAACACTAAAATAGTTGTGCTAGTTATAGACCTTTTATATGCCTCAATGTATTTACTAAAATATATAACTACAAGTATAAGAGTTTTATATAATTTGGCGTGTACCTACATGTTGTTGGACATGACATTTAATTCAGAAATGATTTATAAACTCTGGTTTCAAAATTAATTTTACGTGCATATTAAAATAAAATAAGTATCGTTTTTGAACTTCGTTTATTTTTCGATGTAATATTATAAAAATCCGATTGCATTAATATCGTTTGTCAGTATGAATACTATATATACATTTTTAAGCGGTTCCAATTGTTTCTGACTGGTGACGTCTGTGGTGGAAAACGTTTTTTTTTTTTTACCGGGCGTAGTCTTTGAATTGAGCAAAGAATATTGAAAGTGATGAATAAAATTCAAAATTTGATTCAATAATCTTCTCCCATTGCTTATATAATTATTCATTTGAGTTAAAGATTATTGCAAAAAAAAAAATGCATTTAGTTTTCGTATGTAAATAACAATAATACATTTTATCGACTTATGATACATATTTTCATACATTGACAGTATGGCTATTTGTTTTTTTAGTTTTGACGTGAGAGGTATGGCGTTGGACCAAGCACGCCATTATTCGTCGCCGGATGTTTTTGGTAAGCGTGCGACCTTCAAGACAGTCACAAATCCGGCATGTCTATCCGTGGATGAAGTACACCGGAACGATGAAGGTGTGTACAGATGTCGTGTTGATTTCCGGAACTCTGCCACCAAAAGCTTCCGGTACAATTTGTCTGTCATCAGTAAGTGATTTCATTTTGATTTTAATCGGTAGATTTTTATTATAGTCGATGCAAATTTTTTAGAACATCATGGGCACTGATTATTTATCGAACGATTTCATAATCAGTCAAACCTTATAGTTTAAACTGTATATGATAATCATTTTAAGATCAATATAAGTCCGGCTTAAGGCACTATCTCACTATCAACGTGTCCCGTGTGGTCCACATGTACCGTGCTGAATCAGGCAATTTCATTGGCCTATTTATTTTCTTATAGCCACAACTAACTGGTAACAAGTTACCATACTATACCCGATAGTTGAAAACATCCAACTACTTCACCGTGTGATGACTGATGGCCGCATGCAGATAAGTGATTCTTGATCTGTAACTCGACACAAGTCAATAGTCATTAATACAAATTATTTCAATTAATGATCTATTTAAATACGATAGATACTATATCATATATTAAATACGGATCACACGGTCCACGAGACACGGTGCTAGTAAAATAGAACCCTTATTCGGTCGTAAAGTCTGCAGCGAGTCCGCATATCTGTTAAATTTTCAAAGAACAACGTTATAGAGCGCACGATTCTCAATGAAACCACATTATTATTATAACAGACTTGGTAGCCCTTTCGAATACCAAATGTATCTAAAAACTGTCCACACTTAACGATTCCAATGGAATCGATGAAAAACGTACGACCGTTTCATGTCCAGCGTATACATCTACATTTTCGTCCAAAATTTCCCATCACACAACAATAAAAATCAAAAGTTTTTATCGTCACCAAACCGGTTTGCGGCCCCATCGACTGAAGACGATTTTAATCACGACGCGTGCCATCAAATTAATCAGGGAATTACATAATACGATTCTGACCTCCGATATTTAAGAGGTCTTTGTTGCCCTCGGTCATACAGTCATCAGAGTTTCAAATAAATAAAAACAAAAAGGTTGCTCTACCACTATTTTTCGTAGATTTAAAACCCACCGAAAAACGACATTCTCAATATCTATTTTCTACTTAACATAGGTACTGATTGGAATTCATAACATTTTTGTACCATATTTAAATTATACGTATGTATAACTGTTGAGCCGTAACCCCTAATTTGACTAAATCTGATTACATTTAAAAATAAATATCAAAGATCAATGTAATGTGATCTAATTGATTGGTTTGGTTTACTTATGTAATATAAGTGAAACATAATCTCCAGGTTTGATAATTTTTGCTTTTATTTTATGGGAAGGTTACAGCGGTAACGAATATTTTAAGTTAAGCTAGTTCGCTAAGTTCATTATAATTAAGAATAATGTATATTTTTACGATAGGTTTTATTATTTTAATATAAACACGAGACCTTGATATAGGTTAATCGTCTTTCATAGGAAAAAAAAAACATTTTGTGCGACAATACATTATCGGTACAACATGTATCACTGAATGTTAAACGATCTCTGTATAAAGACCGTTTACACTCTTGTCGTTCGAGAGTAATGTTAATAAGTAAACACCACAGCAACGATTATATATTGTCTGGAAAAGAATTGAAAAACTAGCATTTATGGTTGTTACCTTATAAAAATTAAAATTCAACCACAAATAAATATTATTAAGCAGCAGGAACAGATCAAAGGTAAAACGTAAATTATATTCCCAACCACCATTATTCATTGAATTCGAGTGTTTTCGATCATTCATACAAACCAAAAAACCACGACGAGACCAAACTAAAAAACAACGACGAGACCAAACTTAGACACAAAAGTATACATAATAACTATTATGTAATATTATGTACATGAAAAAACTTATTTTTTTTTATCCATAAACTATTTATTAGTTGTTAAAAGTTATTGATTGAACGTATTACAATGAAAAGTAACATCACGTGTTTCAAACGCAGAGCAAAACTTTTAACAATCATTATATGAAGCTCCATATTATCATTGACTTTCAGAACAATAAATAAAACTGTAAAGGCCAATACCCGATAGTCGTTCTGGTTTGTGAACAAGTATCTATATATATTATATTGTAAACGCACGTTTGTGAATAAATTCTGCCGTGTTACGATGCAGTAAACAAGAAAATAATAATATAGGTATTGCACAGCGTGTTATCTCGGCATTTTTCACGAATCATCATCATGACAATACCGTTAGTCGTCGCAATTGCCATTCGATTGATGAAAACCTTTACGAAACCGATCGATCACGTGTGAGTTATGTAAAAAACACGGTTTTTCCGATTCCTAAATTCTTATGCCCAAAAATGAACAGTAGTAATTTGAATGCTTTTCGTTGTGCGATCGGAGTAGTACGTTTTTGTGCAAACTTTCAATCATTAATACGTGAACACTTTTCAATACTAACGGCAAACGGAAAAGAAGCGCTGACAAAGATTTGGAAAGCTAAAACGGATGATATTGTATTCAACGTGGTAAACGGTATAGTGTGTAGTTTGTTTCTGGCCGCGGTGTGTTATAAACGTACCTGCGTATCTTACTAGTCCTAGGTCGAACCGAAAAATAAATAAACAACGTTAGCGCATCACTGGAGCACAGTATAATATTGTTACGCGCAAAAATATATGTATAATACGATATTTGTATAGAACATTTTTTAAATTTTTTTAGATTTTGGGTGAATCGAGGAATGTATTGTTTTTATCATGATGTGCTTTGTTTTTATTTATTTATTTTTGGTTCTGTGTACATAATATCGATCAGAAGGATTGCTCCAATGTATACAAGCCTGGTACTTTTGTGAAAGGTAGTTTCATCTTGTATAGGTACTTTGAGTATGCCATTGTTTGAATTTCTTAAGAGTGTTCCGAATAATTGGGAAATACGGAAAAAAACTTGCAAAACGTTTCATCCGAAATTGAATCTAGATATCTAGAATCGAACCCTGTCTAATATTTTCGTCCCATGCTATCCACTTGTTTATTTTTAATGGACACAAGATTTTTCATTAGATTTTCCTTGCTTATATTCTATAGATATTCATCGTAGCGACTCCGAAACATATATTGTTATTTTTATTATTATTATTATCATCAATACATTTATGTACAGTTTATTTAAAGAATTAACAAGGTTAAGTGATAGTAATAACAAATGAATTAATAATTATAATAACACAATTGTACAAATAAAGTAGTTTTCAAGTGAGCATGCCGTGTGGGCGTGGTATTTTGAACCGCCGAAAAATGGGGTTGTTGTTGAGGTGGTAGTAATGACGCGTACTGCTGGCACGTCGTATCATATTGGGCGAATAAAATATTATTGAAAGCGTTTTAATATAAGCTTTGATTGTAGATGTTTTGAAATCGGTGCGTCATCGTTTCGTGTCGTACCATAGATACGGAGCGCTTGAAATAATTCGCGCTGAAAAAGATACTTTTGAAAGTAACACAACAGTCGGTATTGTGTATCAGACGCGACGAACGGTGAATACTATAATATTATAGTGTATGGTCGGTTTCCGGTCGTAGTGCGTTATATACCTGCGTAACTTATATACTAGTCCTGCAACTTGGGTTGACTTTTGTGGGTTGGACTGGAATATATAAATAAACAAGTTCGACGAACCGCCAGAGCACCGTATATGTACTAGGTAGTATTGTTACACACACACACACACACACACACACACACACACACACACACACACACACACACACACACGCGCTTATAATTTATATATATTATACAAAGACCGGTGACAAAACCAACTCCCGATGGTGCGATAAAATGTCTAATAAAAATTGTCGGGCCATCTATATTGTTATACGTATGAATTTATATTATAATATAGTGGCTTCTTTGCCGGATGTTGTTGTACTACTGCAGTCGCCGAGGAATACGCGTATGTTTCTGTGATCGAATACGACCGACTGCAAGTGCACGGCGGCGTGAAACAGGGATCAAATAAACCAACCCCACGTACCGAGCACATAACATTGTTGTAGTAGGACGTGTATATATAGCTGGTAAATGTGCGTCGTATATAATATATGTACATAGGTACTCGTCGAAACTATAATGAATTTATATGACATATGCGTCAAGACGGATGCGCAGCTCTATATTCGGCTTGCCCTCGAGGCGAACGAAAGTATGACTAAGTACCCGCATGTATATATATATATATATATATATATATATATATGTATATTATATGTACAATAAAAGCTATTTCGAAAATCGATTTTGGACGATGCGCCCGTCGTACCTGCTGCGGTGTAGTTTAAACATAGTTGTAGTAGTATTTTATGTTATTTCGTAACAAAATTTAAAACCCGAATGTTTTAAATCGAACTTAATGTTTATTGTGCATGGGACGAGAGAAAGTGTTACGTCTAGGTCTTATGCACCGACTAGCCGAATGTATGAATAATTTATTGTAGATAAACTACAATGTATCTCGTTTTCCGCAAGTGTAAATTTGGCATAAATTAATCGAACAAATATGAGTGTTGATATCAAAAAACAACATTTTAAGTGTCATTATTTCATAACAGTATTCAATTATTACACAAACGTTTAGTTTTTTAAAAAAAATGCAAATTAATATTTTTCTACCTGCGGATTGCTTTTTTTTACAACAGCATTTTTTTTTCATATAACAGTATATAATATTTTATAACACCAGATGTTAGTTGTTCAATAAATTTAAGTGTACTTTGTACGTGGTGTCTGTTTTTTTTTACCTCCGGTCTAGTTCACAATAACCTCAATACCTACACTTCGGAACTTAAGTTTATTAATAAATAATTTATACCCTGTATGAAATATATTTAATTTTGTTTATAATAAATGTAGACGTCGTGATATATCAATATACATAATTTTTTATCACACTCTTAAAAACTCCACTTTTTTATCACCATTAAACTCACCATACGAGTACATTTTATATGCCATACTTTTCTCTACATTTCGATTATTGTAGCATACCGTTTTTTACCTGTTCATCGTAGTTCTATAACACGAAGCAAATAATCAAAACGACAAAATTGCAGAAGATATAAATATGCAATAATTTTATTTTGATATTGATGTATTTGTAATAACAGCCAAACCGTATTTTATAATAATATTATGGGTTTGACAAAATGTAATAGATTAATACTAATGATAAAACATTTATAAAACATGGCTTCTATCGTGTGACCATTATTTACAGTATAACAGTATTATAATTTTTGGTGTGACTGATAAATCGTTATATAATGTATAATATTGTAATATTAGAAAGATAATTCGTTGTGTCTCAATATGATTCGTTGGTTTGTTGCTTGAAATATTTTTAAAACATTAAATTATTTTCATTAAATGGAAATAGATACAAATTCAGACGAACACGTTATTATAACATCTTCTTTGTAAGACTTGCATTTATTAAAATCATAAACCAACTATGAACAGCGATTTTGTAATGATATAAAATTGGTGAATAAATAACATGCACAATATAAAATATGTATGGTAAAGCGAAACATTATTATAATGGAAAATTAAATTTTAATTATCAAGTTTGAAAATAATTTTGTGTTATAGACTCGATTTCTTAATACATGAATATTCAACTTTTTAATTCCATTACGTGCGCTAGTGAGAATTATATAAGACAGAATATTTAATATATTTTTTACACCAACCGACTCTGCTCAGATCTTATTTTCAGATGTGATAGGTAATTTCTTATTTAATAAGGTCGTAATAAAATAATAAGTTAGTTTAATTGAATTTTCAAAGTATGAAGTAGGTGTATGAAACTTTTATGTCTTACGATTATTTTCTATTCATAAAACTATTAAAATAAAAAACTTCATTGCCCGTTTTAAGGTTTCGTCGTTATTTTCTCGAAAATGTCAAGTATAATAGTGGAATTCTTCACATTGCAGTCGAAAAGCTAATATAGCACAAGAAGATTTCTTTAAAAATATGAAGAATACGTTTTTTGTTGAAATATATATTTAAATCTAAGAATACGATTCGTTTATTCTATCCGACGTTTCAGTTAAGCCTGAAGTTTTTTCGAAAAATCTACCTTGGAGTATCTGTTTTAAGGATGCCGATATTTTACTTTTGTCAAAATATCAAAATCGTAATTTATAAAATTCTTTTAATTGATTTCCAAAAATAGAAGAACACAATAGTATAATTAGACATTAAAATTGCCAAAAGATTCTCGAAACAATATTATTTACTTATTTTTGATTTATTCAGTAGCTATTAATAGAATTCAGTATTTTGAAATGTTATTTTATTGAAAAAATTTAAATTGAACAACTTTTTTTGACGTTCTTATAAAAAATATACACACATATATATATATATATATATATATATATAGATACTTATATTATAATGTTTTTTTTTATTTATGTTACTTTATTTAATGTAAAACAGTTCTTAGAAAATAACACCTACTTCATATATTATTTTTTTTATTGTAGCTTCTAAAATGAGTAATCAATAATCAAGGGTGAATGCATAAGTGTCGTTTGAAGGTGGTAGTGATTTGTTTTAAATTGTTACTTAAATATGTACTCTTTTTTGTATCAAACCCTTTTTTTTAACATACTTATTATGACTTATTAAGATATTCGATTCATACAATTTGTTTCCGAAAAATATTAAACATATTAATACTAGGGGATATAAACTGATGTTTTGGTATTGTGTAATCGAAATAATTGATAAATATGATATTTTAGCGATTGCCTCGAAAATTTTAATGGAAAAACTTCAGAATAGAAATGATCGGACGTCGCCTTTATCTTCACTTCTGAAATAATTGGTTGTCACTAAGAAGTTGTTTTCAAAATTTATCTCACAAAGTCACGTATACTCTTGTTAGCCACAAGCTGACAGGGATAAACTATTTTAAAGGGTATTTTTTTTTCGATAAATTTGTAATTATGGCTGATACCGGCTCGTACCTGCTCGTATTGTATCATATGAAAAATAATGGTTTTCTTTAATTTTCTCGTAATGCTGTGCTACTATAGCTTAAACCTAACTTCATATTATACATATTGTTTTGATGTTCACGGACTGGGTTTTCATGCGAGAATTTGAATCTTTACTTTGTTGCGTTATTATCATGAATAATCATGTGATGAAGGTGTAAATTATAATATGTCTTCGGGCAGAGAGTAATTTTCACGGGAAGAATGACAATGAGTAATCATATCGTATCATGTACAGAACCTACTTATTGTTCCCACAAGGGTCACACTGAGTAAGGTCCATTACCTTTCTGTTAATGTTATTTTTCAATTATTAATATGCACACTTCGTGTTTAACTCCGAAAGCATTAATCAAAAGTTACAAAGAAAATGGAGACCAAGTAGCGACGGAGGTGCGAGGTTAAATTTACTTTCGGAAGTAATCGGATACTTCGTTATAATATTATATACATAAACATGCAACGTCGATTGCCGCTTTTATACGTTGAATATAATATTCGTATGCAAGGTATGCATGGTGGCGAGATATTGTCTACAAGTTGATAAAAAAAAAAAAAAATTCGATCTCAGAATAATATACGTTACACCAATACTTAATTAATTTTCGATTGTCGTGAGTGTTTCGCAGTAAGTACGCACAGTAAGTACGCAAAACGAGGTGAACAATTATAATTGTTCTGCTACGCTTCGCGCAAACGTCTTGTTCAACTATAAATGCACCAATCACAATAATTGTGTGAAATCATCCCATCAACGTTTTGTCGCATTTATAATTTATATTTAAATACATTCAGCCATTTGCATATAATAGACAACTTGTTGAGGGCTTACACGCTATTGACATAAAATATGTTTTCCTCGATGTGTATGATTATTCAGTATGTGCTGCAGTGATCAAATGTTGTCATGCGTACAAGCATAGTTCTAAATATATTGACGTACATACAACAGTATCTTTTTATAGTTTAATCTTAATCATTACTTTTGTAAGTGAAAGTATACCTGTAAAATATACATAAATGTAAATAAGGTAAATTTTTATATTATGAGGTGTATGAACTTTAATATGTACAATATCAATAATAATTCATTTTTAGTTGGTATCCAGTTAAAAAAAGCAAAATAAAAAAATAAAAATATTATCAGTAGATGGATAGGATTAAATAATTAAATAAAAAATAAAAACAACAAAAAAAACTTTCAAAACTTAGATCATGTTTTTATAATTAATACTATTTATTATTTAATTTACCACGAATTGTTATGTATAAAACTTCCGTTTAAAGATCAAATCTATCAAAGTTAATCTCTGTCTTCAAATATAGGTCATACTATATTACGTATTTTCATATCTGACATTTTAAAATACATATTTCTTGGACTTATCATAGTTCAAATTTTATAATATCTAATAAAAGTATGTTGTATCTAACCACGTGAGTTTTGGATTACTTTTTTGATAGTTGGTGTTTGCATACATGGTTTTCACAAATAGTTTTTTTTTTTTATAGATACCTATTATGCTTAGCTGCAGTTTTTATGATTATATTAATATATAACATTGCCGTTGAACAAAAAAACCGTAAGTAATAATAGGAAATTTGGTCTATAAAATAATTTTTTGGCATATTGATTTATGGAGAAATGGTGATTAAATAAAGAGTTTTACACTAAGCTAAGATTTGTCGAACACCAGTATGAATATATTCTATATAATACATGTATAGGCTATAGGATTATTAATAGAACGGTGATTTTCCTTATAATGGGCTAATCCGAAAAGTAAACAGTATACAATTATTTTGTTGTTTGATGTTTTGAGCCATTTAGTAATGTATAATACAACGTGAATTTTATTGTATGTGGATAACATTTATTTAAATTTAATAACATTAGATACTTTCTGTTAGTCGACATATGTATCCGAGAAGTCTATCTAGTTTATTATTCCACAAAATCATATGCGTGTCAGGGGAATTGAAAAACATAGTTTAAAAAATAATAGTCGAATGGCTCAAATTATCAATGCTAATAGACTATACCATTTTAGATATGCAAATTTAACCCATTTGTTTAAGATGTATCTCTTCACTCCTAAACGGCACCCTCGATGACTCAGACTCACTATAACATCTGTCTCTTTCCATATTCCTCCCTGCCTTGCAAGGAATCTCGTTCAATTTATTACACAATTTACTACTTCAATCCACTACATAGTATGTTAAGCAACCTTGACCTTGATCTTAGTTCTCTTTAACTATTATATCTATACTTGTTTCATGATAAAGGGCTCTGCATAACGCTATATTTACTGTTGTATCTACCGATTTTCGACAAGGCGTTTGATTATAAAAAATTAAATTAAATCGGGTCTAATAGACTTTTATTTTCTATGATAACAAAGTTATTCTCATTTTTTGAGAAATGTACAACTGATCTGATGTTTTATACAACTCGTCAATGTTCAGAAAAGTTTTCTCTTTTTGTTAACACTGATTGGTTTAGTTTCATAAATGCAAACACTTAAGGCTTCTAATTTTTTTCCAACACTATTAAAATTTAAATCAAAACCAAATACAAATAACAACTCGATATGATTTTGATTTTTACCAGGCCGCTAATGATAGGGTTGAAAAGCCACATTAGGCACGATACTTTTTAATTATAAATGAAAAAATAATCTTATTTCGTATAATATTAAGTTAAATAGAAAAACAATTATAACAGATACAATACAAAAATCAATGCATGAAAAAAAAAGATATTAGAAGAAATATTATAGTATAAGAAAGATTTGTTTATATTGAATATTTTATTAAAAAATTTCGGTACAGGAAAACTTTTATAAATAATAACAATAAAAAAATAGTTTTTTTGTTTAATAGCAGACCGTAAAAGTATCTTGCATTACATTTATAAAATACATATTTATTTAATAAGTATATACATTTTCTTTTTATATTCCTATTTAGAAATCGAATAATATACAATTCGATTATTAATATATTTAAAAAAAAAAAAAAAAAACAATTTAGTCGCAATATTTCTGTGAGAAATCACAGCACCGTAAAGTATTATTTATATACATATATATATATATATATATTATACCTAAGGTATATACTACACTGTTGTGTCTGTTCTTCCTACTGTTTTTAGATTTATGATATTGTTTTCCTCTTGCATTATTTATTGATATTTATATTTCAGTTCGACTAATGTGGCCATCGTCAATAATATTATATAAGCATTATTTATGCAACTACGCACGAATATATTATACTCGTATCCGTTGGTCGTTGAAAAATTGGTCGCAACAGCCAATCGTTTTTATTATTGCTCCGTATAATACACCTACCTACCTACCTACGACGCACCGTCCTCGTTCGATCAAAACAATATACGGTTTTCGCATATTTTTTCAACGAAGTCAGGTCTGCAGTTATCGCGAAAAACAAACCCTGCAAAATGCTTTCGGATTCACACCACACACGTGTGTACGCACTGTGTTTTTGTTTTACATGTGTGATTATCAAAGGCATGTTTCACGGTGCGTTGCGCGACAATCAAACCTCATAATACGAAGCAAATTCGTTCTATTCTCGGCATTCGTCACTGGTTAGTCTGAACCTTGCTCTCGTGCTCGTTCGGATAAAAAATACAACGTATTATTCGCCCGTGTAGTGCGCACTTCAAACTTTTTAACGTACCGATCAGCAGTAACCGTACGACGCACGGACAAAACGTAAACCATAATGTACTATAACAATAATGAGAACCAAACACACTTTTCGTCCAACTCGTGCAGCTATAATACAGCTATATTAATTCATCGGGCCGCCGGTCGTGCACTAATGCAGTGTGCCGTTTTTAATTCGATAGCCACCGGGGCGTGTGAATTCCGCACGTACACGATGTATACTAATTATTAATCAACCGTCTATCCTAATGATAAGTAAAGCAGATGGTATGTAGAGTTTTTCGTATTTTTTTTTTTAAAAAAATATTAGAAAAAACGGCGTGGGAAACAAATACGTTTCAATGATGATGCAAATTTTGTAAATGTTGAGGTGTCTTGGTTATAAGGCGTACGTCTTTAATTTCAACTTGTCCATACATATTTTAATGAATCAATTAATAATACAACTAGGTCATACACAAATAACTTATATCTAATTACAATCAGTGTTAAGATTTTACTTTTATTGAAGGTGAATTAATTTTTATTCTTTATCATGTAATGCGATCCATGGTTGTGGACTGGTTTTTGATATGCTCATTATCTGTAGCTAGTCTTAATGATTTTTACAAACAATTTCTAGGACTTAATTAAAAGGTACTTAGACAATCGTACACAAAGTTAGATTTTGAAATTTCAACGGACTATAATAAGAATATTTATGCATTTTTTAATTTATATTGTTGCATCATACAATGGAGTGGGATTAGAATAAGAACAATGTAATGCCAGAGATAATACTGAACTCACAATTTGCAATGAATCCGAACATTCCCATAAACTGTTGTATTTCATTACGTGGCATCAATATATTTTTGTCTGCTGTTGTTTTTCGAACGATTTCGTCAAAGAAAATTATAATATAATTTCAACAGTATTCATTTTAATAATAATTTAAAAAAATTTAAATAATATTAAAT
The DNA here is from genome assembly GCA_949715065.1 of Periphyllus acericola. NCBI lineage: Eukaryota > Metazoa > Arthropoda > Insecta > Hemiptera > Aphididae > Periphyllus > Periphyllus acericola. The sequence continues at coordinate 17,601,547 of OX454265.1, forward strand.
ATTATTACGAAATAGATTTTTTTTTTTTTTAAAACAATAATTTATTGTTTTACATTAAATGAAGTTGAAATAAATTCCGTGAAATGTCATAAGAAATATTTAATTTCTATTGGCGAATACAGTACAAAAATCATAAAAACACTGTTGTTTTTTAATAAATTTCGTTGAAATATTTTCTAATATAGTCACATTGAACGCATTTTGTGAAGAAATCTAATGAATGACATGGTTATGCAAAACAAGTACAATGCAATTCGTTTTAATTTACTGAATACCGTAACTATACGCTCGGATTAAAATGTCTGTACATTTAATATGCGTACACTGCGAAGTATAAAATCTGCATAAGGTTTTGCACACGTACTTTATGGGTTTAATTGCACTACGTATAGTTTCCACGTAAACTTATTATTTATAATACACATTCACGCACAAGCACACCGATACCTAAAACCATACACATCTAAACAAGGTGTTTAAATATATCTCGTCGAGGAACGTTCAAAATATGAGTGTTTATTCAAAACGCCGCAGGGACATGGTGGTCCTTCCTACTGTTGTCTCGGTATTGAAGTAACCATCTAGGGATTTATCAGAGTGCTCACAAGCCATATTCCTATGTCATAACATATCCTAGCATAGTAGAAACAAAAAGTGTACAAAAGTCTTACACACATATGACGTACCTATACATGTTCGGTTTAATTGCGTACTGTTATTCCGTGAAGTTATTATTTGTTACACGCAGTGTCTTATGGTGCCGAAGTCTTAAGGATCTAGTCGGTCAATCCCAAAAATATTGGTGGCCACAGCCTCAACCTTTAAACATTTTCTTATTTATATGTATGGGATAACATGCGTTTGAACATAATTTTTAGAAAAATGGTCTGTCGAAGGCGACACGGCGGCAATGACACATACACACGGACGAATGTCGAATACATACATACACACACGTATTAAACCACTTGTTCTCAATATAAACATAAAAACCTTTTAGAAATATGTATCTTCTCCGAACAGTTAGTATAACAGTAGGAGATTAGTACTGTATGTATTAAACAATATTATTAATGTATTTACACGTACACCAGTGTTATTAAATTATGTACATATCAAAAAGTATAAAGAGTATCTAGCTTGTATTTTTTTATTAAGTTTTAATTTTTATATTGAGATTCGAATGCTTATTAATGCGTTGTGCTATAAAAATAAATTAAAATCTGATTTCATAAATATCCTCGGCGAGTGATGAATGTGTGAGTATACATTGCCCTAATACATAAGTATTGTATACTATTGGTATATGGTTCAATATCGATATTCTGAGAAATGATCCAGGTTCGAGGAGAAGAGTGTTGGCCGGTAATAATGATAAGGTGAAAAAACAATTTCCGCGTAATCCTCCGGTCAGATCGGTATAGCGTTATAATATCCAGAAGTAAAATCCAGAAGGTCGTGTTAAAATGTCTCCGTCAAACTGTATATAGGTGTATAGACTCTACGCAGTCGAATCACGTATGAACCAGCAGCCTTTTATTATGATAAGCCGATTTTATCTCCTCGATTTTTATCCGCATATACAATCGTATATTCCAAATTGGTTTTTCGGGATCATCGCACGCTTTTTTCTTTAATATTATTCGAAATAATCATTTATTTTATAATATGTATATATATATATGTATATGACACAATGACTTTCAGGTACAACGCACAGACGTTTACCAATTATTAAAGGATATCAGAATGTAAATGTTATCCTCTTATTGAATTTTATTTACTGACTGAATAAAGTTAAAAGTATTTCTGAAATAAACGTACATATAGAAAAGTCTAATTCAATAAACATCTAATTTATAAATTTTACTTTTTTATTTCAAGCTTTGGCAACTATGGTCGTTAGCGGTGTTTAACGAGTTCGTGAGTCCAACTCATGTTTTTTGGAACAAAAGGTTATTTCACCTAATAAGGGTGAAGAGGTGGATTCTTCTATCCGGACGGTGTTGCCGCCCGGAAAGCGAAGCCGCCGGCCGCCGAATTCGAACCGGCGACCATGCCATTAAACACAGCCGCCTTATCCGCTCGGCCATGCCACCCAGACTGTTATATTTTTTATAAGTTTTAATTTTTAATGTTGTCTACCAACTTTATTGTATTACAATGTATAGTTACTGCTTGACCCCTATTCAATGAATTTGACGGGTTTTCGAAAACGATTTGTTAAGTATAAATAAAGGTAGGAACACTTATTATTAATTCAAAAAGTACGGGTTTTTTATTTTGCAAAAATAAATTTTTGTCTACTATAATATAATCAGAGACATGAGTATTTGTATGTTAAAATAATTAGTAAAACATAATATACAAGCTAAAGAAATACATTATCCATCAAATTGAAAAAATTGACGGATTCTTCATTTTTGTACTAGTTCTCATACTCAGAGTTCAGAGTCAAGATTTTAAAATATAAGTCAAAATAATTTATCTTATAATTATGTTGCAAAATTATTTCACTAAGTGGGTATCCATCTTATAGGCCATAGGGAATATGTGCCTAAAAATGCATTTAAATTATATTGTGTTTCTTTAATATTTACTGTCAGTTATCTTCAGTTCACCTTTGATTGAATTGGAAAAAATTCGTTTTCGTTTTGAGTACAGTTTGTAAACCAATAAAAATATATAAATACTGTTAGACATCATTATGAAGATTGCCATTCACGGAAATCTCACAAAAAGTATTATCAAAAAAAAAAAAAGATTAAAACTATAAGTATTTGAAAATGACTATGTTTTGATGTTTTCTAACTTTTTATTATTTTACTGATTATATCGAGACAAAAAAAAACCACGTTATTCCCATTTTTCCCTTTAAACTATGGTATGCTAGCTTACATTATTTTTATTTTAAATTTTGAGTATAAGAAAAGATTGCTAGTTCCGTGGTAACCAGTTTCGTACCTTAATCATCTTAATTTGTATTGCATCTATAAGAATTGGATGCCATTGGAATAATTAGATTTAGCCGTTTTTGTTATTTACCAGTTTAATGTACAGTCAATTATTCAGGTAGGTGTTGTGGTCTACTGAATAAGAGCACGAATGCAGTATTATAAGTGTTTTCAAGCTGAACTTTGAACATGATTCTTACAGGAAAAAAAATGCATTTATAATAAAAATATTCATATTCTTTACTTTTTATCAACTTTTTGAACGTTTCAATTTTTTTCCATGAAGAAAATTCAGTTGTTCGTTCGTAATACGATGATGGAAGCAAAATATAATATTTTACTGACCCGTACCCAAATTCAAATATTATTCAAATGTGTTAATATTGAGGGTAGTCATCATCCATCAATCATCACACACGGTTTTCGCTGATCGATACAATATTGACCAACATCACAATAGAATTTCACAGGTTTTTAGGAGCGTTTACTTTTTGTACACAGTAGATTGACGGTTATATTCATGACGTACCTACCAACTATGGTAAAGACTATTTCGTTGAAAAGGGTGGTAACGTTTTTCGATGGATATATTGATTATAAATTATTTAATTCGTATTAGGTTGCTTGCCGACTGACCGGTATACTGTCCCGCGGGTATTTACTGTTAACGTTAATTTACCTACCCTATAACAGTTCTATAAATTCTCTACAATTGAAATAGGTTAAATTCTGTTAATAATATATTTTACGTTGAGTTGGAATTTTTAATGAGCACTTTCCGATGGTATCAAAAGTTCAAGTATTTCGTTCGATAAAAAAATATAAGATATAGGTCTTCCGGGAAACTCCTAAAAAGTAAAAAAAATATTTCGGGATAAACACGTGGTTTTTGAGTGCATATAGGATATGCATGCAAGTGCAAAGGATCAAACGTATAAGAGAGTTATGTCGGAATAACAAAATGGAGTGTTTACTTTGTTAATACGACTGTGCATTGCGTTATGACAGTTGATTTCTTTGATCCGTCCGGTGCAGGAAACGCGGTGTACCATGCGTAATCCCACTGAGGACCCAGAAAATGTAAATAAAAAAAAGAAAAAAGTCACCTTTGTGCAAACGGTGTGCCTGGCAAATAAAAAAAAAAAAATGGGAAGGGGCTCAAAAAAAAAAATATAACGGCAGTCGAGTACACTTTCACGTTCGACAGATCGGCAAATAAAAAGAAGTAGTTTATTTTTATTCTTCAATTTCCTCGCGAATGCTCAAGTCAATAAAAAAAAAGTACACGACTTCTAGGTTTATTTCTATTTAATATACCCATGCGCACTGACTTTGGATGTTTTTTGCGTATTGATCTCGAACGTTGGCGGTGTAGTAAATGAACGTGATTATTCATGCAACGTGTACGTATGTGCAGTATACATGTACACGCACTGAAAAGGATGCAACGAAAATCGTTCGGGTAAAAAATGCTGTAAGTATTCAAGTTGAAGTATTCAGGTGAATTTTTTTTTGAACGAACAGAACGGTACAGCAGTACGCCGAGTAGCTTTAGATTTTAATAATATACTCTCTTCTTCGTCGGCAATAATAAGTTCCAACACAAAAGCGTTCGACATTTTATCGCGCGTTAGTTATCATTGTGTTCAAAACGATAAATTATTTTACCGTACAGCTGATATATCGTAGTTGTTCTGAAAACTCGCAAACGAGGATCAATTGACAGTTAGTTCGCGTTCGTAAATATTTTAAAATGTACATTCCATCTGAAACTGAACAACATATTTTTTTTATAAAATGCACTGTATATACAGAATAAAGATGGGATTCGTACTATAGCACAGCCAAATTAAATATATATTTATAAACGTTTTATAGGTTATACGTATATACAGTAGTTGTTTTGTACGTTTTTAAATAAGCTTGTTTAGTTTTACATTTCACTTTATCATCTATAGGATGTAAAACTAATGTTTTACGCTGTTTTTGCTGATTTCATCTCAAGCATAAATATTCAATAAATTATATTACAATCAAAACCGATGGTTATAAATTATTATTACTTATAATGTATAATGCGATATCATATTAAACACACGTAATAACGATATTGAGTAAACTCGAAAGTTCTATATTTTAAATCTAAAAATAAATTGTACTATGTCCACATTTATTTGGTTTTATAGAACTGTACAAGTTATGCTATAAATACTATTTTATGGACACTGGGGCAATTTAGTTTTGTGGTTATTGCGATTTGGGTTATACTTAATTACATTAAATAATGTCCATAATAGATGTGAAATTATTTAAATTACACAAACCACTAATTCGACTTACTATATGATTCTCGATGAATCGTTCTCTGTATAACTATTTTTTCTCGCGCTTATTCAATTTATAATCATTTATGACGCATTATCATCGACGAATGAAACGTAAATTTAATTTGTAAATAAAGATGACGGGGATGAATTTAAAATCAATATCAATTTTTTTAATTTGTGGTTAACAACTTTTGCCTTAATTTTGTATTTGGTAATTATTTATTATATATTATTCAGCCATTTAAAATATGTTGTACTTATTGTGATTGAATCTTGTTAAGTGTGTCGTATTTTTTCGTGTTAAATCCTCTAGAAACAAAAGAGTTGCTATTGACTGTAATGTATAGCATTAATTTATTTTTTTTTAAAAAAATATGTATGTAGTTCTACTGGGATCTTATATCAATATTTATGGTGATTTCAAAGAAATATGATCGGTAAAAATGCTTTTCCTAAAATAAAAACGCAAATTATATTATATCACGTCTTAACAATGTACAGCTATATTATTATTAGTTCTGTTCAGAAGTATGTTTCTTTGCGCGTTTTTACACTATACTTGCGAGTGAAATGAAAGACGTTCATGTCATTGAGGTTCACGACGAAATCCTTAAATGTTCTCTTATATTTCGACATTAATATGTGCTATGTCTAGGGGCGAAAAAAAAAATTATGTAACGAAAAAAATGCAACGTTTTTTTTCCCTAGCAACATTTTCCCTTAGCAACGTATTATTTCTCAAGGTGTGGACTAACGGATTGACATGTACCCAAATATACGTTCGAACATTTCCATATGTTGAACACTTACGAGCTCAAAATCATATTTCGTGCTATTCCCATCATAAACCATTGCTTACAGTATTACTTGTTGATAAAAGTAAATAAACTTCAAGGCACAATACGATCAGTGATATTGTTTTATGGCCTGCCATAATAGACGTACTAGCGATTTTACGTTTCTCCCAAAAATTGAATGATTTGTTTTTTATTTTCTTCTTATTTCCACGAAGATTTCGTAATGATAATACATTTGTGCAGAAACGGTTATTTTTAAAATTTTTTTTTTGTGGATTCACATTGATATGACATTTTATTAATTTATAAATAACGTGCGGCGCGGTTTCGTGGGGTGAAAAATCGCATTGTCAATCGTGAAACGAGCGGTGAAGTTCGTGTCGAAAATACATTTTGTCCGACGGGCCACGGCATTTGTATGAATCGCATCCAACAAACAAAATAATAACTTTGTAAATTGTCGAATCCGTGCGTGTACATACCATATCGCGCGGTGGTCGTCGGGTTCTACGCCTCGCACGCTATCACATTGTTAGCCTTGCGTCCTGCGTCGTTCCTCGTTTCCTAGCCTAACCGTCCGACACTTCGCAGCCGACCCGTTCGGCCAATCGGCACTGCGCGCTGGAGTTGGTTCCGATGGTTTGACCTCCGGCGGACGACTGTTACCGCGGCGCGCGGCGGCGGTGGCGGGTGGGGTCACGGTACGCAGCAGAGTGGCTTTTAACAATGGACGCGGCAGTGAAGGTGTCGGAGCAAATCATCAGTCAAACAGGACGTTTTAATATCGCCCGGATATCCATTAAAATCGTTGGCGGAAAACCGGGTGGTGGGAGGGAATATCTGACAAGCGAAAAAGAAATGAAAGGATCTATACAAATAAACGCAAAAAATAATAATAATAAAACATTTATTAATATATATATATATATATATATATATATTGTATATACACATCTGTGCATTGTGTTTAGTTAAGAAAATGAAGGGTGAAAGAATGTAACCAATAGCGCATGTACCTGTACTCTGTATTAATTTAAACTTTCCTGGTGTACACAGTATACCGTGCATGCCGCTGTTATTTGGCTTTGTCGACGATTGATTGACGGTCGCTTCTTGGACTTATTATAACATTGATGATAATAATCATAATATTAGTATTGGAAATAATAGTAGTTGTAATAATAATATTAATTATAACCGTAATAATAATAATGAAAATTATAACGGACGTTTCGCCGTTGGTCACGACGCTTATGTCATATTCGTTACGTTTTATACTTTGGAGCACAGTGTTCGGATCGATTGACATCTAAATGACGGGTTTTCACATTTGTCAGAGCAAAAAAAAAAAAAAAGGGCAAACAAAAACTGTCGGACACGCGATACGTTATTACAACAACGGAAAAACCATAATCGCTAATACATCCGGATCGAGTGATAAATCCATCAAACTTAAATCAAAACTAATATAATCGTAATGCGTGAAATTCCAATTGGATCATTAATATTTTTAATTGTTCAAGGCATTATTATAATTATTATATAAACATTTTTATAAGGACAGCATATCTTTTTACTTCTGTTTTAAATAATATGTCATAACTCGTAAACGTTTGTGGCACAAGATAATTGTTAGCGGTAGCTGGTAGGTTCAATTAATATACTTCTGATAATATTGTTATATAATGAGTAATTAAATATTAATATTAAAAATAGTTTTTTATGTGGATGTAGTTTCCACTGACTGGCGATGGGCTTGGCAATTGTTGTACGGGTCTTTTGCGGTAAAAAGATAGGTTTGATTAAATTGGGTTCTGTTGTTTTCAAATGAGTTTCTGACACTTAATGTATGATTTTTTGTGACTTAACCAACTTCTATGATCATGTGATAGGTGCAAAATTCAAATCTGTACGTAGGGAAGCATTTGAGATTCGGAGAGGTTATGGCAATAAAATAAAATATGTTCTTGCATTGAATCCTTGAGTTTTTTTTTAAGCTTGCAGTTATTTTTAATTTTGGGATTTGGGATTTACCGATAATTTTGCGAAGAAATAGACATCTATAATTTGGTCATGTGTAAAATGAAGAATCCATGTATGTTTTTTTCGTAAAAACAAGAGTTCCTTAGTTTTATCAAAAACTGAAAGTTGTGTGAATTGAATAAGACTTTTTCATTTTGACAAGTCGATAAAAGTACTATAGAAGGAAAATATGTCATAAAACATGATAATGTAGATTTTGTCATTCCTGGGCTTCTTGTACCTAAAGTTTATGTAAGTACAAACATTTTATACAGTTTTTGAGCTTTGAAAAAATAATGTAGGCAGAAATACAGTAAATAATTATGAAACAGATTCAACCAAAAATGTTAATTTATAACGTCATTTGAAATCTGGATAAAATAACTTTTTAATTTATTATTAACAGCCCCAAATGATAATTTAACGGTCGTTATACATCTAAGAACATTTATATATGTATTGTACAGTTATTTTGCATTGAGTACCTACTAGTTTTATGTAGTTTTAGTTTACTTTAATGTTAATTTTATAAAAGTCAGCTTGCCTACTATTTTAATTTTTTTGTAATTTTTAACCGTACATAACTTGTGCACTTTAGTTGTAATAAAAACAAAATTGATTTCTTGATGAGATGATCAGTGAATCTATTCAATTTTTGACACTTAATTATTGAGTATTAAAATTTTCATTGTACCAAGGAAGTATGAAATCTCATGAATTGCATTGAATATTAACTTATACATGTAATGGTAGACACTATTGGAGGAAGTTAACGAGATTCTTCGGAAATCATTAGACTGCATCCTAGTGATTTTGGAAGTTTTTGAAAAATCGTTTAAACTTCTCGATGGGAAAAACTTTTGGATCGAAATAAATATAAACAAAATTATGTTTTATTCTTTATACATCGAGCTGTTTGTCCACAGACCCATAGAAAAACTATATATTATACATTACAATGTATGTAAATATACATACATTTAGACTTGCGTATTTTCAAAACCGTAAAGAAATTGAACCTAAAACACTTTGAGAATTCTTGTAGTAAATGTATAAAGTTTTGTGGGTATACTTACATTTCTAAAAACTATTATGCATTCGCGAAAAGTTTTAAAATATTATTGTGACCAAAACGTATAGATAAATTTTGAACCTACCCGCTATATTTATGCATTCAGTCAATTTCGAAGTGAAAAAGAATTTTGGCCTCAAGCCACATAAATAGTAAAATATTTTATTTTCAATAAAACTCTATAAGTTACATTTAATAACAGTACATATAAAAATCTAAATTCAAAGCGTTGTTGTATGATTTTTGCACTATTCGACTTATTATAATCCTTACGATAAATTAATGATTGACACGCGTAATCTAGCTTCAGAAGTATTGATACTAGACAGGCTATTTTCAGTGATTTCTATTGAAATATATTTTTGGTTATATCTATAAAATTATAGATATAGCTTATAGGGTATATAGGCAATATTAATAATATGAATTAGGCTTTGTATATCTTAAATCAGCGTCTCGTACGCTTATTATGATTGGCTCTTCAACAATATACAGTGTAATGTTATAATGGAGTTTGAGTGTTTCTGTAAATACTTAATAATTGCAATGTTCAATCCATCCACGCAGTCTCGTACAAAATAAATGATTCTAATTGGTACGATAAATACCTAACAAGTTAAAATCGTTTACATTGTTTTTTCTCTGCAATCGAAACTGAGTACCTATAACGGAAGAATTCATAGGAACTATTATTTGTCGTCATCGACAGAATACGCTCTAAATAATGTTTAACTTAGAAATACGAAATTCTGATTGCAAAAGATGTGAACCGATTATTTTCACTTTGTTTACCTAAAATATCGCTGCGAAATCCCTCAGGGGATATGAAATCTCTAACGGTTGGAAGAAACTAATTTTATTGTTTACACTCGTTACACAATTCGTTTGACTTGTTAAATGTTTTGAACTGTAATAGAAAAACAATATCAACTCCTACATTGTATTATTGCGACTGAAATTAAAATAATAGCAACAAAAATTAAATATATAAAATATAGAGAGAGGTATAAAACATTTTTTTTAACGTAATAAAAGTAGAAAATATAGAATTAAGTAAAATAATATGGCCAATAAAATATATTATTATACAAGATGTTGAAATACAACTTTAGGTGCCGTTCATTTCGGTACCTATTACCTACCTAATTGCAATGCGTTGTACCGTTATACCGGTGGATTATATTATATTTTATTTTAAAATAATAATGTAACCAATGCGTGTAGGTAGTCCCATAATGTTACGATTAACCAATAATAATTCAACGAAATTATTATGACTGCGGGCCGCATAAATTTAATAATGCAAGTGAAATATATCTTTTTACGGTCACCCCGGAGGGTATAAAACCTAAATTATTGTAAATGTACAATTCATTGTCGCATATAACGGATTGGGATAAATTTTGTCGGTATCATTTTTACCACGCGTAGATTTATTGCAGTTATAGCACGTACCATCGATTGAAACGTTCAGACCGAGCGACAAGTAAAACGAAACTCGATGATCTGAACGTGCCCGAAGGAACGTTCTTCTGAGACTTTGCTTTATGCTCATAATATTATCAAAAATCAAAATGTAAATAAAAAAATCAATTAGACACTTACAAACATTTTTTCATAAGTCTCACGTCTCGACCTTATTATTTGATCGGTTCCCTGAAGATGTTTTGCGTTTATCGTATAGATAAAATCAGACATTGCCGATGTAACAACACAATGTGTATATACCCGTAATATATATATATATATATATATATATATATATAGGTATACGTTGTTATTATACTGCACAGACGCATGCGAGTGCTGTATCAGTTCCAATATCAAACACCAAAAATCCGAAATTCTTTAAAGTTGATTTTTTTTCTTTTCGGTTTCTAGCATATATTATACTCTTTGACGCTAAGCTCGGATTTTGTCCAAATTTATGAACGCTTTCCGAGTTATTCAACGCAAATCTCATACCGCCACCGCCGTCTCCTTTTACACTATATCCGCGGAACGAAATCAACTTATTTACTCACGAACGCAACTCCTTGGCGGGCAACTTTTTTCTTCTCTTTACGTATAAATATATAAATATAGCTTTCTCATAATGCATGCACGAGGTCGACTATACGTGTGCATTTCGCATTGCAACGATAACGAGAATCGTTATTCTCCGAGAGGCAAACAAATACGCGTATCAAGAACCATTTTTGTACACAATATAGTATTATTATTATTACGAAATAACAATAAAAACATTTTCCCCCGGAACACAAAAAACAAATCGATAATGTGCAAGTGACCGTTAATCATTTCAATCGTAATCGAATAAAAAATACAAAAACATTTCACTCATCGCAAATCAATGCACAGTACCCGTGTGTATGTATATATGCATGTATGTGTATTCGTGTGTGTGTGTGTGTGTATGTGTATGCGTGTGTGTGTGTGTGTGTGTGTGTGTGTGTGTGTGTGTGTGTGTGTGTGTGTGTGATTGCGTGTGTGTGAGAAAGTTTGATAACCTATATGTGCATTGTGGTATGATTTTTAATCGTATATTGTGTGCACAACGGCGAATACGCATATAGGTTCGTTATCCCGACTGTACAACGATAGTATTGGAAATAGCGAAATAAATTGTCGGCGACTCGAGGGCGAAGAATCTCAGTAAATTATTATTATACTTTGTATGTAATACGTTTAATAACGTATACATATATACGTATATATATATATATATATATATATAGGCATGATGTAATAAAATATTTCAGTGGATCGTTCATCATTGTGTACTGAACACTAGCTATAAATTCGGTCCTAGTAAAATAATAATTTAGATTAAAATGTTTTTTTTTTTTTTGCAATTTATTATAGCGTTATTAAAATACCAGTATAAACGTCTAAACCGGTAAAATATAATCGCTGCGAACGTGATTTAGTGAATTTTATTTATTTAAAACGTGGACGTAATATTATAACGATACATAATAATGGATGCTGACGGAACATAAGCGTGAAATAGAATAGTTTCAGAATAATTATAATAATATAATAATACCGGGCGAGATACTTTCAATGTATTATATTGGAAAATCGTAAATATTTTATTATCTCATTTCAACGTCATCAGGAAACAAACATATATATTATATAATATTATAATCCTTACTTATTCAATTGGGTTGTTAAAAAAAGGATTGAACTCAACATATTTTTTGTAGAGGAAAAAATATATTATTACATCCATACGTTTTTGTGAGACAGGTAAAATCAATTTATGATGTAACCGGGTACAAATCAAACGATAAAAGTAGTGACAGTATAATATATTGAAACGCACAAGAGTGGGTTTGATATTACAATATTGCTGACTTAAATATGTAAGGAAATCAGGCTCAAGATAAACAAGAAGTGTACTTGTACCACCACGACGTCAACGGAAATAAAATATAACATTAGTAAATGATACAATGCATGCATAGAATTATACTATTGTCTTGGGCAATAGGTTATTGTCTCTAAAACGATAGTTTATTCTTGTGTATTACTTGCATACGTGATACATAAATATTAAAAAACAAAAATAATTAAGTATTCATTTATGAATGAAAAAAAATAATAATAGATACTCATAATTATTATCTTAGGGTGTCACAGCCGATTCGTTTTTAGTACACATAAACTTGCCAAACTGATAAAACTTTGCACCTCGTGAAACTGTCATATTTAATTTTTTTTTTTTATTTGTAAGATAATAACTTTTTTCGCGTAGAACTGGACCGTTTTATTTTTAAAATTAAAATTTCTTAAACCGTATTAAACTGCTGAACAATTCTAGACTCCGGTACTTTGAGTTTGAATTTTCTTACTACCTATATTCAAAGCTGTGAAAAAAATTGTTTCTTCTCTGAATAATGATGGTAAAGAAACACGATCAAAACCGGGTTCTTTTACCAAGAAATCCAATGGTTTTTTCTCGTAAAATCGTTTTTCCAGATAGAAAATGTTATGGTTTTATATATTTTTTATTATACTATAGCACAGTATTAGAAATCGCCTGGATTCCGCATCAATGTATAGTCGGTTCAGACACCTCTAGAAAAGTATTATTGATCGAAAACTCATTGATTTTTACGGGGGAAAAAAATATAAAAATAAATAAAAAATATGTATCGAAATAAACTTTGCACCAGTTAGCAATAAAGTCTAAGTTATTTGGAGGGATAGGAGAGTGCTATTAGCCACCCACACAAATGCACACGGCTTACCTATAGTAAAGGTTTTGTGTTGCACACGCCGTAACAATTTAATGACGAGAATTTCAAATTGTTATGTGCCAATCATTGTATTTTCAACGCACGCCGATCTCGTTTACTTCAATTGCCGCGTGTTACACGATGCAAGTCTAATTATTCAAGTTTGTCCGCGTCTACAATGGACTTACTTTACATAATATATGTTCGTTTACAGGCAACACGAACGCTCCGGTGGTAGAATAAATACTCATAGTTATGTTGAACACTTTTAAGAATATAAGCAAATATCAAGTAATGAATTTGATTACCGTAACGTTGAGTTCAATGCGGCAACGCAATACTGTCAAAAATAATATTACTTACCCATAGTCATATATGTGCCGCTGTATGAAATATGATCATAACGTTAAACAACAACACTGACTGACTGACTGCCAAAAAAAAAAAAAAATTGTTCCGTTTGAGTATGATCACCCATATAAAAAAAATTGAAACGGCACCCCTGTGTTCGTCATTGTGTTTTATTGGTCAGATTATAACTGTTGTTTTCGTTATATTGTATGGATGCGATCGACGACTGTTTACTGTGACTATGTGGTCCTGAAGGTGAGTTTGCTTACACCTACCAAATAGCGAAGGAATAACTTTTCCGCTCACGCAACTACCTGCACTTGACCGGAAACATTTGTAACCTGAAACATACCCCCCCCCCCTTTGTTTGCGAACATCTTTCACATATTCGATTAAAAGTATTCGTATTTTATTACTTACATACCCTGTATCTTACCATTGAACGTAACGATACTCGAAATCCAGGTACATTATATTTTACTCTCGTTTGTACATTAAAACATCCCGACACTTATTGTAGAAGGTTATAGAATTGACACAGATAGAAAATTACATTAATAAAGCTCACACTTAATTTGTTAAACTTGATTGTAATATGAAATTAATTATTCTTTTGATAATGATTATATTATTGGCCGAAAGAGTAGTAATGAGGGAAAAGTTGATACCAAGAGTTGGAAAGAGAGACTTTAATTGATTTCTTCGCTGGTATAGTGATTAAGAAGTAGGTGTTGGAAATAGCATTAAGCCCCACCAAAGTAGGGTAAGGTGCAGTACGTGCTATTGTTGAGCCCCAATTTGAATTGGTGGTGTGGTTCGAGACTGTGACCGGTGCGTAATTTAGTGTAACTGATTATGACGGTGATTATTTCAAATTATACTTATTGCTAGTATTTATATTTTATATTTTATACAGACGGTCTTGATGGAACCGATTTCCCGTTAATTGTATGTCTATTTAATATATATGGTCCATTTTACCCGATCTAATAACAATAATCAGTTTCTGACGGAAATTAATTCCAATTAAAACAGTATTAAAATTAGTATAAAATTACGTATCCACATTTACATATTACACTCTTTGCCCATTAACTAATTAATTAATTCGATTTGAACTTCAAATTGTTATTTGTGGTTATCGTTGTTATCGCATTGGTTTGAATACTCTGAATGACGGTATAATACAGTATATTACCTGGTATACGAGGAGATTCGGAGTGTGAAATCGAGTATTGGAATTAAAAATAAATTTGATGAAATCGAGAGAAAAGAGGAAGAGAGAGGTATAAATCTTTACCACATTAACGCAAACCACAGTAGTTCGCGCGTTGCGCTGTTTGTACGATTCATTGCGATTTTTGAAACTTTTGAAATTCATAACATTTTCCAAAATGTTTGTTCATTTCTGGTTGATACCGGATTATACGAAAACAATGAACTCAAACGAGTTGTAAATTTCATTTTCTTACAGCCCACATGAGCTGCACATGTCTGCGGTTAAAACGTATAGATTGCGGGCGTACGAATAATTTGCAATTTCAATCATGATCGCGGTACGATGGCATTCGATAATGCATACTCAGCTGGACACGAGACACGACATGTCCGTTCATCGTTTTGACGTATTCGTTGTACACCAAATTTAAACCGTTATTATTGGTGAATTTTTATCGCAAGGTTTAACTCAACGGCAGATATTCATTACTTTTGTTCAGATTTGGTATTTCTCGAAACGCTTGAAAATTCGTAATTCCATACGATGGAACAATAATTAAAAGTTTTTTTTTTATGTTTTGTTTACCGCACGCGCGCGCAGATAAACCATCCGAATGATTTGAAACAGTTATTCGTGCAGACGCGTTTTCAGTTAATATCGTCATTAAGCCCCTTTGGCGATAAATAGACGACGAAATTAGGTCAGTTTTTCTCGAAAACTCTTTAAATAGAAGCAGTCAGAAGTAATCCATAGTATTATTTTTCCGTCGTGTTCGATTAAACATTTTATGTGCGACAGTATTACGCGTTGTATTGCGACCGGCGCGGCGTACACATCAAAATCAGGGTGTACGTATGTCATACTGCATATTGTGCTCGAATACTCGTGCATATTTCTTTCGAGTTTATAATGATAAATTAAAATTGTATTATATATTATGCATCATCCAATGTATTGTATATTTATATACTTTGACGTGTGTTGAACGCCGATATGTTTACCAACAACACATTGTTCGTGTAAATATTTTAATTTAACTATTTTAACCCATTTTGGTGGTGGTTACCTTGTTATCATCTAAAATTCACCACTGGTAAATTATACGCACTATTTGGTCTAAATTAAAAGCCTTATTACACCACTCATACATAAAATCATAATAATAATAGATTTAAAGGGACAATAGGTCACCACCAATTTTTTAAATTTATAGTGAAGCAAGAAATCGCAGGGGGGAGTTGCATACTCAGCCACCCCCTTAGTACCACCTATGAATTGTTCGTAATACATGCAACTAAATAAATACTATGTACCTTTTTTGTCGTCACTCTTATGAAGTAGGTACGTATAATTTTTATATGGTTGATTCGTTATAGGTAGATATTGTAAATATACAAATTTTATGTGGTCGCGTAAAATATTAAATAGTAAAAAATCATATTATTTTCAAGGTCTGACGATTGTCTTTATATATGTTATCAGCGAAATATTTAATTTATGCATTAAATAAAATACCGGTTCATTTAAAGAAAATTATATGTATAAAAAAAATCTTTTTTGCCTAAACTTCATATAAAACACCTACATTTTTTAAATTAAATCAATAAAAAATCACTTTATCATAATTTACTATTTTATCATTAAATCAATGTTATTCGTTATATGTATCCCTAATTAATAAATAAATATACAACTGTATACAAATGCAGATTAATTGATGCAAACAAATTTACATCTTAAATTTTAATGGAAAAACGAATGTAGTGTAGAGTATCACGTGATACAAGTATTCTATTTAAATTGATACAACAAGATTATTATGTTAATTAGTAATAAGATGAGACCATAGTAACTAGCACCTTTAAAACTGTAATTTAACCAAAGTCATCGAGCGTACATAGACATGGTTGTCAATTGTCATATGATAGCTGGATCAGTAGCGCCAATAAGGCGACTCCAGAACATGGGGGCCTAAATAGCTTGTACTGCTCCGTATTTCACAGTGTGAGGGACAAGAATACATTTTAACTACAAATAAAGGCAAATTGGTCTGCTGTATAACTTGTGTAACTATAAGACAACATTGTATGTTCACGGTCTTATGATTTAATTATATTTATTTATTGCATTAAATATGTAAAAAAAAACCACTTCTACTTTAGCACCATTTTATTTCACATTTAAATTTTGTAAGCTCTTGCATATCCCTTGCCACATTCCGTCGATTGTTGATTAGCTCCTAATCGCTATACGTTCTTCAGCATGATACATCCATACATAGTTACCGTAATGGGGAGAAAAAAAGAAACGAGAACAATTAATTAATAACTATAAAAATCGACACGATTCGGGCGTATGGATTATATACATTGACAATTATTTGAACAGTAATAAATAAACGCGAAATTCTCCGAGGGGTGTGGTAAACAAATTATTATTTATACTACTCGTATTATATATGTGATACACGATCGTGTTTGAAAACATGTATTCGCATTGTAAAAACACGATACATATACTTTTATTTTTATTTTTTACTCGTAACGAATTGTTTGTATTGTAAAATGTGTGGAAAAATGTATCATTAAATTTCAACTGTTCAAAAGTCGTTTCATAATGGTCGTCGTTATTAATTTTTATATGCCTTCATATTGCCATTATTGAGGGTGACTTTTTGTTGTTTTAATTAACGCGGATGTATGCATAACCGACACCTATACATATAGTTTCAAACTTTTTGTATGGGGAAAAAATCACTCGAAAGACAATATATTACACATACATATATGGCGCACACGTAGGTAGGCGTGAAAAGTCCAACGGTCCGTATGAATGGTTACGAGGGAATTAGCGTAGCATTTGTAATTAAAAAAAAAAAAAAACAACCATTTGTTCTGCAAAATGTAATTCGACTATGAACGTGATAATTAAAAAGCAAACGACGCAAGACAGCATTGCGCTATATGTTGTGCACAGTAACTCGAATACTCATTTGAATAATTAAAAAAAATAAAAAATCACTAGCATAACCGTCGATTGCGTCAAAGAACATAACTATTGTTGGAATCTATATTGTACTCTCGTATTTATTATTAACGTAATATTATTTTTTTTTTATTTTTTCTCGCATTCATTTATACAACGGTTTTAATATCGTAAAACGAATGGGACACCGAGAACAACCAATAACAGTAATGAATATCATTTATCCTCCACCCATACGCTATTGAAAACAATATTACGCGAAAAGATATGCATTATTTTTTTGAACGACGTCGCGCCGCAGTATGCAAACACACATTTTTCATTTAGAAAAACAAAATAAAATAATAACCCGTATTTAAAATTAATTAAATTACGAAAAAATTGATTCTATATAGAGGATAATTGGCGAATAGTTTTTGGTTTTTTATATATTTTTTTTTCATTTTATAACGCACGCGCGTTTACCCGCGTTACATGGCGGCACACGCTTTTTCAGATAATATGTTCTTTTAAAACGCAAAACGACCATAAAACGGAGCAAAACATGTATTTATTTTGACCGGCGACCACACATTATGCGGTCCCAGTCAGCTTTTAATCAGCTTTACGCTCCTTTAGGTTTACCTTAAATGGTGTAATTATATTACGGCACGGTGTTTATTTGCGATATGCAAAGAAAATTATAGACCTGGGTGTTTAATAAGAAAACCAGTGAAATGAAAGGTCAATTTTTACGTATAATATTCACCGTCCGTACAGACACACTCACAGATATACACACGCACACTTACACACACGCACACACTCATAGTATATTGAATATATAATATACATGTATTATAATATAATTATAGAGTACCGATTTGAATGCAAAATGCACATTTTGTTTAGGACAATGCTTTCTGATTACAAAACTCGATTCATATATGTACATCATATGCTGAGAAGGAGCTCGGAGACGAAACTATTTTTCACGTTATGCGCTAATTTATTCGTCATTTTTTGCCGGGCATTATGTTCGTGTTTTTAATACATGTACACCATTAACAATCAGTAGGATAAAACAACAATTAATCGTTATAATTCAAAAATATATCTTTACAAAGACTATTCTTGTTTCATGACAATATTACATACCAATCCGCAATGTCCACGTTAAACGTAAAAACAATTAAACATTTAATTATTTCTGCAACATATCCTTGTACATCCCGTTGAGAATATGCAGGTTATCAACGTTGATTTAACGATTGAGAACATCCACGAGTGAACTATAATTTTCATCTGTATTGTAAGCTTATATAGTAGTGTTTTTCTTTTAAGTTACACTAAAGAAATGATTGAAATTTTCTCACAAGTTATATTGAACACGACTTCATGGATATGCATTTTTAATTCGTCGTTTTATTAACGCAATATGGTAAACTTGCAAAAGCGTTTAGACACGGCAAGCCCATTGCCATGACGGCTAAACGTCGCACTCTATCGCTTGTGCGCATGGGTAATAGCTGTATACGTTTGCGAATTACGATGAACATTAGTTTGAAACAATAAGTGCAATAGTGCACGAGCGCTGCGAAACGACAGACTACAAGGAGGTATTTGCGATTAGCGTCAGACGCGTTAATATATTATTGTCGTTCGCCAGACTGCACAGGGCCCTTCTACGCGACGGCGAAACGGCCACTCTCGTTTTACGATGACGTATTTGTTTTCAGGTGAAATCGTCGAATGTACGTTTGCCGAACTGAACACGCCGGGCGAGGGTTAAAGACGACGTCCGTCACTTAGGTGCGCGTAAACGGATTACCGAGGGGTGAACACGATGCCGGGGAGGGTGGTTTGGGGGTGGAAGGCGACGGTGACGATGACGGGCGAGCGCGCGAAACGATTATGGCCAGAAAAGTTTCCGGTGACGGTGGCAGTGAGGTGAGGGCGTGGGCTGCAGGGAAACGACTTACGACGAGTGTCTGTGTGGAAAAATATATATATCTCTTGTCTCCGGGAATCGTACACTCACTCGTTTTTACGTAAATTCGACGACGAACGACAACAAACGACATTCGCGCGCGCATAATATTCCCATTCGGCGCAGTTATATACCGTAAATCTCTAGCATAACAGTAAAAAAACATTAACAAAAAAAGAAAAAAAATCCCGAAAATCTGCGAGATACTGTAAATATGTGTTTGTATATATATATAATATATGTACAAAGAAAATAATTCAAACCAATGGCGTTAGAAAAAAAGAAAAAGAAAAAAAAGTAGAGCTCCGTAAATACGTGGAAAATATGCCATTTGCCACGAGTGCACGGTGCACACGTATATATGTGCGCGGTGAAACGACGAACTTCTTCGCGCAAAGATACCTATCCCAAATGCGCAAAATGTATATGTGTAATACATATTATCACGTGTGCGTGTATGTGTTTGCGATTTTTCCGAACGACTTTATTCACCGAAATGATGTACAAACGCGCGAATGAACCATGGATTTCCCGTATACGCAACCGCACATGAGACGGGCGCAAAATATAACCACAGTCAAAGGACGATAATATTAAGATATATTGTATTATATACGGATAATCCTTTGCGTTTCCCATTGGTATATTAACGACCAAGCTATTTGCATGTGGCGTGCGACGCCGACCGTATTATACATGTGTACAACTCGTCGTCGAGAATGCAGCTTACAGTTTTCTTGACTTATAAACTTTGCGTATTGTGTATATTATCGTAACGTAATGCGTATCGATTTCGCAGTTACTGCAAAATTCGCCGGAAAAGGAACAGGATTATTGGTAAAATATGAACGTTACCGCGGTAGGCAGCCCACATGATTAATTAGTCATCAAATTAAATCCTAAGGTAGTCTAAAGGATGTTCGCCAAATTAAACGTGTACTATGATACTAAATAACACTCTCTCCTCTGTTGGACAATGAGGGCAAAGATCGTTTTGACGCTCGATATGACGTGTTAAAAAATTGTTAATCAGTGTTTTTTATTTTTTAATCGTTCATACTGTAATCGCATTTACATATTACCTAGAATGGTTTATCTCGACTGGGAACTGTCAACTATACAGGCATGGACCTTTAGAACAAGTAAAATAATAGGTCGCAGGTCACTGTTCGTTAAAAAAAAAACTGTTGAGTTTAGACGAGGTATCAGCTGATAATATATATTCATAATTTTATCGTACAAGAATTTTAATAGGATTTAAAAAAAAATCTTCATCGTTCTTAACCTATGGGTTTCACTGAAATACGTGTGTTAAGATATATGAATTAAACATATATTCGTTCGAAAAAAACCTTATTTTTGCGGTCACATAGTATGGTTAACTTAAGCATTTATTTTCGACGTATATAAAAAAAAATACGTTTTATTGGCCAAGAACATTAAACTGATCGGGAAAACTATATATATGTAAAAAAAAAGATTTAAAGTACAATGATATATTTTTGTTGACAGTAGTATAAAAAAAAAAAAAACTTTCTTGTATCTCGACAATGACAAATGACCTTTCCGGGATAATATGACGATTGTCCACACAATTGGAACGAGTTTACGTTGTTTTTAGATATACGCGTATTATATGTATATATTTACACTTTTTGTGTTTTGAAATAATAATAATATTCATGAAAATGATGGTTTTCAAAATGATATTCAATATCGGTTGAAGTATTATATTACATGTACAGTTATTGCTGTTTAACATCATCAGCCATATTTCTATTCGATGGTTTTTTTTCTGACAATAAAGACGTCAATCTTAAAGAATCGGATACTTTATAAGTCAAACAGTTAGTGCCCGCGGTAGGTTTGATTATTATATGATAATAAATTATAAATAATCTAGCTGAAGTAAATGGATAAAGAATGTTGATTTAGTAAATAATTAATACTATCTTATTTTTATCGTAAAAAATCAATTTGTTTTATGGATACAACGGCTTGTGATTTATGAGTTTTAATATTTTAATTTGTACATCAGACTCGACGTAAAATAAAAGATAGTCAATAATAGATTGAAAACTATTAGAAGTTTTTCATATGGAAGTTATGAATTAGCCAGAAAATCATAAACCGTAATAAAATGTGTTATAACCTAGAAAATTTGGAATACGAATTATTTAAAGATTTAAAATAAATAGAAATATCAAATTACAAAACAAAATTATAATTTCCAGCAGATTTTTTTTTCATGGAATTCATTAACTCATCAGTAACTACATTTGTATCTTCCTTCGAAGACCTAATCTAGGGTGGCCCTGGGGTTGGGTATCGAGGATATTTGTTCTAAGCCTCACGTCTCACTACTTCAGTCTCAAGAGAAATGTTCAAATGTGCAAAAGCCGGTGAAGAGCTGGTTCCCGGTGTAAGTCTTTTGTTGCTCTGAATTTAAAATAATGGGCGCTATGAAATAATTATAATGTTCAAGGCCTTGTAAGACCTGAGGCCTAACCTAACCTCTGGGCACTAAATCATGGACTTGGACTTCTCTGTCTTAACTTGTGTAACATGTATCTTCAAATTCCGTATTTATATTTATTTTCCTAAAATAGAAATCGTTTATTTACCTATCACCGAAAATGCCCGGTACTTGGGTATGTATCTTGACAAGCGACTCACCTGGGCCCACCATATAAAAATTAAGAGACTATTACTTAACCAAAGACGTAGAAACCTCTATTTTTTATTAAATAAAAATTCAAAAATTAATCTAAAAAGTAAATTAATCCTATACAAAATGTTATTAACTCCTATTTGGTCCTACGGCATTCAAGTATGGGGAACAGCCAAGCCATCAAACATAAAAAAAAATTCAAGCATTCCAGTCTACCTCGCTCCGCCTAATAACGGGCGCACCCTATTATGTCTCCAACCACACTCTATACTCCAATCTCCACATCAACACAGTATCCAAAACTGCATCTTTCTTCTACAAACGATTCCGATCCCGCTTAATCAACAATCCAAATCCCCTTATAAGAGAACTCAACTCAAATATTATTCCCGGAAATCCTCCCAGACGACTAGCTCGCCGTTGGTGCAGAGATCTCGTCAATCAAATTAACCTTTAATTAATAAATAGTCAAGCTAAAAAGTGTCACCGCTGGGTGACTTCTTTTATCTGTTAACTCACGCCCATTAATATTAATATCGCCCATACGCTTATTGTAAAAATATAATTTACAAATTGTGTATTTACCTTGAAAAAAAAATAAAAAAAAAATGTATTTACCTTATCCAACCGTCTACGTTTTTAGGTTCATCTTCACCGTAATAGTTTCGAAATTGAAATAGTAAATGGTATAAAGTTGTCGTGACTTGGTATTGCCCACTTTTACATAAAAAATAACAACAGTTCTTTTGAAAAAAAAAAACTAAAATTAATCGATTTTTAATTATAATTTATTATCTACAGCGTATATATAGATAACTACTATACATATTAAACACGGGTCGATCTATCAGCATCAGGCGTTTCGTCTATATCTAATTTCACGTAGCTTAACTTGCATTTTTCAACGTGTGGTCGACTGTTTGAACATTTTCTTGAACTGTTTATTCATTTTTAAATGCAATACAATCAATTACTACACCCGGGTCGTACGAGGTTAAGATATATCCTAAGGCAGTGTTTCATACAGAATAATGTTTAGAACATTAACGACGTGTTATCGTGTTGAGTATTACAAATTCTCTTTGTGAACATTTTTGTTCGTTCGATATGAGGTGATTCCGTCTTGTACGTTATTGTCTTATGAACGCTGTAAAGTATGTACGCTCCGACGCGGTTTAATTAACCATTAGTATATCATAACAAGTGCAGTCCATTAAGACGGTGCAGGATGTTTATTAAATTTATTATAAGCCGTTCGATGGTAGGCGTGCGCAAAGTACAGTAATACAAGGTGCATATTATAATAATGTAACATCATCACTTGCTTGCGCAACATAAATTTGTGCGCGGGATTAAATTTAGCGAATGTTGGTTTATGACTGTTGAGCAAATATTCGATGTTTAATTTGTTTCGTACTACCGATTCTTCACTAAAAGTTTTAATTAAATATTTAACGAAATACTAAAACCACTTAATTCTTGTGAAACGAGACAGAGTTTTATTAAAATATTATGCTCGCAACGTAGTTATGTAATGCATTTGTACTTCAGCAGTTGCTTATAACCTTCTTGGAAAACTATTAAAAATTCTTAATAATAACAAAAAAAAAAAAATAAATATAATATTATGCTGTGTGCTAAAGCGTTTAAAACGTATATTATATATATTACCGTGCGCAAACTAATCGAAAATATAAATATAGTGTTGCGGAAACGCGAACACATTTCCAGTGCGTTTGAAGTTTAAAATATTGACATGTTTAAAAAAATAATAATAATAATAACCAATACCCGTGTTGCAGTTCGGATCTAAAGTTTGTTTCAGAACGATGTGACGTTTTCTTTTACCTAAGACTGTTATATTGTATTTCACGGCCCAACTGCCTTTTACAGCCTATACACACGTGCGCGTAGGCATGCATAAGGATAGTCACTTCTGAGAGCGATTGGTACAAATATAGATTTTATAGCATCATTTAGCCATATAGAGGTGAACTTATGTTTCATTTCAAATCGCACGAAAGTATCGACTGCTAAAATGGCATTCTAATAATAGTCATTAGTTTGCGCATATGTATTTAATATTATTTTCAGCTTTGTCATTGGGTTAGTATTGAACATGGTTGATCTCACGATATCTTAGGTCTCTATTAATTCAACAGCCACGGCTGGGTCAACGTTTTTACATTCACGATAGGCATCGAAATCACATTGTCGGCAAACTTTATTACAGTATTAAAAAGTTTTCTCTTTCACTCGTTCGCATTCTACCTCGATTACGGTCCCTTCATGAGTTTCTGCACACGAATAAAGTTATTCGTCCATCAGACTTATTCATCATAATAAAAATAATATAGTGTATGAATATTTACAGTAATTATATTTAATTAAATGTCCAACCACATTGTAGAAAACCATTTTTAGTTTCATAAAAAAAAAAATATATGATGGAATAACCTATTATTTTTCAACTTGAAAAGTTAAAAAGTTACATTCATAATTCAGTAGTGGAGTACCTACATTATTCGACGTACACATAAGACGTATAAAAATATAAATAATATAAAGATACTACTCTGAACAAAAAACTTATGATAAATATAATTCGTGTACTGGAATTATATTATAAAATATAATGGAATATGCTGGAGCATTCATTTCTCACGATCGAAGGAAATCAATGAAAAATAAACCATAAACATTGTAGTCAATAAAAATATCACACTAGATGTACGGTAAAGAATATAACTGAAATATCGTGCATAAAGTTGATACGACAAATAACATAACAGAGTTGATCGCACAATAATGATACTACGCTGTATATATTATAGTAAGAGTAAAATATTTTTGTAAATATATAAAAGTATGCATAAATATTATATTATTTATGAAAGAGAACAAGAGAGGCAATGAGAGAGGGAGAGAGAGAGAGAGAGAGAGAAACTCGAACGCGTCTTATGTGTATTCTTGAATAAACTGCATAAAATATAGGTACATATAGGCCATTAGCTTAATATTATATGCTAACGAACATCCTATGCCTTTTTTTTAGACGAATCTTATTTATTTTCTATTATATTCTTATAACGTATCGGTTTTTCTTTGCATAGTTGAATTGCAAAAAATATTTCTTGTTCATTGCGCACATGTATGTTAATATTATATTATGTTTATATGTACTTTGTACTGAATAGAATATTTAAAATGTATATCGTATTTTACCTTTACGTATCTATAGGTAATATCATGAAAAAAAAAAAAAAAAATTGCAAGATTTGATTAAACCAAGTAACGTGAAAACGCCCTTCAGTTAAATAAAAAAATGTAAATTAATCTATAGGACAAGTACAATATAATAATGATATATATATATATAATATGATAACATTGATAATTATTTTTCTTGAAGTTAGTTGGAGCTGGTATGGCAGAATACTGGAGTATGGTTTCATGGTACAGTGGGAGACAGAGTTATTAAGTGTACGAAGGTGCAATTTTGAGTATATTCGTTTAGTATATTCTGACTATGTGGTCTTCCTTTTTGGTAAAAAATCACCGTGAAGTACTCAATCTATTTCATACCGATGCACAGATGTGGAAGTGGTAATGAGAAAATTGTCGTTGTAAAAAGTCGTACATATATTCGAGATGGTTTTGAAGGAGCCCAAATTTAAATTGCCATTACCTACATATTTACCTCGAGAGAAACTTGATTACGGTTTTGTATGAAATGAAAACTTTGATTTGAGAATTTGGCAAAGTAAATATTGTCAATCTGGAGTGTGGGCGCCAAGTCAGATGTAATGAGTGTAATGCCAAGAATAATTAATTATACTAAGATATTTAACTTCGAAAAACATGGAAATGTTTGTACCTGTTGAGGAAGAAGTATTATTATTTATTTAGCTTCTTATTTTAAAGTACTTAAATAGTCATATAAGCTTTATTTTGATTCTTCGTTCTTATTCATAAAGGCTACCAAAACAAATTTAAAGTGTATTATACTTTATTACTGAGCTATTATTAAATATTAAATTAACTGATATAACATAGTATGAGCTGTACCTATATTATAGTTCACATTAATGTCTATATAATATATGAATACATTATTTGAACGCACTTGTTTGTATAATTCTAAAGTATATCTCTTGGTTTGTTTTTATTTATGTATTCTTTATTCTTAAAATAATTTCGTTGCTGATTTTAACGTTGGTAAATCATTTTAATTTCTTTTACCCTCGGCACTCCGTTAATGAAATTTAGCCATTTCATATTAGGGTTATATTATAAGAACAGCTTATAGCGATTCGTTGCACTTTATAGTTGATATACACACATTCAGACCCGCCGAACCGAGAGCACCGCAGGACCGTGTAACAAGAAACTCGACCCAAACTGTTGACAACCGTGTTGGGTGAAAATGCTGTCGTGGAATTTAAAACGCTGCTGCTCGTTCGCGTAAAATATTTAAATTCTGACAAACGTACGTGTACATATATATATACGTATGTGCGTAGGTGCATGTATATATGTATTCATATACACGCATATATGTCGGGCCGACAAAAGCCATCACACACCCGCGTTTGCCCGGCGACTTTTGCACGCGACAACGGTGCGTATTTAATTCAATATTACACACTCGGTATCGCAGGACTGACCGTCGTAGGAGTTTTGTTATTGTGTTTGTGTGTGTAGTTGAACATCGGTTGACGAACGGATCGTACACACACCTACACACGCGTAACTACAGACGCACTCGCATACATAAACACTCGTACGAACCCACCCGTGCTCACACGCAAAAGGATGGAGGACGAACGGTATAACTCCGCACGAAACGGTCGTCTGTAATTTAATTTCGTTCACGAAAACCCGATGACGGCGTACATTTCGACCTCAGACATACTTCACGCAGAACCGTTACGTGGCACGCAATTCGATTTGCATAAAGACACAATAACAATCAAAGGCAGGCAGACGAATTCGTGTCTAAGGATGTCGTATCGGATTCTTTGATTAGTATGTTGTATGCAATATGAATTTATAAAATAAATACATATGGCAGTGTCCATACGGGCTGTATGCGTGCAAGTTCACCTTTGATTGATGTGCTAACTATATAATATTATACACGTACTAGTGCTGATTTCTAAAAAGGCAGAACGTGCAGATGCCCGAAACTGCGAGTAGGACGTTTTATCGTCGGCAAATTGTTTTCGTTAAAATTTCATCGTACGGTAATAGTGACAAGGAATGAACGGTATACTTAACACTTGGTAAGTGAATACGAATCAGATACACTTGTCTACACATACTTGTGCTGTTGTGCAGTCTCTCGTTCAAATCGGTTGTTCGTCTGGTCTAGAAGTTCTACTGTTATATTCTATATGGATTTTTTAACTACCTACTCGTATTTCTTATTTTTCAAAATATTACGTTTTATCGGATTCGTCATGCTTTTAGGAATCAAGTATAGTTACTTATCTAACTATTTTAGATTTTAGAAGCTTTTCAACAGTGTTCCAAATTTATCTATGGCCATAAAAGTGTTACGTCTAGCTTCACTGGAGTGTACAGAAACATATTTAGAATTTATAATCAGTTGTGTGTGCGTGAACGCATCCGACCAGAGGTATTTTGTAGTTTAATAATAACCCTTTTGAAGGTTTAGCCCGTCGCGTGGGATGCCAAAACGTCCCCGTGGTCCGTGACATAATCTAATCTCGATTAATTATACTTAAGGTCTACAATAATAGACAATGAGATTTACGAACGATTTTAATTGAACACGTGCGTGTAATGCGCAAAAACACGAGAAACGAAATCGCATTATGGAATAATACTATACCTAAGTAATACGCGTCAATCGTCACTGCTTTTCATACGCAATTTTAAGTTTAAATAATCCCGAAAGTGTTGGTTTGAATTTTGACCACGTTACATCAAAAATTCCAGAAAAATTAACTGAATAATATTTTTATGTAAAAGATATTATGACAGTGCGGCATTTGAAAAAATAACTTAGTTTGGCGTGGAAAAAGAGTTATAGTAAAGAAAAGTTTGATGGGGACTTACGAACATTACGAAAAAAAAAAACATTCAAATTTAAGTATGTGGACGGCCAAAAAAATAGTTAAAAAATCACCCTGTATGTGCAATTTGTACGTAGAATATAATACTATTATAAGGTACTTCGATGCGGTATTTTATACAGTATATATGTAGTTCATTGCGTTTAGAATACGTGTAGCTTAAAAATTGTTTTTACAAATGGCCCGGGAAAGCCATGCCGGTATTACACAACACGGAATAAATATATATGTATAGGTATTTCAGTCGTTCTGCAGTGGTACAATATATTATTAAAATGGGCATCATAACGTCATAAAATATAGAGGAACGCGTATGCGGTCGTATTTGTCACCGGGACCGCGACGAATACAGATGGCGCGTCTTGGAAATGCGTTGATAAAAGTACTGTCGAATTTCTACGCGTTGTTTAATAATACACATATTATACAACCGTTTTTTGCGTGTTTTACAACCGTAATATTTTATCCCTTCTATTTGCTTTTATTTATCACTGCTTGTTGGGATATTATATCTCGTTTAGTTTTTTTTTTTTTTTAATTTACCTAACGCATTTCATCCCCGAGCCCGTGATCGGGACCACGTGCGTTCGTCCGCGCGAGTTTCTACTGGAAAACCTACCGTCCCCACAACTATGGTACTGTTATTATTTTTATTTTTCCGTTAATTCGAACTCCGTACAAATATTGTACAATGTGCCATCACGTACGAAGCATTTGCCGTCATTTGTACATAACGTGTACAATGTACATAACTCTATTAGTTCGCAGAACGTGACAGGTATAATATACGTCGCGCGCGTTAAATTAATCCCTTATACAATCTTATATAAGAGATTACAGGACGGTTTGAACGAAGGGTATGTCCGAACAACACTATTCACATCCCCTATTGTATATATATATATATTATTGCTCTATGCTCACCGGTCGCCGGGTCCAAGATCGAAATAGACGACCGCAGTGGCGCGCGTGGTAAATCGAATCATCGGTTGCAAAAAGCAAATCGTCAGAAATTATTACATATGAGATCGAGGTACGTATAGCATTCGGATACGGAAGACAAAAGTCCTGAAAGAAAGAAATAAAACAATATTAACAATACGTTTTGCATACGTACCGATGTATAAGTTTGTTGAATTATTATTATTTTTTTCAACACGATGATTTCTATGCTATCTAGAGAAAAATATAAGTTTGCAGTTGATTAGCGAAATTAGCGCGAAAGTCGTTTTTTTTTACTGTTTTAATGCTATTTGCGGTTTTATTTTTCCGAATAATGTTAATTTTTGAACATTTAAAACACCTTTACATGAAATATTTTTTTTTATCATTTAGTTGAAACATTAAAAGTAATTTTGTCAACATTATCTTGTGAATAAACGCATTAAAAAGTTAATTTATTTTTCGACCGACTCGCTCTCTGTTCTAGATTACTTTCGAACCATAATTTTTGAAATTTGGAATTATCATGGAACAAATTATAAATGACTTAATAATTACTTTGTTCGGATACTTATATACAATGTATAAGTTATATTAATTTATAACCTTTTGCATACTTGATACGTTTGACAAAATCATTTATCAATATGTATTATTTGTGTTTCAGACGTGTCCGTAGCCTGGTAGTGTGGGTAAAAAAAAATAATGATAATAATTCTCTACAAAATAAATTAGCAATAAATGTTCACCTGATTTATAATATATTTTATAATGTGATTTATTTATGTGTTATTAATTTCTCTCAACCTGCAGTATGCATACCGTGCACCTATAACGTATAATTTATTAGTGTTTGATTAAATTTAATAACCACCGTTTGTATGGTTTAAAAAAATAAATATTGTAATTAATATTATTATCATCGTCACTTTAATTCAATATACACATTTACTATAATCATTACGTACAACAAAACCAACCGGGTATAGTATGTGAAATATATTATCCGCAATATTAAAACGAATTAAATATTGTTATTGATAACAATCAGATTATTGTCCGACGGGATTGTTTTTCACGCGCACTTTTAAACCACGGCACGTTGCGCAAAACTCCAGCCATATAACTCTATACACACGGTACGCCCCAGCAGCCGTTCTGCACCGTCCGTCTCACTCTCTGTTTTCGACAGCAGAGACGTCTGACGATGCGGAGAACGAATTCGAAACGGGCTGTTGGAATCGAAAAAGGGACGCGAACGAGCATTTACTTCTTCGCACCAGAACGGTTCCTTTCGACGCCACGCGAAAGTAATTGAATATTTCTTAGTCTCCTGCGGGGCAAGAATAACTGAGGAATTCCGGTGTAGAGCACTACTTGACTGCTGCTGCTGCTATTGCGTCGGTGGAAAAGGCGAAACAGGAAAAACTCCATTCGCCCCGCGCTCGTCTCATCTACTAACGAAATATTTTTCAATTAGACAAATGAGAAAAAACACTACACCGGTATTCGAAGAATTTCTTTTGCTATTTTGTTTATTTATTTATTTTTTGTCCAACGGACGTGTTAAATATCTTTCTATCGGCGCATAAACTTCGCCGTGTGGGGATCGTGTGATATTCATGAATACAAATTAATTTCCACGCACATGAACCTTTTTATGTGTTAACTTGCTCATGGTGTTCCAGCTCTTTCGAAATATCATTTCACTTCTACATTATTTACGATAGATGCGTTCGCCCAATAAAATCGTGTTACATCTGCACATGGGATTGCTCTTGTTGTTGTTGATGATGATTTTTTAGATTTTTTTTCGAGGGGTCTCGTTTTGAACAGCATAACTTAGTACGCGTAATTGACACTGACGCATATTATTTGCTCATGCAGTTGTTTTGTTAGTACCATATGTAATTATTTATTTGGCCGAAAACTGTGTACCGTTTGCACGTATTTGTGTGCGGGTGAGACGTCATTTGTGTTACAAGTCGATTACAACTGAAATGGCAAATAAACATAAACGTAACAATAATGATAATTTTACTGAGTATATTATTTTGTATAAGTTGTTGTTATTATTATTATTATTATTACTATAAAGTCGTCAAGCGGCGCGGCGCGATACACGCATGCGCATGTGGTTATTTATTACGACCATACATACATATATATATACATATATATATATATATCTAACGGGTAATTTGTGTGTTTCAATATTGATGGCCTAACTCAACCGTTATTTGTTTGAAGCGCGTATATAATCGTTACATTATTATTTTAACGCTGGCGCGTGATAAATAATTATAAGGAAAACGCCACCGTACAACGCACTATAATGATTTGAAACGCGTGTGGGTGTATATTAAATTAGTGCGCCCATTTGAAACACAATACATTACTTTAGATCATATTAATAAACTATACCTACGTAGTACTATACCATATTATTTAAGTCTCGCTGACTTCGGGGGTGATTTTATACAGTCATCGTACGTAATATATATATAATTATAACCACGTGAATATAAAGATTCAAGTGGCAGATGAAAAAGCTGTTATGATTTTTACGCTATCGTTTTCATTTCTTCGTGTCCACAACTTCGCATAGTTGTTTTCTACACATTGCAACAGGTAAAAACGTGTTTTTGCTATCTTAACCGGGGGTACAGTTCGGTCTACGGTCGTATGCACTTTGCACGTTAAGTTCGTGAACTGCATTACAAGTTGACCATCGTGGGAATTTGCTATGTCTATAATCATCAAGTGTCCACACACGTTAGGTCTTCCTATTATAAGTTCTATTGTAAATGTGAATATCTTCTTTAGTTTACTTTTGTTTTCACGAATTCTCCCGTGCAGTTTTAGTGTAGTCAAAATGCAGTAAAATATAAACATAAATATATGGAAGTAAACGATAGTTTATGTCAAAATTGATTTGTAATTTTTTTTCCCTAAAAAAAAAATGTATAAAAATATTATATTATTATATTATTGAAATGTATAAAAATTGAGAACCCCCCACCCTCCTGCTACGTAGTATTGCTGATGCCATTCGATTAAGTTCATTGAGCCGCGATCACGTGACAACGATTTTCCGTGCGAACGGCCGCGTACACATTATATGTATACTCTACTCTGACGTGCTTCGGCGTAAGGGTGAATGTCGTGTCGCTATGTCGGCAGAAGAGCTGCAGTACGACGGACCGCGCGGCGCGCATTGTTCGGAACGCGGTATAAACCGCGAGCAAGCGGGTATGTGGTAGGGGTTCTAGAGCTTTGAGGGACATGGGTGATAGGGGAGCAGGGATAGCGGTAACGTGAAAGTTGGCTTTGTGGAAATATATAATAGCTCCGGTCCAAGATATGGCCGGAAAGGGAAACCGTGCGGACACACAATAGTCGAACAATTGTCGTGTCTACTGTACTGCAGCTTCCCCTCACGCGCCGGTCGCCGACACTCTGCCACCGCATCGATTTCCGTCGGTTTTACCGAACAGCCAAGGGGGTGAGTTGATGTCGGGGGTGCCGTCGGGGGAGGGGGGTGATACCGTAGTGTATATGCGATTTAATATTTACGACCGACCGCATCATTTTAGCCATCGTCGTCGTCGTCGTTATTGCCGCTGCTGCTGTTAGAATTAATATACGATTTAATATAATATAAATACAGTTCGTAAGCACTACTGCACCGTGCTCGTGACATAATTACCATAGACATAGTTATAACGAATCCGTTTTGTTTTGTTTGTTTCAGTTCCACCTGAGCATCCGGTCGTGTTCGACAGGTGGGGAAGGTCGCTGAACGTGACGGTCGGTCCTCTGGCTGAGGGTGACGACGTGGCGCTCATTTGCCGGGTCATCGGCGGTAAGTTATATTTTCTTCGTTGGCAATTATTGTCATCTAAATTTTATCATAATATACTTGTTATTGTTAGAAAATAAAAAATAATTAAAAATAACGACATTATATAAAACCTCATCTGCATATCTGATAACGCGATGACGCTAGAATGAATCCCGCGTTAGACGTAATAAAAATCCAAGTCTGAACCTTATCGTGGCATGTCAAATATAACCGAAGGATAAGGTTTTATTTTTGCTTATAGTATTTCCATGTCACTAAAGAGTGCTAATATTTTTAAACCCAATATCACGATCAGGTATATAGCAGCTAATAAACCAAAAATGGAAAAAAAGTTTAATATTTTTTTCTTTCAGACGATCCTAATGCGACGTCGTGATATTACATAAATTGATGATCAAATAAAAATAACCGAATCCTCTTCGGTTTCATGGGAAATAGTATTGTGATTTGTCACTGTCGTTTTCGAAATATCTCTACCTGATTCGATCATTTCCAACACTGTTTGCAAATAATATATTTTTTCGAATTAAAATCTTCTGGAAATATCCCGTATTATAGTTTACGTTTCATGACAGATGTATACGCGAAATATTTTGAACCGTTCGTGGGATCTCAGGTCGGCGGCCATCGCAGCTGGTTACCGTACCACCATGCAACCGCGTTTATTATACCATTATTACCACCATCGTCATCTTATTAACGCGCGTTTATCGATGAGCCACCATTTCCAGCTGAATAGCCTTGTGAAACTTATTTTATTAACGCATCCCCGGTGAATTACCCGCGGTTCTTGTTAAGCAGTGTTGTTTTTTGTGACGAATCTGACGTTTCGTGCTCCCGGTTATATATTCGTTCGTGATTTTTGGGAGGAAAAACAGTACTTCTTTATTATTATAATGTACAGGAGGTTCTTTGATGACGTTAAACTATACGCGCTGAGATACAAACGTTAATAGGCAAGTAGTGTTTGCGTGCGTAAAAAAAAAACAAAGTGAAATATTTACTCGCTGATATATATATATTAGATTCTGAGTGTACCGAGGAATTTTTATTTTTTACTTTTATTTATATTTATTTTTTAAGTATGGGGTCAACAACTGTCGAGTGTTTGAACTGTGGTTTCGTGAATAAGCTCAGATTTTGTTTTATTTTTACGTTTGAATGTTATGGTTAATTAACGCGACCGTCGCAATCGAGTGACAAAGAACTTAAGATTAGATAAATCGACAAGGCAAGAGTAATATTTTACCGTCGTTGAGGAAACGCCACCGATAGTGCCTATGCACAGTATTATACGTCTTATGTGTACGCTGTCCTTTGTACAACAGTCGAAATATTAATATTACGCGTTCGTTGAAGTCAACACGTTGAACTCGTGTCATTAGTCAATCGAGGCCTCCACTGATCGAGTTTTATAAGCATACGGCACTGTTCCCATCATTTTCATACATACCCTCGTATCGGTCGTGTAAAGCTCACGGGATATTTGTGAAACACCGAAAGTCTCAAGTAGATCCACTACAGAATCGGACGACTGTTATTCGCCTGACGATCTTGACGAAGAATACCGGGGCTGGTTATCGAGTAGTTCTCAGAGAGGAGCGCCTATTTCTTACAGAATTTCCTCTCGAAATATTATATACGAGCAGAGTCACGCGAGAATAGCACAATGGTAAATTATGCGACCACAATACAACTATTATAGAACTAGGTTCTAAGCTGTTCGCCAACAATAGGAAACTTACTGTAGTTATTCATTTCACAACTATCCGTAGCAGAATGCCAAGTGTTAGGTTACTCGATAACTGAAAATGTACTGAATGCTTAACACCGGAACACACATTATATTATAACGTATACGCTAATAATTTTACAAAATAATTTATTTACTTAAACCGTCACTTCTAATAATATCTGATCGAAGGTATTATAGGCATTCAGTAGGTAATAATAATACACGATTGTAGTACTCATTTCCCGTGGTAGTTGACATTTTTCTGGATATTGAAATAATGTTATCCGAATTCTTATTTTTCGTATTTCCCTATATTTTATAATTGTTTACGGGTGCTTAATAGATGTTTAAAAATATTTCTTATTGTCTTCGTTCGCTTATGCTATCATATTTTTGAGTTTTTTTTTTTTACAAAATTATTTCTAAATTATCTTGACTTTCATGATTTCGTTTTAATTTTAAATACGAATCAAGGCAAAACGTTGTCACTCGTGAACTAAAGCCGGGTAACAATTATTACACTTCTAAGTTAATAACTCCTGGTACAGGATAAATACTCTATTTAAAGTTTATGAACTTTCTGTACTTACAGACTAAGCTGAGTAAACGTGTAGATATGTAGAGACCCCTGAGGATAAGAAGACAAATTTTTCTTGCCATTGGACCTTCATAAATATAGTTTAGTGAAAAAGTGTTGGTGTGTAGTAAAATAAATTACACTATCTGTGCCGTTGCTACATTAAACAAAAAAAGAAATACCATCGAAATCTGAAAATCTTTTGTTTTTTTTGTTCTTTCACCACTCCTTATTTATAAATTTTTCCACGTCCGTTGCAATGGTGACTGCTTTGGATTTTCGTTTATTGTGACCAGCCGGATAACCGCATGTACCTACCATACACACATAAATGATAATAACGTTAATGATAATGAATAAGTATATTTAACAACATGTACGTGATTTCTTTAAAAATAATTATGTAAAAACTTTTTGTACACTGTACCTGTTTCTTAAAAATAAAATGTACAATTAATTATTCTTCACATTATAAAGTCTAGGTGTAATCAAACGGACTCGTTTTTCTGGACTTTGGTGGTCGAGTGGTTATATATGATTTTTGTAACATACTGCGGTATGTTTTGGATCGCGGGAAGTTTTATATGTTTTAAAACAGACCACTGTGGAACGTAGTTGGCGAATGCTGCTATTAAATCATTGATTTTACTGCTAGTATTTGTAATTGGTACATCGATTTAACATATACAAAATGTTAATGAATCACACAAATATCTGTAATAGTTAAAATTGGTTGAAAACGTATTTAAAACGATAGAGATCCTCATTGACGAGTGATATTTTGCACTAAATACTGAATAATGGATACTCCTTAAATATTCGTTAAGTGTATGCATTTTGTAATAAAATTAATTATAGTGTTTAAAATATATATATAAAAAAAAAATTACGTCTGATTTTTGAAACGTGTAACTTATGATATGTTTTTACAGTATTTTAATAACATCAATACGTCACTGAAAAGGCAAATGATGAAAAATAATTTATAACAGGCTAAATGTTATTTTTGGTTGCTTGACAATGGTTTCGTTTCATTCACCGACCGATATGAGTTTTATTTATTTTTTCTATATTTGATAATAATTTTATGGCATCATATTCGGTTTAAAATTGTGTTTTAAAAATTGTATGCGGTCATAAAATTAATTTATGACCGTAATAACTTTGTTAAAAAAAATATATCGGCTGTACTCTATCTCCGTTGGCTTTTGCTGTATTATTTTAAGCATGATTACCACAAATATCACTATATCTGATAGACTTACTGAATACCCGAAAACACGTTTTTATTAAAATTACTGTCTTAGTTTTTTCCATTCACTTTTTATCTCTTTTTATTCGAATTTTATTTCAGAAATATTAAAATATCAAAATGTAATAAGCGTTCTGTTATCAATTCATAAAAGTTATGAGTACATGAATGTTTTGAACTTTTTAATTGCTTTGAAAAATTTCCAAATGAACAAAAGTACATCATAGTATTGTAAATCCAGTAAACCGTATTAAAAATAATAAGCTAAAGACGGTTTTTAATTCAATTTTTATGTTCAAAATTTGTACGTCTACCGTGTCTGTTACCGTGATGTCTAATAACAACCTTATTGTTTACAATGGAAATAATACGATATAAATTTTCAAAATTCAAATGGTTAAAAAATCTATTTTCTTAGTTAAATTTTCCGGTGCATGAATAATAATTGGTGATTTAATTTCTTATAATTATAAAAATATAATATGTAATGAAACCAATCAATATGATATATATTACAACACAATATAGTCTATCATGGTTAATTATGTCGTAACTATATAAATTTTACGTTACCCTGCTGAGCACAATTTAAATAATTACATTAATTATACCATTAGTTTACTCGACTAATATTTTGCGGCCAATTATTTTCGTACGTGTAAGGTAATTATATAGAACACTGTTATATTGCTCCAAAGCAATTCATCGCGTTGTGCTGTTATCGATTCGCCAAGTTCAAATTTCCCATTTGCGAAATAACGGACGCTTGCGCGGGTTAATATCATGTTTGTTTTCCTCTTTATATTTCCCATTAGGGTTTGTTATTCGAAAAGTTTGGAACCTCCACCCGTCCAAGTGATCGATTGGACGTAGGGTGCACGCAATTTTCTTCTTCTTCTTTTATTTATTTATTTATTTATTTTTTTTTATTCTCTTAGTTCTGCAGCCATTTGCCGTGAGATTAATATAATGGGAACAGAGGGGTGGGGGGACCTTGTATAAAGTTTGTTGCATTCGATTGTAATGAAAAATCAAGTGCGTGTGTTCTGTGATATCATCTGAAAAATGTTTTTGGTTACTCGTGAGAATTAGAAATAACAAATCAGGCCAATTAGATTACGTAAGTACCTACAACAAATTTGGAGTTTTTCGGGTTTTTTGCTACCAGCATCTGCATAGGTCGGTATAGTTCATTGTAAATTTGCCTCTCCGCCTCGTCTGCATGCAATACAGCTCGATGTACAATGCACTCCTCATCGCGGAGTCCATCACACTGCAAGCATCGGAATAGTACGTTCAAGCTTTGATCGTCTTAGGTGTATTCGATTTTTTAATAAAATGTCTCGTAACAGCGTTACGAAGTTTCAACGGCAAGTTGGACCGATTCAAATTAGGCTCCTTTGTTTGTGGTGATTCCGGTATATAGATTCTTTCGATACGACAAACTTCCGTTTACGATTTCTTCGGTTACGTCTAGAATACAAGATGGTTAGTCCCATAAGTTTATACAAAAGTTCGCTCCATCCCCTGGGGTGAATTACTTGGGTCAGTTTTCGATGCGACTCCAATTACATCCCTTCCTCCCATCCTTACGAGACCTTTTTTACGATATATTTATATATGAAACCAAATAGCTTAACCGATTTCATTGAAACTTAGCAGAGAACTAGTCATATAAGTGAATTAACGAAGGAAAATCTTCGTGGCGGTTCTCTTACCGCTTTAGTTGCCCATATCCAGTGTTCTATAAAAACAAAAATAAAATGGAAAACTCGAAAATATAAATCTTTTTTTCGTTAAGTAAATGGAAATTAGTTTTCCTCAATTTAAACAACCGAAATAATTGTATTGGCATAATACAGCATGTGTATGTTTTCAAGTTCTAGAAAAATTAAAAAAAAAGATTCTTTTTCGATACAAAAAAAAACAGCTCAGAATGTAATAAAATATTATTATGGAACACAGTTCGTGACATTAGCTTGGATCTATATTTGTGGGTATATATGGTTAAGTGATTCCTCATAACCCGATCAATCGTCATGGTCATTATAACTAAACGTATCTCGTATAGTCAAACAATACGTATTAATTGATCTCGACAATGCTTCATGGTATATGTATATAAAACGGAAACTGAATTATTTATAACTATAGGTTTTTCGCGTGTTAAAATTATTAAACTTTAAGTTGTTGGATTTTTAATGAAACCATGTGCACATACACGTATGTACGTTCATGTATTGTTGTATGCACTAGTATTCTTCTTATGTTTACGTTACATGGTGAATGTCTGTTCAGCTTATCTGTCCGTCTCATCTTTCATTGTCATGATTACGAATTCAGGTTTATAAATGATTGATAATCGTAATATTGTCGTAGTTGGTATATACATATCATTTTTTAATACAAGGAAGGTAAATCGATATTTCTCCGTAATAAAAAATTATAACAATAATCGACTTTATAAAATTATTTTTTTATATATATTCAGTCTGCACTTCTGAAGTAGGATATTTTTTACCTTAATGAATCATCTTTCATTACTATTGAATAAGTTTAGTTTATTTTCAAACAATTATATAATCATATCGTACAATATTGTTTATGTTAATATCAAGATGAGTTTCTTTTGATATACATTATACATATAACTTTTTTTTAATATAACTGCAGGTAAGGATTACAAATTAAATGACTCTGTCATCAGACACTTCAGTTTTTGGGCATATTAATTATGAGTCTTAATTACATTTAATTACATTAACATGCTATTATTGATGTTTGGTATTGCGTACTTATTTAATTTCGATAATTTTCGGCAAATATTATAATATTGACTACCTACTCTAAAATATCTACATGTCGATAAAAACAGTGAACATGGCAAAATACATGTATTCAATGAACACTAAATAAAAACAATTATTGATCTGATAATCTTATAATCTTTGCTTTGTAGTTTGTTGGATATAAAAACATGACATTCATATTAAATTTAACAATGCACATTCATACGTATTATATTTAGTTTAAACCATTATTTTTCCATTTCAGTTATGTTGGTAAATTATTAATATCATGATAATTACAAATAACTGTATACTATTTAATTACATTAATTGTACAAGACTTAAGGGACTCCCGTGGGTCTTAAATGGTAATTCCTCCCCAAGAAGATATTAAACGTTTCTAAGATAGTCTCGAGAAATCATGCGCTATAAAGGAATAAGATAACAGTGTCTTGTTGGATAAGTTTATCGCTCACATCGATAAATACTGTAATAAATCTTTTTTAATTCACACAATTATATTCAGACGCTATTCAAGGGTAATACTTCTAGATTGTTTGCAATCTTAACCGTTAACTGTGTAAAATGTAATATTTTACAAATATAATTAGCTACATTTATATGGATTTTAACCGTTTGGTTACCATTGAGTGTGGTGTTTCAAGAAAAAAATTTTGTGAAAATTGTGTAACGTTAATTAATTATATTTTTTCCCAGTATCAAAACGAATAAAGTTTTATTTTTCCGACCAAATTTTAATTAAAATGGTGGGCAAGCTTAAGAGGTGTGATGAGTGAAACTAATAGGAATTACATTTTATACGAAAGTAAACCCTTATAGTATTATGGTTGAAGAAAAATAACTAGGTAAACGTGTATTTTAAAATAATGTACCTAATAGAGTAAAAAATGTATTTATTAAAGAATTTGGTATTTATTTTTTTTTCTTAACTGCCTGTGGCATTTTTATTTAAACGACCAAAGGTCTTTATAAATACATTACACTGTGGGGGAATTCAATATGATGATTTATAATAATGATAATAATTATAATAATAATAATATCAATTCTCAAATATACTCGTATATTATACATCACATGTATGGGGTTGTACCTCTAATGAGATATCCCCTTTTCTTAGCCTAAGTCACTTAAACTAAGTCGTATGGCTTTAGGCGTTTAAGGCGCCTTATGTCTTGCGAGTTGTCCAGAAGTTGTTTGGCAGTTACATTGGGATGCAGCCCCAGTTTTTTCGCATGTTTGTTGGCAAACTTTTTGATTTCATCCTGAATGGATGCTATATTCAAATCTCGATGTATGATTTCATTCTTGTCGTACCGGTATGCAGCAACAATGGTACGAAGGGCAATATTTTGACAGCGTTGGATGACTTCGATATTGGATTTGCTAGCACAACCCCACAGTTGTATACCATAAGTCTAAATAGGTTTGATAATAGCTACATATAGAATCCGTTCGTTTGTCAGGTCTAGAGTGGAATGTCTTCCAACAAGCCAGTACAGTTTGCGCATTTTTTCTTTTATTTGCAGTTTTTTTACGGATATGGTGTTTCCAATTAAGGCGAGAATCAAGGTGCATACCCAAGTATTTAGTTGAATCTTTTTGTGGGATTGTTGTGTGTTCCAGCGACACTTGGAGATTTTCAGTTATACGTAGAGTATAATTTACTTGCTCCGACTTATCGCTATTGATCTTGATTTTCCATCTCTTTGTCCAGTTAGAGATGAGGTTGATTGAAGTCTCTACGTTTTCAGTCGCAGTCTTTTGGTCACTGCTTGTTGCTAAAATTGCAACATCATCAACAAACAAAGCTGTAATTGAGTTATAGTTGGTTGGGATGTCAGCTGTGTATAGCAGATAAAGAATAGGTCCTAATACCAGGGAGTCAAAACGGGTTACAACCCGGTTTTGAAACCCGGGGTACCGGGAAAAATTTGAAACCGGGTAAAACCCGTAAACCGAAACCCGACAAATATATGAACCCGGTTTTTACCCGAAACCGAAACCCGGAGAAAATTTAAACCCGGTTTAAACTCAAAAAACCGGGGTTCAAATTAATATTATAATGAAATTTATAATGTTTAACTTCACAGACTGTCAACTAATTTTATATAAATAAATATGAAAATTGTTTATCTTTAATTCATTTTCGGGGAACCGAAATTGGAAATTAAATGTGTATTTTTAATTTTATCCATTAATACCGGCGATGCCGGTATGCAGTATAATACTTAGAAAGTAGTCAATTATCCGATAGCATTTATACGATGTAGTCAGTGATTTTCAAGTTATTTTTAAAAACGAATTATGTGTGTTATAGTTTTGTATACCTACATTTAATAGTGTTATTTCAATATGAATTGATTTTTGTACTTTAATTCAACTCGCTATTGTGTTATAACTTATAACCTACCTATTATTACCAGCTCTTTTACCATGACTAATGTTTTAAGTTAAAGGTGGGTTTCCATTGCTTTGTGTACATGCACATTCATGTTATGAAAGGTGAGGTCCAACTGCAACGTTTGCTGGTAAGCAAGATTAATGTGGTTGTCACCAACTTTTTTGTTTTTTTTAATATCAAAAACTGATAATTCTGATAATATGGAATAATATAGGTAGTATTTTTTAAATAATTTTTGATCGGGATACTCTTAATTTAATTTATTATATTTTAAGTTCATCCTTTTTATAATACTTAATTATGCATTATACAAACAAATTGTGTTATCATTGTTACAGCATAATATATCCAATATCATTAGCAGTTTTCTGGCCAGGACAATTTATTTGGAGTTTTTTAACCAGTTCCTAACCAGAAAAAAAACTTGGTTTCAAACCCGTAAACCGAAACCCTTACAAACATAAAACCCAGTTTTAACCCGTTAACCGGAACCCGAGAAAACATTAAACCCGGTTTTAACCCGTTAACCGGAACCCGAGAAAACACAAAACCCGGTTTCAACCCGTTAACCGGAACCCGGGAAAACATAAAACCCGGTTTTAACCCGTTAACCGGAACCCGTTAAAAATCAACCCGTTTTGACTCCCTGCCTAATACACTACCTTGTGGTACTCCTGCTGATATATTTTTCTAATTTGTCATTGATTCTTTATGCATATTGTCTTTCATTTAGATAAGATTCTAAGAGTGCACACTAG
The DNA here is from genome assembly GCA_949715065.1 of Periphyllus acericola. NCBI lineage: Eukaryota > Metazoa > Arthropoda > Insecta > Hemiptera > Aphididae > Periphyllus > Periphyllus acericola. The sequence continues at coordinate 17,644,605 of OX454265.1, forward strand.
GTGTGTGGTAGTTGTTCTCGTATTTTTATGAGTAGTCCTTTATGCCAAACCTTATCGAAAGTTTGGGCTACATCTAGAAATACTCCGCAGCAATATTTTTTTTCTTCCAGCGCCTTGTTTATTACATTAGTGACACGATGGAATTAATCAATAGTAGAATTTTTGTTCTGAAATCCAAACTGATGGTCTGTTATGAGGTGTCTTTCTTCTAGAAGTGGTTTTAGGCGTTTAAGAAGAAGTTTTTCAAAGAGCTTTGAAATGCTTGGGAGAAGATATATCGGTCTGTACGAGGTAGCTCGTTCTGGTGGCTGATCTGGTTTTAATAGCATGATCACTTGCGCCTTTTCCATTGTTTAGGGAAACATTCCAGTCGTAGGATAGCGTTGTATATATGTGTTTAACGAATAATCACCTTCTTTGGCAAATCTATAATTTGGTATGAATAAAAATATATTTTTAATGAATCTTAACAAATTATCAACTTAAAACGTTTTAACCGTTTTGTTGATTTTTTGGCCATTCATTATAATATATTATTGGTAATAATTGAAATAAAAATAAACCCATATTATATAAATATAATAATATAAAATAAATTTAAAAATACCAACAACAAAAATACATTGTATTCTACCTTATCAGTTCTACATATCAAATGAAATGTAACACTTGGGTTTTGTTAAAATAATATGTTCTTTTTGAAATGATTGGCATGATTCCATTTAGTTGGAACTATGCTTTTATAAAATTCTAACATTTTTACCTTTGTGTTTGATGTGATAATAAAAGAAGAAGTCATGGATAAATTTAATTGTAGTTTAAAAGTATGGAGCGAATAGATTGTATTATGTATACCTAGATAAGATGATATAAAAATAAAAATAAAAATTACGATGCCATTATATTATCTTCCATAAATTTGAAATTTCTCGTGCTTTTGTGTTTATTGTAATACTAGAGAATAATATCGGAAACACTATGCACGATTAGTTTATCATTATTGCGAAATGCTATTGCAAGTTGCACTGGAAATTTCAACCGTTTAAAGTCAAATGGCATGTCGTTCTGAATCATCAGAATGCGTGGGATCAAAACTTCTTCACCTTTGTACTTTCCCTTAAAAATTGATGCTTCGACGGCGGTGTTCATAAGTTTTTCCTCAGCCAGCCTAATACCATTACAAAGTCGAAGTGAGTTTATATTCCGCTACATAATGATTACCGATCTGACTGATAATTTATTGTAGATCATGAGGCGGTAATCCGGGCAATCCCCATGAGATTAAAAATTTCGTTGGATATTGAACGACAGCATATTGTCCAGCAACGAAATCAACCGATTTACATGTCATAAATTCGCCAGAAATTCCATTTTGAATTTGGAAATCAATTTCGTTAACATCAACGTGGTTTGCAGCCAACATCGCGCGTTCGCTTGACCAAACATGATTTTTGTAATCTTGAGCAATACGCTTGGAAACACCTTCTCGATTTTGTTGGTATTTGATTCGGTGAACTGACGAAAGTCGACAGTGAATGTAACGTATCAGTGCAAAGTGCCAACAGTGATTTTTCCATTGCCAATGTCCAGCGATTATTGTTTTGAAAACACTTCTCTGGATTGGCCGTTCTGCAACTCTTCAACTCGTATGTTCAACTTTATCTGAATTTCTTGGCGGTATTTCCATAAAACTGACGACTTCAAACATGCATTAAGCTCATCAGCTGGCATTGACAGTGACCTGAACTTTGCCCTGAGATGCAGCAAAACGCGTTCTGCGCGACAACAATTGGATCGTCTTATTGGTGGCATAGCAATTTACCGGAGAGAAAATTACGAAGATTGCAACACGGGCGCACTTACGCAACATTCACGTTTCAAATCAAACGGTTGAAAAGCAAATAATAAACCATAGTTCGCCGCTACAGTATTCTCCCCCCAGGATGACGTTGATCACACTCCCAGCCGACAGCCGGTGGTGCATCGCCAAAAACCAGCGGTCGGTGACGAGCTATGGCTCTCTCTCGCCTTGGACATTGCCCATGTATATTGCCGTCTATAATGCATAATATGTCTGTTCTCCCTTTCGAAATTTAAGTATTTATGATACCCGAAACATGTTCTTATTGGTTGGAAACTGAAAATAGATACATTTTTAAATAAATTAAATAATTAATACTACTTATCATCGTTTATATTTGTTTCAATATATTTGATATTAACAAAAACAGCATTTTATTAGAAGTAGATATAACACGAACATTAAAACTTTACGAGTAGAAATTATACCTTCAACATTATTTTCTCTTAAAATGTACAATAACAGTATTAGTGTAAATATTAAGTAAATTGTAAATAATCCAAATATTATGTCACAGGGTGAAAAGTAAAATGTAGGCTTTTTTAGGTTGATCGTAAAGATCAAGACAGAGGTGAATATAATATTATTTTACGAACAAATGAAATAGATGCATAATGGTAATAATCTTTCTTCTCAGAATTTTGAATTTATAATATTATGTCTTATTTACATAATGTATCATAGAATAATATGTAGCGTACAATGATTACAATACGTCGTATGCTACAGTTGATAGCGCGAACCGGATATTTATTTGAGAAACAAAGAAACTATTTCGACTCGAGCAGTTCGCGTCGTAATATTGTTCCTTTAAAAACGTATTACATTTACATGTATAACATAATATTCTTTACATTATGATCGCGCGTTGACGTAACAATATTATTATTGTGTGTGTGTGTGTGCGTGTATGCGTGTGTATGTCAAACTTGCAGTATTTTAATACTTACTTGCAAAGTTAATATTGTATCGTATTATTATTATTATTATTATTATTATAATCGTCGATTTACAGGTTTACTGTTATGCACCGGGGACGGAGCAGGAATGCGTTCGAAATGAAATTGTAATATTATTCACGAAATATCGTTGAAAACCTATATTATAATATCATACACTTCATTGTAGTGACGGTTAATTGTTTCGGTTTCGTGTCTACTAAAATATAAGTAGACAACAACGACGATGATAATAATAATACGTCATTCGTTACGTGTACATAGATATGATGTGTTGGCTAGGTTCCGTGCCTCGCAGACATAACACTTTACGTATTATTAAATATTGTACACGTGCTCAACATTCCGCACATGATATACTGTGTATAAAAAACAATTTCATTATTCGATTCCACCGGGCGCGTATAACAATACCGTTTATAAAAATAAGCGATGCGGTAAATTTTTACGCAACATCGGTGTGGTATATTATTAGTGTTATTATTATTACCATTATTATTGCGACACACATCTGTTGCCTCTTATTCATCGTCGCCGCCGCCGCCGTCGTCGCCATCGGCTGTATCACACGCACCGCTAAACTGATACAATACGAAACTTATTGGTTTTCGTAATATTCGAAACTTGTTAAGGGGAAAACCTTCGGGGGGAAGAGAGGATAAGGACTATATTATGTGTTTCGAGCCAGAAACGTAGCAACCTGCACGGTGATGGTGGTCGCGGTGCGGTGGGGTTGTCGGTATAATATTATCAAAAGGCACTCTACACTTGACGGCGCAGGCACTACATATATTGGCACCTTATCCTCGTACGCGTAAATATGTGCGCGCGTGTTATTATTATATAGGCTTTCTGTGCTTTTACAATATTATATGGGTGTATAGGGGCTTGCATGTTTGTTGTCGTTTGCAGCGCCACGAATCCCCTTTTATGCTTGTGTCCAGATTATCTTGTTTCCGTAAAAACAAAAACATTAATGCAAGAGGTACTCGTCGGATGGATCGAGGAGAAAACCAACTGACAAAGTTGACTAACAAAAAAAAAAAAATTATCCGTTTATTTCCCCCCCCCCCCCCCAAACATAGTTTTCCTACAAGCATACGAAACGCGTGCTCGACACGATATTATGTATCATCAACGACTATGAGGGTTTTACTTGACAAACGTTTCTCAGCTTCTACCGTTTGACGTATATTTTCCTGTTGTGTTTGCGTTTTGTTCGTTTCTCATATGGGCGCGTAGGAAAAACGTCACGAGCTGCACATATGGGTGTTCTCCTCTCATCCCTTATATTTTCGTCCGCATTCACCCCACCACCCTACACACACACACACACACGCGCGCGCGAACTTGCACACGATCAAATACGCTATTGGCAACGATTGCGTCTTGTCAATTGAAACCTCTCCATATCGTTAAGTCCGAGAACGGAACTGAGAGTACAAGGTAGTGTTATAGATAAATCAAATTCGTGGAATTAAAAAACCTTACGTATCGATATTTTTCTTTTTCTTTATAGGACTATAAATTATATAAGGTCAAACTTATAATTTATGCTTGTAAAAATATATAAAAAATAGTTATATTTATTTAGTGAAAGAGATAAAAGAGAAAAAATAGAGGTGATATATTAAAGGTAACAAGTTTTCTACCATGAATCCAATAGAAAGTACCTATAATAAGTATAATATAGTTTAAGTTTAATTTCGTTTTTGATAATTTTGATTGAATTTTGAACTTTTGACATTTCTAACCTCATAAATAATATACTTTCTTATCATACATGATATGGTACATTTATTGTATGGGTTGTATAGTGTTACGTAAGTTCTTGAAGTTGAATAATAACCTAAATTAATTAATTAAAACATGAAAGTCTTAACATATACAATATTTTCAACTTTTTACTAGAAAAAATCGAGTTCTTAGTTAGAACTATGCGTATTTCATATTGATGGATTTATTAAATTCTAATTATAGTTATGATTGAACTTACTTACCATTTATTCATTAGTGTTGCGTTATGTAATGTATCAATCACCATTTTCCCCAGTAATAATTAATGATGTGATCATTGTTTTCAGTGGTAGACTTATACGGACATATGAACTTTACGAATCGTAATTGGTTTGCGGATTTTAAATCAAAATGTTTATGTTTATTTTATATCATAAAATGCATTTTGTAATCATGGTCTATTCATTAGCAAATTAAATTGTATAATACCTACATAATTAAATTAACATAATTATCCTTGTAAAATTATTTTTACAATTGATACTAGTTTTGCATACTTGTCAGACAAAAAAATATTATCAAATTTATGGGAATACCATGGTAAATAGTCGTTATGGCCCATAGGTCAATTTTAATTTTTTTTTTTTAAAGTTTTCACATTTTTGATTTTTTTATAGTATGAAAAGTTTTAATATTTTTCAAATTCTTTTTAGATTAATATAAAAAATGTCCTTGCTTGTCCCTTTGTATTCTTAACTGAAAAAATTTCACAAAGAATAATATTGAGAATTAAACATACTTTAATGGTGAAATATAAAAAATTAAATCTAAATTAAAAAAAAATTATACTTTACTTTACGATCGAAATTATCTAATATTTCAATGAATATTTTATTATAAAAATAATAAATTAATAAAAATCTATAAGACAAATCTGTAGATACTGAAGTATACAATGTTCAAATACAGTTTTTATTTTCTTAACATAAGAACCTAATAATAAAATGTATCTTAATTATATTGACATACTATATTTGTTTTGCAAACGGAAAATACTTTTGAATTTTAGGAATGAAATGTATATACATAGTTATATACATTTGATCAAAAAAAAATTTAATGTCAAAGCTACCGAGTCTTATCAAAGGTAAAATTATTAATTAAAACATGTCCATATATAACTGTAATTAGAAAATCAATCATTTAGTTTGAAAAACCCTTTAAAATGTTTTCAATGAAATTTTCTTTTGATGAACGTTTTCTTTTCATTTATTATTTTGGTTTCGTTCTTCAGTTTCTATAATAACATTTATAATCAAAACGAAGTCATATAGGTTAGTATTACTTGATATAATAAAACATATGAAATAAAACTTACGAGATTATAGATCGAGTGATTAAAATGTACAGCATTGAAAGAACTATTTATATACGTCAATATGTTTTCTCTTTTATTCCACAATTATTTTTGCATACATGACTAAAATTAGCTGTATTTTTTCTAAAAGAAGAATTAAGTTTTAGGTATTAAAATTGTGTGATTAGGTGACTGTTTGAATTGAGTATATTGGCTATTGATCGAATGGGTTAGATTAAAATCGATGTTTTAAACGTGGTATGAAATATTACAAAAGTCAAGCATAATTGTATAATGCTTATAATTATTAGGATCACCATTACATGGGAAATTTTTATGAGGGTCGTACTAATTTCATTTCAAACTAGCAATTAATGGAGGTCAATTAGTATAAATATATGATTTTTTTTCCACGTTACATTTAAAAATGGATAACAGGCCATCCAGTTACGTAATTCGAGGTCGTCCGATTTCAACCCTTGTACCGTGCACACGTTGCTTTCAATTTAATGTAGTTTTTTTGTCCGGATTATTTTGTTTTATACTCGTTAAATTCAATTAAAAAGTTAAACACGAGAGAAAGAGTGGGCGTGAAAGAATGAGTAGGTGTGAGAGGGATACGAGTATTTGATGGTCTGGCGAAGAGTGGGTAGAACAAGTGGTTCAAAAATGTCTAGAGCTTAAACAGAAAAAATATTTGTCGCATATAAATGAAAATTATATAAAACACATGTAGTACGGATTCCCATGCGGATTTAACGTTGCACGTTCGTTTTGTATATACACGCCGCGGCCGTGAGCACCGGCTCTCTGCAGTGATAACCATTGGAAAGTAACCGCATACCTAGCTGACTATTTATATTAGAACACGGCACCACACGGTACACTAGTACGATACTATTAACGTTTAGCCGACAGATAGACATCTTAATCGACCCCAAAGCGCAAATTTGAAAAAAAGAATCCCATTATACGCCAAAATAGATTGCACACGACGTCGTGGCACTTTAAAGATTCAATTTGACGTACATGCCTTTGCATTTATATTGATGGTAAGCGTTCTCCGCCAACACAATCGTGTTCTGATGACCAACAGTATGCAATTTCTTTTCAACTCCGGGGGCGCCGATTTGAGTATGACGGTGCTCCGAAATCGGACGAGAAACAAAGCTTAAATCATTTTAATGAAGACGAGCTTAATTTTACTAGGTATTCACTTTTTAATCATAAAATATATTTTGCACGAGAGCTGGCGTGAATGCGTACACAAGTAATGTTATATTATTAGGGGTAACCAAACGGTCGATCGCGATCCACGAGTCGACCGCATGCCACTTGACAGCCGATCTCTGGCGGTTTGTTTGAGTTTATTATTTGTGTACATTTACGGTCGCTGATGATTTGAACCCACCAATCATGGCTATCATCTATTCGAACTTTGGTCGAAGTTATTTGCTTGAGCTGGTCATCTTCTTTCCGTTTTCTCGGTCGATCTCTACTTGAAAAACTTTGTCCATCCCTGATAGTATATAATGTAATATTATTATTATTATTATTATTATTATGATTATTATTACTATTCTTATTATTGTTATAAATTCCCGTATTTTCGTTGTACTCTGCATATTGTTGTAAAATTACAACGAGATATTCCTTATGCATTTTCTTTTAATGTCAGCTATCACATAAATGTCTTGAAAACTTTATAAAATACATTTATCAAATCACAAATATAATCTCATTCAAACTGCTGTTCTTTTGTATGAACTTTTGAAAAGTACGATGCTGAATGTTAAGACATAATATTATAACGGTGAAAATGGTATTTTAAAACTAAGAACGAAATAATCGATTCCAACAAATGAGAATTGTACGAATGGCTTCATTAAACTCTCTTGAATAATTTTGGTTTTTTTTTTTTATAACAGTGCTTTATATTATTTAAAATAAATGTAAAATATCTTATATATTTTAAAAGAAAAAAATCCGATCGAAAATAAATGTAACTTACAAAATATATTTTCTTTATTAACCCGATGAAATTGTATATATCTCTGGGGTATTGACTCGTGGAAAGGAATCACAGCCCTAAAAAAAAAAAAAAATGTTTATTTAATTGTAAATGGTCGTTAATTAATGTCAGTGTCTCTATAGATTTATAGTGAAAAATTCGTTTATATACCGTAAAACATTTCGTTTATTTATTATTTAATTTAACTCCTTTTTACCATAATGTTTTCATTTTAAATTATACTCCCCCTTTACAATCAATTTATTTTTTATTTTCAATTCTACTTTGTATGATAAGAAGACCAATGTGTCGTTTCTCCTTACGTTTTAGTTTCTTGAGATATAATTCTTCCTTTTTTTTCAGAAATAAAGTAAGTTGATTCGTCAGTTTATTTACTGGTTGATAATTTTTTTTGCTTAGTTATCTCGAGGATACCGAGATTCTGGTCAAAAAAACTTGTCTGCTTTCGTTCTGTTCGGGTTTTTTTGATGAAAAAATAACGTATTCAATTTTTATATTTTTGAACTAGTTACCTGCAGAATTTGAGATGCTTAAACTATTCAAAAGCAGTTAAAAATAGGAAAATTTAAATGTTTCTCCTATACTATTAGGCATGTATAGAACGTTTATACATTTGTAATGGCTATACGTTTATTTTGTAATACTTTTATATTTTTATTGTTAAAAAAGAAAAGTAAAACTAAAAGAACATTATGTTCACTGATACGTTTATTCTTTGACAGAACTTTCGGTCAGTATTTAAATTTAAATCATGCACTCATTCGTAAAATTGATATAATTAAATTTGTATTGTAATCGTTTCAATAAATATATTTACTGTCGTTCGATTGAACGTTATTTTGGCGTAGAGTAAAATCTATGAAAAAAATTATAATTGAACGATGTACAAAGTGAAACAATCAAAGCACTTTTATTATCCTAAAAGTGTTTAAAAATACGTCATTGTAAAACAAATAGCTTCCCTTCTTTACTCAAAATTAAAAAAATAAAACTTGTCTCGTTTGTTTGAAAAACTAATAACCAAACTTTTCAGTTTTTAAGTGTTATAATTGAATATAATTCTGCTTTATTATGCGTGTAAATGAAAATATTTTCAATGTTGGTAAAAACAAACTTTTTGGGGTAAATACGAAGAAAAAAAAACTCTTAATAAATAAATTATAAACTTGTTCAATAAATATGGTATAAGAAATATGAAAGAATTAAAAAATAAATTAAAAAGTTTAATTATAATATTTGTATTTATTAGTATTTAATAATTGTTTCATATGAATTTAAATTACAAAATTTTAAAGTTAGTTTTGAAATCGTTATTGTTTTTGTCAACCTTGCAGCTGTCGTTCAATTGTCTTTTCTTACAATATTCTAACGCTGGTATGCGTTTGTAATATGTTTATAACACATTGTTTTCAAGATTTTTGTTTAAGACTGCCTACATGTGTGACGAAAATAAAAATAAACAGTAAATTGATTGCATAAAATATTAATTTTTAAAAGTGTATAATTTTACATAATTTACTCAGTAGAATTACATTCTTTGAATATGTTACTTTTTTTGTGATGTCACATAAAACCCATATTATCTAGCAGTGTATTGAACCCAACTAAAACATGAGAGACAGCACCCTATTATACCAATAAAACTATAAAACAAGTAAACATTTTTAAATGTAAAAAAAAATGTATACTTGAGGAGTACAAAACATTTTTGGACAGATGAAATAAAAAATCGATTAAAAAAAAAAAAAATACGAATGTTGTTCACTTTAAAACATCGTACCCGCTGAGAGATTAAAACTTATTGTGTATAAAGAAATAACTTCAAGTCCTTAAGAATTCGCCTACTTGTCTTTTTCCTTTATAAGTTTATATTAGTTTTTTATCAGTGAGTTTAAAATAATATTTTTCGTTTTATATTTACGTTAACGTGGCTTTCTTACAGTTAAAATGTAGTAATAATACACCTAAATGATCATGGAAATAAATAAAAGTCTTTAAATTAAAACAATTATTTAAAGAAACGTTAATATTAAAATGTGCACGTAAAAATGATTAATTAGAAAATAAAATGTTCTAACGAAAACCAAATACGGTTATTGTGAGACTGTTGGCAAATATCCAGTCGTTTCTATATGCATATTATACCTTCTATATATTTATAATAATTTTATAACGTTTCAAAGTAAAAATAAATGCCATGCTACTTGAAGATGTTGATGTTTACAAGCAAATGTACTTAACGTGGCTGTAAGTCTTTAAATTCAATTTGAAGATTGAGTATAATATGATTTGAAATAAAATGGTTAAGTCATTAACGATAATTCAATTATGACACGGTGCACGGACTTTTTAGTATAACAATTGTTCCGTGTCCTTATATTATTATACAACAATATACTTAATTGTTGTAGTATGATGTGGACTCATTATATAAAGATTAATATTTTATGTTAAAAATATCACTACGAAATTGAGGGTGGAATTTGTTTTCTTGTACACACATTGTATATTGAGGTCGAACCGCGTTGCAAAAGTTCTGTTTTCAATCTTATTATCACTTCCCGGACAGCGCGGATATTCAAGTGAAATTTCACAACCCACACGAGATTGTATTAATAACATTCCTATTGCAGCAGGGCTATTATGAATTTATGTACGTATTTACCGAACAAAACTTCGTTATACTCGTATTATTACTGAAACTATAGCATATAATTTTTTTTTCACACGTAAGCGTTGCATTTATTTTACCCAGGACTCGAAACACATTCGAGTACATACCACCAAACTTGAGCGATTTACCCCAACAAAATTAAATTTTCTCTTCCCTGAAATATTAACGATTTTTCAATAAATAAGATGTACCTAATACTTTTATAAATCTCGCTTCATATTTCCAGATCTTTTAAAATGTACAATGTATAATGATAATAGTAATTTAAATTATTGTGTTAATTCGTATATTTGATAAACACGTAAAAAATGTTAATATTAACTATACAAGTCAAAACACTAAGAATAAAATGTGTATACAATACTTTTTACAATTACTTCCATAGTGATTCATTGGTCTTGTCACACTTTTGGTTTCTTTTACGGCTTGCGGTATCATCAGCTGAATGTCGACCATTCAATAACCAAGATCGAACTTATTTTTCTGGTTCAAATCTGGTAAGAGGTGGCCCAACACAATTAATAATAATAGAGCAGCTACAGTTTTTTTTATTTAATGAAGTTCTTAGTCCTTACATGATTTTGTTCATATAACTAAGATTTAGTATGACTACATTAACTTTCCGTTTGCTTGATGAAACAAGGTAGACGTAAATTCGATATTTTTTCAAGACAAGTGGTTATCGACGATCTACATGATTTAAATCAATTTGTGTGTTCGTTTTTCAAGTCTCAATTTTATTCTGACAGTTTTGCACTACAAAATCGGGTACTATTGTTACGCGTTATCTACCGGCTGCATGGCGATGGTGTTCGACGAAAACTTGTTTTTAAAATTATATATATTTACAATTATAGCATGACATAAATATCGGTATGATTAATGTAAATGAGCTCTGACAAAATTTTTAATAATCGACCGAAAACGATGTGACAAAAATGTACCACAATTCGTATATGTAGTATACATTGCGAGTTCATGGAAACATTTACTGAGGAAGTGAATCATAGTGAGCATTTTGTCGATCCGTTAACTAGTGCACATATATGCAAACCTTTGAAAGTCTCTGGGAAAAGTAAAAAAATATAATATACGAAATCAAAGCGAATGGTGCACCTCCACTTTTGAACCGTCAGCTAAAATAACGATGTTGGCGTTCCATCTTTTCCAAGGAAAACTTGTTCGACGCATTTCTTCGTGGTACAAAATATACTTTCTTGTAAATGTAATCTTTTTATAGGAATTTTATTTAGTTTTTCTTTGGATTTTAATGAATTTAATGTTTATATAATATTAAAAAAATTATAAACATATGAATAAAAATCAACGTTTGAAATATTAAAGTAAAGATAATAATCATAATAACAAAAACCGACAAAACGGTAGATCACACTTAACAACGAAAGCCTGACGGCATGTCATACGTTATAATGGTATCAAAATCTATTACATTTGTTTCGATGGATATTTCCTTTTTAACGTACCTCTGTAAATAATGCAAGTGCTCTATGCACCATAACGTTATGTTTAGTAAATCTGAGCCATACTTCAAGCCTTTGCGTGGCTTATACGACAGGATAATTGCAGGTACATTGTCCTGAACTTATAGTATTCCAAATCACAAAATTCTTCTTCTCGCAACGAACCATTAATGTTTTCTTTGTGTTCGCACAAGGCACGACCAACTATTAATTATTAATACCGTATATATTGTAAAAAGCAATTTTTAAATATAACTTAACATCACAAGCAGTGCACTCAGTTTCGATCATTATTAAGCTGTCAGCCCAACACCGCACGCTGGCAAACATTTTCTGACGAGATTTCGTTTGTTACTTTCATTGGATTTACTCGGTTTCTGATCGCTGTTAACATTTTATTTCGAACCCTTCCTGCAAGCTTATATTGTTTCATAATGATTTACTGGCGGCTTTAGTTCCATTTTGTTTAAATTTTGTTTTATTTTATTTTTTTCACTGTATTGTGAATTGCTACGCGTTCTATAATTCTTTTAACTGACATTTATTTTTTCATCTTTATTAGTAAATGTCCTTCTCCTTGTGTTGTACGCTTTATTTTGTTTTATACAAATATTGATTGACAAATAGAGACACTTTTTATTTTTCAATGATTATTTTACAATATTATAATTTATACGTAATATAGCTAAATAAATTGCTACTTGATATAACTTTATCTCTGTTAGTTGGCACGTACTACGAGTTTAAAGTTAAAATAATATATTTAAGAAATGTGTCAGCTGTACTTAGACAAACTCTTATTTTAATATTTTAACACCGATTATAATACAGTTTCGCTCTACAGTTTTATCGGTTATAATTAATAATGTTGAATCAAAAATTATCTAAAAGAGTTGAACCAAATTGGTAAATGTTTGTGTACTCTATAACAATACAATTCTATGATATATATTATTTATTAAACTATACTAAAATCAGGATTGAGGACTTAATGCATTTGAAATAATTAAAATATAAGCATATAAAGTATGCACTTAAATTTATGATTTCACATGATTCTAAATATTTCAAAAATAAGAAGATTTACCTCCACCGAGCACAAGCATCGCTTTTTGGAGAGGTATTTTATATCATATTATACATTTAACTACTTTTGATATGTTTATTGTTATATTCGTTTTATGTTGGAATAAACATTATTATTATTCAATACATATTAAAGAAAATGTTTAAAACGTCCAGGGTAATTATATTTTCAAATAATTCTGTAAACAAAAAGTTACAAGTGTCAATAAACGTAGAAATTTATATTCCTTAACAAAACATAAATATTATTTAAATTTGCTGATAAACGTTCAAAAAATGTAAAATAAATATAAAAACCGCAATAATATGGGCAAATCTTTAAATCTCTTTATACATGCAAATGCTTAAAGTTTGTTTTACTGGTATTAAAAATCTTTCTTAATATTATTTTTACACTGAGTAGATTTCATAACGATATATATATTAACGACAAACATACGTATATAAGTGTTTTCTTTCCGTTGGGTTTTAATACACTTTCTTGTTCGTGTACAGGCAAAACGAAACTGGTATTATATTTTGTTGTTTATCATTTTCTCGATTAATCCACCTAAAATTGCGTATTTTTATTTTAAATTTATAAGTTATGTACACTCTAAATAAACCATAAGAATATGAACAACAGTAACAATATCGTGTAAAATATACCGTACGTTGTTTTATTTATTTATTTTATTTAAAGATATAACACCCCATAAGGGGTGATGATTATAGTTATTATATTTACATGGTAATATAAATTAATAGGTATAAATGAACAACTAAAAAAAGTAGTAAGGTATAAGTTTATATCCAAAAAAGTATTGAAGTTAAGTAATATTCAATATTATATTTTTTAAATTAAAATGTGAACCAAAAAAAGAAATCGAAGTTTGGAACGTTATTGCAAGCTTCTAAAAGGCGGTCCCTCGGAATACATTTAGTGGTAACATGCAAAGGCGATGATTTCTTGAATTGAAGGATGGTCGTTTAAAACTTTAAAACTTATAAACAATTATATATAATTGAATAATCTTCTAGAGGCTAATGATTCTAAGCCTAAGTCTGCAGTTTTGATATCTAGGGAGACACCCACTCGATCTAATCTGTATGACATGATCCTTAAAAATCGGCGTTGGATCAAGTCTGTCTATAAGATGTTGTTGTTCGGGATTCCAAATCATTGGCGCGAATTCTAACAAGGACCTGTCAAGCGAGCAATATAATACCGTTAGATAATTCGGTTCTTTTGAATTCGTAACAGTTTTGATGGATAAAATCAGTTGCCCGTAGAGCTAATTGTTATAAATATCGTAAATATGTGCATTGTATGTTAAATCAGAAGATAAAAAAACACCTATAACACGTACTGTGGATGTATTCTGTGACTCAAAGTTAATTATTTTATACGTGGCTAAAGTTTTATAACTTCGACGACCTAATAAGACATATTTACAATTTTAGTGGTTAATTGAAGACCATTTTGAGTATACCATTTCGAAAATACATCTTGATCATTTTGTAACTGGTTTGAGTTTCCCGTTTTGAAACCAAAACTTTTGTCAATACGTACACGGTACAGAGACAGACTTAGGGAAGGAGTGAAATGGTACAAAAAAAAATCTTTTGGATTATACTTAATTGTTCGTATCTCGTTTTTGATTTCACGAGAATTGGCTACGGTTTCGGTGACAGTTATGGTTTTGGCAGCAACTGTACGCCGCGATCGAATTGTACCATCATCGAAGTCAAAATATTTACCAACCATTATATTTATATATATACACACCTAGGTAATAGCCCGCGGGGCTCTCCGGAACGACAAAGCTATTATTTTCACCCAAACCAACTTCGCATACGTTGTTCCCTCGTGTTCTCGCGGGGTTGACCTTTGGCTTTTCCTTCACCCCCACACGCTCCCATCGACCTACTACCACCGATCGGTCGTACTTCCATCCCTATAAATGTATCCCTACAGTCATATATCCGCGCATCGTCTTGGGGCACGTGCAGGAATTCCACGCACGCTAGTGTATAATATTATAACCTTGAAAGTTTCAGCGCTAGAAGGTGTATGATTATTATTATTATTGATGGGTCTTGATTGCATATATGATCTCGCCGATCCTAACCCAATCTGTTCCCGTGCCGACCAAGCCGACTTTATTCCATCCGTTAACCCCTATGCACTTTTGTCCCAGATATTGTTTAATTAACGGTTGTCTCAACAACAACTTCTCCCCTCGCCCTCTCTCTCTCACCAATCGTTTCAACGTATCTATTTTGCTGTATCTCCGTGCACAACACTGTGCGTATCCACAGTTCGCAGTACAATACGTTTTATTAAACTGCCCAAAGTTTTGACGGAATAAAATTGAATTATCCGCTTGGGTATATTTTATTGGAATACAGTTCTGCCCGCGGATAATCCCCGTGGGTCCGGCGGGCGCGGTATAATAATAATAATAGTACAAGCGCTGCGAATCTATACTTCCGTTAAGTTACGACGGAATACGTTAAAACCGTTATGGTACACGCGCACGCAATGTACACGCGGTAATGGTAACGGTCACAACGCCGTGGTAGGGCGAATTATTAAACTGAAATATATCGCGTAGTACATCGTATACGATGTGCTAAAAGAAATCGAAAGAGAAAAAAAACCCCACAGGTTATAAATCGTGAGTTTTCTCTCGCATTGCATCGCCACGCGTTATTATGTACCGTCGAACAATCTATCTCGCGTTGTATACGGTGAAAACCGTTTTGGAAAAATGTGTCGATGGACTTTATGGCGATAAAAATTCTCAGGTGGGGTGGAGCAGATTAAGCAGAAATAAAAAAAAAAAAAGGAAAAATGTTTATATCACCTGTCCGAATAAATAGCGCTTAATTTATAAAGCGCAGAAGGTCCAAGCTAAATATCCAATTTCTAGGGTCTTTTCGAGATTGAACTTCATTGGTTTCTCTTTTCATTTTCTGCTAACTCCCCTCAACCGATCCTCGTTCTCACTATACGCTTTTGCCGTTATTATTCACCGATTTATTTACTCCGTTGAAACGTAGTCGGTGGCAACAGCTGAGACACGTGGTACCGTAATCCTCTCCCTTTGAAAAAAAAGGTTTTATTTTATTTTTCCAATATTCTACCAAATACCGTAGTAAATATCTGTCGACTCTATAGCCATCTCATTCGGTTTATATCGCGTTCGGATCGTTTATTCGTTAATCCTTTTTAAATTACATTTCTAAAATTATTTTTAATATAATAATTATATTTTACTAAGTCTGATCGATTTGTTACTGTCGTATATACTATACTGTAGCTATGATACCTTATGCAAATACCTTATGGGTAGCTTAACAGTTTTTCAATACAAAAATATAAATATATTGTTTATGTAATTAGCATTTTATTCACACGGCGTAGTAATGAAAATATTTATTAATAAAATGTTCATCATTTATGTGATAAAAATCCTGTCGTTACGTATTATCGACACCGGCGTACCGATATTGCCTATTCAAAGCGCCGCGCCGTTATAATTATTGTTTATTTGTATTCATATCGGCTTTATAGTTAACTTTTTTAAAGAAATTAATTTCAGTATGCATATTTTTCTTCTTTATTCATATAAATCGAATATGATTGACATTATTCATACAATTCATGTTGGCAATATTTGGCCACAAACAAGCTGCAATTCTTAGGGAAAATCGTGCATGTATGCTCTCCGTCGTTCTATCGCAAAAACGTAGAAATTTGAAGTAATTTAGTAACTTATCCCGTACCTTAAGATTATTTGTCTTGTAACATTTAAATTGCAAAAATATAGCATTCAAATGACCGTTCAATGATTGAAGGATGCAGAAATATTAAATAACCATTATTCAGAGAAGTAATGAGAGCACGTCATACAAATATTATCTTAAGCTCTGGTAAGATGTATTCTCTAGAGAGTTTCGAAAATAAAGGAAGAATAGTTTGGATTCATGTCCGTGGGCAGATAACTCAATGGGAATAAACAAAGTCCATGGACTTTCAAAGCTTATTGGAACCTTGTAACAACATTTTGAATTAGAGACTTAGGAATAAATGTAATTTGATTTCCGCATGAAATGTATTATATTCGTATAATTTGATGTGCCCTTTTGTGGTATTATTTAATTAAAATATAACCTTTTTTTTAGTTTTGTCGTGTGTGATTTTGTTTAAATGTATTATGTTGTGAAGGTAGTTTGATATTTGAACTACTAAAGAAAGATTTGAAGAGATTTAAAAAACAAATGAAATGTTTTGAAATTGATTTTAAACAAGTGCAAAAAAAAAATAATTAAATTCGAATAGTTTTAATCTTTTTTGTAATTAAGTACTTTTAAATGACAACAGATGGTTTTTTTATCCCGTACCTCTTTCATTACGAACAGATAAAATGATGTTTTCGATTTAAAAGAAAAACGTTTATTAATTATAATTGTTATAATCCAAATACCTTGTTTGTTCTGGTAATATTATTTCATTAGCCCGTCGGTTTTTGTTTTGCAAATAATTTGATTTCATAAATTATTTTATAAAAATAAAATATATACCTTCAGCGAAATACAGACTTCACCAAATATTTATTTCAAACACTTGTTACAAACGAGTCGTTGGATTTTCAAAGTTTTTAAGAAAACTCATTTATATTGACCTAGTTTTGAACTTAGAATTTAGAAAAATGTGACAATATTGTAAATCCGAGTGACAAAAATTAAAATGTACATTTCTTTTATTTAAACATATTTTGATTACTTTATCTTATAGTTTCAAAACTACGTTTTATTTTATGAATTATAAACCGTCTGTTTTTTTTTAAAAAAAAGTTTTATGAATAAGTTTGAATTGTTAAAAAATATCTCATATTTGTCATCTTACATTTTTTTTTTTTTTTATTCGCTCCGTGTAACAAATCTACACCGATATCCATTTTCAATATTATATTAAATGGAATTATTGATGCTCTGTACACGTGCTCCATCAGAATTTGATACAACATTAGAACGTCTGAGTTCACAAAAATTCATAAATACGCCATATATAATATATTGTACACATTAGATACATCATACCAGCCATCCATCCCCGTACTCGATTTACAATTCGTATTTCTATCAGGATCATTAATCATTATTACGTACATTTTCGACATAATAGAATTATTTTTCAATTGAATCACGCATACTATTATGCAAAACAGTGCGTATGCAGATGATGCGAGGACGTAATATGTATTGTTAATAATTTTTATCATAATTGATTATCGTTTGGGAATTACATTTTTTTTTTTTTTTCGTTTAGGAAATCCTCCACCGCGGGTCATGTGGCTCAAAAACGACAAGGTGGTCGACGATAAGTGTGAACACAACGACGGTGACGTGATCGAGAACAGATTGCACTGGCCGGCCGTCAGCCGTCATGATTTCAACTCGGTGTTCACGTGTCAAGCTGGCAATACCAAGCTCATGGATCCGCGGCAAGCGTCCGTCATGTTGGACCTTAGACGTGAGTATATACGCGCATATACCCGTATTCGTGAAGTGTTTCGAAAAATAAAGTACAAAAGAGTTCTCGCCCGCGTATTTCTTGATATTACACCTTTTGTCGGGGGTTAATTAAAGCTCGACTAATATATATATGTCTATAGAAATACCGGTGGTTACCCGAGGCGTCGTCGGTAGAGTCGTCGATCTAAAGGTCTTAATTGGATGTCAGAATTAAGCAGGAGAGAAAAGAAAGTGTTGAGAAAAAAGGGGAAAAAACCGACGAACTTTATTACCCTTTGGTGAATCCATTATCTTTATCATTGTCCCTTTGTTCTCCTCTCTTTCTCCATCACTCTCACTGGCCATTGCGGCCCACGTTATTCGCGTACCACCGCCACATAATTACTATTCGTAATCGTGTGTACACGGAGGAAAAAAATAAAAATTCGGTTCCCTGATGAAAAATATAATGCGAAATAAAAGGGACAGTGGTGTTCTTTTTTTTTCTTTTTTTTTATTCTTTCCAACGCACTATTACAAAACTGCGGAACGATGTTTAGGACAAAGTCCCGTGGTGTAAAAGACATTTTTTAATACGCCCCCTCCGTCCGAAGCGTGTCTGATTATTTTACCATCGCTGACTGTTCGAACCACAACAAAGGGGTCGCGTGAAAAATAGTTGGACCGGGGGAGAGGCAGTGTGAGAGAGAGAGAGATAGAGCAAAAAAAAAATCGTACACGTATTATCCGTGGTCGTCCGTGGGGCTATCTTCGTGACCGTACAATAATACGCTCGTTCGGAATCAACAGCCGTTTCCTATGCTGTCTATGCGAGTCAACAATAAAATAACTTACACACGATGATGTATACACGCGATAACCGCGGAGATAACATTTATAAATTATAATGTACTTTTTACACCCTCGTGCGGCTATCTCGCGTGTTCGATCTGCGCGCGACAAAGTGTTTTTTTTTTTTTTACCGGACCGGACAAACGATTATCTTTATCGACTATAACCAAATGAGTCTTGTGTATGTAGACGAAGTGAGGGGAAAAAAACGAAAAGTACATTTCCAATTTATAGTTGATTTAATTTTGGAATTTGTATTTTACATCGTCCAACTAATATTCTGCTCGTACTTGAGTCGCATATTATAATAAACAATAACCACGGCTTGTATGAAATCCTAGATGGAATCCTACGGATCCTATAGCGAAATCTCTAGCGTCATTCTTTTAAGCGACTGAACCTTCTATCCGTGAGTTTTTTAATCGGTGTCTACTGCACAAGTATTATTATATCGTTGAGATCTGAGCGGGTCGCAGGCGCGTATAGTCGCCGAGGGGGGCGGGAGATCGTGCTAATTGTACTCGCAATTAGTTTTTCTAGGTTTATATACTCGTATATTAATTTGCGCGGGATTAATCTCCCGCCGCGCGGCACTAATTTAATAACGCGAGAGAACGAATAAGACTTTTTGATGTTGACAATATAATATAAGGGGTAGAATAATTAAAGCACGTATTCATAATTCGCATGCGGTTAAGTTCGCTGCATAATATTATGACGTGATAATAATAAAATTGTATTTCTTTGCGTTCCACTAACTCTGCACACTGTTCTTCGGCCACGTGTACGCCGTGCTCGAACCGTTGACGGTATCGTACGCGAAAAGTGTTTATTTTATTTTCGATGTAGTTAACGCTGCGGGGAAAAAATTGGTTAACACGATTAAAAGTAATCGAGGAACCATGCTTTGGCCGTTGCGGTTACCTTTTTTATAACTTAATTCAATCTCGGAAATACTGAAGTCTTGCGCGACAATTAGGTACCATAATGTTGTTTTCCACGGATTTTTTATTTTTTCTTCTATAGTGATGTACATATTTCTAGAATATTGTGTAACGTGTGCGATAACGGCGGTAAACATATCCATACGTATTTATAATAATTTATAATTTATAATAATGTTTTTTTTATTGGAAATACACTGAAACACTTTACGCGCGAACACACGGATAGAACGTCGATGCATCATTATTGCCGGTACAGCTTGTGCGCGCGAAAATAAAAAACAAACGCCATACCCCCTGTGGATGTTGTAATATAATAATGCGCGGTACTCTCTGCCGCTAACGATTGCATTACTATTGACGTTGAAATAGCTGTACGTGAATCGAGTGGGGAAATTTCGAATGTTGTATTTTAATCAAAACAGATTATATATACATTTCCTTTGCGATTAATTAATGAGTATATACGTGTATAACACGTGCGTACACGTATAAATTATGATACACGCCGTATAATACACGCTCAGGTCGGTGGTTTCGTTGCTACCCGCGCGTTCGCGTTAACATGCATTAACAAGTTAATATTCGTTAAAAGCAATGGATTAGAGTGTATCGTACGTACTTATGCGCACGTATACACAACATGCGCGTGTACAATTATTGTTATTATTAATATTACGGTATGTAACGCTGTCGAGGGATGTAACGCCACTCAAATCGTTCCGTCTTACCACGGCGATTAATGACTTTGGAGAACGTATTGAAGATAAAACTGGCATTTTATGCGCACCGCCCCGCGTAACGTAATATTTTATTATAATATCATCATATTTGGTCGTCCTTAGCGATACGTTCCGCTTCCCCGATAAAGACGATCAGTATAGTTTCCAATTGATAATCTCACGTCATCGTCTCGACGTTTCCGGAACGATGGTTTTTTTCTTTTCGTGCAATAGAAATCCTAACGTTATATAATTAAAAAAAAGAAGAAAATAATCCAAACGTACGGCAAAAATTAACTAAAAAAAAAAAAAGATTACTATTTGTTGAGTTGAGAGAAAAAAAACACTGTAATCCGACACAACGTTGTTTGCCTTTTATGATTTCCGCATCGAGAATTATTATTTATGTTTTTTTCTAAAAGTTTACTGTAATAATTAACTGCACAACTTATTACTTCGACCTTTACCGTACAGTATACCTACCTATATTGTATATATTAATGTATGTATGTATTTACTACTTCATGAACATGTGCAGCGTCACGGTCGATGATTATTTTTAGCAGTTTAAAATCCATCCCACACGGTGCGAATGCTGATGTGTGTGGAGAAACTCGAAAGCCCGTTCTATACCTTGCTCGGGTTTTTTCTACGCTGAAAGAGAAAAATGCTAAAACAATAACGCGCCATGCGTATTTTCAATAATAAATAAGTCCTCGGATGGAAAAAAAACAGTTTAACGCAGTTTCACTAATAAACGCAAAACTTTAGTTCTATGCCTTCTATATTCGTGAAACGCTATTCACGTTCAGCAATTACGGCCACCGGGTTTCATACAAATCTCTAACAGAGACATAATTCTCTAACGATAACGTATAATATGATTATAAACTTGGTCAAATAAATCTTTTATGACGTAGCGTGTGTAGAAATCTCATCGCGAATATTGTATACAATAACTGCATGTCCATTGTCCATCCGTTTTTCATATTATTTCCCCTGTTTCGCCTTTACGCGCGTGATAATACGACATAATCGTTGTGTAAGGTACTGCAATACAAATGATTAATATTATACTTTTATATATATATCATTTTTTTAACTTTATTTTAAAACGAAAAATGTGTATTGAAATTATTGCAATAAGCATGTACGTGGATATGTTTTATGATATAAGACGGCGATACGTCGGTGATATTTGTTTAATTTCGGTTAGAATTTCGTAATAGACTTAAGTCACGACACCATTTTCTCTTTAGCTTGCTAGGATGATGACCTGGGACCCTATTCTGAAATTCATACGAATAGGATCCGTATACGAACGATTCACACGATTCGCTTCCGTATACTAACGAAAATTGGTATTCACAAAACATAATTATTCGTGTACGGATCCTCGTTCCCAATATTTCCGTATGGGAATGATATTCGTACGATGCACCACGGCAACAATGTATATATTTCGTTGGTATCATGGAAAAGTAAACATTTATCGTGGAAAAGAAAGATATTTAAATTGTAATAGATCTCACATGAATGCAAAGAGTGGAAATAGAAGCGGAGGTGGGGACTAATGAGTAAAAAGGTTACAAATATGGACTATATATAGGTACAATAAAGAAGTCGATAACATAGGAGATAAAACTGTGGGATCAACAAATATTGCATTATGTATAGAAAAACCAAACTATTTTTATAATAGGAACGTCCGAACATATTCAATCGTGTGTGTGGGTATAATACAAGATTAATCATAAACACGACTATAATCGTAGTATTAAATCATTATTATTGTTATCGTTCAAGTATTCCAATATTTTACACCATTTCTACAGAAATAACATTGTATCAATATTTAAAAATTTTAATATAAACATAAACAAACGTCAGAATCATTGGAAACTGTATACGGAAACCAATTTTCACATACCGAAACCCATCCGAATCAATCGTGTGAATATCTTTCACATGACATAATTGTATTCGTGTACGGAAAAGAGTTTGGAATACGGTTTTTTGGAATCATGTGAAAATTCATGTGAAACCGATAATTTCCGTATACGGATCTTATTCGTATAAGTTTCAGAATAGGGTCCCAGGAATGGTGAAAAGAAAAAAATATATTGATACATTACATAACACAAGATGATATATACATGGCGTCTTACCGAGGATTTACCATTTGCGATATCTCCTGATATACTGATGATAATCAAATTTTATGACTCTCAGGTTCTATGATAACGGATACTTTAAATTTTAATCGAATTCAATGTTTTGGCATTAAGGTAAAAAAAGACAATTTTTTATTGAATTGTTTTCAGAATATTTTGAGATAGCAATTTTATAGAACTTATTTTTCTAAACATTTTGATGTTTCAACATTTATAACCACTTATATTATAATTTTTAATTTTTTTATTTTTTAGAAAAATTGTATATTTAACAAAAAAATTTACTGAAAACTAAGAAAATAGTAAAAAACACTAGGTTAATGACAATAATTTGTTGAAACGTCAACATTTTTAGAAAAATAATAATATAGAAAACTATTTTTTAAATTTCATACAAAAACATTATATTCAATAAAAGTATGAAACACTTGTTTTTCCTGTCACTGCGAGTATTTAAAAAAAAAAAAAAAACAGAATTTGAATATCTTCATTAACTCAAGAAATACTCTTAGGGTAAATTCTCGGTGGGACACCATTATTTATAGTTCTATTAATACTGTATGTAATAAAGTTTGTAACGATCGTTGCGTTATTATACTTTTTTGACGACGACCCTTGTCCTTTAACACTTCTATTAATTATATAACCTTTGAATGTGAAAAACCTGCAACTGTACTGTTTTGGGAAAAATAATAATACGTTTCGCGCGAAAAAAGTTACAGTAACGGTGAATAGGTTATTGAAATTCTGAGTAATCCCGTTTTGAAAAAGACGAAAAAGTGGAGTCGAGCGTGCCCAATTTAATTATTTATCGCTTATACAGAATTAACAGTGAAGATAATCTAGATTGTACTTTGAAATTTAGTTCACACTTTGGTTAGGTTATTAATAATAAATTCGGCAACAACACAGCCACACACGCATACATATTATATACGTGTACGTACCGTATAAATATTTATAATATACACATACGCGCGCAATTGAAAATTCTATTTTCCGCCCTCGCGAAATATATAAAAAAAAAAAAAACGCTCCTGGTGGAAACTCTTAACATTCGGCTGTCGGTTGGTTTTAACACTCAAGTGCGTGTCCATATTGTTTTATAGTACATACCTATTACCCATATTATAATACAATTATAATATACGATCGCACGGTTTTCGTGTACGCCGGCATTTATTATTTAAGGAATGCTGATACCTCGGTACCTCGTGAGAAAATTGATTTCCACGAGAGCATTCAAAGTAATATTTTTCACTTCGGTTCCGAGAGTTTTCGACGTGAAAAAATTTGAAACCCCGAGCGTGCTAATATTTATTTACAAATACATTACTGTATATCATAATAATATGTTCTCCGACGAAGCGCGTATGTAGATTGACCCTGCGCGTATAATGCAGTCGCCGTATAATCCATTCACTTTTTACCGAACTCTTAGCGGCAACTCAATCGGTGCTTTTTTTTTATCCCATCGTGAAATCGCACAGGTTCACCGTCGACTTTGAATATTGAGCAATGCTATTTCGCGCGAACAAAAATACATCATCTCGGTGTGCGCTGCTGTGTTATAGTACTTAATATTTGAAAGTTTTCCCCGCAGCGTGTATGCCACTTGAACTTATTAGTACATTTATAGTTTGAGTTCAGCCGTGTACTAGATTCGTTTAAAAGGTGTCCGTGTACCGTCTTTTAAAATATTGTTCAACTTGACACTTTCTCTTTACTAAGAATATACATTATAATGTATAATGTAAACGATTGATCTTGTTCTCAATCACAGTTTTGATTGCTTTCAAGGTAGTCTATATTATTATATTCCTTTTCGCGCTCGTACAGTAAAATTAAATTATTAATTTTCTGTTGATGTTTTTGAATTGCAGTGGCTCCGCTTACAGTAACATTTTCTGCCGTTGATGAAGTGTTGGTAGCTGAACGGAGATATGACGTCCTATGCCATTCCGCCGGATCAAGACCGCCGGCGTCAATCACGTGGTATAGAAACGACAAGAAGCTCTTGAAAATGAAGGTTAGTTACATCTTAACCCAGATATTATTGGTGTTCATTACTATGTTGTGGTCCGAGTTCATTAAGTAGTAACAGGTACTGAGTACGTATTATCCTCAACTAATACCCAAGCAAACGCGAGTTTTTAGTTAGTCTTTAGTTTTTTCACAATAAATGTGTATATTCATTTTAAGCCAACAATCTAAGATTTTGTTTCGAAATAAAATAACATTTTTCTTAGAACTTAGTTTTATCAAATGCATAGTTTTTGGGACGATTACGAGTGATACAATTAATTATTATCTATTTTACCCCGTATTTTGTCAACCGATATTAAATCAATTTGGTTTTTCTCGGAGATACCACGAATTTAACGACAAAGCCAACGGGCAAGCATCTACTATGTTACACACCATATTACATGTGTTGAAATTACGTTTATTTATACGGAATAATTGCGGATATAGGTTTGTAATAGTATACGCAACAGTAAAATAGATTAATAGGCAATATAAAAAAGCCACGTCACTACATGCAGTGATTGTTATTGAATACCCATCCAATCGTTGTATTTGGAATATTTTGTTTTTGTGATTTATAATATTATAAATGTATATACCGTCAAAAATAATCCCATATTAAATATTAAATTGAAATTCATCGAATTTCAATTAAATTTTAATTTTCAAACGATTTGAGGATTTTAATAAAACGAATTATACATATTAATATTCACCGATGTGATATATTTTGTATTCGGAACTCAAACAATAATTTATTGGTTTTCAAATATGAACTGAACGTCCTTTATAATATAATATATTATTTTAATATATTATAGTGCCTGCGCTGTAACGGAGTTTTGGCACATTCGTATTATTATTTTCCTCGTATCATCGTTCGTGTTATTAAAACGTAACATAATATCAATCTTAAATTGTATATGATTTGGTTACGCGAAAACGTCGGGCGATCGTTATATATTTTCCTCCAGTCGTCGAAACTCCGATCGTATAATAATATTAATGCTGCCTTTGATTTTCCCCTAACGCTCTCAGTCGGACGATTGTTCGCGCAACCCTCGAGTCACGTCGAACGTCGTCAGTCATATCGTCGGTGTATATTATAAATATATAATATATAAATATAAATTAAAACGAATGCCGATTCGCATAAAACCAACAGTCAGACCTCATTTAAAATCGGTTACACTGTATAATAAATGTTTAAGAATTGCTACGAGCCGCCGGTCGTTGTACAATAGTTCTCACGTTAATTATGTAATATTTAACTTACGCAACTGCTGTATACATTATACGCGATATGCGGAGCTTTACTTAGGTCCGTACGTATAAAACGTGTCGATATAGTGTATACGCGTCCGTACCTGTGCACAAGAACGGGGGTAAGAGTTGTGAACAATATACGTCTTGCAGCACTAGGACATATGTCCCAATGATACATGTATATAATCCATGTCAACTACGTATAATCATATTAAAACCATAAAGCGTGCTCGATGTGGCGTAAATATTTATACAATTATATTATAATAACTCCCACGAGATGTTGATTTTATTTTAATTATTTGATATTAATATGTCTTTTGTCTGGAGGGGTCGAAAAAAAAAATGTAATGTTTTTTTGACCCTAGCAACCCTATTATATCGCGGAGTACAAAACAACGGAGTGGCATGTTCCCAAATACACGATCGAACATTTCCGTGTGCTGAGCATAAAATCATATTTCGTACTTTTCCAGTCATAAACAATTTTTTACAAATTACAATATTACTTGTTGATACTTGGTATAAATAAATAAACCTCGGGACCAGAACTTAAGATCAGTAACATATTTATGATCTTAATTTTTTTCAAAACGGGTATGATTTGTTTAATTTTACGTAAGGATGTGGCGCACCCACATAATTTCAAATGATTACATTTCTCTTACCGTTATATGATGATATTTCAAAAACAATGTAAAATCTTTTTTGGAATCTATATTCTCGTCTAGCCCGCAATGGATGTAAAACAAACGTATTATTGTTCTGTTTGTAAACTACAAATATCCAGGAAATGTTTCATTTTGCGTATAAGTCTTGAACGCTGTTTTGAATTAGATTCCAAAGTTAATTTCCATTGTTTAGAAATGTTTCTAAAGCAAATTATATAATAATGCAGATAACGACATAATATCACATCGTTATAAATCGCATTTCTCTTCGGAATAAATTGATACAAATCTATCTCTGTCTGTCTGTCTGTCTGTCTGTCTCTCTCTCTCTCTCTCTCTCTCTCTCTCTCTCTCTCTCTCTCTCTCTCTCTCTCTTTCTCTCTCTCTCATACACATTTTCTATTTGGCTTAAAATTGATCGACGTAGCTTTATTAGCTTTATTTATATGTTTTTTCTTCATCGAAAATGTTCATCTAATAGCTACATCTAGACTATGATTTCGATTGTGCCGTTACACAATGGCATTACACAATGATAACGTTCTAGGGGCAACAGTTTAAGGGTTGGGGCTCGTTTAACAGAAAAAATGCTTAACACAAAATTAATAAGTGCCAAATGGTTTCTATCTCCGTTGCGCATGTAGCATATTTATATATTATATACTATACACAAGACGTTCGAAATGTTCCTCTGAAGTCCAGTAGGCACAGTATCGTATAGCACATCACTGCAGCAGAAAGTATAGTGGTGCTGCAGGGACACAATAAAACGTTTCCACGGATGGGTTGATAGTCAATCGGAGGACTTACGTGGTGTCTTATACGAAAAGTCCTGGGATTCCGATGGCGTTATATGGTGGCCGCGGAGGGCGTGCAAAACAAACCCCGGAAGATAATTCACTCAGGATTCCGGTGGGAAACAACGAGACCCGGACGGGGTAATCGGATAAACATTAACCTAGTGAAAACGCAGTTAGACCCGCATGGCGGGGTGGGGGAGGATGGAAGAGGGTTATTGATCCCTCGGAAAATGTTGGTTTCCCGGTCGTGTCGGGATAAAGGGCCGCCAAAAGGGTCGTATCGTAACGAGCCACCTTAAAACATCAACGGAATTATTATAGTTCTGAGGCTTAAGGGTTTCTTCTTTTTCTCTCCCTCTTCCGATCGCCGAGAGCTCATTCACCCCGCAGATATAGATCGTTAGTTTATTATTTTGTTTACTCAGTAATAAATAAAATAGCTGTCGTCGGTTTGACAACATCTCGAGCATCTGTTGGACGTCGATTTGTCCACGCTTCCGTTATTGTAGTGCGATGCTGAGACATCGTTTATTTATTTATTTATTGTTATTGTTATTATTATTATTATTATTTTTTTTTTTTTACAAGATAATGCGTCGTATTTTATCTTCCATTTGGTGTCAAGATCTCCCGTGTTCCTCTTCGAAATATAATACCGTTGTCATTGTTATTATAACATAGTTTAGCATATCACTTGTATCACCCCGCGCTCGTTCAGCATGATTGCGAAAAAAATCTTACTTGACAATGTTTTATCGTTTTTACATGGATTTCAAAACTATCTACAATCTCGGACAACCTACTCATGCGTATACTTGTAACTGTACGATAAACAAATAAACAGACAAAGAGCAAAAATATAACTACAGTAAAACCTCTCTATAACGGAATCGCTTGGGACCAATAATTTTTCCGTTATAAAGAGTTTTCCGTCTTAGAGAGGTAAAAAAAATGTTTCAAGAATTTATGTATGTGTACGTATGTACGATTTATTTTATTAGGTAAATACCTCGTAAAACGTAAATTTATACAATACGATTATTATACATATATGACTTAATATTTAAATTTGTTTTGTGTATAATACTAAAAAAAAATGAAAGTAATGTTTGTACCTTTTTTATAATTAAGAAAAATAGTTTTTAATATTTGATTGCTTTTTGTGTTTAAGAGCAGCACGTTCAGCACATTCTCGGGCTTTTGTTGTAAGTTCTAATAGATTTGTATTTGAAATGGTGGCTGAAAACCTTTGTAATGCTTCTAAGTATGAGATTGCAGTTTTAAAATCTTTTATTTTTGGCTCATCGTTGGTCTCACTATCATCATTATCATCGTTTTCTACTTCGTTTTCTTCTTCTTCTAAAAAAATCGCCGAATCGTAAGTTTGTTGCGTCTCTAATTTACTGTCAAATGTAATAAAATCTTCTACATCAACATTGGCTATAACGCATTCCTCATTAATATCGTTCAAAGCATTTTCTGGTAAATCTATACCATTGGTATTGGTTCCTTCATTTGAAAGAAACCCGGCTTTATGAAAACAATTTTGTACACATTCAGCTTTTACATTATCGCAAGCCAATGCTATCCAATTGACTGCATCCAAAACACTTATTGATTTAGCGAGCTGATGAGCTGAAGAACAATTATCCATCTTGCATAATAACGATTGTAGCAAAAACTTACGATAGTAAGACTTGAACGTGTAAATCACTCCTTGATCCATTGGTTGGGTGATCGATGTGGTATTTGGGGGCAACATAAGTATTTTTGTATTAGATAGTTCGATCTTTGGGTGACATGCAGCATTATCTAAGAATATTAGGACGTTTCTATTCTGAGATCGCATATCTGCGTTAAAATAACGCAACCACTGCTCCATTATCTCTGTTGTCATCCAGGCTTTTTTATTAAATTTCCATATGACAGGTAACGAAGAAATGTCCATGTTCTTAAAACACCGTGGTTTTTTAGACTTGCCAATTACCAATGGCTTCCTAATTTCTCCAGCCATACTACCACACATGAGCACTGTTAAGCGATCCTTTGCTTTTTTCCCTCCAGAACAAGACTCACTTTTCTGTACTAGTGACTTAGTAGGAATACCTCTGAAAAAAAGACCCGTTTCGTCAGCATTGTACACGTCTTTTGATTCATACCCAGCAATGAGTCTTGATATTTTTTGCTTCCACTGCACCACAGTTTCTTGATTAACGTCATTAGCCTCACCACTAACTTGTTTCCAAACAATGTCATGCCTTTTTTTAAATTTTTCTAGCCAACCGTTCGAAGCCTTGAAATCTTTGACATTCATTTTTTCAGCCAATTTCATAGCTTCTGTTTGTATAATTGGACCGGAAATTGGCAAATTTTTTGACCGAACGCTGATAAACCACTCATACAACTTTTGATCAATTTGTTCAAATGAGGGAGTTTTCACTCTTTTACTCTTTCCCGAGTTTTTGCTATTTACCCATTCATCCATAATCTTATCTTTATTTTTTATCGCGTCGTAAACTTGAGTTTTTCCACATTTAAATCTAGTAATAAGTTCCTTCGTACTTAGTTTTTGTGTCTCCTTCAACTCGATTAGTTTAACTTTATCTGACAAAGTCAGAGCTGTACGTGGCATATTAGCGAGTAAAAACTAAAAACAGTACGAAAACAAACCAAATCACAACGATAAAACAGACGGTGAGCACTGCACGTTTACTAAACGATATGAACAATTCAACAGAAAAAAGACGACTGGGCAGTTCATACATTAAAGATATGTACATACGTACATATCTAATCTTTAATAATAAACAATAGTATGACAATCGTGAAACGATACCGTCGAATATTTCAGATAATGACAGATAAAGTTTAGATTATCTAGTTACCAAACATACATACATACATACATACATATAGTTTATACTTATGTAAGTGTATGTAATTTATCTTTAAATAATTCTATTTTCCGTTTAACAGAGGGTATTTTTACTAGTTGGATTACGAACATTTTCCGTTTCCGTTTTGTAGAGGTTCCGTCTTAAAGAGTTCAATTTTATATATTATTTGAACCGGGACTATGGACATTTTCCGTTATAAGGAGGATTCCGTCTAACAGAGGGTCCGTTATAAAGAGGTTTTACTGTATATCATAATAATTATTCTTCGTCACTTTTTACGATGGAAACGAGATGTAAATTGTTTTGTTATTTACAATTTTTTTTGGATTTCAATCACTAGATGTATATTTGGTTCAACGATGTTTGATCGAATTCATTTTTCAATTCATTTTTCAATCTCGTAATATTTATTTGTGAGTGATAATACGTCATTGTCATTTCCGAAATGCCTCGAAACATTTAATTTAAAACGTTTTTATGTTTACGATAAAACAGTCATAAAAATATTTTATAGGCATGTCTTACTGCGTTTTTGATAATATCGTTTGGACTTTGTTCTTTTCTACAAATCGTAAAATAAAACTAAAATATCATTAACACTTATACAGGCTATAGTTCGTTATGCATACTTTTAAGCCCGTTTTCAGTCGTAAATCAAATTACCGTTTGAAATATTGAGTACACGTATATTTTGTTTCGAACAATAGATAAGGAACGCGAATTATTATTAACAACTTTTCTTGTTAATTTTTAATAAAAATGGTGAAATAAAATACAACAACGATGGTCGCTTAGATAGTATTATACGAAGGAGTCGTCCAAGGTAGAATTCAGCGACGTAAGGTGGAACGGGTAAACATCACATCGTATTAACATGTAAATAAAACCGATGTTAAAATTAATATAACCATAGAACGTTTTAAACAATATTAATTAATAAATTAAAAACTTTAATAATAAATTGAATTGAATCTTCCAAGTTCTATAACGATGTGGCATCGTTGTTTGTTTGTCATTTAAATGCACCAACATTAGTTCAAAAACAGTAACGAGTAATTAAATTAACATTAGTACCGGACATTAAGTAACCTGAAAACGTCTTGTAAGGTATTAAATACTTTACAGAACTTACTTTAAAATTATTTCATCTTGTATAAATCTATTTTTAATGGTTAATTTGGTTTCGAGTGTTTTAACCTAGTCATAACTACAAATAAGGTTGACTAACTTAATTTCCATCACGATTTAATTTCACAAAATCATGCAATTTGAAAATCGTAATCTATTTTTATTAGCAATTTATGTTTCTCGGTAAAGTTCATACCATTTATTTGGGATATTTTTTTAAGCTCATAAGTACAATATTATGTTAGTGATGTGAATCAATAATTAATAAACATTTTCCTTGCATGATTATTAATTTATATAAGTTATTAAAATTGTTATTGATTGATTTTGTTTCTATACTCTTCTATTTTCAACCGTCCAATATCTGTTTCACATAAAGCAACCGTATGTATAATTTCTTGATTTAAATGTTGTTTGTATTTTTATAAAAACAATAAACATAAAAATCATGTAATTATAAATTATTCTTAGACTCGTTAAAATATCATAATTTATACAGTTCATACAGTGATCAAGCACACACACACACATACACACATAACCGTAGGTACGTACTTACTTATTTATAAATAAAACGTAATATTCACACTCATTTGTATTTAATTTTACTGTTACAACAGATTCTGTACGAATGAATTTAAAGAGACGTTTTAATAATAATCTCATTTATTTTAATGTATACCATATAGTTTACATTTTCATATCTTTTATATTATTCAAACGTCGCATTATGAGTAAGTTCTCGTAAAACATTTAAAAACAACGCGAAAAACATAACTTTTGTACGAGTTTTAAAGTGTGATCCAGAAAAGTCGGTCATGTGTTAAACATTTTTTTTATTCTCTTCGTACTGTGTAGAATATAACGGTAACCAACCGGCTTCCCAGAACCTTAAACGTGCCGATAAGATATTATGAAATTATTTGACCAATACGTATAACGTGCACATATTTCGATTGTACGCGACCCCCCATAAGGACGGCTTTATATAATATGATGAGTGAATAGGGAATGTCTCCTATATGTATATAGATATCGTTTAAAGTACATTGTCTACTTCGTTTGATGAATGCCCTTATTTATAATGAATTTTCTTTGCTACATTCACAGCTTTCGGATTGATGATTAAATTACTTCAAAGTTGAAAAATTAGATTTATTTTTTTACAAACTCAACTATTTTATTAATTATGATTTTTTTAAATCATATTTTCTTATCTTCTTTTTCTATTATCAATATCTTAGAGATTAAATCTAAACTTAGAGTTTCTTTGCAGCATACTTTTAACATCAAAAATTGAACAACGAGAGAAGTAGGTCGTTTAAGAAAAGGTTATTTTTCGATATTCTCAGTATCTAGTTTTCCTGAAAATTAGAGTAAATTGAAAAAAAAAAATCTGGAAATTTATGTTAAATTACGTCCCATAACTTTAAGATTTACATTTTTATTCCGATACAATGAGAATTTTTAGGTTTTACGGCTTGACATTATATTATGCAAGATTAATCAAAAGTTATTCTATTTTGCTAGTTAACTAAAGGAAAAGTAATCAAAGTTGCGAAAAAAGAAATAGGTTTATCCTAATCGGATCTCAAAGAGAAGGATTTTCGTCTGTTACACCGTGCACGCTCGGAAAAAGGATTAAAAAAATGGAATTGTATGTCTTTGGTCCGGTAGAAAAAAATCTGAATCAAATTCAAAGGCACTGGTTCGAAGTATTTCATTACACTCATACATCTTATCATTGGACACACACAATACCATATCGTCGCCTCCGCTTACGGCCATTCGTCTATCTATTGCAATAATTTGTGCATTACTCTAATATTACATTTATAGACCTATGACAATTATTTCGATTTCCACGTCTGGCGCTTTTTGATTGATAACGTTTGAATGTAATATTCCTGCTGTATCTCAGCGCAAACAGTTATTTTTTTTAACATCTACGGAATTACTTTTATCTCCATGTAAAATAGTTGGTAATTTTTATTTTTTACTTTTTTATGACCCAATTTCGTTTTATCGAATAATAGGATATTAAATTCGCACATAAACCCGGTTTAATATAAACATTTTAGGTAAGTAAACTTAGATTCGTTTTCAATTTTAAACAAATATACGTAAAATACAATAAAGAACTAATACCCATAACCAAGTACATCCAATAGGAACTCGCGAATAGCTTTTTTTCGCAGCAAGGTTCAAGAAAAAATCGTTTTTTTTTTTTGCCTAGTCCTACTCTTTAAAACACTATAAAAACTGGTGGATTTTTTATTAAAAACAAATGAAATAACGGTAGTTTCTTAAGTGAAAAGGAAACGTTACGTATATTTTAATGATAAGCGAAAACAATAAACACTAGAATATAACACTAAAGTTACGAAACGCGTACGAAACTGAAGTTAAATGTCTACTTTATATTCAACTGAAAAAACTTTAAAAACACAAATATGTCAAGTACCCAAATGGAATTTTTAAATTTATAAACTTGTAATATGTTACAGGGACTATTAAACATAGTTTGCACACAAACTCGAGACCCGACTAATCGATTTTAATCATAAAACACCGTATTTACACATGGTTAAATAATATTTTTTATTCTATTTAACAACAATACCACAAGTTTTCCTATCAAAATAATTACTTGGTTATACCACAGTTTAGTATGATAGACTTTTGAGAAATTGACCGAATGAAAAGTAACTCGACACGTCAATAATAATATCGACCGAGTATTTGTTGTATAAAAATATACGTACGATAAGGTGAAGAAATGATTTTAATAACAATAATTTTTTATACTTATTTTAATTTTAGATTCTGAGTAAGCCTCAGGAATGTGTTAGTTTTATCATGCGATGTGTGTTTTTTTTTGTCTTTGTACATGATATCGACCAGAAGTATTGTTCCCATGTTCACGAATCTGGTACTTTTCTGAAAGGAAATTTCGACATGTTCGTACTTTGAAGAGATAATTTTTTAAAAACAGAGCAAAACAGTGCAAAAACTTCAATCGGTATCAAGAATCGAACTCTGTACCATTTATAGTAATTTCGCTACGCACTACCCACTTGTTTATTTTTCATGGATACAAGATTTTTGGTTGCTATTCCAAAAATATTTATCGTAGCTGCCCAAAACATACATAATATGTAATATCGGTCAATCGACATTAAATCGATATTAGTATTTTAGAAATCATATAAATTTCGAAATATATTTTGATTACTTAATACTGCTCGTATACACCATAATATTGCTACCAAAATCTACGCGGGGTTACCAACCACTCGCCCAGTATGATAAGGACTCTCGGGGGGGGGGGGGGGGGGTAGCCAGACACGCGTCATTCCGGAAGCATTAACCACGTGCCTAGGTCTCTTTATGTATATCATTGATACACTGAAATAGTACCGGATAATAAATAATAATCAATAATCATTGGTACAAAAGCCGAAGATGGACTATGTGTGACCAAACTCGGGCATACACTGACGACCCTACAGCGCGTCAGCATTCAATAGGTTTGGTAGGAGTTTGTAGTTGCAAAATCAACCTACTTGACTGACAATATTTTATCAAAAGTATGAACATTAAAAGTTCAACATATCATTTTGAGAAACTTACTACTAGATATGCCAACTATCTTTAGAAATTGAGACTGGTGCACCCGACCTATTTCACTCAGACTCATTTTTTCTTGGGCATTCGTTTTAAGTTTAAAAAACAAACACAGGAATTAACCCATCCCTGTACCTCTCCCAACCATAGAGTCTCATCTGACCTAGGAGTTGCGCCCTTTTAATATTATAAATTACATAACTCCAGAGTCCCCGGACACAAAGGACAAAGGGTTAATGGCGTATACATTTTTAAAATAACTCCATTCTTGTAAAATAAGAAAACAAGGGAAAATCCAAAAACGAAATTTTTAACTTCATTTTTCCAAGGTCTCGTGTAGAAAGGGATAAACGATATTTCTCCCCTCGAGCATTTATATAAATACTACATCATCCACTTTAATACATATTTTAACAAAAATCCATCGCATGCACTGAACAATGGGCAAACGAGCAGTCTGCCGGCGGTTTGTTATCTATAAAATGTTTTCTCGGGAACATGCAAGACCATCTCGGGATATACGTAGTTCGAAATATTTTATTCAAAGTTCCCGTGAAACGCTCCGGCATGCACGCGAGCTAAATATAAAACTATAATCGTTGCAGTCAGGTACCTATATACATGCATATACATGCATACTACAAACTCGCTTTGTATAATATTTTCATGTTCCGGTCAAAGGCTCATGATCTTGTTTTTAACATTTTTTTCTTTCTTATCAAGATTGTTATTATATTAAAACGTTAAAACCTATACTATATGTTCGTATAGTTTTCATTAATGCGCAATAAAGCTAAGTGTTTTCCAACGGCCTTGGGAGGAAGGGACGCACGCATCATTTGTTTGGTAAACTTGGTTGAGCTCGATCACGTACATAATATATGTTAATACTCTAATATATTATATTGTTGTGTACGCGTAAAATAATATTTAATATGCACTATAAATATAATATATAATTGCAAAACACTCACTGTGTTTTCAAATGTATATATTACACTAAAAAACGGTACGTTTCAAGTGATCAATTGTTTCGACTAGGGATGGGATTTGTATGAGTGGAAAAGATAAGATAAAAAATAAAAAAATATTATCAACGAAAAATTTCATTTGTTGATATAAGTAACTATAGTTTTGAATAATATCTACTAAAAATATATGATACAAATTCACGGGAATAGGCTTTGAAACGGAATAAGTTTAATGCGGTAAATATATATACTAGCCGACGTGAAAGTAAAATATTATGTACTTATTCATTTCTTTTTTACAAACGTTTTTGTCGAAATCATTTTAGCATATTTATATTTTATCAACATAAAATGCTAGAGTATAAAAAAAAAATAATTAAAACGCAAAAATTGTATGATTATAATATATTCATAATATAGATATGTCTTTAAAACTCCAAAATGTCAAATTACGTAAACAGATTTATTAAAAATATACATACACCCAGTCATGATGATATATAAAACGTATTTTACATTTACTTGACGTACAATATATTCAACCAGAATAATTCATATAGTATGCAAATTCATATGAAAATCTCATTACAAAATATCATATTTTTTTAATATTAAGAATTATTGTCAACCGTGTTGAACGTAGAACCACTTCATACGTAGATTTTCCCATTCTTATACGTCAAATCAGCATCACTGCAGTTATCATTTATCGCTATACCGTATGGTCTATGTGTATGCGGAATGTAAGACGTTGATTAGTGGCATGTAAGCGTTAATAGCATCAATTGACTTAACACGAAATCCCGATGTTAGTAAACGGTTAGTTGGCATGCAATAAAAAACACAGTTTCCAACATTATATTTAGATCACTTGTTGGTGGGTAAAAAGTCGAAACTCACGTGAAATAAGTTTAAAAATCGTAAAAATTATTACCTAAATCGAAAAATAACGCAAAAATCATTAAAACTAGGTGACTGTTCAATAAAAAAATGTGAAATGGAGTAAATACAAAAGGATACTGAACACATATAATACATTAAAATCTAAGTGTTATCGCCATCCCTATAATATTGAAATTGTAAAAAATGTCTTACAAATTGTTATCATAGTTCATCACCGAAACCCTACCATTTATAAACCTAAGTCTCGATATTCTCCTGTAAAAACTGTATACACATAATTGGTAGTGGATCATTGCTCTGTTATTTGTGAATAATTTAAAAATGTAGTTGTATCATATATTATAATTTTTTTTTTTATTATTCCAATTTATCACTGTTAATTTATTCAACCATTATTCTTCAACCCTTTCCGTTTAGCTATTTGCATTTAATTAATTTTTATGTTATAATATTATTATTAGTACTAAGCCATTTGCACAAGGTTTAAAATAATTTATACAACCCAAAGTCATCTCTCGATTGAAACAAGTAATTATTATGTTTTCTTAAAAGAAAAACAATTTTCGGACTGTAAAACTAAATTTTAATACGCAAAGAGCCGTGTTCAAAAGCGTTCTATAAAAACTGGTGTTCGAAATCGCTATCAGATCACTGCACCAAACGTGAATCACGTTACGTGACGAAAATCGAGAAAAAATAAAAATGAGAACTGACGTATTTCGTTTCGGTTTCAACCCCTCCGATAATTTTTGCACCATAGCGTTTCGTATAAACACCCTTCGGCGATTATTCTCGCGAGTTGTATAGTGATGGTTGAGATTTTTTTTCAAAGACCTGCAGATAGGTATGGGTGTCGATGGTTGTATGAAAAGAGTTGATCTCGGCTCAACAGAATATTTCAAGTTTGCCACGCCACTGGCACCCACCCTTAAACCCAGCAGTTGCCCCGGCTGCTGACAACGGTCGTATAATAATGTTTCGTACGACCATTGTTATTACTGTTATTTCGAATATCGTTGTGTAGTGGCAAAAGGGAGTGGAAATCATCGCTTGTCACAGCTTTGTCTTTAGCGCATTTCACACGCCACCACTTATTATAATAAGACTACTATAATAATATAATCATACGACACACCTTGGCTGTCACCGCAGACCATTAGGCCGTTGACGTGGACATTCAGGATTGCGACGAGCACGCGCGCACGATAGCGGGTTTTGAGCCGTACGGAAAGACCGATTTTTTCGTTTTTTTTTCTCGTCTATTTTTATCCGCGAGGGTTCGATAATAAATTATTAACGAAGACATTCTCACTCGTGGACGCTAGAGTGCTCTGCCATCATGCCGGTAAAGACACGCATGTATACAGGGTGATTCATCAACCGCATGTCCACCTCCTTTTTTTGTTGTAGAAATGCTCAAAAATTAATTTTTTTTCTTAGCGTTTGAGTTACCGAAAAGTTAATGTCTCCTTTGAAATACCACCTTAAGAGTGTACTGTGGTCAATTTTGTTTTTTTTTTGAAATGGAGACACCATATATTTTTGTTTACGCAAAATTGTATTCAGTTAATTTTTTGTTGGATTTTTCGGATTGTACCATAGTGAAAATTTGGAACAATACTATCGGATGTATTCTAATTAAAAACTGCGTATGAAAAGTAAAAAATCCTCGAATAAGTAGCACAGTGATTGCATTTAATTATAAAATATAACGTAATATAAGGTACCTATTATATTCCATAGCATACTTTAATTCGAATAATTCAAAACTCTTTCAGTTTCGGTACATCGAAATGCACATAGAAATTACCGGAATTAAATAACATAGTGAAAATAGGTGTTTCCAGTTGAAAAATTCAATATGTTTTGTTACAGGACACTCTTATGGTGGCATAAAATAAAAGTTAGCTTTTGTGGTAACTTGAACATAAGAAGAAAAAAAATCCAAATTTAATCATGGTTACGGCCAAAAATGTATTTGGGCATGGTTAATGAATTACCCTGTATATGGACTAAATTAATATTACAGTCACCAACCCGTACGCGAGCGGTTTTTTTCCGTAGAATTTTCCACCCACCTCCTCCTGAATCCATTGTGCAGGTTGTATATACGTCATATTGTATAGCACTTTGAGATTGTTTAGCGAAAAAAACGGCGTGCACGTATATAAAACGAATATGTTAATGCTACTGCCTTTTTTTTATGTATACCTACATATATATTTCACAGAGGGTTGGAAGGACGGGAAAAAAAATAAAGGTTTTTATGAGTATTAATTCGGTGCTCTTCCTTATTGACATTTTTCCGCGCCAATAATCCGAGCACGTCCCATTCGCCGGGCGTCGACCGATTGTCATAACGGTCTTGAAAATCCACTTTCATACTCACATCGCTATACATTTATTGTAAACAACCACTCTACACCGCAGCATACCATAATATTTAAGTACGCCGCACATCGTGGAACGTTTCGTGGAAAATTCGAATGTTTACAAAAATATTTTTATTTATTCTTTTTTGATTCTTTAACTTTTGCATATTAACTTATATAAATACTTGCTTTGGGTATGATATTTTCTAAAAAATGTTTTTTAAAAATATTTAAATTACATATTATTATCCTTTGAGGTATACCTAATTGATTTTCTGCATACCAGTAAGAGCGAATTCCTGTCTTCACGTATTTCCCAACAAGAGATATCAATTCTGAGCGCATTAAACGCGGGCTCGTGAGCGATGAATTTCATTAATCGAAAAGCATCAAGGACGAACTCTTAGTCATCTAAATATATAAACTCATAACATACTGCTAGTCTAGATATCTCATTAAAATGCAAGTGCGCATGCCAATAAGTCTGTAAATAGTTAAAAATGTGAAATGCAATGTTTTAGTTTGTTTGCAATATATTTTTGTAAACTTCCTCTAGTGAATTTTTCCATCGCAGCACACCGCGTTGAAAATGTTTACAGTTTCAATTAAATGTAATTTAAGTTATACTTAATAGATTTACCTACATCCGGTTCCGAATCTGCACGTAAAAATATTACTATCGCTTTTATATCCGCCGAGTTCAACGTGAAACCATAATTCATCGGACCATTTCATTAATTCTTGGGAAAAACAAAAAATTGTATAAATTTGTATCAATTTCGAAGAATCTTCAGTTTCGTGGTGATTTTATCATGGTAAAATAAATGAAAATTAAACATTTATGTGTATAAAGTGCATTTATGAATAATATCATCATATAGGTACTCAAACATGTTTTCAATAGGTTCTATTATAAGAATGAAATGTCGATATTTTTAAATCGTGCATGCACAAACAATAATTATTAAAAATAATCCATACAGCATAATACTTTGTGAAAGATAAATAATACATTAAAGCATTAAACTATATCTTGTTAAAAATAAAAACTTGATACAAATTGTCATCATTTTTTGCAACCCCAGTTACTACGACGACAAGGTTTGTTATTCCCCCAACCACCCCAAAAATAAAGCCCTATGTATAAGAAATTCCTATCGCTTATACCAATAGTATTCATACAGGGTGATCTGTTTAAGTGTGATTCGTACGAGTATATGCTTTACGTAGTACATATTAAGTTAAGTTGACTCCCAGTACGCGCGCAGTAGCCCTGAGTATTTCGAACTTAAATACAGTTTATAAACGACAGAGTAGATTAGAAGTGTGTCAAGTGGCGAGCTTTCAATAATATTATAAATGTATAACCCTTCGTTAACGGTCGCACCCTGCGTTGCAGTATAGCTTTGGTGTCGGTGAGTCGGTTTGATGTTTTGATATTAATGTTTGTTTCCGGTTAATTTGATGTACAACGTCGAAGCCAAAAAAAAAAAAACAAATAGTAAAATCGTATATTTAAACGAATTCGATGCCAGTTGGTGCGAGTATTTTTATTGACTGTGTGTGTGTGTTGTGGACAAAAAAAATTGCTATGGATAAAAAAAAATACACCAATTCAATAGAATGACCCTTTTAATTATAAAATAAATTAACCGTTATGTTAACATGAAGTTATTCCAAAAAAAAAAGATCAATAAGTTCTAATGTATGGAAATACTGCCATGTACAGATATGGACAGTTTATTCGTGTATTTTTTCATGTTTAATAAACAATTCGATTAAACGGAGTGGGGAGGGATGGAAAAAAAAACTGATAAAAATGAAATCATTTGTCATCGCATATGTGCGAGTTCTCATTTTTATTGTTAATTAAATTCGTACGCTCGCTCATTGTTACTATTGTTTTATCGGTATTTTTGTAATTGACTATTTAATATATCGTACACGCCCGTTTACAATACAAACTAATTTGTCACAGTAACTGCGCATAATTTGTTTTCTAAAATTCCATAAATTAAACCAACCTATGCACACGCGTGATTTATTTAAATGCGAAATGAAAAAAAAAAAAAACAATAACAATTTGTCGAGTGCCGTCGGTGGTCATACGACAAACACGCGTAATTTTCTTTTATTTACATTATTGCGTTGTACTGCAAAATATACTGCAGCATTAAACACACCATACCTGGTGCCCGTCAATCACTAGTACACGGTTTTGAGTTTATTTCGACTTGAAAATAACACGTGACGTCACGAGCACGATCGCATCAATAGCATTGCGGACGCAAAAATCACCGTCATGTATTATTGCATAATTGTTGACGTCCTTGTTATTGTTGTCGTTTCACCCGCGCGATCTCGTTTTGCTGAATTTTTCATTTCCTTGTACAACGCGTGCAATAATAATTATCGTCATCCCCATTACGGTGTTGACCTGTGCCAGTCATTTCGGTCGTAACAACGACCGTACGCGCGTTGGTGTTTTATTTTTCGTCAAGATCGAAATAACATGGCCAGTCGTGTACTGTTCGACGATATAAAATGTTACACGTCACATTACTTCTCCTTACTCGTGTTATCAGCTATAATAATATTTAACGAGTAGTTCGTGTTCGACGCGTGTAAAAAGTACACCGTTATTATACTCCCGGTTCCGGGATCGCAGTCTTTTTACGCGTGGTATTGCTTTCCACTGAAAAATTAGCGTGAAACGCGTTTTGGGCGAACTACATTTTCACCCGTACAATAAAAACGACGTGCTTGGGCTAGTTACTTATGTAGTGCGTTTGAGCGAATCGGATGAGCATGAGCATTTAAAAATGTGCTGGGACAAGTGAGGTCGGGAGGAATTTCAAATCACTCAAATTTAATAATTACATATACAGCGTGAGGTTGAGTTTCCAAGGAAAAATATTAAAATTTTTGATCGTTTAATAAGCTAATCATTGTTATAATAATTTTACTGACCCGTGATTTTTAATCATAAGCTGGCCACACACTACGGTTTTATTTGTCCGTTTTCGGTGTACGGTGTAGTTCGAACAAGGTACACCGAAAGTGTATGGGCAATAAAACGGATGAAAAACACCGTACACGAAAACGGAATAAAAACTGAGGAGTTTGATTTTTTGTCCGTGTTCGGTGTTTGAAATGAACAAAACCGAAGGTGTGTGCCCATTTCGGCGTTCGAACTAAAACCGTACAGTTTTAAAAACTATAAATAGCATATATAAATAAATCATATATAAATATATATAATTATGCCAGTCTTCAGGATGGAACCGTAATTCGTTTAATAAGTTTATATGCGACTATTGCGATCTTTTCAGCAACCAATCTTTAGTCCATTTTCTCTTTTGTTTTTTACCTTTAATTTTGTGAAGGACCAATGCCACGGCAGTAGCTGCCAAAGCTAAATTTACGGTGCGTGAAACAGGAGCCATAATATGCGATTAAATACAACTAGTACGTACTAGTACGTTGATAATAATGTTGATAGTT
Source organism: Periphyllus acericola (assembly GCA_949715065.1). Classification (NCBI taxonomy): domain Eukaryota; kingdom Metazoa; phylum Arthropoda; class Insecta; order Hemiptera; family Aphididae; genus Periphyllus; species Periphyllus acericola. The sequence continues at coordinate 17,688,153 of OX454265.1, forward strand.
TGATGTTGATTCATTCGTCAAAAAAACGGTCCGTGTTGTTTGAACACCGTACAAAGATACAAAATGGATAGTGTGTGTCGTTCATCGGTGTACGAACTAAAAATGTGCGAACTACACCGTACACCGTACACGTACAAATAAAACCCTAGTGTGGCCAGCTATACAAGAAAAAAAAGAAACTAATCATTTTAATAATATTTTTCAAAATTAATGATTGAAAGTGGGTAATTAATAAGATAATTAATAAAACGGGATATTTTAATATGTCACCCACACAAATTACAATCGTTTTGGCCCAATCGCCATTTGCTTTTTAGTCCAAACACACTGTAATTTTAACAAATTCGCTTAAACCCAAAGCGTCCAGGAAAACTAAGGTACCCGCATCTGATTTATACAGACGCTCGGAGAGTTTTATTTTGAATTTTACTCGAGGACCTACTTATGTGTTATCGGGTGCACGGCGTGGTGTCTTCGTACACTGCAATTAGTACAGTGAACGTTCTAGCATTTCCCGTGATTTTACTTTTTATCTTGTTCATACGCACAGTATCATATTAAACAGTACGTCCCTGGACTGTTCCCTCCCCTCAAGCTTTTATCTGAATAGGCAAAATAAACCTCAGCCAGTATTTTTGTACCCCACCGGGTCTTACTGTAGACGCCGTCAACGTAGATTTCGTATAAATAGAACACAAAGGAGCACCGCAATATAGCTTGGTGAAGGTATTCGGCCGGTCACCTAGAGAGCCAGCCGCGCTCTTTTACGGTTTACGGTGATATTTAAGTATTTATACTCAAACATTTCTGCATGGCTAATTATTTTATTTCCACGATTATTGCACCTATAATGGGTGCAACAGCGCTTTTTTTTCGAGATTATTGAAAATTATGTAACGATAAATAATATGCGTCGTCGATTGGTTTTGAAAAATTCGAAATTCAATAGCTAACACGAATTACAAACAATTTTAACCCTAATACTCTATCAATAAGTAACTATAATATTATATATTTATATATTTTTTTCTTTCTAAATATGGAATAAAGATGAAAATATTATAATATTGTAACAAGTATGAAATTTCATTTATCACGAAACATATGTGAAACATAATTTTACTTAATTTAATCGTTTAGCAAATTTATTGCGTGTCAGGTTTCACCTATCATCCATCTATATTCCAAACATGTAGTAACAACGTAATCCTAGCTGTTTGTTTTAGGTCATGGCGATACGACAAAGGACATTGTAAATTGATTTACGATTTATTTACGGAGTTTTCTTTCCCCTTATTCTATCCGTACGCGGGATGTGCACGGGCTATCGAATATTTCATAGTCTCGAGCGAAACAAAACAACGTCTTAAGTTTCCCACGTTCGGTACGTACGCGCATCGAGTCGCTTGACCATACTTTCGGATTATTGATCAATTCGATGCCGTTGATATTATAGAATAATAATTAATAACGCGTTTCGTCGCAACGCGGGCAGGACCCCTACATACAACTGCAGCGAAAACGATGATACAGCGCTCGTCTGGCGCTCTGGGTTCTGCAGCACAGAACGTGAAACGTACATTTCAGACTTTTTAGAATATAACGTTTCAATACTGACCATCGATACACGCGTACATAACATCATTATACGCGTTTAAGGGAATGTCTCGATGAAATCTGTTCATAGCAATGAATACGCGTCTGTTAAGTCGTGTTTATCCCAATGTATGAGTTAGACATTTTCTGGTCGTCTGAATCTATTTATTTGGATATTTCATTAAAACTGTATTTATATTAGCTAGAAGTGTCATACCGAGGATTTACCCGTTGCGATATCTCTTGAGATAATGAAGATTTTAAAATTTTTTTTTTTAGGACACACAGGGACTAGGATTACAAATATTTCATATTTTAATTGAATTTGATGTTTTGGTAAAAAAGTTTATTTATCTTTTAAAAAATTTAAAAATATACATTTTCAAGAGTTTTTTTTTTCTGAAAACTGTCATTTCAGCATTTTATTTTAATTTACCTCGTGATTTTTAATAATAGTTATGTTTTCAGAAAATTAAGAAATTTTTTATAAAATAAAATAAAAAAAAATTTTTTAACTTTTCAACGAAAACATTTAATTCAATTAAAATATGAGATATTTCTAGTATTGTGTTCCAGTGGGTCTTATATAAAAAAATAATAATATCTCTTTTATATTTATTATCTCGCGAGATATTGCAATGGATAAATCATCAATAGGACACCGTCAAAGTGTGAAAAACAAATAATTCATACTTACGTAGTTCATTTTCTAAGTAAATTGTTTTAAACGTGTTTGAAATTTTTAAAACATCACAATTTCTTTGTACATCTTCAAATCCTTCAAGTGTTTTTTTTTAACGTACCTATGTGACGATTTTACAATTTAAACCGAGTAGGTACTTGAAATAATAATATATTTGTCTTCATCGAGTTAAAATGTCGTGCTGTCATCTTGGTCGAATTATTGAAATTATTTTTATTTTTTTATATCCGTTTCCAACTTGGATCATAATTTATAAAATAGATCATAGATTATTACGCTTTGCAAGTACACAACATAATATAAAATAGGTACAAGGCCTAGGCAAAATAACCCGACTTGTCGAGTCCTGATTTCCAGTATTCTAGTTGTGGCTCGGAAGAATATAATTTTGTTACCATCATTATTCTGCTCGCTGACACGTCGAAACTTTCTATTCCCGCGACGAACTAATGCTGCCGAGGAATTAATAATGTATAAAAAAATTCTTCTGTTTCCGCCCGGGATCGAACCGGGGACCTTGTGCGTGTGAAGCACACGTGATAACCACTACACTACGGAAACCACATGTGTGATCGTTAATTTTTTTATGCAATTAAGCGAATAGGTACCTATATATATTGTCTGCCAATAGGTACACGTGGGGCAAAGACGTTTTCCAATTTATTTATTTTTAATTATGACAGTATCATTTACTACATGGCAGGGACGTACGCAGAAAAAAGTTTCGGGGGGCGTTTTTGAAAATCAGTTGCTGAAAAGTAGAACTTTTTTTTTAATAAACATACGAAATTGTTTTAAGAAAATTATCTTTACTTAGTACTTACAATACTTTTTTATAATATAAACAAAAAAATTACAATACTAAATCTAGTTTTTGTGAAGTTTTAGCCATTATGTTAAGAATATCTTGACAATTAACTTCAATGTCTCTATGTACATTTAACAATGTTAAACATTTAATTTCTACGTCTACTGGTGCCTAAATAGCGCAACAATCAACATTAGAAAATACGTTAAAATATTAATAAACAAAAAAATAAAAACTAATACGCACCTCATTATTCTCAGTTCGAGATTTTTTATTTGTTGAGAAATAAGAAAGTAGAGTGTTTCTTTTTTTTTACGATTCCATACTTTATATTAGTATAATAATATTATGCACCAACTTGAGAGTTAAGAAATAAAACAGTATAATATTGTCACTTTTGTGCCTCGTTTCAGATACAGAACAAAAACATGAACTATAATGTCGATAACAAAATATAACAGAAACGTCATTATTCATTAATTTTAACACTCCAATTCGCAGTAATTGTCCTGTCTGTATAGCTTAGTTATTTCCCATGTCCGTGTACATTTTAGAATTCTTTTATACCCACGTCAATACACAGTAGGTATCATTTTATTTTATTTATAAATTTGCTAGTATGTATTATATTTTATTTTGCTTTAGTCGGTTTTTTACAAACACAACGTAATAATATTATATCTGTCTATTAAAGTATAATATAAAAATTAATATTAAAATTGAATAAATAAATAACCATACAAAAAACCAAATATTTCGGGGGGTGTTTGAACACCCAAAACACCCCCCTGTGTACGTCCCTGCTACAGGGTGATCAAGAGTTTCATGTTGCAGTCGCGATAATCTCATAATAAAACAAGCGAATCGCAGAAAAAAATATTTTAAAAAAATCCACATACATTTTGTTACGTGACTTTTTGATCACTCTGTATTTTATATGAAAATGCTTTGAATTGCATTAACGGGCTAACACGTTTTAATATTCAAATTTTCAATCAGTGTTTTGGTTAAACGATATAATACCTAGGCGCCTATTTATGATAGACGTACGGCCGTGTATACCTTTGAGTACAGAATATGATTAATAATTTATTTATATAATACATGAATACTACGAGTTTATGTATTTCATGATTATGTATGAGCGTCGCAAATTCGCGGTTGACATCAACTCGGATACGATAAAATGACAATATGACATATGTTGGATAGGTACCTCTAATTAACCTACCTATTAGTGTATTTCTACCAACGTAGATACCTATATAATATGATATGTAGGTATTAATTTAAAAAAAAGAACAAACCTTAGTACCTACTTGGATCATTTGTTGGCGGTTAAACGGAAAAGGAATGTGGATTTACTTACACTACACCAACTACGGATTAAAATACCTATTATTACATTAACCGTTTCGAAAAATAAATTAATAGATTTCCGTAGAAGTTTTGTTTATTTTAGCGAAAGGAATTATATTTTGATCATTATTATTCGGAGCAAATAACAGTTCAGTCGGTTTTCGCGGGCCGAGATCGAAATCGTGCTCGTTAACTATTGCACAAGTACCTACTTACCTATACATTATAGTATTATACCACACACTACGAAACCCTGTAAATTGACGCGCTTTAGAGCTGAAATCCTTTTTGATTGGATCTTAATTGTGATATCAAAATCTAAAGTTTTGAAACCAAAAGCGAATTATTTAATCGTCTTCATTTTGTATTTATGCGACGAAGATTCCGAAACATTAAAACTAATTATACCTATTGCTTAAATGTTTCAAACAAATTATATATAAATTATAATCAAAGCTGGGGAAGTTTAACCGATGATTATTAACTCAGTTGCTGTAATAGAAAGAACACGCTTAAACCTAATTGATGTTTAATATATCATTAACCGAGTTGAGTAGATAGTTGATTACATAAATAAACATCATAGTCAATTAATTAATTTATTTATTTTGTTTAAAAATATTTAATAGAATTTTTAGAAATAAAATAAATACAATTTGGACGCTGTCAAAAAATGTACCGACATTTAGAAAAGTTGTTCTTGTTCTCTATTATTAAATAACTATAAAAATAAGTTTAATTGGTAAAAATCAAATTCAAAAAAGCTTAGCTCAAAAATTAAACTGTAAGTATTTGTACCATTTTACTGAACTTTTAATTGCCATTCGTCTATACTCAGATATTCATGTCTGCAAATTGCAATTATGCGTTATATCGATGGAAATCAGGAAATCACTCAAAAATTAAAAAAACTTAAGGTTATATATTTTTTTAGAATACTCGTACAATCATATATGTTATTTATTAGGTAACTACTTTATTGGATAATATCAATTAATTATTTTTATATTTTAACATTCAATAGATCTCGAATACTGGAACCCAAACTTTATGAAGCTAACATAAACGTTTTTTATAGCCGATCATTAAAACTTGCCTACTCTTAATGTAATTTATTTAAATCTAAAGTATAGTATTAGTATTATGGTTATACTACAACGAAGGGATTTTTACTTCTACCGATACACACTAATCGATAAAAATTAATTATAAATCCTTATTTAAACCTATCAATATACTCGTATATATATATATATATGGACGATTATAATTCGAACAAAAGTAAAACATGGGTATTACGTACCCATGTTTTACCGCATACACAAGTATAGCTTGTAAAATGTTAACTATTGAATTCATTTATTTTCTGGAAATACACTGTTCCTTTACAATCGTTAGATAAATGAATACCAATTACCAACCACTGGACGAGGAGACACTACCATAGTGGTTGATTAACCAATACGTTTTTTTGATGAATAAAATAAAAAGGTAAAAAGTGTATGTTTCCGCCCGGGATCGAACCGGGGACCTTGTGCGTGTAAAGCACACGTGATAACCACTACACTACGGAAACCAGATGATCTTCGAGATTAATTTTACGATCCTTAAAAAAATTTAAATTAAACATTAAAATTCGATAATCGAGTAAAGGATACATTCCTCAAAAACGAACATAATTATAAATTATTTCTTTAAAAGAAGAGCTCAAACATTGATGTGACGACGCCAAAGAAACCTTCAAAAAATCCTTTAAATACAGGTAAAATACCTAAACCATATCTACTATTTTAACTTGCTGACAAACAATTTTTTTTTTTTTTAATTTGCTTCCATAAGCTTAAAACATACATGTAAGTAAAAATTAACTGAAATAAATATTTACTTATAAATATTGAGATTTTATTGAACTATGAAAACTTTTATTAAAAATAAATTTAAAAAAACAAAAAATGATTTACAATATTATAATAAGTACCAACTAATCAGAAAGAGCCTACCCACCTAGTAGGTGTACTGTCTTTAAATGTGTCTCGTTGTATTAACTTGTAGTCATAGGTCGTTGATAAGTAGGTATTTTAAGTAGTAAGCTGTACCTATTGATTTTACTATAATCAACCCACTTTATATGGACTAAGAATAATAGTGTGGTATATATGTAAACTATTTAACTATGCATAGGAAAGTATTTCTAATTTATATCCGATTTCGTCTATCAATGATAGTATTGTCCATTGGCCTGCAAAGCTTTGTGAACTTTCATAACTTTAATTTGTATGTACTATCCATCCTCCACAGGCCACAGGTTACCAAGTGTTATGGACGCATTATACTAAACTATATTGGGGTTTTGGAATAAACTATGCGTAGATAATATAACTATTATTATATTTGTTTTATTGGTAAACTATTAACTAAGTCAATATGTATATGAACACTAGGTACGTATAAGTAAGCAGAAGTTTTTTTAATTTTAAAATAATGCTACAACGTATACAAAGTATACAATTATTATTCAATATTATTTTATTATTTTGGTATGATATGGGTATATTTATTTTATTAACAGTGGGTAATACTTGTACATTTTATACCTGTGCTTATTTTAAAAGACTTATTGAATACAATTGTTATTCTTAATTTAAATGTTCGTAAAATGTTTTGAACAGACCAATTTTGTTTTTTGCAAACATTATTTCTTACATGTAATAAAATTTCATATATTGTGTAACCAAAAATAAAAAAGATCGACAGCAAAAAAATGTGGATATTCAATTACAATTAAATGAAATTACAACAATAATATGATAATTGCGGTACCTATGCGAGTTGTTCATGAGCTAATATAATTAGACATACCTAGAGGCAACAGATGCCTGTATCAACGTTTCTTGACAATTATTTTTATTCCAAGTTATCAATGTATAATTTAAACATAATAAGTATAGTATTTGATATTGATGTAGTAATGTTTGGACCTATGGGATGACAATTAATTCCGTTTCGAAGTTTATATTGGACTTTATTTGAACTTAAAACGTATAGTAAATTAAATTGTACAGTCATTATCTTTGTATCGAACTACAATCGTTGAACTGTTCGTCATTGATTATTTTGCTTAATTAATTTTAGTGGATTTAAGCCAATAAAACATGCCCGCCCATCTTAAACAGAAACTTATGATTTTAATAGTTTATATTGCGAGAAAAATGTAGTTCGATATTGACATTAAGTATTCTGAATAAATGAATGGACAATATATTCATGTATTGATCGACATTAAAACGTAATATATAACCAGCCTTTTTTTTCATTCAAACGTATATGCTTTGGTATGATTCGTTAAACATACCTATTTATTGTACTGTAGTATTGGGATATAATTTAAAATGAAACTTTTTGTTATATTTATAACGTGACAAAACCGTAGTAAAAACGTATTTATGTCCATCTAAATGGCATATAATATGTATATATTGCGGTATTAGTGAAAGTGCATAGTGTATAGAATTACCCGCGTCGTTTAATTGCATTAACTATTTGAATTAGAATCCCGATTAACATATTAGGAAAAAAAAACGGATATATCTAGTGCGCATGAAATAATTTCACCGTAATTTATATTATGTATACGCCTAGGGTTTCTTTAATTGTATAATAAAATATCGTTGGTGCCCATATTATGATCCGCGCCGGTGGAGGGGACCCACCACGAGAACCAATTTAAATAATAACAATAAGTATAATATAATATGTATAAGCAGAAGCTCCAAATGTTACGCAATGTAGATATAGGATTTTAACGATCTAAAAAAAAATACACAAAAATGGACTAAGAAAAAAATGAAAAAATAACCTGATAATTCTAAAAAATTAACTTAAAACAATACCAAAAAATCTGCTTTTAAGCGCAAACGGCTTCTTATGGGTTACTAAATATCAGTTATTTTTTAAGTACACCTAGTGTTTATGATATTTTTCAGTGTAAACAGCGGTATTATACACGGTATAGTATCGCGCTCGCATCCGTGTCGTATTCACTACCTACCAGAACTACCATGTGCTTTTGAGGTCTTTCGATGTTTGTAATCTTATCCTGATTAACCGATTATATTCATTTTTCAATATCAGTGGACTATAACAGAGCACCTGGGTAATTTAGCTCATCGTTATAGTATACAGAGGAAATTCAAACGTAGTATAATTTGTAAAAAAAAGACACGTTATAAAAAAAAAAATTGCATTGAACACGAAATGCGGGGGGAAAAAATGTCTACTACGTACATACATAACTTATGGAATATTGTGTACGTAGTGGAAACTCTATTTTCGCGTGTAATATGAAAAAATACATCGAAGACAGCCGGAAAACCGTTTGCCGCCGGAGGAACGCGCGCGCCTGGACCGAATCCAAAAACGATGTTACGCGGGGGATAACACAAAGGGACGTAATCGTATTATATTTTATTATAATCATAATAATAATAATAATAATATATTACGTCGCCGTCGGAGACGCGAATCGTACTTGTAGATAATATTATAATAGTATATAGTGCGTGTGGACGATATGTTGCAGACGCGGACGCACAATGTAAACGGTTTTTAAATTTGTTTAGGATTTATTATTTATATTACGTTACACGTTTTTTTTTTTTTTTATTATTATTTCCCAACCCCGATATGGGATGTATCGGCGACGACGTGCTTGGTTTGATGGAACTATAATGCGTACGCGACGCGTTATTATTATTAATATACAAATAAAATGTACGTGCAACGCGCTCGCGTCCCCCATTATAATATTATAATATAGTGTGTGGGTAAGAAAAATAAAAACAAAACGCTCGTCTCGGCGTTACCCTTTTGTACGGTAATAATGTGAATATTAAGAGCGATACGTTTTAATAAACATGCGCGCTCCTTCAATTTATTTATGCGAACACGTATGTGTATATTATAGTCACGGTCTCTGTACATATACTTAGGTACACACTACGTCATAACAATATTATGATATGTATATATACACTCACACACACATACACACGATATTATGTTGTTGTGCGATACGATCGGAACCGCGCGTGCATGCATGTATAAGAGGAAATAATAATAATAATAATAATCTAAACGGACGTGTGTTTGCAATGCACTCTGCGAATCAGTTATAAATTAATGACTGCAAAAAAAAATTACACGCGCACACTCACACCTATACACACATACACTTGACTCGTACGGTAAGAACAACTCGGAATGGTGTGTGTGCTGTACATCACAAAATGTATTCGTATATTTTGGGCAGGGGGTTTCAAACTTTTTACGGTACGGCTCATGTTGGAATTTTTTTAAATTTTTACGAAAAGATAGAAACACGAATTAAAAAATGTTTTTATTTTTACCTCCACGTATAATAAGTGTGTGCTTTGTAGGAGTTTAATTATTAATTATTTTTGTTTAAATTATAAAAAGTAATTGTACGTTTTAAAATTTAACGCGGCCCATTAAATATATAATAGTGACCAACCGTTTAGGAACCACTGATTTATGGATCTTTTCAACCTTAAAACTCATACGTTGTACGTCTACTAAAAAAAACTTTTTACCCAATATTTCAAGACGCGTTTTATTTTCATTTGACAACTATTTTGTTTTCAAAGTTTGTTTATTCCGAATGAGTGACTTTTTTTTCGGAAAAGTATGTTTACGTAAAAAATTCAAATATCAGACCGTCTGTTATTGTTCGTATTGTAAAGTATTTTCAAAATATAAACGTTGAGCATCGAGTACATATAGTATTTAGAATCTATTAACTGTAATCGTATAATGACGTCCGCGTCATGACAGTCACCGGTGTGGTCGTTGACGTTTACTAGCGACTTTTGAGAAAATCGACAATGTTAACGAATGTACTATATTGCATATAGCCAAGCGTACGTGCACTTACCGACGTTTTGAATTGTTCGCGCATAAATCCACGCGTGACCGTTGACCTTTTCCGATGTCTGTAACAAGTAAATTAACGGTAACACCAATTTCGTTTGTTTTGAAGACTGCGCGTACAGAATCGTCGTAGTCCGTCAGCGCTAGTTACAGCCCAGTCCAGTCCAGATGGTGTCACCGATTGGGGTTGTCTATCGCTAATTATATCGTCCTTATTTTTACAACAACGTATGATATTTTGCAGCGCATAATATGATGATCATATTTTAATATATTTTGATGAATGTTGATCAGTACCTTTTTCGATAAATATACGATCAATTTCTAATGCGTTTCGACGAGTTCCTACACTATATAATATTAAGTATAGTGATTAATAGTGATGAACCGCAGCATAAAAACGAACACACTTGGAACCGTATACTAAGGTAGATTCGGAATGCACTTTGCGGAAGTCGACAATCACCGGTATATGTGACCGCACGTAGACATAAGTTTGTCAACATTCATTATATATAATATATATACATATAATTAAGCATATGTATAAATAATTTCAAATTATATCATTTTTACGGCCAAAAAAAGGGGCAAGCACGTTTTAAAAATCACTCCGTATGTATACGCATCTTAGTATAAAATGTAGTCCACGTTCTTCGACAGCAGAATTCCGCCTCAACGTGTATGAAAATACCATATCGTTGGATTCGTATTGCGTCTTGAATTGTTTGCGTTATCAGAACATGATGATTAAAACAAAAATAAAATGATGACCGAATAAATAGTTTCGAACACAATTTTTAGTATCGAAGATATTGAGTATGTAGTAGGTATGCAAGTAATCAGGGGCACCGTTTCAATTTTTTATCAGGTTTTATCAGTGCCTGTTTAAATGGGTGAATTTTGTTTTGTCGGGTGATATGTTCATCATAGTGAATACATTTCATTAGCTGCACGTGATATACGGGTTCAAGGTTGTTATATTATTTTATAGTTTAACGAATAAATGACCATAAATTATTTTTTTATTATATTAAAATATGATTGTAAACTGCTATTTCCAAATTAAAAAAACCTGTTTACATAGGTCTTCTATGAACTGTAACGTGTAGGTCATCGTCTGTAAATGTAACAGCAAGACATAATAAGACGCAAAAAAATAGTGATGCTGACGTACACCCTGCCACCCACCAAATTATGCTCATGTAGGTAATTATTTAAAATTAAGTAGAGATATTTTACAATTATTCTTAATAACGGCTGGATCACTATTGAATTTGACGTAATTAAAATCTCTTAAAATATAGCTCTTCCCGTTGCTACATGCTCCATCTGCTCATACACTTCTACGACAAAGATATTTACGTTATTACCTCGCCGATTGTCCCACACTAATTGATGTATTACTAGGCTGCCCGGTAGTACGTCATGCTATATAATTTTTGTCCTATCTCGAGTAGGGAGGAACCATATGTGGGTTATAAATGGATTTGTACGGATACACATATCGTATTATGTAATGTACTCCTGCGGCAACGGCGCACAAAAGATAGGTTGGTACATCGATCTTATCGCGGCTGTACCGATCAATTTAGGCGAACATGTAAGCGTAGTTTTTATTTTTATTCCTCCAAAAACACTCGCGGTACAACGCTATTGTCTATGTATCATTTGGCGATCTTATTTTTTATTTATTTTATACATCTTATCCGTTATCAAAATACGCCTATTTAAATATTTCAAGCGCAGTGAATATAGGTGTAGTTATTCACATAAATAAACTATATTCTATAGGCTTCTAGGGTGATCATATATTTTTTTAAAAATCTACGAGATGTTACTTTAAATCAATATTTTTTTTTTGATAACTCAAACAACAAAATAAATTGATAAAGGTTTTCAATGAAAATAAAAATGTATACACAAAAACAGTTGAACGTACATTATACGTTAATAATACATTATACGCCCGTTAAAATGGTGAAAATAATAACCCAACATTTCTGCCGTAAAGAATAGAGATCTCTTATTGAATGACAAGTTAAACGTTAAAAAAAAATGGCAATAATACTGGAGAAAATGCTTGTCGGATAACTTTCGTCGGGGTAACGGGACACAAAGTTGAAATACGGGACGTACGCGGCCACCCTAACGCAGCTGCACCATGATACTATGTTGTGCAGTATTTCGTTTTAAACTACTTTGGTACCATGTAAAACCGTATGCGTTTATAAACGTTTGATTCGGTGGCTCGTCAGTATACGTTTTTTTTTTTCACTTTTAGATTGTAGATAAATAGTGACACAACATTGTTACGCACATAGTACTTTTTCAAATTACTGTTATACGTTTCGTCGGTTCAATACGGCGTTCGAACGGGCATATAATAATAATGTACGCCGTATAAACACGTAAAACATGAAAAACAAAATAAAATAAAATTACGTGAGATGTCGCGTCCGAACGTCTGCGGCGTACGAGTGCGCGCACGGACGTCGGGCAGATGATTTTGAATAATTGATCATCCCGCCGCCGCACGTGGCGCGCGCAGTATTGCCAGGGAGGTTTTGGCGAAACACATTTCGTACGATAATATATTACGCGGCGTCGGCCGGCCGATAAGCTCGTCGGACTCGTTATGCCACGTAATAATAATAACAACAGCAACAGCAGCAGCACGCCGAACGGATGGAGGCCCCGAATAATAGAAATTACAATTTTAAATTGTAAGCTGTAACGTTATAATACGATCGTCAGTACTAAAATAATTCTAAATTCTAGATAAAAAAAACACTTAGGTAAATGGCAATGTTAACACGTTATCCTCTTCATGCATGAAAAAATTTTTTTAATTTTTTTTTTTTTAATTTTTTTGTCACAACGTACATGTACTAAGGAATGGAGGAAAAATGTAAAAAAAAATATTTTTTTTTAATTCAAGTTAAAAATCACTTTTTATTAAATGTCCTCATTTGAGGACAATGTGCATAATTATTACAAAGTAAAAAAAAATATATAATAACATAATATAATTTTTTTTAATCAGTTCTTTCTGAAAAATATTTAACAAATCAGTAAACATAAATATTAAAATAAAATAAATTTAACAACTTTAACAAATTTAATGCGAAAAATACCTTCAGCTCATTTGTTGTCAGTTTGAAATTTTCTTTACCACTTTGAATCGCATACCTAATTGTTTCATCTTTTATGTGCTCAAAAATATTATTGGTAAATATGTGACTGAAGAACGAATATGGAGTGGCATCTGGAGGGTTAATGTTTATTTGGTATTCACCGGAATATTGGGGAACATTATTACTAAAATTATTGTCTTTACCCGCTAACCACTTCGTTTTTCTAACTTTTTTTTTATAGCTGTAGCGTTTAGTTTTAGGTACGAAATGATTGGTCTTACTTTGAATAGGCGAAGTAGATACTTTGGCAACAGATTTATTTTTAGACCTATAAATAATAAAATATGAGATTAATAAATTAATAATAAACATTACTCCGCCTTGTGTACTACCTTGTAATTTTAACATTTTTTTCAAATTGATCTTGATTTTGCCACGAGGTACTTGGCTGATTTATCAATAAATCGTCTGTATCTATTATCTCATCATTTATAGCAATACATTCATCTACTATCTCTAATTCTATCATCAGGTTTCGTTGAAAGTCTTCCATTTCTCTGATTTCTTTGAGGATTTGATCTTCTTCCTTTGGCCCTATTATAATTGCATCTTCATGATCCATATCATCATCGCTTCCACAAAAACTTACTTCTGAATCACTCGGTATTTCTATACCCAGTAAAAACTGAATATCTTTATCCCTGATCTTACTCATATTTTTGATTTTTAGTGGTGAAAAATCTAAAACCAAGTATGTACCGTTTTAAAATATATTATAAAACTGTATATGATTAGGCATAGTGTCACGTATGAGGACAATATAATTTCTCGTTTATGCATGATGTCTCGTATGAGGACATTTCATTTATTCTATCCTGAGACTGATATACGAGTAAAGCGTATTTTAACATTATTATGACTAAAATATATTATTTATATTATTAACTAAGAGTATACAAATTATCATTATGGTTACTTACTTTTAAATGTTGATTTTCTAAAAAATAATATGACAGGTTTCAGTCGAATGGGAAGACTGTATTTTATTTTTAATTCACGTACATTTTCCCGCCAAAAATGATGATAACAACTAAACTGATGTTAGAAACGATTTATGACTACATGTATAAACACAATTTACACACCCACGGAATATAATACAATTTATATTGGTTGTAAATAAAATCGTTAACTAATGTCCTCATTTGGGGCTATATGCACGAAGAGGTTATTTAAATAATGCTAAGTGAGGAATGATATTACACTAAGTAGGTAAACGATAAGTTTTATCAATGCAAGTTGTAACAGTAATATACCATTTCTAATTCTGTAAAATATACATAATTTTTAACAAATAATAAAGTCATCATATTAAATAAGCTTTTTATATTTTTATTCAACTTTTTTTTAGGGACCTACTAAAATTTCCCCTTCAGCTCCTGGTGCCCATGGGCCCCTGCATAGCCAAAGATGGCTCTGCATACACGTATCGTATCGGCGGCACGTTTTGTGCGTGTCCACTGGCCCTCGCGCGCGTTCGCACCGTTTCCTCGTCGTCGTTTTTGCGCCGCCACCGCCGATAATTTTGTTTTTATCGATCCTTCAAGACCATATGACGTGTACCGAGTAATGGTTATAATAAAAATAATAATAAAAATAATAATAATAATAATAGTGTAGCGTCGTGTTGTGAACCGCGCGCGGTAGTGTAACTCTGAAACGTTTATACATCCGTGATCCATCGCCGAGATCGTCCCCCTTGACCCGCGCGTGCACCACGGTATCTTGTAGCCGTACCGTATCGTCGACGTCGTAGCACAGTGGTCGTCAACTACATCATTATTGTGGTACGCGAGTATTACGCAGCAGCCGAACCTAGTCCTGTACGGTGAAACGGGATGGATTCGATGTGCAACTATTCCTTGATTGTTATATTTTTACGATACAAACCGGTAAAGAACAAGAGTTACTATTATGGGTGTTTAATAAAAAAAAATAAAAAAAAAAACTTGCACCTCCCGGGGAGATCTCGAAACTCTTTATAGTTGTCGCCTAAATAAACCAAGTCAAATGGATCTCGAAACCAGTTCTAAGTGAAAAAGATCACAGTGCGCTAGAAGCCTAGAACCAGCGCTTTTATACTACTCATACAAGTATAGCCGAGGAGAAAAATTCAAAATGTATAGAATTTTACATAAATACTAAGACGTGAGAGAATTACGAAGGACTTTTTGATTACTGCTATTTTTATCCTAATAATCAGCCGCTTACACGTTGAACCTAAATATTATCTACATTGTTTACCACGAATTAGGATGAAAATAAAACAATACTATTCTAATGTGATAGATAATAATTTAGGTACTGCATTTCTGGACACTAGTGCGATTATAAATAATAACAGTAGACTAGATAGAATTAAAACTCGAGCTTCAGAGACAAAGCGGACGTTACAAGAAGAATTCGGTTATTTTACACAGTGGACCATGTATTGCAGTGTCGTGTATTAATATACTCGCATATCACTTGCCTCCGTTACAAATTCAACTCGCGTTATGCCGTTGAAATTTTTCCGAAAAAACGAATAATACCTTCGCACAACTTGAACGCGGTGATTGACGTTTACCAGTACCCCCCACCTATTTACGATCGAAAATCACAGCGGCATTTGGTGCGGATTAACGATATCAATTTCAATTAAACGGATTCAATTCGACCGCGTCCGTATATTCCAATCGTGAGTTCAGTACTTACGCATAAGCTCTTTTAAACATAAATATATACAGCAGTGTAGTGTATACCTGCCAGTGTTTTAGTATGGGTATAAATTATTATTGTACACGCGTGATATTAGGACTTGGGTATTATACGTAATATTACACGAAACCGGACGAGTTCCGAGTACGACACACTATTATTATATTGTTATTCACCGCGGGTAATACAATTATTGTTACAATAACGTTATAAATGTTGCATATATTCGTTGAAGGATCCGCAGAAATTACAATAAAAAAGAGTACCGTATCGGGCCGTACAGTTGTTACGGTGTTATCGTAATAGACGGGTAATCGTAACTAAATATTATGGTACGAATCAAGCGAATTTTCTTGGACCATCTCTAGTCGGTCATTGTGTACGTCCGATATCCTGGATAGTGCCGTCGTCGTTACGTAAACCGTTTCGACCTGTATTATATTTACTGTGGTAGAACATATATGTTGCCCGCGATAAAACGCCTAAGATCGCAACCAAAACTATATTCTCGGCTGGCCTTGGTCTACTTGGTTTACAATATATTGTTAATTATTATAGTGTAAACGCATTTTAAGTGTGCCCATAAAACTTTCCAAGTGTTTTTTTATACGTTAAATACGGTTAAAATATTGATAAATTACCTAAGTAATTGCGAACGTTGCGCATTTGGTTAAGAAAATGTACGCGGTCAACATTCTGTGCAGCAACGAAAAAATAAAAAATATAAAAAAAAAAAAAACGCTTCATTTAGATGAATTCGGTAAGAACTACGAGTATACGCACTTTTAAAATAACTATTTTTCAAATGTCGAAATCTTCTTGGATACAAGTTAGTTATAAACCTGAACAAAATACTCGTAATTTATATTGTTTTTTTTTTTGAACATACGTGCTTGATGTAGTTTTTTCACTGATAATTTTACACCGTTTTTATTATTATTAATATTATGGATTTTTCGTTTTGACTGTTTTCAAACTATTCTGGAAAAATAATGTGTCTATTTTATATATTTGAGAAGCGATGATTAACTGGAATTATTTGGATCACTTCTTCCGTTGACAAAAATTAAGTCATATGCGTCATTAATCATTATTACTTCACGCTCAGTCTATACACCAGATGGCATAATATTAAGCCTCTTAAACTTACGAATATATTATTTGTAAAAATTAATTTATAACATCCACTTTCATATATTTACACACAAATATTTCTAATAATCACTCAGCAATTACTAAAGAACTTTTAAACACTGTAGACGAAGCTTATTCGTTGAGCCAAATAATGGCCGTTCCATGTCACGATTTACTTCATACGATTTCTTCTTTGTATTTACATTTGAAGTTTTAAATGTTAGAAAAAAGAACTTTAGTCTCGTACACCGAGATCAATATGCACGCGGTGCATCACGTGCGAAAGGCAGGATTTTTTTTTAATCCGCGTTAGCGACGACTTTTTTCAAATGTTTATAAATCATATTTGAAGACTAGCAAACGAAAATTTAACAAGTAAATATCAAAGAACAAAACACGTTACAGTTGAATAAAGTATACGTTCTATAGTTTCGGCACCTCAATGATCTGGTGCCGTGATAATATATTTGAATTAACATTGCGTTACGTAATTTTTAATCAGTGGACGCAGCGCGCGATCCTTGTTTTTAGAATACGCAGCGTCCGAAACGAATACAGATCACAAATCGTGGTTTAAAATCAATATAATTATAATAAATAACTAGGAATCAACACTATATTGAAAAATTTAAATACATTTTAATAACGAAATGTTTACTTATAGTTTTCCCGGGTCTATAGACCTGTGCTTCTTAATGTTTGTGCCACGGCCCAATAGTGGGCTGTTTATACATATAACGGGGATGAAGGGAGCTGAAATAATTGTGTACAATAAATTAGTTTTAGTACAAACAGTGGACGCCACTTATAAGACTCGCTTTGGGATCAGCATAAATTGAGTTTTATAACCGAATAAACCTTATTCAGGCAATGTGAGAAAACAAAATTGAACAATGTTTCAAATTAATTATTGATTTTATTTTGGATTCCGCCTAACCCTCGACCGTCGGCTCACTTGGGCACCCCACATTCAAGCCAAAAAACTTGCATTAAACACACGTATACGTATGCTCAAGATACTAATTTGTAATAATAAATACACTAAACTAAAAACAGTACTTCAAATTTATAAATCCTTAATCAAGCCTATGCGGACCTACAGCCTTCAAATTTGGGGTTATGCAAAAAAACTAATTTAAATGATATTCAAACTGTTCAAAATAAAAGCCTACGTCAAGACACGAATGCCCCACCGTACATTTATAATCTATCTCTCCATTTCGATTTAAAAATCAAAACCGTTAAACAAGAAGCCATAACTTACTTCAAAAGATGCCATGCTAAACTTAACCCACATCCAAACTCCCTTACATCTAACTTATCCACGCTCTCGATTCCTGGTTATCCCCCAAGACGACTAAAAATAAAATGGTGCAGAGACCTACTAAGCTAAAAAATCTAAATTTTAAATAAATAAAAATAAAATCAACTGGTAGTGCCACCACTGGGTGACTTCTTCCTTCACATTTCCATACTTATATTCTATCATCACATATTCTTATTGTACCTAAGGGTACATATTGTATATATCTTGAAAAAAATAAAAAAATAATTTTGGTATTTTAATTTTACAAATTTTACTTATGTACATCTAGATGATTCAGATATTATTTATTAATAAAATTGTTTTTTTTTTGTTTTTTTTATATTACTTTCAGCTATTTCTGTCGTACCTATTTTGAATGTTCAAATAACGATTACAATTACGATATTTGCCATAAATATGAAATGCGATAAAGATTGCTATAGTTATAATATAAAGCATGCACTGAAACCAAGTTTGTGGTCTAAACAGTAAATTCTACAGCACAAAAGACATTTTAAAAACTAATTTTTTAATTTTACCAACTGCAACCTCTTACTGTTCTAATTTTTTTTCGAAATTGGAAGGGTTTTTAAGCAAAATTTGAGTCTAATAACCGAAGTGGTGAGTCTTACAACCTACTTTTTTAAATATATTTGGATACGTCCGGACTGTTACTGGCAATTTATAATCTTATAAGCGATTGAATCTTACATCTGTGAGTCCTATAACTTATAAGTTCCTAAAAGAAGTTTTCACATTAAACATATCTTAAACGCATAATATAATAAACTGTTACTCTCTAATTTTAAACATAACATGCTGTTATTGTTCAATAATAAAATTAACAAAATTAGTTTTTATTTTTTTATCTTTTATTGGGCACACTGCAAAATATAATGGTTCGGAATTCCCATATATTTATGTAGAGAAAATGTTGCAGTTACATTGTAAAATTAATTAAAATAAGAACCTAGTTATGAGAGTTATCAAACCCAATATACATCCACGAACAAACTTTCACATGAAAAGACGAGTCAACGTACTAAAAATCGAACACACATATGGGGTACACTCAAACACCTGATGAGACGAGAAGAACCACAACCGGAACAATGACGAACTTGTGGGGATATCCAATCCGTCAGACATATCCTTACGAACTACTACAATCATTCAGAGATAAAAACAAATTTAAATATCTCTTAACATTAATTATTCGAAGTACTTTGACCCGATTAAGACATATTATCAAACAAATATTAAAATTCCTGAAAATATCCAATTCGTAAAATCTGATCTAAGTCTTAAATTCTTATTTATTGTAATCGTCAAATCACTATGTGGTTGCGGTTTACTCAAATAAAAGAGAAAAAAAAAAACGTTTTAAAGTCTTCCCAATATTGGTTGTATCTGCAGAATATTCTTTGCGTTACATTATCATCATATTATTAGTATTACACCATGTATGTAATGCAATCATTTTTGTTTATGTATTGATAAAGTATTATAGAACACTGCAGAATACTGAGCTGTTGAAATGGAACTAAGCTCGTTCGACTATGAATAATGCGCGTGTACTATAATGCCACCAGTTTTATTAAAATAGATTACCATTTTATACTTATACGACGATCAATATAAGTGTTATACGATATAATAAGAACCTTAAGGATGATAGGCTTCCAAAGGCAATAATAGTTATTTATTTGGTTTCATTTTGGAGAAATATTTCTGCACGGAAACCTGCAGATTATCCGTACGGCGCTTATGTTATTCATACTTTATGTCGTACCAATATACAAGTCTTTTTCACGGCTATCAATTAAATTTGAATAATTAATACAAGTCATTAATGTTTTCTACTAACCGTCGGTACCAAAAATGACTTTCCACATAACGACGGCCCATGCGAAACGTACATTGCGCGAATCAAATCACACGAATATAATACGTCGTATACCCGATATGATTATCACGAAATTTTTTATGCTTCACGTTGATTTTTAATCATCGCCGAATGAATAAAACATCATTTCGATTACGTTCGCCGCGCAACCCGACACAATACGAGTGTACTCTTATTTGTTTTATTTTACCCCCCCCCCCCGAGCAGCAGCCAGTTGTACGATTGTGTATCACATTTTTGTCTCTGCAACTTTCGTTTCCCATTGAATTCCTTAATTGTATAATAATTGCTTTATGATAAAATGTTTATATCATTCAAACAAGTCGAAATTCAAAGCGCTTTAGTCGCGTTCGCCATTGTGACGAATGTTTGCCGGCAACTGCACGGGAATCAAAAATTCTCGATTTTAAGCTGTACATTGTTTTTAACGTGATTATTATTTACGCATGTAAAACGTTTAACTGTGGCTCTTTTCACTCCGAAGAATTTCATAAATAACCGACCTTCAAATGACTTAAGCTAAAACGATTGTTTAATGCCTCTATATACGCGTTGATATACATTTTTATCAAATTTTTATTTTAATTAAATTGAAAAAAAAAAATTCATTGAATTTTGATGTTTGATTTACGATGATATTTTATAATTTGATATTATCTTGTCTCGTTTTCCGATTAGTTTTGTTTGATTCACATTTTTTCTGAAAACAATAAAAAAATTATTAAAAAACATGAGGTTAATGAAAATAAAGTGTTGAAATGTCATTCAAAGTAATAACCTCATTAAAATGGGACGCTATATATCTTCAAATTATTTGAGAATAATGAAATAAAAATTATTTTCTTAACTTTTTTACCAAAACATCAAATTCAAATAAAATTTGAAATATCTGTTCTGTATGAATGAATAGCTATAGTTCTGCGAGTCTTATAAAAATAACTCGATTTGATTTTATCTTCATCATCTCCGGTGATATCGGAATGCGTAAACCCTCGGTTGAGCACCCTGTATACACAATAGTGTGCGTCTAAAGGTGCGTCTACATTATGGTGCGAATGCGAATGAATACGATATCGTACCGAACATAAAAAATGTGTAAACGGTTCCACCTAACACGAAGAAATTAATTTGTTTTCAGACCCGTTCGATCAGGTTAGGTGTAAGATCAAAGAAAAATCCTGTTCAGAGCGAACGGTATTCGGCCGTAATCGTGCCATTCAGCTGTGTTCGCAATCACAACGGACATTTTTTGTTACGTTGTGTGGATTTTTTTATTGAAATCGCTTAATTTAGCATATCATGCCCAAGTTGCTAATATGGAATGGACAGATGGAGAGTGTCTGCGGCTCATCAACTTATAAATCAAAGCCTATTCTTCGGGATCCTATTGACACCTAAAAGTCGAAGTAAAAAGGAAAATAGAAAGCTTTCTAGCCTCATATCGGAGGTAGAGACAATGCGAGGGAAAAAATGTACGTTCCGGAGCTACGGTACAGACGAAGTGAGTCGTTCAATTTGGTTAGCATTTAAAGAAATGGCATTTTTGTTTGACATGCTACCACCACTATATAAACCTAGGTTTCGGTACAGCGATGTCATCCATCACAGACGTTTTTTTCCTTCGGCGATTTTATTGTTAAAGCACACGCACAAGCTAACAGTTAATTAAAATTAATCGAAATGTTTTAAGATCAATAAAACTGAGCAATACTCGTGTACCCACTCGACGGTTAGATCTAAATAACTTTTGTATTTTTTTTTTTTATACGGAGACCAAGTTGTTTGGAGCGAAGGCTAGCGATCGCCGAATGAATGATTCTGAACTAAAAATGTGAACGGTTCGACCGAATGGTTGGTGAACTCACATTTGAATTCGTTCGGAAGCCAATATCCGTATACGTTCGTGTTCACATATGCAATCAAGTGTAACAACCGTTTATCAGCGATAATATTTTTATAAAATGAAATACCTACTCAGGCTTTGTCGGAATCGAATCACGTATAAAAAATAACGGCGTATAACAACAGAAAAGTATATTTTACTCGGAGAACGTACGCCAATTATTCGATTACAGAGATCTTTGGACGACTTACAGTGACATGGATATACAGATATGGAGGACGAGATTCGACCTTTTCGACCGACGACAGACGAATGGACGGCGTAAGCCATAACCTTGAAACGGTCGTTACATTTAGATAATCGAGAGAACGGCTTATTTGTTCTGGAAGTGTGAGTCAATGGAAGCTCGACAAGATGTTTCCTAACCAATCTGTACGATATTATATTAGTATCTGTCACGCATGCTAATGCATGCGACCCAAAATCGGTGACGAAAATCAAATCAAATAAAAGCAAATATGATCGCGGCTCATATAATATAAAGTACATCACATGGTATTATTATAATAATATTTTATTCCGGAGAGATTGGTTCGATTTTTGTTAAATTTAAAATAAATATAATTTTACCCACACCGTAGTATAATTTAATGTGAAATTTATGATATCTGGTAATTACATACAATGCACCTACAAGTGCACCAAAATGTTGAAATAATAAACTAATTTCACCCCAAGTCCTATTTTATTATGTGTTTGTAAAAAATGTTATTTGTATGAATACCAGAATAAAAAAGTAAACCTTACTTTTGTAAAATATTTAAAATGTGTTTTTTTTAAACTTAACAAATGGTTTGTCTCGAAATCGTAAATTAATACGAAAATATTTGTCATATCATAAAACAACTCGATAATATTGCTTTTAATAGTATAGTTTTTAATTTTACATAAAACGCTATAATAGTTATATAAATATGTAGCTAATTAAAAATTTGAAGGAAACCATTAATATACAAGGTTTTAAACTATCAAAAATCGATGAGGTGAATTTGAATATTTTCATTATTTAAGGAAATATTGCTATGAGTAAATCTTTGGTGGGAATTTCTGTATATATTTTTTATTGTACCTATTACTCATTATATTCGGTTGAACGTTACATAAAATGATTACAGTATGTTCTAAAACCATCGACACTCGTCACTTCATATTATCATCATCACATTCGAAAACAGGCTTCATAAAAGTGTGGTACCAGGGACTGGAACCGAAATGAAAATAATCGGTTCAGGAACCCAAAAACCCTTAAACCGGAACCAAAACCGTAACCGTAAAAACCAAAAAATATCTGCAGTCACAGGGTGGACCACTAATTTTACACCATCGTTCATTTTTTGCATAAGTACAATTATAATTTTCAAACTTCTCAAATTCCGCGGTGATTTGACCTTTCGATCGATGAACTTGGTCCGTGTTGTGGAAATTTGATAAATTTGAATTGCAAATGATACATTTTGACCGTAAGAACTTCTCACGTGCACCTATCGTGTATGTAGACGTCAGAACACACTAAGTTAGCATATAATATAACTCGCATCGTAAAATGTATAAATATACATATAATATAACATAAAACGGAATTGATTGAAAATTTCCTATATCCTTGAGATGAAATGCAGAATATGTTTTTCACTGTACAGGGATTTTGACAGAAATCGTTTTGGAAATTATTTATTGGAATAATCACGAAGCCTCTTATAAAATTAAGAATAATCGGCTATAGATATACTTGTTACAACTGTTAATTTCAACGCACAAATACCGCGGTGAAAATATATAATT
The DNA here is from genome assembly GCA_949715065.1 of Periphyllus acericola. Classification (NCBI taxonomy): domain Eukaryota; kingdom Metazoa; phylum Arthropoda; class Insecta; order Hemiptera; family Aphididae; genus Periphyllus; species Periphyllus acericola. The sequence continues at coordinate 17,712,490 of OX454265.1, forward strand.
ATGATGTAGGTAAATTGGTCGGAGGAGTGAAATATAAATGACTCATATCGGATGTATAAATAAAATTTTATTTTTTATACCTACCGCATCTGTAGCTGACAGCTGTAATCATATAATTTTGAAAGAGGTTTAACTTCGTCAAAACAATGTTAATGATATGTTCTATACGCGTGATTTACGAAATACAATAGCCATTGGCGTCCAAAGTGTGAAGATTTTATTTCAGGAATTCAATTAAATTTACTTCGCTAAAATATTTCTTTGGTATTTTTTTTTGTATTTTAATGCTTTATATACCGACGATATGGTATTTTTGATTTATAGTTGTTATATCGCGATAGCGTATCGGTCTGTTATACTATAAATGTTATAACCACGCATTGGTATAGTTCATTACGAGAATATTACAATAATTTACGTATTAGGCGCGTCGTAGTTATTAATGGTTCAACGGTTTCGCCCAAAACAATCATAATTATACGCCTGGTTTTTTTTATACGCCATTTAGGTTTTTTCTAAAATTTATTACTATTATATTTATCACAATCGATTTTATAATTATTATTATCGTACGCGTAGTGCGGCGTGTTAACTGCACAGCGTATACGCGCGGTCGAACCGAAATAATACGCGCGCAGACGTCGTCCACGTTGTGTATCGAACTTTCGTACCGGTCTAATGTACGTTTTCGTTTTTATTTCATTTTCATCATTTCTAAACACGCCACACAGACACGCTCGCAAATAAATGTACAAACAACGCACGTGGTTGTTAGGGTCAGAATGTCAGATCTTATCTGGGTTCACCCGGTGGGCCAACACCTCGGGCGAGCGCGCTGCTCACCGGCCACCCTTTCGGACTGATACCAGAAATTATCGGTTCGCGAACGGGTAATGACGTTTTGATTACCGCGATCCCGTCACGACACTTCCGCACGTAAATACCTGTACGCACAAACACGCTTTTTACACGCATTTACATCCGTGTATAGTCCAGGGGTGGCCAAACGGTCGATCGCGATCTACCGGTCGATCGCATACCATGTTTAAAGTCGATCTTTGGCATTTTATTAGAATTCGTATTCGCCGATCGTCTCAGGTGGTCCAGACTCGCGAATCATTGAAACTCCGGTCGGCGTCCTCTGCTCAAGTAGACCATCCTAAGAAAAATGTTTTGTCGGTCGATCTTACTTGAAAAAGTCCGGCCATCCTTGATGCATACCTATGCCAAAGAGTGGATTTATTTAAAATGTAATACATATCACTTTATGCGTTTTATCGGTACCCGTGCCTGAAAATATGCCAGTTACCGTTACGATGAAGTCGTGTAATCTGCCGTCCTAAGAAAAAACGCCGTAAATCGAAAAAAAAAAAATGAGATAATACTATATTACGTTTACTATTATAGTTTTACATGTTTTTCCTAAGCAAAAATGCCGTAACTATGATTATTTATCCAGAAATATGTGTATATAAGAAAACAATATTGCCGCAATTGTAATAAAATATAATCGGTGCCTAGCAAAAACGCCATAACCACAGTTTGCTTAGAAAGATTGCCGTAAGTTTTATTTCAAATGCGTCGTTTTTGATTAGCACTTCCACATAATCTATATTCACGGCGCTGTTGTTTAGGAAACCGATTGCCACTAAGCCGTATCTTATATAATTAATTTTAAATTACTGATAATATTTGGAATTTCGCCATCGTACATCGCACACAGAACAGTTGCTTACAATGAAAGCTTTGTGCCTATCGGGGGAAATAAACATTTTTCTCCATTCGCATGCATATGGCATGAAGGCATTAGTGGGGAAAAAAAGAAGACCTGGTCAGTACATTTTTTTTGTTTTTCCTGCACTATCGTTCACAATTTGGCTAGATAACTGCAGTAGTCAAAATAATAACTGGTGTTTATTGTGATTAAATGTTATGTGTGCGCGGGGTGAGATGAAACAATATATTGTTACACCGTTGTACGTACACTTTCTTTCCTCGATGCGACGTAGGCGGGCGCCGCCTAATTATAATATAAAAAACCAGCTGCAGTAGGCGTAATATTACTACGGTAGACGAGGGAAATTGATTTACACGACGCGCGTTTCTCGCCTACTCGGGGGGGGGGGGGGGGGGGGTACGAGAAGAATCAAACATCTCCCGACCCCCGAGCGCGTCGTTATTTCTGTACTCTCGACCGTTAATATCGTTCAAATCCGACCCCGACTGTAACTCTATATGCATACGGTAAGTAATGTACCGGTATCGCGAGAACCGTACACGCGTGTGCACTTATGCGTGAGCGTGCGAGTGAGTGCGTGCGTGTAATAGTGCCACATTTTTTCCCCTAACGACGTTTCGCTCGCGGTCAACTACATAATATTGCGCGGCTCACCTTACCCTTACGTACAGCGGTGCACGGTGTATACATACACGTATGCTTAGACGTGTACGATGTGTACTGCGAAACACTCGAAATTGAATGTATTCCCGAGACGTTTAAACGCGCACGCACACAAGTGCACGTGTTGCGTAGTATTGTACGCGTGGTCGGCGCGACACAGGTATGCACTTTGCCGGTCACCGGGTACCACCACCCGGGGGATGATTTGCCCCAAAGTCCCGGGAAATCTCGTCGTAGGGGTGTGATGCACGCGCCGTGTACAGGGATGACGATACGTACCTGTCTTCAACACGTAGGGACCGTGTGCACTGTATTTTGTGCGTGTAATTCCGCGTTTTACACATGCTCATGCGGACGAGCCGCTGCGGGCTCTACAACTCCGTGTGCCCACGCCGTCGAGAAATGCGTCTAACGCGGAAACCCCAAGCGCGATCGTAACACGACGATAATATTTTTCGTTATAAACGGGCGCACATAGTTGGTTACTATCAAACGACGGCGAACCCGGGGATTCTTCCCCAACACTATACCATGCCGTGCGCAGTTTAGACCACCGTGTGTTTTACGCGCGTCTGGTCAACCATTTAACCGGTTTATTATTTAAATGGCACTTTGAGATGAAAATCGTTTTTATCCTTAATGCTCACCGTGCAGCGGTTACTGAGTCCTATTCGAACACAACAGCTAAATCAACTGAACAAGCGATTCATAGGATGTTTTCAACCGTCACACCGTCACAACAAAACGCACGGTCCAAAAATATCTAAAAGATTTAAAACATTGCGCATCGTATACGTGATATGAATGCAATAAAGAATGCATGGACCGCGACAACCGTTCGGTTCGTATATTGCAGGCGATGCCAGCATAAATGTGCTAATGGACAAATACATTATATATAATCTGAACTAATCGTTCCTTACTCTTATTGTATATGATTAATAACTAAAGGTACCTTACTAGTTCAATTTTATTTTGTTTCGAGCATTTTTAGTGAAAGTCATTGGAAACGGATGTGCCAAAATCACATCATAATGTGCCAAGCAAGGAAGATCTCGAAATAGATCCCTTAAGAGTTATTAGAAGATAAACGTGTTAGACTGTTGAAAAACAATAATTACCCTTCAATATAACAATTTAGGGAGCATGTTCCTCTTTTAAAATACAAACGATGTACGTTATTTAAAATTTATATACATTTCTAGACAGACGTGTGGTGAATCGTTTTGTTCAACAGTATAAATAATTAAGTCAAAATATCATTCAAATTTGAACTAATAATCACCTCACAGAATTACTAATAAGTTATTATAATAATAGTAATAACTGCTCTCTCACCAATGCAACCAAATCTTCAAATGCTCTTCAAAAAAATTTAGCTTATCGTTTATACTTTATTCACTGATCATTTTCATTTTTCTATACATTATACAATTGAACATTTATTTTTCATCCTTTTCGAGATAGGTACTTGATTTCGTCAATAATACTATTGTTCATACAGTTGCCTCGATCGGTAATACCGAATAATAAAAAAATACCGTTCCCTGTACACAATATACAGGGTGCCCCACCACGAGAATTGCGGTGTCTCCTGAGGCAATGAAAATATTCAAATTCAGTGTTTTTTTTATAAAACTCACAGGACCAAGGACTAAAAATATTTAATGTTTTAGTGAAAAAGTAAAAGAAATAATATATTATTTCCGGTATTATTTTCAAAAATTGTTCTAAATATTCAGAATTAAACTCTATAAAAATAGAATTTTACGTTTTCACCAAATCATTAAAATATGAAATATTCCTAGTCCTCGTTTGTCTTACAAAAAAAAAAAAAAATCGAAATTCGAGTATCCTCATTATTTCAGTAGACATCCCAATGGGTAAATCCTCAGTAGGACATTCTGCATATCGCTAAACGGCATGATATGGCGCTATAATTTGCTAGTGGTCCGATGACGTGATAATAATAGTAGGGTGAACTAAAACCGCCGAGTTACTATGATATACCATTACAGAATTGTAACATTTGTAACATGAGTCTATCGTACGTATAATACGCATGTAGCGTTCTGTTCAAATAGATATTGATTCGAATTCACACCGCATCGGACAATTTGTCTACCACGCCTGCAATAGTACTGCACAGGATAATATTATTAGTCACAAATTATTATTAATTAAGAAATTTGCGCTGGGACGCATATAATTTCAACAATTCTCGCAAGTATCGTTTGTGTAAAGTTTGTCCAAGCGCGTGTTTGTACAATGCATAATGTGTGTGCGCGCGCCGTAAAAGTTTTTTAAAGAATGTAAAAAGTTTTAAACACACCGTGAACATGGCGCAGGTTAATGAGAGCATAAATTAAATTAGACAAACCGTTATGTTATCATAATTATATTATGTGTTTCGAAATCGGGCACCTGCGGGTAAACGGTGAACAATATACAGGGTTATTTTTTGGACGTGCTCATCCCCTTTTTTGGCCGTAAAAATACTTCAATTTCACTTTTTTTTTCAATGTTCCATTTATTTCATAGTTACCATAAAAACTATGTTTTCCACATTGTCTCTTTTTTTACGCCACCTGTAGTTATACTGCGGCGATAAAAACTTTTGTTTTTCAAATGGGAACACTAGATTTTATACATAAAACATTATTAATTCATTTTTCTGGAATTGTTGGTGTAACGTAGTCAAATTTTGGACCCATACCTTCGGAGCTCTTCAAATTTAAAATTGCGCTTGAAAAGTGTGAAATTTGTGTTATCTCGAATTAGGGATAACATGTAATTACAAATTGTACCATAATATAAGGTGTTATAATGCTATTTTCCTTAATACTTAAATTAGAATGATTCAAAAACTACTAGTTTGAATTTCGATTACGGTACATAAAAATGGGTTGTTCTCATTTAAGAAAACTAAACTTCGTGTCTCCACATGACACACCTAAGGTGGTGTGAAAAACAAAACATTGCGGAAAACATAGTTTTTATTGTAACTTGAATACTGAAAACAAAAAATTTAAAATTAAACGATTTTCATGGTTAAAAATGGGGTGAGCACATCTAATGAATCACCCCGTACAATCATAATTATTGAACACACAGGCACCGGCCGCAGCTGTACGCGTTTTGCGGGACGAATCGTTCATATCAATTTTTTCATTTAAAAATTTCATTTTTTCCTCCCAAATGTTCCGTGAAAACTTAACCGTGCAGCTTAGTGTTATTTCGGCGGCGCGTGATCGTTTGAATCATGAAAATTGATTATTACGGGGGGACAGTAGGTAGACATTTTTACTCACCGACGGTCGTCGACTGCTGCTGCTTCGTTCGCGAACGAATTCGAATGCGATCATGCTCATTTAAATATCTTTGCAAGAACGTACCGCCGCCGCTGTAGGTGTTCGCTTTATTGTTGTACACACGCAGTACGCAATACACTCGCGTCGTGAATATTATTAAAAACGATTCAGTATAATTATAACGATAATTTATTCAAACGGTTTCATAAAACAATTATTTAATACATATAATGTATTCGCGTAATATTATGTAAGTGCGTTGTTTAACAATATTTACCGAAGCCGGTGTTCAGACTCTGCCGAGACATTTCAACTCGAATAATCATTATCGTTACGTTCAGCCGAAACCCCCTCCCCCTTGTTCGCAGGTCGTAATAGTAATATGTATGTCTCGGTCACATTATTTTTACGCTTACAATAATACTCGTGTTGGGGGAAACGTTCAAGTCGTCGAGTACGTATAATGATTAAAGTAATAACAATGTGTATGGACGCGTTGTGTTACGTGCACGTGCGCATCGCGTTGTTCCGTCTTGAAGTTAGAATTTAATAAGACTAGATTACGAATTGTAACGTTAATTGCGTTTGTTGTCTAATTATTATTCTATCGTGATTCATGGTCCACGGAGCTCCGTTTATAGTTTACACGTTCAGGTTACATTTTAAACAAACAATTTAAATACGCTTCGTATTTACATAATTTAAATTACAAATGCTTGCATATTTATTAATTGTATACCTATACATATATATATTTGTGTAGGTACATTAAACGTCAATGTTTCTTTAACAAATTATCATATGTTTATATAAATTGTATAAAGCTTCGCACAAAAACTGGTTCGATACATTTCATTAAATCATCGAGATGAAAAATAAATGAATTCATGATCCAATGTAGTATGGTATATTGAAGTATTGTATACTTTATTAAAACTATTATAATCGCCAAACGTTTAGTTGTAAAAAATGCACATAACGCATATATTTTTATACGTTTTTCTTGCACTTTATTTATTCTTAAAATCATATATGTATATATTGAACACGGTTTCGTGTAAAAATGTAATCACTACAGTCAATACGTTCCGAATAGGCTAATGACTTTCTTTTAAGTTTTAGTTTTTACACTTAAAATACGTGAAATATTTTATTTTCCACGATATTACACGTTTGCACAATACAAATTATATTATATTTTTGTTTGAATTTTGTTAATTCGAGTTCTGTACAAAAAAAAAAAATGTTTATAATACATACATAGCATAATAATGTTATAGTATATTATAATATAACGATGACATTTTCAGTGCAAATTTTTATATTTTTTTTTCATTATTAAAATGATTATAACATACTTAATGTATTCTTTTGACACTCTTGTAAGTTGAAAGTCTTTCAAATTCGATTTACATACAACTTTAAATTTTAATGTAGTTATTCTAGATACAAACAAATAATTTAAATGTACATAATATAACAAAATTTCAAATACACCAAATTGTAATTCGAATGTGCTTATACTCTCTGCTCTTTAAGGAAACAATGATTTAAAATTAATTGCAATCTATAGAACATCATAAATTTGAACGTGCTAATGGTTATCTCGAAGTCGGGTTTTAGATTGTACTTATTCTATATTATGCCAAATAAACGAAACAAACCGAAATGTGCCAAAGAAAATTTACACATTTGACTTAACACAATGTATATAATATATATCTAATATCTATGTAGCACGTGCTCGATTGGTAGGAAATAAAAGTCAACGATATGACAATGATAATTTTATGTAGTTTAATGTTATAATATGTTTCGTAACAATTATCATAATTAATGTTATTTGGCACAATCATTGTGCGATATCATATGCTTTTATGAGATACATTTTGTTAAAAATATCGTTTTGAAATTGAGTGTTCCCTGTCAAATCATAAAGCGTTATTTTGTCAAAAATGCACGCGAGCCGTAGGTTGGCCACCGATGTTCTACCTAATATGATTTGTTGAAATTCGAACGCTCCCGTTCCTCGGGTAAGAATAAAAACAAGTGTTACGGAAATGATTTAGTCTGAATATTTTTTTCATTACTAAATTACGTACACTTTAATCTAATAATCGAATATAACGTTTACCCCGCGGTATATTAGTTTTATAAAATAACTACAATATAATCCCGTTCCATTTCTCGTGTGCGCGTGTATTTTCAGTTGTCGCATTTGGTCGCGATAATAATTATTATTGTAATTTAATTCGCAACAGTTACAACAAATATATGATGACGTGTCGTGTTCCGCGAAAACCGACGTTTTTTCGTACAGCCGTCGGAATCGTTGTTAACCCCGGCGACGGTCTTGGCGAGAAATTGATGTAATTATATAACATTATATTCGCTTCGTTCCGCACAACAACTACACGGTGTTTCGCCAAGCACATTTCACACGGAAATCTACGGAGAGCGTATTACGGTGCACGGGCTTCGTAAAATATTCACTAGTCAAATAACGGACCGAGTCGTTTTATTCGAAGAAGTATATAATATTATTATCACTTCCGCGTTGCTCTTACAGAAAAACACACAGACACTCTAAATATTTTAGTTTTTAATGTTGTAAAGCAGTTGCGCAACAGCACAGTCCCAGATGGACTCAAAATATTTCAGTATTATTATTTTTGATGCGGATTTTTTCTTTTCTTATGCATTTCGGACGCACAGCTGTTCGTTTGAATAAATTATTTACGTTGGAAAAAAAAAATACAAAAAAAAAATATTCATTCGTTCGAGGCACATTTTTAGTGGGCTAGCAGTGTTTCTGGGACACGACGCTAATGCGAAATATGCTTGCCAGGAATAATATTTAAAATTTCTTAAGTACTAAAATATAAAGGTATTATCAATAATAATATTATTCGCACCGCTTGTACAATACGCGTGCCCCAAGAAGCGTAGTGCTCGGAAATTTGTGCGTGGTCGGTGACAATATTTTTTTACTTGTATAGCTTTTAATTATTTAAGACATTATTTATTTATTTATAACATAAATTTAACGGAAAAACGTCCTTTGATATTCTAACAGATTAAACAAAAATAATAATAAGAAAATAGAAATTCAAAACAACATTTCATTGAACATACGTAATTTTAAGAAAATGTAATGCTTTGTCTTAGAAAATTGAGCGAGGTATATATTAAAATTATTGTCGCTCGATTACGGTTCACATAATATATCAGTATAGCAGGATACAGATAGAGTCATAAAGGCATAATGTAGCTTACATAAAATAAAATAGTTTAACTCCACTAAGACACCATCATAGCATTTTCTTTGAAAAAATGATGTTGCTATAATTATACGGGAAAAGTTTCAGTTGTCCGCCCGGGGGTATAATCATGGTGGGGGGATTCAGGGGATAAACCTTCCTCCCTAAACATAATTTTACTAATATTTTGTAATATTCTATAAAATATTTTTGAATTGTATGCGTCGCCATTAACGTAATTGTTTGTAAAAGTTTGTGGATTAAATGGGTATCCTTAAGGACATTTTGTTGAAACAACTTTGGATGCATGGAAAAAGGCAAAATAGGTTATAACTTAACGACAGTTATATTCACAGTTGGTAGAACAACAAACTACGATATAAACTACGAAAATACTCGTATACTCTGGATGCTGACATTTTTTTATAAGAATATTTCAAAATCGATATAAACAATGTGTCCATAATATACAATTATAAACAATTGTGTTCTTTATAGAGTTAAAGTTTTTTTTTTTTTGATAGCGACTTAAAGTTTACAGATCTTTACTAGATAATTGTAATGCACCCAAAGGAAATTCCTCATTACGCCACTGCGTACGTCCAGTGTGAAGATAATAATAATGCCGAGTCCGAGGTGGAATAATAATATTTAAGACTGTGGACGAACGAGCGTGCAGTGAACGAGTTGATGGACGTCTGGGGCGAGTAGAGCGCCGGGAGCGTATTATTTCGACGAACGTCATCCACGGGCGACGGCTGCGTGAGAAAATATGATATAAAAACTGAATGCCAAACATTTTCATGCACACCTGCGATGAATTATTTCGCGCGCGCGGACGCTGGCGATTTTTCTTCGCGTTTTTTCTCGCCCTTTATCTGTTCCCAACACGCCGCCGACTGTAATCTATTAAAGTCATTACTGCACGAGCGGTATAAAAAAAAAAAATAAAAACACCAAGAAGACTTCGAGCGTCGTGCAATATATATATATATGTATGCAAAATCTTTTAGAACCTTTTTCATTTTCACACATTCGTCTTCCTCGCCTTGCCGCGGCGGCTGGCGAGGCGCAGGCGGCCGTGTATTATATATATATTATTATATAGAGCCGTATTTACGTGCATAAATATATAAAGTATACAGGTATATGCTGTACACACGCCAGATAAAATCGTCCAATGATTTACGGCCGTGACGAGGGCGCGGGGTGCACGGCGGTGCACGTGAATCGTGTATGTGTGTATGTATATACGTGTAGGCACGCGTGTATGTGTGTGCGGGCCACTAGGCGAGGTCGTCTCTCGCGTCTCGTTTGGATGGTAAAAATACAAATAAAAAAATAAAACGAAATAAAACGAAATAAAAAAATAAAATAAAACCGTCCGATTTTATGGGTAACGCGTGCGCGGACGATTTGTCCGTCACGTACACACGCGTTTGTTCCACCGGCTACGGGTAGGTATATTTATACAATATGTATACCCGTTAGTCGAGTGCACGCGGTGGTAGCGCGGGTTCCGGGGGGTGGTGGCGGGGATGCGCGGGAAATTATGCATGAAGAATTCGCGGACTTAACTCAATGCTCGTGTGTAAACGTATATACAATATACATATACATTATTACCTGGTCCATGTGTGTGCGATGGGGTGGGGGGAGGAAAGGGAGAAGGGGTGGAAAAACTCTGCGCGCGTGTGTTGTGCTCGGTAATGCCCGATGAAACTTTAAACAGAACGTTCGTCATTTTTTGTAACGTGAAAAATGTACGCAAGCCGCACGATGGTTCCATATATACTATAATACCTTCCCCCTCATCACCGCCACCGCCGACATCACCACCATCGTACTTTCTACAAACATTTATACGTATTTATATATGTAAAAGTGTATGTATAATGTAGTGCACATTATAAACTGTGAGTGTGTGGGTGTGTTTTTCCGGAGGCGATCCTTTTAAACCGGGTTCTCCCATCAACGAAACCAAAAAACTCCGGGAGGAGACGCTCGATTTCCGGTGGACTTCTCTCTGTCGCACATCGAGAGCGGTGGCAGCGGTGACGGGGCTACAACGATGGCCCGTGGGTGAAATTTACTGAGGGTTCGCACGCTGACGAGTGGGCACGGGGAGGGCGTACCTAAGTACATGCTGTACAACGCCATTGCCGTCGTCGCCCTCGTCGTCAGCGCGGGCTTTCTCACATCGCAGTGCTATACATTTTATACATATATATGTACTATAATCGAACCTTAAAGAATTTTCGCTGTCGGCAAACATTTTCAGGAACCCTTCTCGTCCCTTCCACCACTCGCCCCTCAAACCGACCGCCGACGACCCTTCCACACCGTACCGGCCACCTACACCATCGCCGTCACCGCCAACGCTTACACCGTCATCGGACGTCTTTTCCCGTAGGAATAACTGAATCTTTGACCTTTACAGGGGTCCCCTTCTACTCGTCCCTGCGTGCCGGCCCGTGCACTGTTAATGGGCCGAAACTGCGACGCTTCGCACCGACACCAGCTCGGGCAATTTACATATTTTACCAGCGATATTTCGCTAACGCCGGTTTTACACGGTTACACGCGCGTAAGCCACGGCCCACCGCGATATATTATGTCTGTGTGTAGCTATACGGTACGGGACAGAAGACAAACCGCGATGGCGTTTCGGAGACAGTCAAGCTCGTGTGAGTAATCGACGGTGGCGGCGATGACGGGGGTCGTTATGCGGGGGCCCGGCATTCACGCTCTACATAATATTGGTAGATATCTATACATTTCACCGATTTATTATGGTATTCGTGAGCACACGTGTGCACCGTCGAGACAGGGATTCAGGGCGAATGTAAGTGTCCACACGAGATAAGGCAGGTAAAAATCGCGTAAGTTCCGGCACGAACAAAAAAACTTCGGCACGTAAGTTCCGGCACGAATAAAAATGATCACAAATACAAATTTCCTCCCCACTTAATGCACACTTAAAAGTAATAAGTGTAGTAAAAAGTATAGTTATATATAGTTGGTATAGTTATAATTTGTTTTTGTGTTTCAATAAAAATGAAAAAGTATAGAACACAGAACACTATTATTGGATATGATACAGGTGTATTAAATAATAAAAATTATTCAACTGTTTACGGCTCATTATACAAAGACTCGAAACGCGTCACGTAATAATCATGTTGTGTTATTTCTTTCAAGTTGTAAACTGATATTTTATTGTCCACATAATTTCGTTTTTCTTGATTACGCCTCTGTAGGTTCTTTTTTTTCGTTCCGGAACTTAATATAATACGCGATCGCTTACCTGCTGCGTTCGGTGTGAGACCTCGCCAATCCTCGTGGAATTCAGGAAACGGCCGCGGTCGATGCGAAGGAAAATAATACGTCCGGACGCAGCCGTCCGAGCAACACGATGATGAGTTGTCGGCTTCGGTGTCTACGCCGCATAAACGAAACGCTCGTCGTGTGACTGCCGCGCACATCGCACCACTCCCCCCATCCCCATCGGTCGCACGGTACTGTTTGTTGTGTGTTCGATTTTAAATTAAACGTCAGTGTCTCGCTGCGATCTAACGTGCGGCGCGTATATTATATTAGTTTATATTATCGAGACGAGGGGAAACTTTAAAAATAATTAATTCAACTCGCTGCGGGCAAAAAGTTTTCGACCCAGTCGCAAGTGCTTGTTGAATGGAGGATTCGGGCGGCGACGGCGACAACGCACGCGAAACGGTCTGGTCGCCATGTCGGATGGCAAGCTATATATACTCTTGTTCTGGATCTGTTCAATTACAATGGTTCGGAGACTTGGATTCATACCGATGATATATATGTATTATACGTACAGAACCGCTCGTTTTATTATTTGTTGTTTATATCAGCACGAAACAGCCTTTTCACCGCAATAGCCGTTTCTCGGAAATTAAATTGAACATAATAATGATGACGTGATGTATTGTTATAATGTCTTGTTCGTAATGATATTTTTTTTTTTTCGCTATCAACGTAAAATATACGCGCGCGGTATCGCGTTTATATAAAAGAAGTTTTATGAAAAAAAAAAAATAAATATTGTTGATTAAAATTTCAATCGACCAACAATAAACGTCGTCCCGGTTGGAAAAAAATAAACACGCAATCGTACAATATTTTGCCGGGTTTATTGAAGTGTGTTGAATTGATGAAAGCAGTTTTCGAAAAAGTCGCGTTCCGCTAATGATTTTTAATATTTATTGTTGTGACGACGTGTATCATGGCTTTGGAATTAGGTGCGTGCATTTGGAGATAAAAAAAAACCAAAAACAAAACGTTTATACCATTACTCGTTCCGAGAAGTCTGTGAGGAAGTCGCTCGATTTTCACGTGCCTAAAATACATTAAAATTTAATATTAAATATACGACAATCCACAACACAACTCGCGGTTGCTATTTCATCTTCGTTGTGCGCGAATCACAAACCATTCGAACACCGTCGTGGCGTGTTTAAAAGATGCACTCTGCGTCGCTCTTAAGTTATCGTATAGTTACAGTGACACGACGAAATTCAAATCTTTCCCAGATATTTCTAATAATGTTCCAAATTTAAAACCCAAATTGTTTTCGTCGAACAAGGATAGTATGTACTCGTACCTATCAACATCTGTATAAGGTAAGAGGAGATTTCCTCTGAGAATAATCGCAGCTCGCAACGCCACTGCAGCAGGTTACACTACGTTATAACGTATTTGAACTAATGATGGGAAAAATCCGGATTCACCGAAATCTGAAAATCTGGATTCTGGATTCTAAAATCCGTATTGTGTTCTTAACCGGAATTTCGGGTGTTGAAACATTGAGTTAGAATTTTTTTATCCATTACTTGTAATAAAGTCGTAACAACTACACATTTTTTTAATTAAATTATTATATATTTTAAGATTATACGGTTTAAAAATTAGTCTCAGTAGAATTTTATTTTAAATCAACCAATAGGTGGCCCCTCCACTCAACAACTTTCTACGATCGCATCATCTCAACCTCATTTACGCTTATTAAAATGAATATTATAGATTGTGTAACAAAAACATGAATAACAAAAAAAAAAACCTATTAAAATACAATCAATAAAATATGAAAACCATAACAACATGTTTAACGATATACTTAAAATTGAGTCCAAAAATCTAAAACTCGGAATAATAGATCTGAAATTCTAGATTTATGGATTTCTCGAATTTTCGGAGAGACCGGATTTTATATCACATTGCTAATTTTTACCTACATCCTGGAATCGACCCCGTGTGGATATTACTCGAGCCAATTGAATCCGATGTATGGCAGCAGCGATCGTGCTAAATGTTTCCGCTCGCTACCCAAAGGTAGCCGGTCGGGATTCTGCGAGAGCAGTACTACAGGTTATTCACTATCTTGTTGATTGGTCATGTCACTAGATTGGCCGAAGGACGCGTAGGGAACGAAATGGAGCGAGAAAAAATATCGCAAAGGTGGCGGCGGCGCAGCGGTTTTAATTAAAATCTAACTATACGGTTATAGTTTATAAACATAAAGCAACAGCCGTGTCGGCCTTAGGCCAATACAGATAGAAGCGGGAATCCGACGGACGGCTATGAGATTCAGAAAATCCGAGAACGACGATGATATACTCGCGTAGTATAGCATAATGTACGAACGAATACCTTATATTATGTATAGTGACTCGCCGAGGGCTTATACTTTTGTGTTGTGGATTACATTTAGTCGTGACAAAAGTCCGCCAGACGACGGTGATGGCGGTGAAAAGTATTTACTGACTTGGCTTCAATCCCTTTGTAGTTACACCGATATTTTAGAATCCATATTTATATTATAATTAAATATAATTTATTCTAATGACATATGCATTCTAGGTATACGCGAATTTATTATTAACTTTCTCCGAATAATATAATAACAATTATAATATTCTCTAAATGTACATTATATTTGAAGTAGAATATCTAAAATTTGTTTTTTTCCTTTCGGTGTTGACACAAATTTTGTTCGAACGTCTCGTAAATATAAATATTATTAATAATTTATGTGTACACAACTTCAGTGCGCTTATTTGGAAATATCTAGATCGATTTGTTTACATAAAACTTGTTTATCTAATTTTTATAAATATAGAAATATTTCTAGTTTTCTTAACATAATATATACTACTTATATATTTATAGACTTTCCATTCAAATAACGTGTACATATAAATTATATTAAATTTATTGATCTGGTTAAAATACTTTTTATCATGTCACATATATACATGTCATATACACCGCATACATGGCTAACAATTTTATTAGTTAAGACGGAATTTACTTGATATTAATTTATCTGGATAAAAATGACCTGATCCCAACACAGATAAAAACATGTATTGCTGCGCGAAATGTATTTTTTGCTACCCGGTTCCAAACACTGTTTGCCAAACGTTTGAAATTGCAATTTCTCGTTGTAATAAAAAACCGCCCTGCACAACCGTAGTATTAACATTATGTTGAACACAATTTCGTTTTTCAATACGATTCGTATTAATTGTATTTTAATTGTATTTTATATTCGTATTTTTTGTACATTTCAGCAGGACGACGTCAAGGAGAACGTTACGACCAGCGAGATGACGTTCGTGCCCTCGACCGACGACAACGGCAAGTCGATTACCTGCAGAGCGGAAAATCCGCAAGTACCGTCCATGTTTCTTGAAGCCGATTGGATGCTGAAAGTCGTCTGTAAGTAATACATTACAGTAAACAGTGCACCGCGCGCGTGCGGTGTAAATAGTTAATAGTGTTTGCATAACACATATATAACAATAAACGTCATCCGAACCGACACGGTTGTGCTTTCACCGCGTCTATTATTGTGCACGTGCAACCCATTTTGACACTGCTGCGCGGGAAGACAACAGCTTCGCCGTCACGCGCGCGCATAATAATGTTATAATCATAGTACGCTGCATCGCATCAGTTTCGGTAATAATAACTGACAAGCAGTAATAATCATTATAATTATTCCGATTCTCTTTGACGGTGTTATAATATTGGCATCGTGACTCATGTGATAACATTATTACTATCCAGTACGTACTACGGTGCAGGTGCGCGTTATACATGTCATATCGCGACGACGTATACGATGTACAAACATATTTGTACACTATTATGATCGTATAGATTATATTCTTGAACCGTAAATTATCAATAACGGTCGTAATACACGATCGGAGACGGTGTACTGGAGTTCCTCCCCTATTTTCGTACGCACACGCACGCACAACCAAAAGTGACGTTTTCCGTAAAAAAAAAAAAACATATGAGTCGCTTTTGTTTGCTGGCCATAGGGATCACGACCTAATTTGAAAACGCGTAAAATCGCTTGTTTTATGTCAACAAAATGAGTTAAAATAATCTTGAACTGCCGTTAAAATAGCCGTGTCAGATGCGTCAGCGACGAGATGGAAACGTAAACGTATATAATATTGTACCGGTATATTATCATATACGGATTGTCCGTTAATACGTCTTTGCACAGCGAAATTAAAACGTGACCAAAATTCACGGATGGGTCTAAAAATGTATTAACTGCCGACCCATCCCTGCAAGAACAGAGAAAAACGGACAGGGAGAAAGAGAGAGAGAGGGAGTGCGAGAGAGAGTGAGAGACGGTGGGGAGACGAGAAAGAGAAAGTGGATAATCGTACTTTTTACCCTTTTTCCTGTTTTTGCCGGATGAAAAAATAAACGGATACGTGTCGGTTTAGAATTGATGGGCCACGGTCGTCCGCCGGTATAGTCCGACCTTTATGTGCGCACAGCGCCGCCGCCGGTACGCATCCAATTAACATAATTTCGGGATACTATGTACGGGTTGAACGGGGAGAAGAAGAAGAAAAAAAAACCGTGTTCGATTCAATTGGATCCTTAATCCGAAGAGGATGTAATTATATTTCGGATCGTTTAGCAAACGCTGGCGGAGGCGCTTTCAAACGCAGATCGCTAAATATCCGCTCGTGTATACCGTGGCGTGCACGCATATATATTATATCCGTATATTATATTATACGGTACTATTATTTCAACCCCAACTGCAATATTACGTCACGTACTGGTCCGATGAATTCGTATATTAAACAAACGACGACGTAGCGACGTGTATACGAACAACACATCGCTTATGGGCTATATTCTGCGACGTAGTTCACCTACTGCGTATTCCGTAATATATTATACAATTATCTGCTGGAAACACGGTGAGCCAAAACAACTGAACCAAATAATGACAAAAACAGTCAAAACACGATTTCTGTTTTTTTTTTTTAATTAAAGCTATTGTTGTCAATGAAAAAACGTAAACAATACATATAGATATTAATATAATAATAACAAAAAGTTTCTAAAACCACACAAGTTATATATTATATATGCTAATCAAATAGTAAAATAAAGTACAATATATTTATATATGACAATAAAGGAGGTGAGAATAGGCCACGAAGACGCCTAAAAACAGACAAAAGAACACCGTCCGCGTGCGATTCGTGACACATCGTCGTCTCCAAAACTGGTTCGTTTAGTTGCTAGGCATGCTAAGCATGATGACCCGTTTGGTAGTCGAACGTTAGGTGAACCAAGGCAAAGTGATGTAACGGGTGAGTTCGTGGTATCCATTTTTTTTTCGACAAAATTGTTCACACGTTCTTCTGTCGACGAATTATCGATACGAAAACATACATTTTTTTCTTTCCGATTTACCAGTGTTTGTTAGTGAAACGAGTAATATATTTCGGGTTGTTAATGATGCGTTTATTTTTTTGTCTGTGTTTGTGTGTACCTTCACGATTTCGTTCAAAAGAATCTCTCCGATCATCACGATAGTGGAAGGTTTATTCTTATAGAAAACTTTGTCTGGCCCCTTCCTAACGAGGAAAATGGCCAAAAAATATGAAGTACTTTTACCAGCATTTGACGCAGCCATTGCATAATTTTCGAAGTATTTTCATAACATTTATGCTGTTTACAGAAACTTGAAATTTTCAATAAAAAGTTAAGCTTATATCTTATAAAAAGATTTGGTGTTTCTACTAAGTACTGATCAACCTTATAAAATAAATAAAACAAATACAAACTGGTCCACCCAACCATCGACCCTCAGAATAGTTTTTTTTTTTCAAAAGCAATGGTGCTACATTTGTTTCGAGAAATTAAAAATTAGCAATCAAGCAATATTATTTTTCGTCTCTAAATGTCGAACCAGATAGTATGAAGTGTCATCTGTTATTTGACGTTGGTTAAATTATTGTAATAATATTACGCAACCGTGATGAACTACTCTCCATAAATTGACCGACCAACGATTGTTTAGATGGATTCTTCGTTTAGCTGCTGTCGGAAAAACGCGACGCACTTAAGTCGCATGCCATAAAGTATGATATTTAATCAGTATTATACTACGTCAACATCGGAGAGATTCAATTTCCAATTACATAAAGAAATACGCGCGGTACATTCAATCATGTATAATATAACGTAGTTGAACTTTCTTATTTCATCGCAAAAATGTACCTACACGATTTAAACATGTCCGTTGTTAACACATTGCGATGCATGTACGAGCGTGCGGGTAACGATCGTTTTAAGTCGAACTTCCAAGAAAAAATGTTTACAATATATAACCCGGAGTATACACCCGGGGTAACCGGCTACTTCCTACAATGGTCTGTTTTAAAACTTACCAAACTTCCTTTGGTCCAAGGTACTTTTAACGACTTTTATCACACATTAACAATTAATAAACGCTTATCAATTCACCGCACCTTAGAAATTCTTAGACATCATGATCGATAATCACTCGTATGGCTTGCAATTACGGAACACACAATTGTAAAATATTTTTTTGTCATAAAAATAGAAAAACTTCATATCAGGGATGGCCAAATTGCGGCTAACCTCAATAGACTCATGCGGCTCACTGCTAAAATGTTCAAGAAACTATGTTTTTGATATTATATTTAAATACGTTATTGTTTTTTTTTTTTTTTTTTTTTTTTTTTAATTTCAACGTATTTTTTAATTCTTTATTAAAATCTAACTTAACGCATTATCATGCGACTCGTGACTCCCTTAAAGCATGCTGCCATTACTGTATATATATTTACTCATATGTATACTGTAATTACAAGAATATCGGGGTTCGTAAAAAATGTGCTAGTTGTTCCCCATCAGATGATGGGGTGACCCTTGAAATATGCAGCACGGGGTAGGGTGACTAATTGTTATTCGGTACACACAGCAGTATAACGGACAACCAAACATTCATCACAAATATAAGACACCCCCATTCAAACGTGTTGTAGTAGGTGTGTGATGCGGTCGCATCTATTTTACAGTATTTACCGAGTTCGCCTCTCTGACCACATGGCACATACTGATGACTATAACTACGTTGTCGGTCGATCTTTTCGCCTGTCTAGGGTACAAGAGCTCGACCGCGGTCGCGGTATAATAATACGGTATCATCTATATACAATATGTACAATATGACACCATTATTTCAACCCCTAACGCATTGACGCGTCACGTACTGCAGGTCCGATAAATTAAACAAACGACGACCGCGGACATAACGTTACACCGCAGCGCGCGTAAGACATTATATTATAGGTACTCGTAGATGAATATTACCCTACTTAAACGTGACGCGCACCTTTTTTTACGACCTACCACTATATTATGATGTAATAATGTCGATAAATCTATTAACGTATAATTTTTTTTTTTTATTATTTCCATTACACGAACGCGGTAACGCGTTGCGCGTGAAACTACGGTTTTTGGGGTGAATAACTTTGAAAACTTTTTTAATTTGTTTTACTTTCAGATGTAAAACACTCGATGTTGTTATGTATTATATTTAAATTTAAACGTTCGGTACTTTATGAACACTTTAACGCGAAGGCTTTTTTTTTTTAATTACACGGACGTTAATAATTCAAGTCGACCCGTAAACACAATTATAATACAATGTTGCTGTTTAATCGTTCGTAAAAATGTGGATCCGAGTTCGTGATCATACAGATATAATGATGTCTCTCGTATTTATGTTTTGGGTTCTGGGCGAAGAGCGAGGAATAAGCACAGCGTATAATGGATTTGCAATTATGCTATTTTCCTTTATGTTTTTTTTTTTTTTTTTTTCCGTGCGTCCAACTGAGGAGAAAGATAAAAATGCTCGGTTTCGGTATTTTCATTTAATAAAACTGGCGTTTTATTTTTTCTACCGTCTGCTGTTATAGGTACCTATAATACTTAAATTAAATAATTCTAATTACTTTTATGTGTTGCACAATGATCCGGTTGATACATAAGTATTTAGAATTTTGATTATTTAAACGTGTTTTGCATATTGTAGGTAATTAATTTTGTTGTCTATAACTTCTATTATGATTGTGCGGAAAGTCTTAACAAACTTGTCGGTGGATTTTAGCAGTGCATTATTAAGTTAATAATCTATAACTCGTTCAGTTTTCGAGGATTAACTACCTTTCATTTTAAATATATCCACCCAAATTTCCCAGCTTACTTATAATCTTCCGAAATTACCGAAATTCCCAAGTAAGAAACGTATGCATTTTTCATTGACGGTCATAATGCTTGAAATATTAAGAAACTGGTCGTTTTTATGAACAATGTCAGTGTATCGTAATTATAATTATATTATTTTTATTTTGCATGTATCATCGTTCCACGTTTATATTTAGAATTTCATTTTTTTAGATAAATAAACAATTAATATTTCGGTTTCATGACTTAGATAGTCTTAGTGGAAACACATAAAATAACATCACACTACGCGATGCATTTGAGTTGCGAAAATAAGATTTTAGCGTACATAATTAATAATTATACTCGTATATAGATTATAATGATTTTTCGTTCAGAACCAATTCTTTTAAATTAAGTTATATTTTTTTTTTATTTTTTTTTTCAAGAAAACTTTTGCAATAGAACTAGTTTTGCATACTGCAGTCAATTATACGTAATTAAGCTTTAAGTTCGAGCGTAATAGTTATCAACGTTACCGCAGACCTGCAGGCAGTATATTTATTCGTTAAGAGGAGTGGGAAAAAAGTGTTTGTTTTTCACGATTCCGTTAATTATGTGTACGCGAGTATATAGGTAGTTATTAACAGATAAACCTAGAGGTAGTTAGCGCGTTATAATCATAAGTTATTAGCATACTTTTATTACCTACTTCACTTTCTGTGTGTTCTTAACCAGCCGACCGAAATAACCGCGCGGTTATCGCTTATCACGCCATACACCGTAGTCTCGGTGTATAATACAATGCCGTCTCTTGTTTAACCGTGCCCTGCACATTACGTCCCTGTGCGCACGGTGTTCGCGAAACATTTCCCAAAAAGCAACGCGTAGGACTGAGCGCAGCTGTTATAGGGATATTATTATCTGCTCGTAAACTTTTGTTCGCCGACCAACCGCGACCGGATCGGTGTCCAACTTTGGTATAGCAGTATATAGTCTGTTCGACGTAAACGTTTCGATTTTCCCTTCCGAACCGCATACAATAATATAACGCATGCCGATCGGCCGAACTAACATTAATTGACGACGAACGAACCGTTCTGACGTTTCGTTTAAAATAAAATCAATTTACACAGCCGTGTGCAATTTGTGAGTTTTACGGAAGTTAAATGAAATTATTTTCCCCGAGTAGTACGCGGTTGAATGCCTTCCGTTTTCCCGCGTACGCGCCCAAAAATAAACCGCACGCACACGCAGACTAACAAGTGGTGTTGGTGGTGGTTTTTTGAAAATTGCTTCGAATTTAATCTGCCCGCACGAAAACCAATTCGCACTCGCGGATTCTGCTGACCACGCGCTGCACGCGGTAGGTCCGTGTATATACGTATACTCTTTTGCCTCGAGCTCATTCCGACCCATTCTTCGGGCGCACCACCATTTCGTTAATTCTCGGTCCATCGAGATGCCGTTTGCTGCTGCCTCCTCTGCAACTTTTACCTAAATATATATTTTATATTATATTATTACGATATAGTTACGACGAGGAGACGCGTGGACCCGAAAATACCGCAATAGTCTCATCGCGTCACACCGCCGCATTGCGGAATAATAATAGTAATAAACGAATAATAAAGAAAAAGAAAAAAAAAAAAACAGAAAACGCGTTTAAGACTCGGAATATTTGCGAACAACTATACATTCATCGTAAACGCGCACGCGATCGGCGGCGGCCTTTGTCGTCGTCGTAGATGCAGCGGAGAACGGTGGTGTAACAGTACATTTACACGTGCATACAGAGTGTTTGATAAGCATAGTGGTCTTACTACACGCACGCACATGTGTATACAGCGGTAAATAATGCATACTCATCATAATACCGTAAGCTTTGATACTTAAGCAAACGAGTGTGGAAAACGTGCATACACTTGAACGATACTATACGGCAGGGGTGGGCGGCATAAATATATTCGCGAACCACATGGATTAATCGAATAATATCAAGAGCCTAAATGTTTATGAATACAGTTTTAATATAATTTATGTAATCCATTTTTAGTTTATGTCATTGGAAACGGATGTCCAACATATTGTAACAAATAAAGCTGTTATCAAAATCGAACTCATAGAGTTATTAGGAGATGAAGGTTCAAAAACAGTTAATAAACAAATATCCATCAATATTGAAATATAGGAAGCATGTAAATATGCAAAAGCATGTAAATACATGAAAGGATTTAAAATACACCAAATATTAAAATCCGTGCAGTAAAATTAATACCAATTTTTGGAACGACATATTCATGTGAATCGCTTTATTCAACAATGTTAATAATAAAGTCAAAATATTGTTTTAATTTACCTGTGGGATACGCAGACCGGTATCTCGGGGGGTGCTTACAATATTTTTGAGTCTATTTCTTAATTTTGGCGCTCCTTCAACAAAACATGGACATTTAGTAAATTGTAATGTATACATAAACATAACTTACATTTTTGTTTAAAACTGTGTTATATTAGTCCCGAGGAATATCTTTCTAAGATAGTTTCACTATTTAACCATGATACTTAGTTCTTTATTCAGATACATCTAAATGTTATATCATATAATAAGTTCTTGAGCGAACATTTAAAACATTTTGTTTTATTTTTTCATTTACAAAACATAACGATTACATTTTTTACCAAATATTTTAGAATAAATTACACTTAATTTAAGTAACAGCGTTTAGATACGGGCCCTTTACTTTAGACTTAAATTTCAGAGCCCCACTTAAAAAATGTCGCCGAGTGCCAGGGCACACCCGGCACCCCTGTGCGAACGCTTATGGTTACATGTAAAATATTATATGCCCGGGTGATGTATAAATCGTAATAAACGAACGTATTCTAAACAACGACTAATTGTTGTTAGGGAAATATGAAATGGTTTATTCTTTTATTACGAACGTAACGAGATATAATTATAGTGAAAATATCACCACAATCCTCTTTGAAATAATTTATTATAAAATACTTAATTACACGATTATTAATAACAGGCACAATAGAGTAGTTCAGTGACAAATATCGTACAAAAAACATTAATTATTTCTATTAGTTACAAATAAAAAAAAAAAAAAAACAGGAAATGATACACTGCTGTTTGTATATTGCTTTTTTTAACGGTTTTAAATAATCTTATGTTTCCACGCAACTCGATAAAATAATGCATTATGAATGTGGTTTTGTCGAAGGTTTAAATTGCCCGTGAATAATTTGTCATTTTACCTCGGCCTTGTCACTTCGACATTGACGATTTTAACGAGTGTTAAAAAAACAATGTCGAGCACAATCACTGTATACTCAAAAAATGAAATAAAAATGGTAAAAACACTCATTATATCATTACCCTCTACATATTTTCCCAGTAAAATATTTAAATGCGTATCCATAAACAAGACGAAATGCTGTAAGCAATTTTTATTCATTTATCACTTAAGCATTACCGTGTCGCATCAAGAACTTGGTCGGTACGAGGTCTCCACGTACAATGCGTCGAACGCCGCAGCAGTGGCACGATTCACCCCATCCCCTATTAACGCGCCCCATTTTTATCGCACCTTCGCCACCCTTCACTCGCCGAGAGTGCTGCGACGTGTATCCGCGCGTACGATATTACGTTACACGCGAGCGTGTTCGCGGTTTTCACTCGAAACCGTCATTTCCGCACGCCCCCGTAGTACAATGCAGTGTATTATTATTATCATCGTCATCGAGATACCCGCGTACCGAAAGAAGGGACTTCTACCCGATTTCTCGTCACTACCGAGATTTATGAAATGACGCGTGTGTCTGCGGCGGCACGTATAAACACGTATATGTATTACTATCGTATTTATTATTATTTTTGTACATAGCACAGGTATTCGGTATGCACTCGGGTAGATGTGAATATTAATAATAATAATAATAATAATAAATAATGATGATGATGATGATGATGATGATGATATATATATTATATACGTGGTGTTCCGACGACGAATCGCTCTCTTCGCGGTCGTTTTACCGTCAAACTTCGTCTCCTAATGCGCGCGTACTCACGTGAGCTAATCGTATACATTACTCCCGATCGCCGTACGGATTAAAGTATGCACGCGTGTAGCTGCGTAATCATAATTTGCGTCGATCGAGCGTTTGATATGCGTAACGTTTGTTATACGTGCATCACGTGCCGTGCGCACCTTCAACTTATTTCACGCTTTTATACCAGTCCGATCGAAGCTCTGCACGCGGTGTACGTATATAGGTTTTGTTTTTTCCCCGTTTTTCCCGAGATCGAACTTTTGGGGCGATAAATTCGCGCCAAAAGTTTTTCGTTTTACGGTAGGTGTATAATGTACACCCATCTCATTAAATTATAGATATTAGCCCCTGAAGACACTTCGCATCGATTTTCTAAGTAGTTTTTCCAATAAGAAACTGGAAAACACTCGGAAATGCCCCCCTCGTTTGGTCCGTCGCGTCGTACGTTAGTTATACATTTCTTTTCGAGGCTAAAAAAAGCGTTTTCAATCGGTTTTTTTAACCTTCTCGACACATGCGCCTGTTAAATCTAACCACCTTGTTTTAGCGTGCGAAAGTTCAAGCCGAGCCTATTTTCACGAACTTTGTGTCAGGATAACTGCAATATTATTTTTCACACTTGTACACTTTTCACGCGGTTTAGAATACGACGGTTGTTAAAAAATAAATAAACTCATCAGTCCGAGACGAAAACTTGATTTCTTATAACATATAGAGGTGCCCGTTTCCAGATAAATTTACAAAAAATCATCTACGCAACATTGTCGGGAAAAATAGCGTTTGTCAATCGTCATCCGTTCTGATTGCGCGAGATTCGCGCGACCAAAGCACGCACATTACGCACTCGCCGTAATACCTCCGGCGGATTTATTGGACGAAAACGAGCCGTTAACGCGAGTCGAAAAAAAAAGAAAATACCAAAAACCTTCTAGGAGAATCTCTATCGGCCGCGTCGTACGAATCGCTGGATAACAACAAACCCTCGTCGCGCGCGTAACGCACGTCGTTACCATTACAATATTGTAAGCTTGCGCGCGCGTGAGTGTGTGAAGAATATGCGTGTGTGGGCGCATTCGAATTTGCATATGTAGCTGATACAACCGGGTAGATTTTTCGCAATTGGTAACGCGCGCCCCGATACGTTTTTAACGACGAGATCGTCGGGAACACTACGGCACGTACACCCCTCTACCCGCGTACACCGTCCGACCGGGGCAGAGCGACCACGACGACGACGCCGTAAATCTGTCGACGGTCATAAATTACACCGTGTCCTCGCCGAGGCGCTGCAGCGTGAGGCCCCGGGTGTCGCGAAAGTGCGTTACCGCGGATTTCCGACGAAAACGTGTGGGTAACACACCCTCCGCGGGCCAATCGATATTGTTCACATTTCCGAATTCGCTCTTGTACTTCCCGATCAATAACCGCGGTACATCACGCAACGTCCCGACATCATTTGAATGCAGCACGGGCGCACGATTATACCTTTTGATGTACTCGACATCGTCGCCGCCGGCAAGAAGTCGAAAACTTTTTTCGAGAAATCTATTTACGTGTTGTGATACAATAGGCTTTCGACCTTTTTCAAAATGCCGTTTAATTACTCAATCGTATTTAAATAGTTTTTTTTTTTTTTTTCAATTTTACGACAACAAACGTTTGAAAATCCGGCTACTGTTTCCAGTACAGTTTTTGCGTTTTGTTAATTACAATGCGCAAGCACGATCAGACGTATAGACAACTATTTGTACTCGCCCGACGTTCAAATCTAACTTTGTTTTCGTAAATTTATCGGCTGTTGTACCGCTCAATCACGTTACATTATTTGGTGAAGCCGTGAGATTGTGAAACATTTGAAAGATCTGTCGTTTAATTGCAGTGTCGTTATCGATCACTATGGCACAAAGTGAATCTTTTTTCTCTTAGCTCAGACAATGCTTTCCAAACGATTCGTTTCACGCGGCAGATTCAAAGGTGGAACTTTTGAATTTCGCAAAAATTTTGCATTTTTCTGTCATTTTGTTAGATTTTATGCATATCTGTACATTATATACGGCTAAGTCTAACTAAATTTTAACTCATTTATTTCATCATCTAAAGATAATACATGTATTAATTGTTAATTAATATTTCCGATGTTTAGTATTTAATTATCATAAAGTCAAATTTTGTGAATAACAGTTTTTTTTTTTTTTTTAAATAAAATAATACATTAAATTTAATAAAATGTTTAGGTCATTTTTTGCTACTTTTTTTTAAGAATTCTTTATGACTCTTAAGGCATTCAAATCCGGGCTCCATAGATCATCCACCGGATAAACTGTAACTTGGAAATCATGACATTTTCGAGCAAAAAATATATATTGGTACTGTATACCACGGTGTACAGCTACGACTCGTGAGACACGTTAATGAATATAATATAATACACGAGAAGTCGACGGTCTTGCACTTGAACGACGATTTATTATTACCGTCATCGGCCGATCTTGCTGTAGGTCTTCTTTACTTATTCATTACACGAGTAAACAATATGTGTTTACACGTGCAGTGCCGCATGCAGAGGGTTTTCGAGAAACACAATGCATATGTGAGCTTAGATCAACTATAATGTATATATACCCCGGGCGTATACGTACCGCGGTACCCATCAAGTTTACCATAGCCGTTCAGGGCACTTTTGGGGCACTCACATTTTCTGATATTAAAACAATATAATAATTACCGTGAGTTTCTGTTTTTCACCCGTAAACAGACGTGCGTATAGAAAAGCGCATATTAGGTACCGACGATACTAAACCACGCGTTGCGTATGTCAAATTTTCCGAAACGTTGTGTTCTGCCGCTCCGCCAGTAATATAATATATTCCACTCGTCGAAAGGCGATTTAAAAACAGTATACGCGTTTATACTTTAATAATTGTTTAGTTTTCATAAAAATTGTGTGCACAAAACTTATTAGAAAACGAGACAAAATAATATCAAATCAATAAATTATTAAACAATACACAATTATTCTGGAAACTAAAAAATCTTGAGATAAATGTAAATTAAATGTATAAACGTCAACGTTTTCAGAAAACAATTCTATAAAATAGTTATCTTCAGATTTTTCGAAAATAATAAAATAAAAAATGTTTTTTTAAACTTTTTTACTAAAACATTGAATTCAATAAAAAATATAAAATATTTGTAATTTTTGTCCTTGTGAGTCTTATAAAAAAAAAAAAAAACAGAATTGGAATATCTTCATAATTTCAGGAGATATCGCAATAGGTAAATCCTGGGTGGTACACCCTGTTTACGTTTTATCCCATAAAATATTTTGTTTTTTAGTACACAAACTTCTATGCTAACAGTATTATATTATAATAAATGCGTTTGCCGGGTTTGTCTCGAAGTTATTCGAAAAGTGTTCCTAGTAAGTATAATGAGTTATAGAGAAAGTACACTGCGGAAATATACAAGTATAATGTATACGTGCAGTACCTACATAAACTATTATTTATTTTACATTGTTTATCTTTTCTTTTCTTTTATAAGTATGCAGCGTGTAATCTATTGCATTCGAACTTTTATATTCATAATAAATTATTATTTAAAAGTTTACGCACTACAAAGGGTGTAAAATATTTTTATTCGGCAACAGTAGAGACTAATTAAAAATACATAAAATACTATTCGCATCCTATGGCCGTACATTATTATTTTGAGTCTATGATTGAACATATTTTCGTCCACACCGTTGATGTTATAATACTATTATCGTATGAAAATGTTATACTTGTGCATGCTATAAAATTCCACAATGAACTAAAAATATATTTTCTGAGAAAATGGGTAAATAATATTTTAAAATGTTTTCATATTGTTTACAAAACTATAAGAAAACTACAATTAATTCACGGGTATGAAAGAAACGCCGTTAAATTACAGTCTACGGACGACTAAAACGCTAAACACGACACATTCAATGTAAAGAAAAATGTATAAACGTAATTTTAACTTTCTGTGAAACTGACTATGCCATAGTTCGTTTTTAAATGAAAAACATTAAAATTTAATTAAAATAATTATGTTAAATAAAATTATACAAATTATATTATAACTTTTGGATTATTCGTAAACTATTGTTATGATTTAAGTTGTAAAATATTGAAACTGTATAATAATATAATGTTTTATTTTATACATTTATCGCTCTAAAGTTCAACATTATAAATGTATAATACTAATTTTAGTCCTGCTATACAGGGTGTTACACCGGGATTCACACAGAGTGGTATCTCCCGTGTAAATGGAGATAATCAAAATTTTGTTTTTTATGAGCATGCCCAGGGTTTGCCAAAGGCAATTTTGTTAACAATAGTTTGATCAATATATATGTTTTATTAAAGATAAGTTAATAAATTGACTTTTTATTTTATTACTTTGATAAATTTCGAAGATGACCATTCTATAGGGCTTAATTTTCTAAAAATTTTGACTGTTCAACTTTAAATTTTTATTCACTTCTTGATTTTTAATAATTTTTCTAGTTTACAAGAAAATAGTGTAGGTACTATTTACACAAATTCAAATAATAATATCATTATCAGCAAACCTTATCGGTAAAAATACGAGGTGATAATAAATTAAATTACTTCTTTGTAAAATAAAATGAAATTACTAAAAATCATTCATAGCTAAATTCCTTGAGTTATAGCATAAGACTACATAAATATGTATTTCTTTGAATATTTGTATGAGCCAAGGCGTTTAGTAAAATTTCGTATTTCGACATGCATATTATATAATAACATTTTATATCGATATGATTAGGTATGTACGTATGTATCGTACTGATCTTACAGTATTATATGAAATATACTATGCGCGGAAAAGGTGTAATTGCGACTTGTAATACTGCAGTCCTCCACATTGTACACGTGGCTGAAATACATGCGTGGTTTTTGTAATTCATTTTCACTATCATTTCATCGATTTCAGTTGACGTTGTTCATTATTATTCCGACGTAAACGCGCTGTTTTTTGTCGCTTACAGCACTTGCACACTCGTAATGTAATCAGTCGGGGGCCAATAAAACGTGGTCGGCAGGAGAAAAAAAACGGTATAACGTATTACTCCCGATAACGAAACCTATAAACACGGGATCGGCAATAAAATCAACGCGCGATGAGATTGTCAAATAAAAACGGGAACGAAACATAATATAATTCCACCCGCTCCTCTCACTCCCTGAAAACATTTTGGTATATCAAGTCTGAAGTCGTATTTTGGGGGGGGGGGGCTACAGAATGGTCGATCATTCACCGGACGACCGGTTTCGGTAACTCCTTCGGTCTACTCGAAATTCGGATAGGTGACCATCCGATGGTGTTCCAGCCGTGTTCCACCGTACCATGCTATGCCATGCCAGACTCCCTTACACACTTTACGTACATGATTGAACCTGAAACAGTAAACGCTACGAGACTAAACAACGGATTCGGAAGTTAATATATCTTAACAAAAAAAAAAAAAAAACAAATGTATTTCTATGTCCCGCAACTATATGCACTATGGGGATGATATGCAGATTCGATGAATCGTGCCGTACTTGCATCCAATAAAATATCGTCTCCCGCAGAGTATATTATTATACATTATTATAATACGTCTCACACATAACCTTATTGGTTCTCTCCGTGCCGCGGTATGCTCGAGTGTATGATATTCGATACAAGCACGAAATATTATTGCTCCATACGTTTATTAAACGTTTTGAAAAATTTTTATATACTTAGCCGTGCGTAATATCCAACGTAATCTTTTTTTTCAGCTCCCTTAAGATTGTATATGCGTACTAATGTAATATGTATCTATATACAGTGTACCTATATTATAGTGGCCTATTACCTTTTTCGTCCGTATAATATATTTGTGTGTACGTGGGTGCGTGTGTGTGTGTGCGCGCGCGCGCCTTACAAATAAATTCATATTGTGTACTTTAATATGTGTTTACTTATGCGTGTGACTTGATGCGTGTGTTTCAGTCGCTCCGATCGTTTTGCTCCGGCTCGGCAACTCGATCGACCCGAACGGCATCAAAGAGGGAGACGACGTGTACTTCGATTGTCACGTGAGAGCTAACCCGCCGTCGACGAAGCTCACTTGGTATCACAACGTAAGTACCCACTCTCCGACACTATATGTGTACGCAATACTCGTTTATAACAATAATAATGTACCTTAGCTAAGTCACTCCCCTCCCGCCCCTACCACGCAGCGTACGCGCGCGTGTGTATGTGTATAAATTGCACTGCGCGCATCGCGTATATCTATTCGCACACATGCACGCGCACCCGTACAATATCATATGCATGATAATAATATGATGTGTGTGTGTGTGTGTGTGTGTGTGTTGTACCCGTACGACTGCACACGAGCGCGCGGTGATGTTGGTGCTGTGCAGTGTAAGTGCGCGTGGGGCGAGTTGGGAGTAAAACCATAAAAAATAAAATAAAATATTATAACTGCGATCCCACCCCCTCCTGCAGGTATAAATATAAATATATATATATACTGTTCGTTTGAAATAAATCTCCAAAACGGTGTGTGTGTGTGTAAACTAAAACATGTACTCGGAATATTATATAATAGAGCATGCAATGATACGCGCACGTTATAGAGGTACTACACGACTTTCGATTTATCATAAAAATACCCACAAAGATCGTTTGTAATTTTCCACTGACATCGTCGTATGTATGCATGTATAATAATAATAATAATAATAATATATGCATATTTGTTCAAACTGTTTAAAAACGCGTTCGTAAACACCGCGAGCACTTCTTGGTATTGTATAGCCTCGCGGGAAAACTATAAAATATATAAAATGCTACCGGAGACAAATTCGCAAGGGTAAAGAAACCTTTATCCCACCCTCACTATCTCTATCTCTCTATATATATATATATTTCTTTCTGTGATCTCAATCCCATCCATTTTCCGCGTTCTAATCTGTAATATAACAAGACGAAAAGGTTTTTTTTACATTTTAAATAATCGTCCGCAATATTCTAGGTATCCTCGGGTATTGTACAAGTATAATTTACAACGATATCAGTTTTCACATCTAATTAAGTCAAATTAGTTTCTTACTTTTCCCATGAAAGTTACTCCCACATGCTTGTACACAAAATATCGTAACACGTTGTCATTTTTTTACTTTTCGTATACAATTTTACAATAACAATTATTAAAATGGTGTATTCAAAAAATATTTGTCGCGATGACCCGAACCTTTAAATTCTAATTCGTGGAAAACTCTGACCACAATATGATTTACGTCCTTAAAAGCAGATTTCAGAATAACTTAATTTTGCTGATAACTCTACTCTTCGACGAGTATGATTTATTTTTATTTTTTCACTTTATCTTCGGATTCAAGTACTCGCTTACTCATGGATACACGGCATTACCGTCAACTTGTTAGTTCAAAAATATCATATTTCGTCCTCTTACATATCGATACAGTTTTCCGCACAAGCATCTATACCACGTTCTATGTTCAAACTATGTAACTATATTATAACTTAATAGTAATATCATAGTTTATTCCGTTCGGTGCAGCAGAAAGGAATACATCCTCGTAATATAATTACGCGATGTCTCGTATATTTCCGGTTACAGGTGTAATAACGTTCTCGTTTCAAAAACGTTATTTAATATTTTTACCGGGCAATTTTAACTAGCTACTAAGTACACTAGTACTAGTTACTGGCTTATGAGTGAGTGATTAAAATCAAATATATAGTCGTTTAGGTATGCAATAAAATGTACATATTTTGATATTTAAAATGTTTCGCTCTCTGTTCTTTAAAATGCAATCAATCATAAAATAAGGGTATAACAAAAGAAACAATAATATTATACAGAAATCAAAATGTAAAAAAAAAAAACGAACAAATAAAAATATTTTTGTCGTTATAATCTCTCTCTTTCTATCTCGCTCTCTCGCTCTCTCTCCCTCTTGGGTTGAGATGTTTGTTTTGTTTTTAATATTGTCTAATGGTATTCCGCGCTGGGTTCAATATCATGACTTATTAATTATTATCGCATTATGAAATCGTTTTTGAACGAACGCTGTGCCTGCAGAGTTTGTACACGCATTTGATTCCTATATTTTGTGAGCACAGAATGAAAATAAAAAAAAATAAAAAAAAAACCGTCAAATAATAATAATTGTCTGAGAAGGAGAGTCAACACAGAAGTCCATGAGCCAACAACCAAATTATTCAGAGAATTAAGTATTGCCTAAATTTTACTGCGCGAGTAAAAAATAGCAATTAGCCTGTGAAAAAGCAAAACTTTTTCCAAAGTGATGAGTAAAGGGTGAAACTTTAATGATTCTACAAAAAAAAAGAGAAAATTAATAGTAATAATAATAATGGTAATAAAAATCTTTAGACACTTTTAAATTGAAAAAAATGACTGAGAAAAAAAATAGTTTTAAAATAAATATTGTTTTGACAGGGAATAATTATAAAAAAAAAAAAACTCAACATTATTATTATAATAAATTAGGTTTAAAATATGGTAAAAACTCGTGTTCTCTCGCGCTCTCCGTTTTCATATGGCCATTAAATGTTCCGACTTCATCGCTCAATGAAACTTTTTACATAGCTTGGGTTTTTTTTTCCTCTTCACTACCTCGAAAATCTGGCTCTTCTATGTTATTATTAGTCCTTGTAAAGATGGACTAAAGTCCGAACCTTTTCCGGCATTTATCGTATTCTTTGACATCTCTAAGTGTGTTGACTCTGAAGTTTCAAGACCTGAAAAATAAAAATATCCCTCGTTATTCAATATCCCTAAGGCAGTTATATGTCCAATTGTCACGCACGCGATTTTTCAATTTTTTTTTTTTATAATTTCGTGAGTTCTTGATGGGGAATTCGGGGAATTGTAAATTATTGTAATATTATAACAATATGAGTACTGTAGGAGGTATAATCATATTATAAGATAAATTTATGCGAACAATATTGAATAAAACGAATTTTATACCTGCCGGAGCATTAATATTAATATTATATAGTATATACTAATGAGAAATAAATATTTTGGATTACACTAATGAGTTGTACTGCCGATGTCCTTGTGTTTTTATAAATCACTAAATATATTAAACAACATTGTTATTTATAAATAAATGTTCCAACGCAACTTTAGCTTAATTGTGATTGCTGGGCATTATTGTTTTTTATCAGGTAGGTATGCCTATGTAATATATTTACCGACCTACCTTTGACATACATTTATAATAAAACGAGAAAGTTAAAAAATGTACATTATGATGAGAAAAACGTCTATTGAATTTTACAAAAAAATTAATCACAAATATTTGATGAGATGATGAAATAAAATGAAATTTAGTAACACGACAATGTTAGATAAAAATATAAAGTAAAAAACAAAGAAAAAAAGTGAAAAAATTTACGTATTGTTTCCGCCCGGGTTCGAACCGGGGACCTTGTGCGTGTGAAGCACACGTGATAACCTCTACACTACGAAAACCAGATGACTGTAGGGGACATCTGTACGGTATATAAGAGACGATTCTGTGAAATACGATAATATTCTAAACAACTTTGAAAATCAGTAACATGAAAAAATAGATTAAAAGAACGAATTATGGTTTGATATTAATCGTCAAAATGAAAAGAATCCAACGTACAGCCTTATAGAATCCGGTTGGTATGTTTAAATAAGATAAAGTAATATAAGATAATATATTATAAGAAACTATCATAACTTGATATTAGACGAGTAAGTACCTTTAGCCTATAGGATGTGTTATACTTTATATACAGTGGCGGCTATCTTCAAAATAATATGTGTTGCTGAAAATATTTCTGAGGACCCTACCCACCTTCAAATATTTATTAGCAAATACAAATTACCAATATTCAATTAATGAGTAACTGGTTCACATATTTTTCCAATTTTTGGGTGTTATCATTGTTATCAACATTATAACTGCGTAATAATTTACGCTACGATCTGATAAATACGTACCTAATCAGGAAATATATTTAATAATACAAGCTATAACATGTCCGATGCAGTTTTATAGCATTTATTATTGTCCGATTTATTCCAGAACTTGTATTTAGTATTGTTTTGATTTAATTATAAGTCATATAATTATAAAAATTACCCAAGTACCAACATCCATCCAACCACCTACCCAGGAACCCACCCACCCACCAAATGTTGTATGTGTTGCACTGTTGCTCAAGCAACACATGCACCATAGGATAACCGCCACTGTTTATATATATTTATAGATATTGGTTAATAAATAAGTTTATTTTTATATATGACGTTTTATCACCATAAAATATGAGCTGAAACACGGGAATGGGATTGCACTTAAAACATGTAATTAGGTACCTACCTAATAGGTATATTACCTACCTTACATATTTCAAGCCTACTAGCATTTATGTAGGTAATATGTTTACTATACATACTTAGGTACAAATATGTATCTACTATGTACCTAGTTTCCAGTTAAGTAAAGTGGTAGGTAAGTAAAAAGGTAAGTGGCAAGTAGGTACCTACGTTATCCGCCCAATACCAAGACGAAATACTAGAAACCTAGGTACCTATGAGTAAAAATGTAGGAACTTACTCCTGACTATTTTTGTCCTAAAGCCACGGCCCGCATTGTAGGTCACGGCATGATTTGCAAATTGATTTGTGTTTTCTTTAATATTATATAAAGGAATCAATTCCTTCGAGTTCTACCTACTTCTTGTCGGTCGTCTTAGCATCCAGTGGAAATAAGAAATAAATAAATTATTAAACGTCTCTGTTTAATAATACATTATGCATGTGCATAATGAATGGGAAAAGACATGTTTTTTATTTTTCTACTGCTCGGCTTGCGAGTGACCCACTAAATTAAAAATAAAAATGCAGACACTGATGGAAGAGATATCGAACCTCGTGAGCCCTCAACAATGTTGCGTACTATCCATTTTAATACGATACAAGGTAGCTCAGGGGTAAAATAATTTAAAATCATGGGTGTCCTGATAACTATACTTGCTTGAAAAATGTAATACAATATTATTTCGTACCTTACAAAAACTATAAAATAGGAAGTTTTAATAAAAATAAATTGTTCGTTCAAATATGGTACCTATTATTATATAATGAATCTGGACGGGAATTTAACTCCGATATTCTATACAGCCAGAGTTGTTTTGTTTAAGAACAGTGCCTGCGGTTTAATTATTTTTAAAACCCTTGGTTATTGTTATTTTGATTTTAAAACATTATTCACTTTTTAAAATTTCAAAATTTCAAATAAAATCCGCATAATATGTTTCCACGTGCGCATATTTTATGTGTTCGAAAAAAATGCAAACTTTTTTATCATTTTAAACTATTATACTTTATAATGTACTTATCAGTAACTTGTTTCACATATATTATTAAAACTCATTGCTATTGAACAATGACTATATGATATAAATATAATGGATAAGTATTTTCCCTTTCGTCGAAGTTTCGTGACCATTGCGTTAGTATGAATTACGTCTTCACACCGTTGTTGATAACCTTAACTCTGGAGTGGAATTGATGAGTATATGTAATTCTTCTCAAAATCAACAAAATCAAATGTATTATTTAAAATCCTCTAATCTTGTTAAAAAATGAAAATATGTAAATTCCGTTTTCGGCCGAGCTAGTTATTAAAAAAAAAGAAAAACACAACATCACTGTAATCATTATCGTGCAGGAACAGCATTTCCGTATTTATAGTGTTGTATATTATGACGACTAGCTTTAAATTATTTGTATAACTATTGTAATTTTATATCATATATTACGCGACGAACTCAATATCGTGTTCACATACAAAATACAATCAGGCACGTTCAGCATGGTCAATTCGAGCTTAAATATGCAAAGATAGCAGAATCGCGACTGTGGGCACCTACAAAATACGGCGGCAATCACGAGGGCGAGGTTGTTCATCTCATATCGAGGTGAAGGACGGACGACGTATTCTTTAAAATTTTGTCGGGACCAACTGTTTCAACGAAGCATACTTTATTTATTTGTCGATTTGTTTTAAAGTCTTTTCATTACATTCAAAATACTTTATATCAATCAAATGTTTGTATTTGTTTTAAAAGATGGTTTTGCCTTAAAGGTATCTTTGAAGTACAAGTAGTGGTATGGCATGCTCCAATATTGTAGCGAGTGAATCTCTTTGGTATTAGGACGGTGTTGTACTTACCTTTCACCCAGTGCTCGTCTTCGTGGTTAGTTGTCCGAGTGTAAGGTGACTCAAGACTCTACAGAGAAATATGGGGTAAGACCTAAGGTATTTTTTTTTAGACAATCCTTTTGCGCAGCGCTATCGTATTCGTGGTCACACAAAAGAGGAACTCGACTTAAGAATCCTCACGTACGGTCTCGATATTAACTTGTTTGACGGTCTGAGTGACGTAACCGAAATACATTTGTTATTCACGTCAAGCCTACGCGTGGCGTACACGACAATGCCCAGATAAGTAAAATTTACACGACCCGTAAAATTATGATTGACGACCCCCATTCGATTGTGCGTAATACGCGCGCCCCGACGGACGTAGTTCGTGAGGGCGGAATAAGGGGTGTGGGCCGCAGGGGTGAGTTGAGTCGATTCGTTTACTATCATATTGTTTTCGTATCTAGCGTATGCGCGCGTGTGTGCTATATTGGAAGACTTGCGGGTAACTAATCCGCAGTACGGTTACAATTGCATACGTACACAAGCCTGCGAGTATTCTAGACACGTATAGTTCTGCCCGCGGGGAGGACTTACGCGGCGGCGGGTGGCGAGTGGCGGTAAAACGCTGTTTCGGGCAACGTGTTATACGTACGTAAATGTCAGATAACGCGAACCGTGTACGTAATATAGGTAGGTAGGTGTACGCAGCTATTGTTTTTGCTGTTGTTCTCCCCCTTTGTCCTCTCCCGTGTATCGCGTGCGCTCCATCTCTTGTCGGATTATTAT
The DNA here is from genome assembly GCA_949715065.1 of Periphyllus acericola. Taxonomy (NCBI): domain Eukaryota; kingdom Metazoa; phylum Arthropoda; class Insecta; order Hemiptera; family Aphididae; genus Periphyllus; species Periphyllus acericola. The sequence continues at coordinate 17,750,153 of OX454265.1, forward strand.
CGTGATTATTGTTTCCCGAAGAAAATAAAACGGGTCCGCGAACGGAACGTATTGAACTTACTCTCCTCCGCCGTCGGTTATTATTCTAATTCGCGATCCACGGCGACGACGGTTCCACTGCAGTGGCTGTCTGGCGACGTTTTCGTCCTAAATGAGAAATAGGTTCTTTGAGGCCACTGACGTAATTAGGACATTGCTTTGGTGGGGGCAGGTATAAACATGTAATATATATATGCATAATAAGATAACTGTTATAAATATGGTGCATACAAATTATTATTCTATTGTACCATCGAGTTTAATAAAACTAAATATTATTTTATAGTTTTATACATAAATAGACTCCACTAAAATCGGTTAAAATTTCTAATTTTACATCGTCAACTTTTTTAAAACTACTGGTAAAAATAATGAAAAAATCACTCTCCGGTAGGCCCAATTATAGGCCCAACTTACCTTATAAGTTCCTTCTTGCATCAATATAGCTGGTAGATCGGCTCGTCGGAAATATAATACGTCCCAAATCCTTATGATATATTGCTCGATGTTTTAGAATTTTCGTTGAGTATTCATATTTACATAGTTATGAATTTTTAATTTCAAATAAAATACATTTTCTACAGCTATTGTTGTTGTTATTATTTCCAATACTGTCCACGGAAAACATAATTGGTGAGGACAAACATAGCGAGACATAAGCATTGTACAGGCATCCGAGCATTGGTGAGTATTGTGCTTATAATAGGTCTTGGAAATCAACAACTAATTGGAGGCACCAATTAAAACCAACTAATGCGTTGGACGTTCGTTGTTAAGCCAAAAGTTTACATAACCGTTTTTAAGCTGAACATCTTTTTTTTAGTATTTATGCATCAGATTTTTGTATTTCGGAAGGTTTATAACCCAAACTCTACTACTCATCATGCGCAAAGATCTATAGCTAAAAATAAAAAGTTATAAGTACTCACATGAATACAAATTAATTAAGAAATTATACATGACAATAATCGCTAATAATAAAACAATAACGTAACACACTAAATGGATGGTACAATCAATATTCTGGTTAGTGTAAAACTGATGACACAGCAAAAATGAATTAATAACTAAGTACCTACTACTAAAATGCAAATTCGCCCAAGATAAATGTAGACATATTAATACAATTTATTTCAAAATCTTAATTCCGTATTCTCAACCGTCAATTATTATATTGTACCGGAATCTCGGGCTCTTAAAAAACCTTCTAGCAAGCATTCTGGCCCCGGTGCAGTACACTCCTTGAAACTCCATTAAATGTGCTGCATCTTATTCAAGTGTATATAATTATCCGAAAGTACTCCTTGTGTCCTTGCCGCACATTTACGAAGCCACTATATGAATGTATCCACTGTATATACCGGCTTGTGGTACGGTTTGTGTTAAATTTCGTTCGCGTCAAGTGTTGTCGTATATGTTATTTAATAGATGTGTATGTATATATATTATATATATATATATAATTTATTTGCATTTATCGGTGTTGAATAGTTAGCACTAATGCACTACAGAAGGGGTCGGCAACCTTTTTACCTACACAGGCCATAATTTGTTTCAGTTTTTTATGGTGGGCCGCATACAAAATTAAAATATTAAAAAATATAATTTTAACATATAATACTAATATATTTACAGATAGCAACAAACATATTATGAGTTTAACATTGCGGTTGTCCTTATTAACTAATTTTTAATTAAATACATTAGTAGAGAAAATTTTAAAAGTTTAAAAATAATTATTAATTAATTCTTGAATACATTTTAGTATACAAATATTAAGTTACTAGTGTGATTTTTGAGGTTGAATTTTCCCCGCCAATTCGTTTATATCCGCTTTTATATTGGATGTTGATATCCTTAAAACAGCTTTCAAGTGTTCATCGCTTAATCGTGAATAATATTTATTTTTTCGAAATATAAGTATTGAGAATGGCTGTTCACAAATATATGTGCTACCGAAAACAGTAATCATTTTTTTAGCAAAACTTTTAATGCCTTTAAAATCTATTTCAGAAAGACTTGAATAAAAATTTTTAAAGGTCATTACTTTCTTTAAAAGCATTTTTAAGAATATCGTTGTTTTGCAAATAATTAAGCGACGATATATACATTATATACGATTAGATTACGTTTTCGATCATAGCTTATCTCGCATTATTATACAGTAGTCATGATTAAATATTATTTATATATTTTATAACAATTTAAGCTACAAAATTAAAATTTTAAACACCATGAATTATATTTGGAGGGCCGGAGCAAAAAGTTCCGAGGGCCACATGCGGCCCGCCTGCCACGGGTTGCCGGTGCCTGCAAGTAACATTAAGCATATGTATTCATATACATCAATATCATATTATGATGAGGTGGAAACTGTCTTCCGGTTAGTGTCTCGTACATAAATCTACCGAAATCATTACGTTTTGTCGTGTTAATAATCAAAGATTATTATAAAAACACTTTGCAGTTGCATTTTTCACGTTAACATGACACGACAATGTATTATGTACTACAGTGTATACTATATACAACATAAATAAGAAGATAATACTTATGAATAACATATGATTAATATTGTATAATATGCACAACTGCAGGCCATTATATTATTACCTTGCAATATAATTTTCTCGAATAAAAACTCAATAAATACCGGTGACGTAGTACCAAATAAAGAGCATATAACTGTATATATAACTTTATGTTTTATTATTATTATCTATACCGGTACAATACCCTTGCCGTTCTTAGATCTATAATATAAGGGTATTTTCAAAACCCGATATTTTACTAACATCAAATATTGATAAAATAATTGCCTGACTTCTCGATAGTCTTGTGCTCGGACACATGGTAAAATAGAAAAGGATAATTGGCTGAACGTCCAACGACCTTATGTACGTCAAATGGCTCCACCGAGTCCCCGTACTTTGCAACTAATTTAATAGTCTGCATATTATATACCTTATAAATTATTATAATACGTGAAATGCTAATATCAAGTCCTTTCGATTAAGTAGAGATAACGGCACAACGGTTAACGTAGCTAAAATCAATGTATTTTATAATGACAAATGACAATTAGTTATTTTAAGAATTTAGGAGATAAACTCCCCTGCTGCATCCTAACTATTTCCTACACATTGCGGATATTACGGTATACATTATTTTGTTGGTATAATAGAATAAAAAGGAGTGTGAATTATTTTTTAATTTAATTTTTATATCTTAGTATCTTACTATTAAATACTGGGTTACATCGAGAAAACTCGTGTGAAGGTTTCGTTACGTGCTATTTATAATTAATTAAACACAAATCAAGTACACATACATCACATTTTTTAAAAAAAAACAACAAATATTTTTCTAAGTAAACAATAAGTTCAAAAATAGTAATGACAACTGATTGCAGTATACGAGTATACGACATACTCGTATAATGGCAATAATACTTTTTAATCATAATTGTATACAGATTATATTATATTATGTATTCAAGTCTTATTTTATTTTTTTAGTGTTAGAACACGTTGTATTATTATGTTATGTGAATTTTATTGTTTTTAATTTCAGGGGCTCACGTTGAGCTTCAACTCATCGGCAAGGACAATGAAAAGCGATAACAACTTGGTTTTGCAGAGAGTTACACGAAGCGTGGCCGGCAGATACGCTTGTCGAGCAACTAATTCTGAAGGGGAATCGGTCAGCAATGAACTCAGTCTACGCATCAAATGTAAGTATTAAAATAATATACGCATAAAAGGTACTATCAAACGAACACTTTTGTGGTATACTTTCCTTGAAGTAGCTAAGAATTCAAAAATTGCCTACTTTCCGTAGACTGAAGGTCAAAAAACCCAGTCGATGCCGGTTTTCCATTTCTGATGCATACGTTGGATTAATACGGATATACATATTAAAAAATTTCCACTAGAAAGCCAATAATATTCTTTCGAGCAAATCTGTATAGTGGGTTGCATTTTCAAAGATTGACGCAGTTGCATTCGTCTCAAGAATAAAATATATGAACGCATATGGGTTATTTGTTCTACACGACGCACATATATTCTAAATGCAGGTGCGTGATTTCATTGCAATGTAAGTGCATTCTGTTGGAGTGCATTCCTACTCCCATCACGTGACGTACGCATACGTAACACTACGTGTTTTTCGGGTACATTAGGAATATTTTCTATACGATCTTACTACGGTTGCCGGCTCATCGCGTTCAAGTCTAATCTAGCCGAACGTGTCGATATATTATTGTACACTTTTAATCGGAAGCCTCCTAACGAGACTCTCCGCGATCGCCGTCGAACAATAATAAATAAAAAAAAAAAAAAAATGTAAAACCACGGCCATTACATTATATTCGTATTTCAAACGTCAAGAAACGTATTCGTCCCGAGCGAGGTTTTTACTGCAGCGTGTGCCGCAAATCAACCCCCCGAACACGTATACCTATAATACGTACGGCACCGCCGGAACTTGCTTGCGCGAGTGAATCTTTATCACGTGGAAACGCCACCGGGCAAAAACAAATTATTTTTTAACTCGTTCCACTTGAGTTATTGTTTCCCCGACAAAATACATGTACGCACGCACACACGCGAATTCGAACGCGTGTCCGCCGCCGCGGTAAAACAAACGCGTGAACGGTGTACAATATTATACCGCGGTCGTAGCTGCGTTTGGACGCTAGGGGTTTCACGACTTAACCCTTTCCCGCCGATAAAGCAGTTCCGCCGGTTCCGGTCATACCGCCGTTCGGGGCCATCGTGTTTCCTTTATTGTTTCGATAAATAAAAACATTTTTAAATAAAAAAAAAAAAGAAACAAAAACAATAATACAAAAAAAAAAAACTCCCTCGTTTCCTTGACAGGTCGTGTGGCAGTGGTGGTGGTGGTGTTGATGTGTGTGTATGCGTGTGTATTTCACTCCACTGCGCCCGCCGGATGTACCTAAAACCCGTCCGTTTTGTTTTAAAAACCGCAAACGGGGGAGCTCCGCGCCGGTGCAATAGAATATTTCTGTCGTTGTAATAATATATTATACAATATTTTACTTTCGGCCGAGTAAAAATATAATATTATTGATCGTGCGCGCGCACGGATGTATTTGTATATTTTTAATAGCCGTATATATGCGGTGGGCGCAGGTATACAGTACATACGCGTGCGAGGGTGGGGGGGGGGTGGTGCGGCGGTGGTAGCTTTGACTGAAATCTCTCAATTTTTTTTCTCCCCCAAAGCCACTGCGTGTATACACACGTGCACACCTTGACACATTAATACCTTTGCGCCGCGCGCATATACCGCACTATACGTACCACCGCGTGTACTCCAAAGTTTACCGGCTCGAGTTTGAAAATTTAAGTGTATACGAGTGCACATGCGCAGCGGGGTGCAAAAGGGCTAGTGAAAGGTTTAACTATTACTATTTTTTTTTTTTTTCAGTAGCTTTTTACTTTTCGCGCAGGACCGTGTAATTCTCATCAATAGTCAAACAGTGTTTAAAAGAGGTACAGAGGTGGAGGAAAAGTTATAAATATTTATATATATGTGTACATTATAATATCGCGTCGAGTTTATTCAAATCGAACGTTACAACGTTTTTCACACGACAAAAGTTTAACGTGAAATTTGTATTAGCGATCGGAAAACGAGCTGCGATATTCCCGAGTCGTAGCCGTCGCGCTTCGATAATACGTATGCTAATGCGTGCGTAGGACGTACGTGCGGCTGTTTGAGTTTGTGTGTTGTTCGTGTGCGTGCGTGTGCGTAGCGAAAATTTCGAGTGCAATATTATATTATATACGAGTATATATATCTTTAGCGTGCGAATAATACAGTTACGCGGCATACACAACTTTCCGAACTAAATCTACCGATTATTGTATCGCGGCGAACAAACGTATCGAGCAGCGCCACGAAGATTTACTGCTGCCACATGAGGAAGTATAATGATAGGTGTGTAATAATATTGTAATAGTGAGCGCCGGTTAGTTCGGAAAGATTTGGGCGATGAATCTATTTATACAGAAGTTATTGCAGTTTCGTCTTTGGCGTTGTAACAATATAACAAAACAGTACACTCATGTCCACGACGGCGCACGAGCATTCGCCCGTCGTAAAGATGATAATATTATTTTTTTTATTTTTATTAAATTTAAGTCCGCGGCAGCTATGGCCATTGGACTGATATAGATTACATATTTACATAATTACATTATACGATTTTACAATTTTTAAATTTTGTTAGTTAATTTTGCGTTGTTAATAAATTATATTATACTTGTAATATTGTACGGGTTCGGTGACTCGGAGAGCTGGTCGGGCTGGTTGGCTTCCTTTCTTTCCTTGTCATAGCTTTGGCAGTCAGTCAGGATGTGTTTAACAGTTAAGGGAACACCGCAGCAGGTACAGATTGGAGGCTCTTCTTTTTTCACAAGATGTTGATGTGTTATGTGGGTGTGTCCTATCCTAAGGCGTGTGACTGAGGTTTCCTGTTTCCTTGTGATGATATTATTATGTAACCACGTGGTTATAATATTCTTTTCTCGGAGCGATAATGCCTCCTTTGCGTACGTGGAAGATACAATTTTTTCGATAAACATTGTTTTCTTGTATGGCGTTAGTCTTGTTTCGTTTACCTATATTATTATTTCGGCTGCGACGGGGCGAGCGGCGAAATGTTGAAAACATTTTAAATACGAATGGAAGAATAAATGGGAAAAATGCTATAATGTGATTGTTGTAATCGAGAAAAGCCGATTCGGCATTACGTATATACGCTCCCTCGACATCACGGTATTTTCATAAGAAGTGTTCTCGTTTCGCCCAGCAATCGTTTAACGAATCGACCCCCGAGTACGTACGTGTTCTGTCGGTGAGACCTGCTGCAGCCCTCCCTCCACCCTTCCCTCTACCCGCGGTAAGTTATTCTCGGCCACGGTTTCGCGCATGTATATGTATGTGTAAAACACAAAATCACCGCACGGGGCGCGTCGTTTCATTTCGTTGCGGAGCGACAAATTTCACCCGTGGGAAATCGAAAGCGAGTATATATACACACACCCATACACGGTTTAAACGCGAATTCGAAATCAACGGGTTCTAAGGAAACACAATATCCGTCGCCGTAAAACCGCATTAATACATACATACATATACATACACGTGTTCGAATTTTCCTACAATCCGCTCCTCTTCCGTATCGTGTCATCGTTGTCCGCGTTACGTGTGCGCGCGTGTGTGTGTGTGTCAAATAACGATCGTGTCGACCGTGGGATTTGACCGGACCTGGTGGGGCCCATTCATCAATTAAGTACGGACGTTTCTGCGGACAGTGGCGCTACGTGTGCCCGGAGGGATTTACCTCGGTTCCCGTGGTATTTACTATTTATATTTTTACACATATATAGGTACACGCCAAGTACGTGCGGTGGTATGTGCTGCTGTCGTTTTCGTGTGGTGTGTGTGTGCGTGTGTGTCCTTTTCGCCCACCAATACTTTCGTAGCCGTTATTTGTTATTCATGAATTTCGTACGGAGAAAATCTTCGTTACACACACGCACATGTGCAATGGAATCTGATGGGAGAAAAGAGTAAAAAATTACGTGTGTACGTGCGCGTGCGCGTGGAACACGGAAAAAGCCTATTACCAGACGAAAGAGGTCGAATGTTTAGAATAAAAACGTTCAGTATGTTCATACAAATACATATACATATATATATATTACTACCCTACCGCATGCAACTGAATAAAAACGATTCTCTCTCGCTCTGTCTCGCTCACTCTTTCCCGCTCCCTGTACTCCGTACGAATAACGTTCAAGACTCATATAGATAAATATAATATAATATAGTGCGTATGTATGTAACGTTCTTTTTTTGAACGATATTTATGTGGAGATAATCAAATTATTCCATTACAACGATAAAATCTTTAAAAGAAACGAGTTTTATTTGTCGTGATATGACTATATACACGTACGAGGAATGAAACGAATTACTCAAAAGTGATATTCTTTTTTTCAACACGAACGATGGGCGCATTGTGTATTATTACTATGTATTGCTGCGCCGCTGTATCGCGTGCGCCTAAGAGTTTAATGTAAAATAGATAGTAAAAAAAGCCAACATCATCATTTATGCGAACTCACGACAAGACTCGAAATCAACCGGGGTATAAACGTACATGATGTGATGAGTTATTCAATTTCGTAATTTCGGCCGATTGAATTCCGCGAAATAATAATTTTAGCAGTGCCAAAACGATACGACTGTATGATATGGAAATAAATTGTTTTTTTTTACCCGTAAACATTATGTTAGATCTCGTCGTAGTTTAATATTGCGAACGGTATTCGATCGTGCCGATGTACAACACTAATGCTTACGCGGCGGCGGTGCCAAAATGTAGGTAAAACTAAGAACGTGCACGACTGTCGCCGTGTTAATAGATGCGATGTTATTACTCGTTGCATCATGCCATTTATCAGGTCATTAGCGTTCATTTGTTTTTATTGCGTATGTAATATTATGGTTTCAATTTAATGTACGCGCTCGCGCCCGTTGCTTTATTACCGGAATAAAAGAAACACATTTAATTGTGCGCAGAGTATTGTTCACGACTTAGGCACCTATCCCGCCCAGTTTCAATGTAATAATGATAATAATGATGATAATAATAATAGTAAAATATACTCGTCCTTTTGTTTTTATTCTCCTCCGTGTTCAACCATGAACATTATATTAATATTAAACGACGCGAGCGAAAATCATGAATTACGTTTCGCGTGCAAAATATAATATATGTACCTATACGTGCAGTATAATATACCATTATGTTACTACAAAACAAACATTCCTCGCGCGCACAATGTACACACGTACCGCCTATATGTGTGGTGTTTTTTTTCCCCCCCACCGTCCACCTCGTGCCTGCATTCCAAACTTAAGTACTCCGCTATTATATATTGACACATTTAGGCTTTACATAATGTCGGAAACAAACATAATGTAGCAGCAGTATTTTAGTATTTGATCTTTAACGTAACACTCTGCTACAACCGCTGCATCACTCTCGCCTTAACGCCGTACGACGCAATGATGTATGCACAGGGTGCCGCACCGGAATTTGCACACAGCGATGTTTGCCGTTTTAATAGAGATAATCAAATTCTAATCAACTCGGGGCAAAGACAATTTTGATGACAATAGTTTTTCAAGTATAAGTTTCCAATGGATTCATGATTTTCAATAATTATTTTTTTCAGAAATAATTTCAATTATTATCTCCCTCGTCATATTTCCGATAAGGTTTGCTGATACTGTTATTATTATTTAAAACTATGTAAATAGCACATTATTTTTTTGTAAACCAGAAAAATAGTTCAAAACAAAAAATAAGTCATTGAAAAGTTAAAGCTGAACGGTCAACATTTTCAGAAAATTAAGCCTTAAAAATCATCGAATTTCACTGTCAACAAAATTTCTTTTGCCCCGGGATGTTCTAAAAAAAAAAAAACAGAACTCGACTATCTCTAATAACACGGGAGACATCAGTCCGTGTAAATCTCGATTGGACACCCTGTATAACATTATTATGTAAAATGATGCAGAGTGTACACTGTACACGCTGGATTGGAGCTGCACCGTGCACCTATTTTGCGTTGCGAGACGAACGGTTTGCGGCCCGAAAAACTAATGGTGATTTATCGGTTACGACGCCCTAGCGAGGGGTACAAAAATAAAAACGACGTCAACTTTTTTTACAGTCAGTAACCGCGGTTGTTTTCAAAACGTATATTCGGAAAATCGTCTAGTAACCGGCGAGACGATCAACATAAACTGTGACGCGTTGTGGGCGTCGAGTTTTGACGTCTCGAGTACACGAATACCGTCGCGATCCGCCAGTAATGCGATGTGTACACATTATACGTATATACGGCCCGCGCGTCTCGTTTCAATGAACCCACGCGCCGCGGATTCTTCAAAACTTTTAATTTCCACGAGTTTCCGGATAATACGATTTTCCCTATAAAATACAATATTCTAAGACAGCGATGGTGCACACGTGCCCCGTTGTTTGACAGACGGCAATTCCACGGTTTTGTCTTACCGTTTGTGGCTTGTAACACGTACGCATGTGAGATCGCTTTGCAACTGTTGAAATCGCTCTACACACAAATGTTTATTTTATTCTTAAACAATAATTCTCCGACGGAACGTTCGAGCAGTGAATTGACCCGCGAGGAGCCCGCTGCGCCTCCGAACGCGTGTACCAGGTGCACTCGTCGAAGCCGTGTAGTTTTTCCATTTTTTTTCCACAATTTGACATTTTATAATTGCACGGCGCGTTTTAAAAATATCTCACTATCGCGTGCTGTTGCAGTCCTGCGTCTACGGAAGTTCGATAGCTTCAGCAGCGATCTACGGCGAATAATAATATTTGCCATCGAAATTCCCCCTCGAGTCGTTTCGAGATACCGAAATCGTGTTGACTATTCGCCGTGCTACAGATGTGGACATAGTATACAATATAAAATAGTACGTTTACCGACGGATCGGGTTTCGCGCACACAAAACAAATAACACCCTAATGAAATTCTAATCCGCACACGGTCTAAACGAATAAATATCTGTCCACGTGCGCGTCTCGTGTTTGCACCGTACCTGCCGCGTTGACTACGTACCTACATCCGTCATTAACGTGATGTGCATAATTTACCGAAGCGACCACGAGCCGAGCACGATGAACCCGTGTAATATATCGATCCGGAACCGCGAAAATCTTCTGCAGATTTCCAGAAGGTTAACATGCGAATAGAAAACGATCGCAAGTCTCGCGAACTTTAGACCGTATCGCACGGGTTACAACCGGGTAGGTAAAACGTAGGTGTTCGTATATTTCATGTTACTCGTGGAACGGACGGTGCGAACCGCTTCATATCAATTTTCACATCACTCACGTACCGCGCGCCTTACACGCTACAAGTTTCAATATGTGATTTCGAAGTCATTTAAGGTTCTCAGCGAGCACGCACTTATTTGGTCCTTGCAGGCTGCCACGTTGCTCTATCATAATACTATAATGATGCGGTCAGTTATAAACTGTTTGTTTATCCACGTGTGTTGTCATTTTCTTTTGGATCACTTTCATTATATTTTTTAACAAAAAAAAAACGATCGGTGTACGGAAAGTATATACTATTCTTTGTCTAAACGACTAAATCAAAATGTATGCGATTGATTTATCCATGATCACGGAGAACAATCTAGTTGGATCACTATTGTTAATAAATTTAAATAAAATAATGCCTAATTGCGTCGTGAAATACTCCACAGTAAACTTAATGTGTTCATTCGAAAGACTTCAAAATACCCTGTAGATGGTATAAAGTTTTTTGTGTTCGAATACAAGAAATAAATAGCTTTTAAACTAAGAACTTTTAAACGAAAAACACTTTTGGTTATGCCTTCTCAAAAGGTATCTTTGACATTTAGATTAACACCATTAAAACTACTAAAGTAATAAGATATTTTAATTTGCCAAAGCTTGACGCCCACGCATGGCAAAACATATTATCGTAGGTGTTCCAATTAAAACTAAATCTTTATTTAACAGATGTGATCGAATTAATGTTTACCAAAAATTGTACACGGCTATTTTACACTGTGATTCCGTACACTAAACCGAATACGACCCGGTACACCACAACAGAACCCGAGCTAAAGCATTACACTCATTTTGCTGTGTATCGGTTGCAGGGGTAAAATATAAGATAAATATGAAACATTACGTTATGTTTGCTGAAAGCTATGTACTCGATTACTGTTACAGCCCCCACTTCTCTTCCACCAGTGCTATTTCGTTGTCTAGGTCGTTGGCTTTAATTTATGAATTGCTTCCCCTTTTTCGCTGTAAAACATCCTTCAACAATTATTATAGAAAAATTATATTTTACACTCAAATATATTTCACATATAGGGGTAGGTATCGCTATAAATGTAAAATAAAATTTTTCATTATTTTAATATTTTCTCGATTACATCAATCGCAACCTCTTGGTTGAAAATCTGTGGTCTAGGAAATTGCAATACAATTGCACCTACCTTTTAGAAATTAATATCGAAAAATACATAAATTCTTGTTAAGAACAAGTGAGGCACAGAAATGAGTGAATGGCACTGCGATACTGCTGTATTGGTTTTTAAACTTGAAACCAGTGTACCATTACTTTCGAAAAATCGATTCTGGGTGAAAGAGGTCAGATGGATCAGTTTATACTTCTAAAGATGGTTGATATATTAGTAGAACTAAATTTCTGAATAAGGCAGGTTAAACTTTTAATCGACAATTTCTAGTACCTATATACACCAAAAATTTCGTTGAAGTATTTCGAAAGTAATGAAATTTCTCTTACATAAATGCTATTATAAGAAATCGAATATTTACTCTAATGTTCAAAACCCGATCTCGGTTTGCACTTTTCCTTACGTTTTTCTCAATATATTGGAAAACCATTTAGATATTCAAAGAATGACCCACTCAAAGTACTTATTAGACACCATTCCAATAAAACACTCCCTATAACTCCCTATAGCTTTGATAGTCGGAGAAATCTTTCTGGTCAACATCGTGTACACAGATTCACACATACACACACGTCATTGTAAAACCTATACATTCCTCGTTCCACTAAGAATATAAATAAAATCGTACATCCTCTTCAACGGTTCTCGAACTATTTCTGTTCAAGGAACTCTTAAGATGCTAAAAAACATCCATGGAATGCAAATTTCCAACCAAAACTCATAAAACAATTTGCTACCAAGAATTTGCTGCCGTTTAACGTATCGGTTTATAAAGCTGCAGCATGTCTGTTTATAGTATTTATGTGTTTATCAATAATATTATCACCGTATGGAGTATAAACTCAAGCGTAATTTTCAGATAACGTTGAACCGTGTAGAATCTATACACATATTGTAAACGATTCAACTGATTCGTCGAATGCACATGATTTAAGTCAGACGTGTCCGCGAAGTCCCTGGATTACAGTGGTGGAGCCTTGGAGTTCCGCGGACCACGGTTCCATAACCACTGAGTCCTACTGTTATAATTAGGGAACGGATTTAAATGCTCTAAAAAACAAGAAAAATGCCTTAAAAAAATACGTTTTTAACGATTTAACATACATTTTTTTTGTAAATTGTAAGTACATTAGAGACAACCAATTTCGTCTAGCGTCACATTCATCTGATCGGTAAAAACATAGCAAATATTTTTATTCTTTAAGAATGAATGTTAACTGAATTGTTATCGAATTTCATCCATTCCTATATAAAAATGACTTAAAGACATAAAAATGCACTACGAATGTCAAAAAAATGAAAAACAAAAGTTACATGCTTAGAAAGCAATGTTTTCAATCTTTGTGCGCGTATGTACTCGCGTACTATATGACTAATCGGTGCTCGCGCTTTCGGTTTTCCGCAGACGCGCCTGGCTGCAAGACGGACCGGGTGATGGTGATCGGCGCCTCGCGGGGCGAGAGCATGGACGTGCTGTGCGAGGTGGACGCGGACCCGCCGGCCAAGGGTTTCCGGTGGAAGTTCAACAACTCCGGCGAGACGATCGACATCGGCAACGAGCGGTTCGTCTCCAACGGCACGGCCAGCGTACTCCGGTACACGCCCGTCGCCGACCTGGACTACGGCACCTTGTCCTGCTGGGCCATCAACGGGGTGGGCCACCAGTCCGTGCCGTGCCTGTTCCAGATGGTGGCCGCCGGTATGCGAAACTCCGTAATTTTCATCGGTGGCTATATATTATACCGGTCATAACCCGTTACGTGGTCATAATATTATAACAGCGGTACCGTCCCGAGCGCGATCGTCTCCGAGTAGGGGTGCCCGACATTTTTTTATCGACATTTTGTTTTAAACGCACGATGACGGGTTGGACTCCACGGTCGGGTGAGACGCGGGGACGAGTGATATAATAACCATCGCCGTAGGTACCGGTTTTTTCAACTTGAAACCGATGTACCGATCATTGCTCGCGAAAACAACGGTTCTTAGCGCAAAATACGTCCATCCGATCATTTTCAGATAATATCAGTTAGTTAATTAGATAGTAGAAAACAGTAGAACCACATTTCTTTTACAAGTTTAATGATCATAATAATAATACGGAACGTTATCATAGTTAAACCAATGGCTTTCTGGTATCACTCAAAATCTGAAAACATCTTTTATTATTGTAATTATTAGAACTGAGGTGCTGCAGTTAGTTAACGGGTCCCTTCTCAAGGTATCATTTGATTGTTTGTTCTCTTACTGTAGTCAAAACACAATTTACCTATAGTTTCAAATAACAGATTGTAAATGTATTTCTAAATAAAGTATCAGTAATAAAGTAGTAGGTAATATTATTATAAAATTCCAGTATACGCATATGAAAAAAATCGTTACTGCAAGTGCAATAACTCTAATATCGTAAAAATATCTAGATTACACATTTTAGAACATTGTTAAGCCAAGAAATTGATGATCTGTCGTCTGGTTTTTCATCAATAGCTGCATCAGATGATACCGTTTAAACGATTTTCTCGCCCTCCTGGAACACGATTTCACTTTTTTCACTAGAAAATACAATTTAAAATCTCTTTACATTATTATTACAATAAGTAAATTTGATATACATCAAATAAGATTAAAACAACACGAGTATCGTGTTAAGGAAGAAAGCCATTGGAAAAGCATTTTATACCAATTTAATAGGTCTCTATACCATTTACGCTTTAGTCCGAATGGTGGGTTTTTTGGGAGTGCGATGTTGAACGTCTGGGATATAAGATTATTGCTACTCTTGTTTACATTATTTTGGTAAGTTTGGGGATTATACTTATTTTTAAATCGTTGTGTGAAAAAAACCATGGGTTAGTTGCCTCAGTTGGTTGAAATATCTGAGTTTGCGCGAGGTTTGATGGTTCGGCAGGATCCCGGATTGCGATTCTACAGGACCAAACTGGTCTTATGATTGTTTCATATACAAGCAGTTTGTTTTGGAATTGAGGAGAGGACGAAGGAGATGGAGTCTATTGTTTACTGATTAACTGTTTTCCTTTGATCGGGGACCCCAGGCTAGTCTTTCGTCTATCGTTACGCCTTTGGTTTTCGTGGTAAAAAAGCTCTAGCCCACCGCGACTTGTACAACGAACAGTACTGTCCTGTTGTCCTACGCACGCTCGTAACCCATGTCCGTGTCACGCGCAGGTAAGCCGCAGTCGGTGCACAACTGCACGGTGCGGAACAACACGGACGGCGCGGTGGACATACAGTGCGAGCCGGGCTACGACGGCGGCCTGTCGCAGGTGTTCGTGCTGGAGGTGTTCGCGGAGAACTTGGACAGCAAGGAGGACGGCGAGGTGCTGTACCGGAACATGACGGACAGGACGGCGCCGCGGTTCTCGCTGGGCAAGGTCCCGTCGGGCGTGCTGTACACGGCTCGCATGTACGCGGCCAACTCCAAGGGCAAGGCCACGGCCGTCACGCTGCCCAGGTTCTCGTTTCCCAGCTCCGAGAACCAAATGGGTGAGTTCGCATTATCATTTTCATTTTCATTTCACGTTTGTCGCCGGGGTGGTAATACGTGCACGATAATCACCCCGACTATAGGGTAGGTAAAACGAACCGTGCCGAAAGAACGAAGGGAAGGTGTGATATTGTCGGTGTTGCGAGCGCACCCGCTACTTCGTGCGCACCCCAAGCATTGTTTCACCTCCGAAACGTATGTGCGTGCGTGCGTGTGTGTGTGTGTGTGTGTGTGTGTTGATGTGAAACTTAAACTGAAGGAAGGTAACCAATCAACAATAATATCGATGTATATTCGGTCACTCTGTGATCACACAGACAGATTAAAAATTGAATTAGTAAATGAAATTAGTGCAAGACTCACAAATTTGTGGAGCCCATACTGGCCAGCTGCAACAACCCAGATCAGTGGTTCTTAACCGGTGTTCCGTGGACTTGTTATAAGTGTTCCGCAAACATTTTAAAATCTGTGAAAACAATTTTTTTCAATTTGAAATTTATTAATAGATGTTCATTTGTTACGACCATTTTAATAACAAAATGGACAAATTTCTTAAACGAAAACATGATTCTAGTATTGATAATGCAAGTACAAATACAAGCAATTACAATGATAATACTTTCAATAGTGAGAATAAAATAAAAAAGATCAATATTGCGATGATTATTTAAATTTCCGGTTCTCTTATGTTTACGAAAACGATTGTCAAATTCCCCTTTGTGTGGTTTGTGGAGAAAAGTTGTCTAATAGCGTAAACATCAGGCACAAATATCTCATACAAAGTATTCAATTTCAAATTTTTACATTTTTTTATTGTTTTATTATTTTTTAGTGACTTACACTAACATGTATGGCACGCAAACAATTTTATGCTGTACATTCATTGCTTAATATATTAAACAATTAAAAAATGTATATATTACTATTTTATTTTACGGTTGTGTTCCGCGAAAATCTTATAAAATATTAAGTGTTCCGTCATTCGAAAAAGGTTAAGAACCACTGACCTAGACCTATACGCTTACACACTCACTAAAATATTAACTATAAATATTCACAATTTGATACTTGGTTATTGTCGTGACGACCCGCGAATGGGACAGTAACCACTAAAAAGAATGGCGATCGGCGCACGTAATGAATATAATTTATTAAGTAAAAATAAAAGAAAACACTCGATTGACGATCGTGTTACAACAAGTCGAGGCGATTGGTGCGCACGCTTTTTGTAAGTACAATATTAATTCGGCCTATGGCGGCACAATGCAATGGTACTAATTGAAGGGTCCAGTGCAAGAACCAGGTATCTCCACTTTTTGAAATTGTTCAGGAAAAACAAATAACCAAATTATTTGATTTCTAATGACGGTATAAATATTGTGAAAACATATTTGAATTCTCCAAATTAAGAGCTACCTATACATGTATACATATTTACATTTTAGATTATTTTAAGTAAATTATTTAACAAGTAAAAATAAAGAAACACGGAGATACCTGGTTATTGCACTGAAATGGAATTTCCAACCCCCATTTATTTTAACATAACATAATAATAATAATAAATTAATAATAATTATAATAATAGATTGGCGGTGGTTCGCGTGGTAAAAATATTACGATGAAAAGTATATCAACGATTCGGCCTGTGGCGGCAATACTAAAAACAAAAATGCGTGTCTGTGTTATAAGACTATAAAAATGCGGCGATCTGCGTACAACAAAAAAATATGATTTGTATTCGCGACAAGAGTTTCAACGACGCACAGAACGGACAACAATGCCATGGGCGCCGGCCCTTTACAATTATGTAATTCACACACTAGTAACGATAAACGGTAGTTGAAATTATAATAATACAATTATGATTGTACGTGTGTGCGTGTGTCGCGTGTCGGTGGTAAAAACCAAAACAGGCCCGTGACCGTGAAAGTCGATTACGGTGTGCGCGTACCACTGTTTTTAAATATTATATTATTGCTAATTTATGTTTGCGTCCGTTGCGCAAACAATAATATTATGATGTTTAATGTATAAACCGACCGCTAAATGGTGGTGTACGTACCGAGTAGGACTGCTACCACTTTTTTTTTGTATAGGGGATAGTTTTATATTGAAATAGATTTGACGGGAAAAAAACGAGTAAAAAACAACCAAACGTATAGTTCGTCATGACTTTGGGGAGCGGATTCCAATGCAAATTGCATTTTTTCCGAATGTCCTAAGACGGTGATTTCCCAAAGTTTGTTTCGTATATCAATGAATTGAAAAATGAAACTTTTATTTTGCATCTATTTGCACTTCCAGAACTTTTTTTTAATTGAAGAGCATTTTAAGGTTTTTAAGGTATCTTTCCTTGTATTTTACATATTTTAAAATGTTTTCAGAACACTTGATAGCATTTATTTTTTATTTCACTTAAGAGTAAAAAAAAATCTAATATGTTTTTACTGAGTGTACCAGATAAATGCGATAAAGGCTGCAATAAAAATAACGTTAAGCTATTCATCGAAGTCGTATAATGAAGTAATATTGTACTGCGTTGTGTTTAATATCGCGATCAGTATCGTCTGTAACTGATTTCCGAGTGACTTTTGTAGTTTAGTTTCATGAAGTAATTTAATCAATTATTTCTAGGGTATTTTTTGGGGCATTTTCGAGTCATTTTTAACTTATTTTTTTTTTTAAGTGCATTAAATCGTACTTTTTTGGCATTTTACTTGTTTCTTAGAACATTTAAATCCACTCCCTAGTCACGACCTATTACATTTTCAATGTATGTAGTTATATTATGAATTATGAGAAACCGAACTAAATTAAATATGTCTAAATGTGACGATAACGAATTTAATTGCGGCAAAGATGTATAACTTATAACGGTATCGAAGGATCAGTGCAAAGGAGGTAAAGTGATAGAAAAAAAGAGAGAGAGAGAGAAAGAGAGACGGAAGTAGCGAATGAATTCCGTTTGTAAACCAAACAATGTTGACCGAAGACATAAAATGTAAGGATCGTTATGTTTCAAAGGAATTGAGTACCGTTCGAACTTATTGAAAAAAAAAATTGAAAAAGTGAAAAGAATAAAAACGCGAGATTGTAGTCACAACGAATATATGGGAGAAGGAAACTATAATGGTTTTAGGGTGGTAAGGAGATTATACATACTATAAGACCAAAGAAAGAGTAAGAAGAGATAGAAGTGGGTTTTCTGTAAAAAGAGACAAATTAAATGGTTAGATGTTGTACTGATTATATGACGTTGTCACTGATAGGAACTGAGTAGGATTAAAGGAAAATCGGAACAGCTATTAGGGAATATTCTTTATGGGCGAGTATTATAATGAGCAATAGTATGAATGCCGCGATGCGTGGATACCGGTATTGACAGCATACGAAGTGTGATTAAGTGGAGCTTAAAAGCGTAAAGAATAAATGACGTGTGCATATATAATGAGCGGAGAGGTTTTAGAATATATAGGAGACGAATCGAGAGAAATAATCCAAGATTGAGAAACGGTATAACTTTGGGACAACGCATTGTGGGATGGGATGAAGTTATCGTGAGGATTCCTTGTCTTATAGCACTTCTCTAATATTGCCGTGCATTATATTTTGTTAATGGCAAAGCATATTTCATCAATAGTTTTAAGTCTTAGAAACGCGATAGTACGAGACAAAGGTAGGCGTGTAGGGTGGGGGGGAGTAAACCGCGAGTGAATTTAACTGTACAGGATTATTATTATTATTATTGCGTTACGAGTTCTGGCGTGAACATATATATAGAATAGAAGTGGAATCGGGGGACTCGCGCGGTTGCACTTAATTAGGTTATCGCTGCAGTTTGTCTTTGGAAAGGGTCGGTAGGAGCGGCAGACGTGTAACCAAAGGTTGAAGGGAGACCACCGCGGCCGTGATCACGCGGTGAAGTCGGATGTCCGAATGTACTCCCGCGGCCGGTTAAACGACTCGGAAATTTACGATAAAATATAACAATAATGTTTATACTCGTGCACACGTCCACCGACACTGTTAGGGCCGATGATAAGGCGGTTTCAATGTCCGAAAGTTTATTTCCTCCGAACCCATTGCCGAGACGTCAAAAGACGCACAACGTATGGGTATGACTTATACTGTACTATATCAGTAATTATAACAATATTTTGTACTCAGGGGTGACGTTTTAATTTTTTAATAGGGGCGCAAGAATTTATATGAAACAATATATTTGTCAGGCAGATTTGTATTCATCGCAGTGTATAGGTATATATTTTATTATCAGTGGCACACGAAGACGGCTGGTTCGACGATTTAAATATTTAACAAATATTACGGAACGGATATATTTTGTGTATAAGAAGATAATAGCGATATTTTTGCAAAATAAATATTTTTCAGACTCGGGACCGGGAAAATAACTGTATCAATATTGGTATGTTTAAAATATATTGGTTTTGCTGTTTGTTGTTTATGGTTAATAATCCGGTATACAATGACATATTTAAAAAATGTAATATTAAAGAAACTGGTGAAAAATGTGATATTCTAAATGAATGTAGACTAAGTAACTGGTAAAACTTGAAAAGTGATTCCCGAACAAAGTCTTACCGAGTAATTTTGTTTTTATTGCAATATTCATGTACATCGTAGATTATCGTTTGTATTTAAATGGTTTTGCTTAGCGGAAATGAGTACGTCGGGACGCAATTTACGTGGGTTTCAAAATTATCCGGGCCGCAATTTACATAGTATTTGACGGTGTACTTTTTTCGGGGATGCAATGTACGCACTGCGCAATATACACACTGTCACCCCCCGAACGATGCCCCTGTATGTACTTATACTATCGTTACGCTTGAACGCACTCGGTTGCAGTTATCACATCAGCTATAACGCGGCTACGACTAATAAGTATTTAATATCAATAAATTCAATGCACTACTACGGTTACGCGTGTGTCATAAATAATATTATGTATAGTCTTGTTTGTTTCACCCGTGCAGTGTTTATAAAATAATATGAAAAACAGTTAATTATTCTCTGGGTGCTGCAGGTTGATGTGGCTGTGTAATATGATTAAAAAGTGTATGCTAATTATTTTACTTCTTAAATATTAATACGAATCACTATACCATACATGCGCAATTGTGTTTACAGTTTATAACAGGTGTAGGAAAAAATATATAAAAACTTTTATTTAATATAAAATATAATTACATACCAAATGATTGATTGTTGTTTTGACATACCCGTTTCCTCGGCCAATGTATTATGTATTTTTTATAAAACATTAATTTTTCTAATTTGAGGTAATCACATGAATATATTGAATTATATATACTCTCACGTATATAATATATATGTAAAAATAGGTAAAAAAAGTTATATATTTTCCGTTATAAGTTTTTAATATTTGTCTTTTTCTGTATGCTTACATGCATTTTTAATTTCATAATACCCCAAAGAAGAAAGTATAAAATGTACGAAAAAAATTAAATGCCAAACCTACCTTGAATTATTTATGGGCATTGAAAGTTGGACATGGTGAAGTGGCAAAGGATAACTCACGAAATGGTGGTATACTGTATACCATATTATATTCAATTTGCATGAATTTATAAAAATATATTATTTTAATATACGCTGATTTGATACTTAATTTTTATAATATGAGATTTTCTGTTTTGGAATATTTATTGGTATGGGCATAGATTTCAATATTAATCGTGTAAAAACGATCGCCAAATAAAAACCTGTTCTGATCGTGTTGATGTAACGTGTGTATATAACCAATAACGATTATCGATGAAGACATTATGAATATAATTGTGGACTTCTTTTACCGCACATGAATGAGAACACATGCATTTACAGAGAGAACAGGTGTTGATTTTTACAAAAAAATGTCTATCCACGTTCTATGTACCTGCAGCCCCCGACCGTTTAGCACAATATTAGGCCCAGGACGGTTCGCGAATACGTTCGGCGTCTGCACTGCGTCTCGTGTAATTCGATCGCGCAACAAGCTCGTGTCTCGTACTCAAACGTAAGGGTAAATTTTGACGAGGGGGAAGGAGGAAACGAGATTTTTGTTTTAAATAATGTTTCAACTTTAAATTTTTTACTTTTGTCTAATATTAGTGTTTACATTTCTTAAAAGTATTCGACTGAAGTAAATGTTTCATCTGTCCTGATTGGATTTGAAAAATAAATATATGTAAATTGTGCAACTAGAGTCATTATTAGGAATTAGATAAACTCCACGCGCACACACGCACAGTATTGTAATCGAATTTCATATAGCGAAGTCGACGTTCAAGCGTTGTAGGGAAAAAACTCCGCGACGCGAAGCACATGAACCGCGTTTAGGTTTTTATCGTTTAATTATTATTATTCTATTTTTCTAACGGCTCAATTAACCTAATTTTTATGGTTCGGAAAACGCGGCGGGCGAACGGGTTCGACTAAGATAATATAAAAACACATTTCTAACGCGCGGCGGTCATTAAGTTTTTATTTTCTTACGATTTTTATTCGTCTGGCGTTTATGACCCGACCCGATCACGTAGAAAATAATATTATAATAATACACGCGGCGGCGGTAAAATATTATATTGCCGAGAACACTCCGAAACGAATTACGAGTTCAATTTCGTCAAGTTCGGTAATGTCTTAATAAGGGGACATTTGTATTGTGCCCAGACCAATTACACTAATTGCATTCGCCCCGTTTCAATTGTATAACGTGAGATGCAGTTTATCGCGTAAACGTTTTTCAGAATTTATTTTCTAAATTATTCATAACCGTACACTGCTATGACGCTACTGCTGCTGCTGTTGCTGTTACTGTTGTTAAACTGCTCTTATTTATTTTCTCTCAAGACGCGCTTTCCTCGCGTGCACGCGTCCGGTTCACTTCCTCTTATAATATAATATTATGCTATTTTAATTGTAAGCCATCTGATATTTTTTCTCCCCTCGAATACCCGAATACGACTTTTATATAAAACTATATACGCTTTAGCCAATTAAATTTAGCCAGCATTTACTGCATAATATAAATGTTGTTTGTAACTCTCACGGAAACTTGAATTATATAGTACAAACAATCGTCCAATTTTTCAAATTCAATTACAATTTTTCACTAGGGAAACGCACACAAATGTTGGTTTATAATTAAAATTATACTTCGGTACATTTCGTACCGCTTCACCGCGCGATAAACGGATATTTCATTTTGTTATTGTTCCTTCGGTGATATCTTAGTAAAAAAAATATAAAAAAAAATCAACGCTTATTATTCTTTTGTTGTCACTGCACTAATTAAAAATTCAACAACAATCACACACACACACGCACGCACGCACAAACAGAAAAACTCTTATCAGTGCCGATAATAAAGCTGTAGAGACCATAAACCCGTTTTAAGATCCATAAAATAGAAAATTAAAAAAAAATTCGTTGCGAGCGCGCCTTTGAATCGTTATAACTCGTATAATAATCTTATTATATAATATATACACACACATTAAAATATCGTTTTTTTAATATTGTTTTATTAATCTCGAGACGTTTCATCGTCGACGCAACGTTTTATTGTTTGACACCGATGTTGTTTTTCTGTACCGAAGCGAACGGATTAATCTAAACTGACGTGGAGTTTATTATACACCGGAACAACGGAACCGGCTGTACGTACATATAGTATTATCATAGTATACGTCCGACCGATCTGTGTACTTTTTCAACGCTTTGGTGTGTTTAAAAATAATATACTTTTACGCGTCTTTAGAATGAAAGAGAAAATATCCAATTAGTCATTTCCACACACCGCATTGACGTTCAATGTTCGTATGTGTCTATATATATATAGGTACTGTACTCGTATCTGGTCTTGGGGAGGAAATAAGTTTCCCGGTCCGTTAAATAATTCAAGGTACACCGGAGTCTTGCAGAGGTCAGCGTAATTAAAAACATCGGCTTAGCTCGAGTTGTAGGCTATCCATACACATGAACACACACACACACACATTCTCATACACGAGCGCACACACACACTCACGAACTTACACAAACCATCGCACGCACACATATTACACACATATATATATACAGTGTCGGATGAAATGACTCTGAAAGGTGTTGCATGAACCGAAACCCTTTCCTGGTTCAGCTACGTGTGTGTGTGTGTATGTGTGTGTACGCGCATCTCGGAGAAAAGCGGCCAAAGGATTAATTGAAACTTTCAAGATGCTGCGCTGGCACAAAGGAATCATATTACTGGTACGAGACTTTCGTCGTCTCCTCGAACACCATATTTACCTCAAGGCAGCTTTTCTATGGGTGATGTGCCGTAAATAAATATATATACGTATACGTACAGTCAATGGTGGTAACGAGAAGAAGCTATACACTATTATATTTGAATTTTGTAGTCGGCGGTGGCGCGGGGGAAAAAAATTATTATAAAAATGTATGGCTGAAATGTTTGGTCGGCGCAGGACGACGAGGGGGTCATATAATATATTTACGGAAAAAAAAAATGTACTAATCTTTCAACGCCAGAACTTCGGAAACCCAATGTGTTCATTTAAGTTTTAAAAAATACACACGCCACGCGGCGGCGGCGGCGGCGGCACAGAACTTTATGATTTTTAATCTAAAACGAGAACTTTCGTAGTGCGAACATTATTATGCGTTATGATTGCAGTTTGACAGATGCGCGCGCGTGCAGGGACTTTATTTTCTTTTCCCTTTCCGTCCCACGTGCACGACGTCGGAGAGAACACATTAAAATTGTGCTCGTTCCCCGCCCGTTGTACACACGATGATAACGCATCACGTAGCGAATTCCAATCAGACGTGGGCTCGTCACGATGTACTATATATTTTCCGTAGTGCGTTTTCGACGAGCGAAAAGGAAATCGCTGTACCGTCCCTATACGATATTAGTGTCGCAATATTTTTTTCGAGTTTCGTGGAAAGAAATTAAAAATGAACGACTACCGCCCGGACCGAGTGTGCACTGTGATTGTTATTATTACGCAATGTATGCGCGGGAAAACGCATACGGTTCGTTCCTACCGCCGTTTTTGGAACGTTTTAACCCGAATAGTGTGTGTAAGCCCGAGTACGAATTTTCCGATGAACGCCACCTCAGAAACATGCTTCTTATACGTCGAACGTTATTGTCGGCTCGTCGTCGTCGTCGGTGTGATAAATTTTTTTTTCCAATTTTCTCCACGGCCGACCGCTACACTCGGGGCGCATCGCGTACCCGGTAGCCCCCAAGTGCTTGTGAAAATCGTAGTGCCGTTTCGCCCCCGCGGCGACCCGCGAGAGC
This sequence comes from Periphyllus acericola, assembly GCA_949715065.1. Classification (NCBI taxonomy): domain Eukaryota; kingdom Metazoa; phylum Arthropoda; class Insecta; order Hemiptera; family Aphididae; genus Periphyllus; species Periphyllus acericola. The sequence goes on from OX454265.1 coordinate 17,775,139, forward strand.
AACGTTTAATAAAATATTTACAACGCGCGCGGTGCATATTAAACTAAAAACGACACGCGCGCGCAATTCTCTTTGCGCGCGTGGGAACTTTCGGCAAGCTTATTATTCATAATTAAATTCAATCTCGCTGAGTTTCTCCGGGCGGATCGTCGGTCGCGAAATAATAATTCCACCTCACCAGCCAGCGTGCGCGCGTATAACCCGCCGCCGCCCGCGCCACCCTCTCCGCTGAAGTCCGCGTCCGCCACGTCACCTGGTCACCATATCCGTCACGCTCGCTGGTCTTTAATTGCCAGCTGTAACCTAACACGGTCATACCGGTGAAATTGGTGGGGGGGGGTAAGGGCAAACGCGCCTCACGGAACACGAGATCCTCGCGAGTTTCCATGCGTCATCCTTTGTAATAATGTAGTGTTATGGTCGGTTCAGATGACGTATTAAATGGTCTAGATAGATATATCGATATTTCAGCCCTCGGGATGGAAAATATTTTGTATATTTTTAGACAAGACTCGCTCGACATATCATAGACCTATCTTAGATGATCCTTAACACTCGAACGATATAACTGTTGTAAAGAAAATATGTTTACAAGGTTGTGTCCAAATAAATACCGTGCAATGAGTAAACTTCATTATTACAATATTTATATCTTGAATAGGAAAAATTATAAACAGTGTATGTTTCCTATAATCCCTATAGAGTCAATTGAAAGTGAAGACAAACCTTATGCATTAGAACATAATCTAGATAAAAACGGGTCAGTTATAGTTTTTATGTTGAAATCTGTATGTCATTATAAAAATGTATTTGCGATCAATTTTAATCTTCATCTTCAGTTTAAGTTATCTAACTTTCCATACCTAATTGAAAGTCCGAAAAATCCGTTGACCCTTCACAAAAGAACGCGTAAATAAATAAACACATACGCAGAAGCACGTCTTAGAAGATACTATGACCGTTTTTGCCAAAATATAGAATTTTTTATAAGTTTTGTCCTGCAACTCTTATTTGAGAAACCTGCGTATTTAGCAAAAGCTCAATTTTATTATTTGTATTTTAGGTCACAACAGTTATTCACCGTTTTGTGTTCTTAAAACATAAATTATAAATTGTGCCACCAAATTGATTATTACTCTTGGATAACGGCGATATACATCTTGCGAAATTATGAAATATGTTATTGCGAAGGCAGTTCTGTCAACATTTCTGATAAAAATTGTTTATTAGCAACATGATCGGTTGCCATGGCAATGGCTGTAGTGCCTTTCAGTTTATCTTAGAAATTGATTAGTGTTGCAAATTCTGCTACCTATACGTATTTACCGAGTAATGTATACAAATACAACATAGTCTGTAGAATCAAATGCCGTAAACCACCCGGATAATTTTGGCGGGAAACCTCTACACGTACAAGTCGACAAATGTATGCATTATGCAGAGTAGAATTTTAGACGGACGACGATTGAACACGGTTTTGTTTTATTAAAACTGACGAAACTGGTGTTTTTCTAATTATTCATTATTATACTTAGACACGTATAAACGTAAGACATTGCAACCACGTTTTATCTTAGTTCAAAGAATTTAAACATCATGAATTCATAACTCTATCGCTGACCTATTTTATTTACACATTTTTTTTTTTAACCCAATGATTCGTACACGCACATGGATTTTACCCTTTGGCTAGTGCACAGACCCGCGTACGCAAGAACAAAGTTATCTTTACGTTTGATAATTGAGTCTATCATGCATATTAGATAATATTAGCCCGCATGTTTGCGAGTGAATCACAGCTTGGTCTAGTTAGTAGTTACAAATACTAACAGCAATCATATTCCCGAACACTGCAGGGAGATTGTTTCGGTTGCGAAATTATAATACAGATCGACACAATATTATTATGATTATTATTTTTTTTCGTTGCGATTGTATTGTCGCGTCCGCGCGCTACGTTCTATAACACCGACGCGCTTGTTCTCATTGTTTGGCTTCTTTTTTTCCACAGGATTCGGCGTCGAAGTATTAAAAGTGTCTCCGGTGCTGATAGCGACTTTGAGCGTCTGCTTGTTGCTCATCCTGCTAGCAACCATTGTCGTCGTGCGGCTGAAGAGCTCGAACAACAGGAAACGTAATGCCAGACAACCGGCTTCAGGTGACAAACAAGTGGTAGTCCATCAGCGGAGTAACGGACAAGTATCCACGGCCATTCTAGAAACAGATACCGACCCTGACCTGATCCAAGTGAAATACGGTAAAAATCATTCGTTTCTAAACAGTTATTATTATTATAATTTTCTTATGTTGCGCACAATACTTTTCAATTTCACCTCGATCGTTTTGCGTCGGTTATTTATGATATTTGCCGTTCTTCACGAGGCACTTCAGTGTCGCAACTAGGAGGAAGTTCTGGGGAGGGGGGATGCTATTATATTTAAAGGGATGTAATAAATCAACTAAAAAGTAAAAAAAATATAGCCGGAGCTAGGACTCCTGAACCAGCGCTAAGCAAATATTTAAATTGTCTGCATCCTGTTTATATTGTGAGACTGAAAACATTTTCCGCTCGATTCGATTGCATATGGATGTTTTCACTTTATTATATACTTAACAATTGTATATTTTATCGTTCATTTGAATAGCAAAATAAGCTATTTTATTTTTTATTTTTTAAATAAATACTTTCTGTACACATGTACACATATATATTATAAGCTACCTGCTTACATGTTATAATACGTATAGGTAAACAATTGAAATTCATAAAAAGGTCGATACAAACATTACATATATTATAATTATCTAACTAAAACTTTTATTACTAATCACTTAATAACAATCGAGAGCATGGAAAAAAAGCGATGGCCCTCGACACTCATAAACTAGTACGATAACATAACGTGGTATCGTCCACACTTTCATACTGAGATATTATTATCATACCATCAGTATCGTCGTGTTCAACATATTTTTAATAATAATAATAATAATAAATATTTATTTTCTTTAGAATAAAAGGGGCTAAGATAATAATATCTTAGACCCTCCATCCAATAAAATATCTTAGTTCCGCTACTTTTTCTCCACCGATTACGCTATTAGATACTTATTTATAATACCGTCTCTGTATTTCATCTATGTCATATAATATATAGTAATGGAAGATTGTTTTAATTTGTGTGCAAATGATAACTGAGATATTTGTCCAAACCAATCGCAGGAACAATCAAATGTAATGGAAATGCCTGGATATATAAAATAATTTTACAAACCAATAATAAACCACGAGCATGTTCAGTCTTTATTAATAATAATCATCGATCAAATTAATGGTAGTGTCATGATAATATAAATTGAAACGAGGTAACGCTTTTCAAAAACTAATCTTGAAATGTTTATTTTTTTTAAAAACTGCGAAGAAAAAAGCTGCTGAGAAATACCACTCGATCACACTACCTAGGTTCCGACCTTTCATTGTCATTAAGCATTTTATATTATATTTTCAATGGTTGATTATCCGAAATAAATCAGTGCTCGACTGCAAGGTATTCGTTTTCGATTTTGTGTAATGCGCGAGTCAAGTGATCGAATTCGCTTAAAATTAAAAACTACGTAACTTTTTCTTTTTTTCCACGCGTGATTTTTATAAGGGTAGTTCGTGTCGGAGGTTCTCGAAGAGAGAAAAAAAAATTGCACTATGGAAATTCGACTGACTAAATTCCAATCGATCCGGTGCCGCCCACCATAAGGTTTTCTTATTATTCCCGGTATGTGTCGTGTTTAAAGGCACCTTACACACCTAGTGTATGCGTAAACGTCGAAAGCACGTCGGATCTCATGCGACGAGATAAGTTTTTAAAGTACACGCGCGTGTCGTTTGGCACTCAACATGAGACGATTTTTTTTTCTTTTCGTTTCGATCGCATCCAAAACAATCACCCGAATAATAGCTCACAGTTTATCATTACACCGCCCCTGTGTACGTATATAAATAACTCTTAATTCTCACAAAGTTTCCGGAAAACCTAATCTCGCCTATTGTAATATATATACCGCGTAACGACGGGTGCCTCTAAACATAAATAATAATAATAGAAAGGTGTCCGATAAGAGAGTAAGGATATTTTCCATCGTCATATATTATGTTCGTGTGTAGCTGGTTCGATGAAATTGATTTGGTCGTTCATCTTCCGCCGAGTAAAATATTACGTGAAAATTAAATCGAAAACTGTGACTATATTACTATAAACATGACGCGTCGTATAATATCGCGAGCGCTTAAACACGAGTTACGCGTAACGCATAAAAAAGGGATAAAAACGTACGACATTACGTGCAGTGAAACCTCGAAAATATAAGAAAAAGAGTATGGAAAAATCAAAATCAAGGGGAAACTGGCGCGTTGAAGATTTTCGCGCGTATTAGTTGAAAAAATATATTGTGTGCACAATATTTAACTTCACTAAAAGAACGTTTGGTCAACGGTAAAAAAGTAAATAAATATCGTCATATCATTTTCTTATAATATTTATGTGTTCCCACTACACCATACTTTTGTTGATCATTTCTTATAGTTATATAATTATTATCCAGTGTCAACATATATTTCATGAAGTTTTAAATGTCCGTGGAAATTATAACGTTAGAACAACAAACATATTATTAAATACTATTGTACACCACATAGTAACGGTATAATGTTGTTTTTGTAATTTTCATTAGAACACGTTATTGTTGTTGCTGTGGCTAAAACATGATATGGAAAAAAAAAAACTATTATTGGACGCGATGACACGTACATTTCGTTAAACTTTGTTGAAAATCATCTGAAAACGTTAATAAAACTTGATACGAAAAAAAAAAAGAATCACGTGAAAACTTTTCACCAAAGCATATGTAAAACTTACTCGATCTCGTTATCTTTTGGCTGAGAAAACAAGTTTTCAGCGTCGTGGGACCGAGAAAAACATCGCGTTTTATGCGGAATAATGTGCGTACAACCGCTATTGCCGCGTAATTAGCGAGATTTTTCTCTAATACAGTTTCGCGCGTAAAAAGCAATATAGAATACAAGTATAATAAGTATAATTTTTTTTTTTTGTTTTTTGTTTCTAAAAGCAGAATATAAAATGCAACATGTGTTTCATGCACAATAAGCAAACATGATAAAATTAAACAAAACAATAACAGGAAAATGAGTGGGAACGGGGACCAGTGGTGTCCAACTATCTCATGGGAAGACTGGGCCGCACGAAGCGAGTAAAAGATGTATTGTGATTGAAATTTTTTTTTTTAAAAAAATGTAAAATGTATGCAATTGACATGAGTTTCACATTAGAATCTACCACGGGCTGGACACCCCTGAAAGAGATCACCAAGTGATGTCAACCTCTATTGATTACTTATATTTTATTTTTAATATATTAAATTTGTGGGTAATCGGTAGATTCTGTCTGATCTAGTCAAAGGATTTGGGTTTTAGAAAACATTAGAAATGAAAGACAGGACTCTAGAATATTTGGGTGTATTTGTAGCGGAGGCAGATGTGATGGCGCACTTCGAAATGTTCTGTTTAGCTATTGAGTGGTACGAGTCGGGGAATGTTTTGCAAATTTGTATGCTGTAAGTTCAAATGGTGGGTCTGTGGGTCTTAGATTAGTATATTATAAGTTCACGGAGTTTGACCGTTCAGATTATCGGTAGGTTCATAATTATAACAATGTGTATTATAATATAACTTATATACCGGCCACACCGGTCGTTTTCCCTTCCGTTTCGACCAATATGGTAAGTTCACTTTGTGTTTATCATCGTATTCTGTTTTTATAAATGTCTCAAGAACCTTACACACACACACACACACACTTGCAAAAATACGCACGCATGCACGCGTATACACGACTGAAAAGGCGCCGTTTTAATCAAACAAAATCACACCGGCGGCGTTATCCGACCGGAACGTTATGCAGAGCATTTTAAATATTGAACGCAACACGACGTGCACACTTGTACGAGCATACTGCTTCATATATGTGCGTATCTGCTCTTCGAATGGATGTAATATAAGATATTATTAGGTATGAATTCGTGCTGTTGATAATTATTACAAACGCTTTGTTTTTTGTCATATTCCGTCGCGTTCGCCCCAAAGGAAACCACCCGCCCTGTCGTCGCCGTCGCTCTCCGTGCACATGAATAATTTCGAGTTCCACCGATGACGCGCGTTTCTCGCCTGCGCACAAGTATATACATATATGTATTATATTAATATTATACCTGAGACGCGTTGTTCGAAATTTCCGTTACGGTCTTCGTTTGTAACGTAAAAATATATATTACGTGCGTGCGTGTCTTACGAGTGGCGGCGGCGCTTTTATAATTTCGTTTTACCTTAAAAAATATTTATGAAACTGCTTTGTGCCGATAATCATATGACCCCGCAACGTCTTGATACACATAATATGTAAACACGCGTACATGCATAATAGATACAGGATTTCGATGAACCTGCCCGTGTTTTGACCGGACGCAAAACGGTCTGGGTTCGCGGAATTTCTCGTATACTCGCGGCCACGCGAATAACACAATACACCCGTATACGTGTGTGTTATATGTATATATTAAATACGTATTAATTATTCGGGCGAAGGAAAGAAAAACAAGCGACTCCTCGGAATGAATAATTTATTATTCGCTCGCACAAAAGCACCGCCGCCAACGCGCCGCCGCGTGCCGATCAATCGGCGCAGTCGAAACGGCTGTACGCCGGAACATCGTGATTCTGGTCGCTGCAGATGTTGTGCCGGTTCCCGTTGAGAAACAATTTTTGAAATTCTCGCCGGCGGAAAATTAATCTTCGCATCCCGAAACGTTCGACTGAAATGCCAAGAATTCGACGACTCCGATGGCGATAGTCTGCGGAATCAGGTGCTCGCGTCATACACCAAACGTATAGGTAGATAATAGTATGCGCGTAATATACTTCACCCGTCTACACTATTTTCTTTCTCACAAATCCGTGTGGATGTTCGGTGCGAAAATCTAATTAAACAACTCGACATTTGATCAACGCTCGACGGTACCGAACAATAATAATGCAATGCGTGCTTTTGTAACGGGAAATTTGCGTTTCCGACCGGATTCGTCGGAAAAATATAATTTATAGAATAATACCACGTAGCGTACACTCCTTCACATGGACGTGGAACAAAAGGTACTGCACGGAACGGTATCAAGCTTAATTAACAACGTTAAAAAGTTGCTGAGATACCGAGACCGTATAAAGTGTTTTTACTGCACGAACTGCGCTAAGTGAATACGTCGTGATTCGAACATTATGTAGGTCGCTCGAACGAATGTGTTATGACTGTGTTATTTGTGTACGTTTGAATACAATTGTGAACCATTGCGTGCGTAAAATGATTCAGAGCGAAAGAGCGAGGGTATACGGATAGAGTTTTACATAATATTGCATAAATGATCTTAAAATAATCATGACTCAAGAGTTTTGAGTGATAAAGGAATTTTACTGGCTCGTATCGAAAGCACAAACTCTTCAGAACAAAAAATGACACTTGTTATAATTGCGCACAAAAGATTTTCGTAGCGCCAACAGTAAAATAGAGTGTCGAAGGAGCTTGTATTACATTCCCGGGTTTTACGAATTAAATATTATAAACAAAAAAAAAAAATAATCATTAACCATTTTATTTTGAAAATGACCGGACCCCGTGGTTTGCCATATTTATAAACTATAAGGTTTATATAAAAAAAAACTAATTTTCATATTTCATTATTATTTCAATAACAATTATTGGCATTGAATTTTCGAACTATAAGTTAAAATGAATTGTTCCTTAATTTATAAATATGCAGTTCTCATTTGACTAAAATCGACTATTGTAATGATGACCAAACGTACTAATACAATGCTTTAAGTAAAAAAAAGCATTTGAAAAAGAAATCAAAGTAAAATGTCGTTAGTTTCAAAAAATAAAATATATAGATGACATAGTTTCGTTTATGACCAATAATAAAAATAAAATACATTACTCGTTTCACTCGGAATCAAAAATGCGTAGCAATTCTGAACTAATTTTTATCTTGTTATTGAAATCCTGATTTCTAACATAAATATTATTGTATAAAAATGATTAGACCGTACGGACAAAATTAAACGTAAAACAAAGGAGAACAGGAATAATTATCATATAAATTGAATAAAATTGCGGTGGGGTGTAGTAATGTTAGGGCAATAGAAAAATAACGCATAAGAATAGCAAATTTCAAATACTTCGATTTTCAGACCATCAGTGTGATGTACGCAACTAAGGATTTATTTGATTTTGGTGATAATATTATTGGGGGAAAGAGCGTTTACTTGAAGAGGTTAAGGACGATGATTGTTGGTGAATCATACACCGTACACTATGTTGCGCGGGGGGAGAACGATTCACGATGCCAAGGGTCACAAGCGGTGGCGCTGCGATCACGAAGGGTGCGAGTCCCCGAGCTGCAATCATAACGTAAATATATCATACCGGAACGGTATTGTTTTTGTGTTTTTCTCGCAGACCCGTTGGACACGCTGAAGCTGCGCAACGGCGGCGTGCAGTTTCCCAACGACCCGCGCAACTCGTCCGTCGGATGGATCGCCGGCGGCCAGTCCTCGTCGTCGCCGTCGTCGTCGTCCTCGCCGTCGGTGGCCGGCACACTGCGCAGGGGCACGACGGCCGCGGCCGCGTCGTCGTCGTCCGCCGAGCGGCCGCTGGCCGACGGCCACCGCGGCTGGGACGACGCGGCCGGGCAGAGGCCGTTCAGCTACACGCAGACGCTGCCGCCGCCGTCGCAACTGCTGCTCCGGCACCAGGACCCGTCCGAGCTGAACGGGGCGGCCATCAAGGAGAAACTCATGATGTCCAGCAGTCACATACCCGAGAGCTGCGTGTGAGCGGCTCGAGCGCGTGTGCTCGACGACGCGTGCTGCACAAACGGCCGTGGAGTACCGCGACAGTCTCGCAGCCGCCCGTCCGTCGGGCGACCATATCCCTAGTGGAAAAAATTGCAATATCTCTCTCGTCCTACTACCGCCCCCACCCCACTACGACTCCTCTCAAGCCTTAACCCTAGGTGCAGGGACGGGTCGACCGGCCCGAGACGTGAATAATCAATCATCCGACTGCGTAATACTTTATACAACATATATAGGGCAGAGCTGGCGAACTGACGAATAATGGCACTCCGTAGGCGTCGCGCGCGTTATCCGTCAGGAAACCATCATCCCTTCTGGACGAAAACAATATAGATTTTGTTCGTCTAGATCGGGGGGAAAAATAGGTGTTCGAGAATTCAATGTCGGAAAGATAGCTTTTATCACGGATAGCGCTAATACGGTGAAATATTTTTGTCGGTCAATCGGTATAACTATTATTCCTCGTCAAGTACATATTTTCGCGTATTTGTTCGTTTCATATCACTTATATAGGCACCTATACTTACGACCAACGCGAGACATCGACTAGTCTACGAGTGAGAACATTATACTCGAACGCTCGATATCAAAGGTTTCGCGGCGACCATAATATAGTTGAGAAACACTAACATATAGTACAACAACTAACTATAGGCATCATATGCGTGATCGCCATCTTATCCCTGTGAAAACACAATACTTATCAGCTAAAAATTTCAAATCAAATCGAGCCATTGGAGTGTACAAATGAGTACGGTATATAGTCATCCATCGCTGTTCGAGCCTATAAAATATTATATGTGTCTTAGAAAGTGTAAACGAGTAATATGTAAATCATAATACACCGTATAGATAATAGTGAAAAATTATCATTGTTATAACATATTTACATGATGTTTAAAAGTTATCTGCTCGCGTACCACATATCGGACGGTAGTGGCCAAAATTAGGCAGTGGATCGAGAGCTCAAGAGACAAGCAAGCTTTTCCGTTTCTAGACATTTTTTTCTTCAAAATGTTAGTTAAAAAATTTCTAAAATCTGTCATAATTATATAATATTTATAATATAATGAAAATAACCACCTGTCGAGTGTGATTAAACTAGTATAGTGTCTTGGCCATTTATAACTAACAGTAAAACAAATAAAAATATTTAAAAAGTAGACTAAACAAAACGATTTAAAAAAAATTATTGTATATTATTCAACATACATTCATTTTAGCAAACATGTAGTCCCTTCCCCTGCCATCGTTTTGATTGCTCTGTAGTGTTCCTTATAGGATCCCACTCTACTGGAAGTGAAGTCCACACATGTGCAAATGATCTTCTCCGAAAAGGGGGTACAAGTGCAATATTGTATTCTTCCCCTCCCAAGTCATTGACAAATACCCAACGTTCGTTCCAATGAAAAACAAATAAGAAAAAAACATTTTTTTTTTTTTAACAAACCCATGAGTGTACTTCGGTTGCACGCGTGTTCGGTCCAAAAACCCCATTTCTACGAATAGGTTCACCGTATTTGCAAGAGAGGACATTACCCTTACAACGTTATCATTATTATTACCATTATTGTTGTTGTTGTTATTTTTTTTGTTGCCGATGTATAACACTCTCATCCCAGCGTCGTGTACATGATTAGAACGGTAATTATTGCTTCCAGACGTAACGATACATCCATAGTATATATTATAAATAAATATTTAGTTGTATAGCGCATATGTACCTATAGTCGTGTATAATATTATTATTATTATGTAATATAATATAAATATATATAAATGTAATAAGGCTACTAATACACTGACCTAGGTTAATAATTGATCTGTGTTTGTGTAGTATGAATACATTTATAAGTAAAAAGCTTCGCTCTTTTCTCCCGTATATTATATTATAATATTGTAAACTAGCGTTTTCCTAGCGCGTATTTGTACTCCATAAAATATTATATTCCTGTTGTTCCTCTTCATTGTTTTCGCTACTATAATAATATACTGTATACTTATATAACATTAAATATATATAGGTCGAATTGTAAATATGATTTGTATTGTTTCGAGTGAAAAAAAAAGGGGGGGGGATAAAACAATATTTAACTATATATATATACATATAGCATGTATTCCTGTTTTGTAAAAGGATATTATGTATTTGTGTACATTTGTACGTTACCTTTATTATCCTATATACTGTATTATGACACGTATCATATTATATGTACTCTTATATTAATATTATGATCGTTGTTGTTCTGTTTATAAAAATAAAACATTTGTCAAAAACTCTGCTGCGAGTTATGTTTTCATTTGGACAAAATAAAAGTACACACACACACACACACACACACACACACACACACACATTCTATCCCACTCATCTCGTGTAATGTGTATCGCTCCATGGATTAAAAAAACCATCCGTTCGTTTTGTATGAGATTTTATAATTTAGTGTTAAAATTCATGAATTCATGGACGTGTATTGAGAATTACCTGCAGGAATGAGGACTGTAATCGGAAGAAAACAAAAAATAATTCGACACATATAACTAATTGTTTGTCTCGTGAAATAAAAAAAAAACAATTCGCAAAATCCATTGCGCAATAGGTACACTATGGGCAATACGCAATATGGGCGCGGACGAAATACAAATAATGTCATGATCATTTCCGTAACGCAAACATATATAAATATAAATAACATGTATACATTATAGGAATGTTAGTTTTGATTGGTTTGATTGGCGTTTTTAGTTGGTAAAAAAATGAAATATATAAACGTATAATTAATAAAAGTATCAAACTTTTTTTTTTTATGTTTACACTTGTTTCGTTATGACATATCTGGGAATCAAATAGTATCATATTATCAATTTAATTTCGTAGCATAAATATTCCCAACTGTTTGTACAAAACATGTTTGTATAAAGGTTAATATTCGACATTTTCCATAAAATATAACGTACAAAGGCGCCCTCGATCTTAATTGAAAAGTGAAATGATTTGATGTTTCCATTTAATATTATCGCATAAATGTTAACGAAACAAATGTTATATTAACCACACGAAAACGATCCTATTATTGATTGATTCAATGACCAATCAAAAAGGGGAAAATTGAGCATCGACTATACGCAATATGGCATATATATGAACTGTGAAAAAACGACTGGTTGTTTCTATAGCGATCGGCGGTGTATTTATTTAACGGAAAAAAATGTACTCAAGTTGCCTTTGTTGTCCACGTGCATACGAAACCATTCAGTTCACTTGCTGCGCTTTCCAATCCGTTTCCATCGGCCATCGGGAAGAAGCGATTATCATAGCCCACTCCGATTTGATCACATGTTTGTTGCAAGTTATTACCTGTATGGGTGGCGTTATTCGAGCACGACTTTAGGTACTTCATTGGTCGTCGATCTACTGCTGCAGCTGTCGGACGTGATTTTGAAGTGAAAACAGTCGATGGACACGAGGTAAGATAGAATTATTCAAATTGTCGCTCTTCATTATTTATTCACGTAGGTCTGACGTAGTGATTGTTTTAAAAATATTTTTATTTTACTTTCTTATCGGAATTGCAACAATTATTCCATCTCGACCATTACGGGGTGAACAGACAAAAAAAAGTGAAACAAGATAAAAGAATTACAATTTATGTTTTTTCAAGCCCATAGTTTAAACTACTCCAATATTATAGCCGGAGTTCCCCATGGCAGCGACATTTCTCCTTTACCTTTATAATTTATTAACTCAAGAAATTCCAAAAAAAAAAAACTATCTTTACTACCTACGCTGACGACACAACAATCGTGTTGAAATAAATTAATCCAAGTTTTCTTACATAACAATCACCTTAGATAATTAAACATGCTCACAAGTTTCAACGAACAATATTCTCATACCATGTTGCTCAGAAGTTAGATACTTTGGACTTATATCGGACGAAAAACTGATCTCTAATTCCAATCTATGAGATTAATACAAAGCATTAAATGTCCGTTTCCATCTTCTGAGACTTCTTATGCGATCTAAAATTATCATTAATAACAAATTATTAATTTATAATTTCAAACTTAGACCATTATAAACATACGGAATCTGACTATGGTGAATCACAAAACGCTACAAATCCAGAAAAATAAAAGCCTCCCAGTCCATCTATCTCCACCAACATTCTTCTACACCACACAGTACATAACAAACAATGACTTTCACAAAGATCTCAAAGTTCAAACTTTTAATAAAATCTCCAATATTTATTGATTCAGATTTCACAGTAAACTCTAAGTTTAGTCACTCCCAAATTCTCTAATTACTAAATTATAAACGAGCACACTACCCGATAACCTACGACAGATACTCAAATAAAAATGTTATCGAGACCTCTTGCTTAAGTATCACATGATTATTAACAAACGTGCTAGGACGCTAGGTAATGTCACTGTGTAATTTTCAAATTTGTGTTTATCACCGTTCATTGTATAAACCGCTTATCAAACCGGTATATTCAACAAAAATGTTGTACAGATTGTAGAGTAATGAGTAAGTGACAAAAATCGCAGTAATTGTTGTCACAGTTGGAAATGGTACACTAAATGTCTTCTGGTTCAAACCTAGATGAAACGAATATTATGACAATACTATCATATTTGTATTATTACTGCGGGACGTATGCCTATTGTGTCCTAAAAGGAATTTTTAATTTAAGCACGTGTACAAACGTAGTAAATTTTTTTTTCATATGACAACAAGTCTACGTTTACGCGCAATAAGGATTTCAATATCCTGGATGGCACGTTATTGTATACGATATCTACAGACAAGCATTTTATTTTTGCCAATATTAATCGACATTATAGGTGTGTCCAATACGGAAGTATGTACACTTATCCTAAAAATGTAGACTCCTGAATGTTTTATCTTCATGAGTACTAGCTACGAATACTTCAAGCCAGATTCTTTTAAATATTCATCATGAATATTCGAGGGAACTTATAAACACTAAACTTATATGTATTTTTGATATTTGCTCACAATAAATAAATGATTATAAATCGAATAATTTATGATGAAATAGAATAAAATGTGTGATAAATTCGTTTAAGTATTTCCTATTAGCAACGTGATATTATATTGTTTTCAATAAATAGTAAAGTTCAAAGATAAAAGTAAATTATAATATCGTATATCCAATACGTATAAATGAGATTTCCATTTCAAAATAAACGTATAAGAAGAATAAAACTAAAAAAAAATACACGCACATAATAAGTTTACCGATGTTGTGCTCGTAACGATCTTATCTCGGAAATATCTGTTCCACTTTTTTCAATAAGCTCTGTTCAGTATAGTCTGTAAAAAAAATTAGTTAAAACGTATTGAAGTGAAGTTGGAAAAAAAATTGACGTTCGCAATGACGTTTTGTGAAGTATTGCGAAATCGTGCCTAGGAAACTGTACTTTATAATCACGGTAAAACCGTAAAAAAATCACCGGTGGTAGTTTCAGATCTCCGGAGCTGTACAGAAATCGTTTGTATTTTATTTGAATTTATACGACCAGAGTCGAGGTCCGTTCGTTTTAGGATTTCGGCGAGGTCGACATCACGTCGAGTTATTTCTCGATTTCTCCCGCAGCGCGTTTCGATTTGAAAACGGTAGTGAGCGTGATTCGGATTTTTTCCCGAGCAAAATAACTTTACAGTAAGGTGCAACGATAAATAATGAATATCACACTGACATATTTCATCGGTTCAAATGGCCGATCTCGCTCTACATAACTTTCGCCTCGTTGAGTTTGGTCGGTTTCAAAAGGTCAAATGTTGATGTGTACAGTGAAACCTCTAAACACTGGACACTCTAGATCGCTGAAATGTTGCCCACTATTTGGAGATGTCTGCTGTTAAGTGGGAGAAATGCAGTGCATCTCGTATGCATGATCAGTGTATATCACTACTGCCAATGCATCCTTGCGTAAACTTTCTATAATTGGAGTTTCTCGTCCTTCGGAAAATACATAGTTATATAGTTCAATAATTGTTGAAACGCATTGCAACCTCGCTTTTTACCATGGGGACTGTATTAGAATTTGAAGTGTAAAACAAATAATAATTAAAATTTAACTTTAAATTAATAGTAACAATATATTTTACTAAATTTTATGTGCGACGTGTATATTCTCCGACGCGAGACGAGCGACTCACATCCTATTATAAGCATCGCACTTGGAACGGTTTATTCGACAATGAAAACGATATTATTATTTTAAATTATATAATAGTTTTAAAAATGATACAATAATGTTCAATGTATAATCATGATGAAGTATAACCTTAGAGTATATACTAGACTTTAATCTAGACATTCCAAAATTATTTTAAATGTACGAAAAATATCATCTCAATCAGAAATAAAAATTCCATACCAGTGAACGTTATTCATTTGGGAGTCCTGTATTTAGAGGAAAACCTATATATTATAAATAGTGAAAATGCCCTTGTTCTCAAGAGAATGTCCACCATTTGATGGTGTTTGCTATTTAGATATGTCCGTTAAATCATGTCGTATGAACAATGAACATCTAATAATTATTGTGTTTACATTTTATTTTTTACGAAAAAAATTGCCGGATTCTCAATAAGCCAAACGCATAGTAAACAATGGATAGCAACAATTTTCAAATCGATTAAAACCGTCTGTATAACATCGTAATGGTTTTGAAACAAAGCATTTATTCACCGTGTATAATTCTTCTATGGACTATATTATAAAATAATATAATCTTTGCGTTCAACGCATTGTATTAAAAATATGAATTTACCATATAAATATGACCAACGGAAAACGAATTAAAACGTACCAAGCATACCCTATTGTATAGGGTAGAGAAAAATTAGATTTTAAAACGCACAAAACAGATAAAAAGAATACCCCATCGACCGGAATAACGAAGTCTAACGGGGCGGCGCCGTGAACCGCGTCTAATCGCGGGTGCGGAAATTCCGGGTAAATATCGTTTTTAATCTCGTCGTAGTCGTCGTGAATAAACACGTGGGGAGAGGGGAACCGGCCGGACGGAACGGTATTAGTGTTTCGAAATTGACCTTTCATCCCCGCCTACGGACATCCGTCTCTCGCCCTTTGCGCGTGGTGGGGCGGTCGAGAAGGCGCGGCGGTAGAAAATAAAACAACCCCATCGTCGTCGTCATCGGCCAAGGGTTAAGAAAATCGTTTTCGCAGACGGCGGCGATGACGACGAGGATTAATGGTCAACGTGTACCCTCCGGCCGTTTGATGTGTGAGTGTGTGCGAGTGTGCACGGGCGTGCGTGTGCGCTGGCCATATATATACGATTTGTCTTTTGGCGAGCTATTCGCTTTCCCATGACGTTCGGTCGGCTCTTCTGTATGTATATATATATTCTTCTACGACCCTCTTATTTTTCACTCCCTCTCGTCACCTTCCCCTCGCCCGCCAAACTCCGCAGTCTTTCATTCTTTCGCTTTTTTCCTCTCTCCTTTTCAACCTTTCCCCGCCACCACTACTACCCGCCACCGATGCCGGTGTGTCTTTTTCTCCCGGTCTTCCCGACGATTGAATAAACGCGCGCGACGCGACCGCCCGCCGACCTGACTTTCGCCCGGCCAAAAGCGGTTTCCGGCGCCCTGGTCAAATAGAACCGTTTCCGGGGGACCTAGGAGCAGGATGCGGCCGCGAAACGAGGGGGCGCTATGCTAATTTCGCGCACGACTTTGCCGTCGTGTATAAATATTAAGGTGAACGTTGTCGTCGTCGCCAAACGATTATTGTTACGACGACGACGCGCTGTTGTTACAACACAATTCGGCCGTCGAGCGAGAGTGAAGCGCGCACTGTATTATGTACCGCGAGAACGACGTCGTTATTATTATGTTTTGGTGTGTATATACGCACTCCGGCAAGAGGACGGTGTTCATAATTTACAATTTCACCGACGACGCTCCCGAACGAGAAACAAAGTTTATAATATTATTATTGTTTATATACGCGCGCGCGCGTGCCCGAGACCGGCAGAACAACGGTATTTAACCGAACAAATCGATTTTTCGTTTTCTCCTCTTTCGGAGTATGCGTTATTATTAAGATACGAGTATTTCCGAGAAACACCACTACGTTTCCGACGGCCGCCCGAACTCTACGGATCTCTTTGTTTTTGTTTTTGTTCTTTCGCAAAGGTATAATTCAAGCGATAACCGCAGGCGAATATCATCACGGTCGCTCCGTAATAAATATGTTTATGGCTTGTAATAAAACTCGAAACTCTAGTACGCTCGTGACAACATTCGTCTACCCAGGTCGCAAATCGATAGCTTTCCAGTCAGTCGCAAGCAATATCGTTATTTAATAGTAAATATTTAATTGTAAAATGATTATCCGAATCGGTGATATATAAAATGTAGTTACTACCGTAATTTCAATATTGGAATTCGCTGATCGCCTGACACCTGGAAAATTAAAACCTAGGTGCGTACAACAAAGAAATTAACTTGTGTTCCCAAACAAAACGAAAAAACTTACCGTAAAACATGTGGGAACATTGTGGTGTGCAGTACGTTTGTTGAATCCCTATAACTGAAATCGGACGAGTCGCTCAAAGAAACATTGGTTTAGGAGAGGATAAAATGGGTTAGTTCTTTTCCGCGGTTTTCTTAGTGTTAATCGTGTGTATAACACATAAATATAAAAAAACCACAAAACTTTACTAGGCGAACTTTGGTTTGTAATTGAAGTAATTGACGTCGTTCCGTTACATCCGTTATATCCTATCGATGCATTAAAGGCAGCGCATGGGGATTAAAAAGGGTTCGCGACGTGTTTCGGTCGTTTTATCTGTTTCGACTAATTCGTCGCATGAACCCATTTTCGGTATCGGATTTTGACGTTTCCGTGAGTCCTCGGTCCTCGGGTAGGATTTGTACACGCATATCCAAGTTATTCTTCATTAATCACGTGTAGTCAAATCCGTTGATTGTTGACGACCGGGTGCGATCCGTTCGTTCGGTAAACGCGTACAGCCCGTATGAAAACTAATTGGTCTGAATCATTTAAGTCTGACTTCACACGTGAACCCTGTTTTTATTGATTTAAATTTATCTAGATACATATAGTCCATAGATATGAGTGCATCTCTAAATTGCAATTCAATGACTAGTTGTTTCTCAACAGATGTATACCACATTACCACGGTGATAAAAACTATTATATCGTATTATAACAGTTCAAATGTTCGTGATGCGAACAAAAGAAAATATTTAATAACATTGAATAAAAGTCAGACTTTCCATACATCGTAATACGAATCTTGTGTTTATTAACGGATGTGACATCTCGATAATATAGTGTGGTGAACCGCGTTAAATAATAAAAATATAGTCGACATAATATGAAATCAGCTTTAGATCATTATTACACATGCATGATTGAAGTGAGGTGAACGTGGTTTGCCACGGTGTATTACCTGCACTGCATATAGGTACATCGGTATACGGATATGTCTTGTGGCTACTGAATTCAGACAGCAAGTGGTAGCAATGTAATAATAATATTGATGATTATAGTACAAATAATAGTAAAAATAATAATTACAACAATCACGTATAACTGAAGTATAGTAGTAATAAACAAGCAAATTTGAACAACAGATATGAAACAATGGTAACGTTCTTGGTGTCGGAAAACGTAGCGATCCCATAAGATATACATGCAAAATTGATCGTGGTATTGATTGTTGTCAAAGATACCGTTATCAAACAAGGTTGGTACACGTGCCCGATGACATGGCCGAATAGTAGCCAATACTAATAATATAATAGAAAACGGTTTCGGTCTATAATGACGTTGGTCCGTATCGATATCGATGTTACAAGTGATCCCTGGATATCAGGTCATTCGAACCGATGACGTTTTAAAGGAAAAACGTTAGATCCTGTTAGACAATTTAAAACCGTGTAGTACCGTGTTGAACACGACTGATAATTACTAGTTTGCTCGCAAACGTTTTGTTATTATTCCGTTTTTGCGCATTCTTCAGTTTTCCACTGCGTGTTTCGCGCGAACAACAACAATATTGCGATTCCGTGACGCGACGATCGAAATCTCTCGAATCTCGCGCGTGGCTAGCCTCATTATTAATACTCGAAAGAAGACGTTTTGGAAATATTTTTTTCTAAAGCCAGAGGTACGGTGATAAAGCCGCGTTCTTCATCATTTTTGTTGAACCGCAACTTCCCAGAGGCGAAACAATAATCGGACCGCGCTGTCCCCGCAGGTTGAATACGAATTTTCTTCGAACAACCGTTAATATTACTAGTGTAGTGCTCGGGTCTCGGGTAGTGACTGTTATGGCGTACCAACTGATAAAGGTCGTTTTGATAATAATATGATGTTCGTTTTTCAACAACTCTAATAAAGTTGGTACAAAACAACGAGTGGAGCAATGGTGCAAAAGTGGCTTGACATATGGTACTTTTTCACCGAATGGTTAGAATTCTGGATTCGTCTGATTTCTGTGCCAATATTATTCATTTCGTTACTGCCTAAATTTTTATTTAAATTTTAACTGTCGAACTGGTTTCGATGAAATGTATGTAGTCATTTGTTTCTATTATTTAAATGTCAGTTAGTATTTTGTAATAGTTATTTCATCATTTTCCTCCCCCAGTAGAGTCTCCGATTTTTTTTCCAACTTCGGATACAAATCATTTTTTTATAGTGTCCATTTATCAGCATAGCGACAATTATCATTGCGTTTCTAATACGCATAACTCTTTTTGATTATTTTTCATAATTGTTTTTACACCGTTCTGGTGATCCCTCGCGGCAATCACCCCTAATGTATTTACGTCAAAAAAATATCATAAGCGTACACACGACAAAAACATATAAATCCGTGATTCCTGATTAAATAACGTGATCTGCAGTTATATGGCCGCCGGCTTTCCTTCGTGTGCGATCCTTCTACTCCGTACCCTACGCTATACGTGCTGACTTATTTTTCATATGCTATAAGATAAATATGATTGTTAAGTAATATTGATATTATTGTCTTGACCGTATTTTATTTCAACGCGGGGACCAAAAAAAACGTGCACGCCGTTAGTTTCGCGGCGAGAAAATAATGTTTTCGAAAACGTTTCCGCACAAACGTATTATATTATTTTACCTGCACTAGGGCAATGACCGTAGTCTTTCGAGGCAATTATATCGCGGCATATAACGTATTGTTGGTTACACGAGCTTAAACCAACCCTTCTGTACATTGTAGCTGTATACTCGTAGGTACCCTTGTTTGGTTATCGTTTTGTCGAATTGACCGCTTATAGTGCCTGTACAGTATACGTACGAGCCGAATTCTCCTCGTGTACCACATGCGAAAACACACTCACGCACACATAATTTGCCAAAGACCAATATCGATTCAATACGGATGTACCGGGGGTTATAACGACTATTCCTTAAGTACTCGCTACGTGTGATACCGTAGTATACGACGTTATCAAACTGCACCTGATAGCTTGTTGATCATATCCAACTACTTTTTTATGCGTTGGTTGAGTGTGGAGCTACTGATGGCCGTGCTGACGCCAGTGATATCTGCTCAGGAACGGTTTAGTAAAATACAAGGTGATTTTTAGACGTGCTTATCCATTTTTTTGGCCGTAAAAATATTTAAATAAAAATTATTTTCTTCAATGCTGGAGTAACCTCAAAAACAAACTTCCGCGATGTTTGTCAAATGATTAAATCGTATTTTTACGAAAAACATTATTCGGTTAATTTTTCAGTAATTTTTGATGAAACGTAATCAAAATCTAATTAAAATATTGTAATTGATTTAACATCCTGACTAGGACTGCGCGATTATTTTTTTCCCCACAATAATCGAATATTAGTTAAATGTTCGATTATAATCGATTAATCGAATAATCTGAGAGTATTACGATTTTTAACCGTAATGACGAATAATCGAATAGTAATTGACGAATAATCGATTAATCGATTAATCGAATAATCGAATACACAAATAGTCGATTAATCGAATAATCATACTTATACAGTTATACTACACAATAAATTATAGTGTTCTAATAATAATAATATACTCATTTTAGTAATCAAATAAATAGTCTGGTTTAAACGATTTATTCATAAAAACATAAAATAAACTAATACAACAAATATGAACTGCCTTTTACCTAAGGGTCAGTCTTAATCTATATGATGTGGCCCAGTCTTCACAAAAGGTTGGACACTCCTGGTGTACACAGACAAATGAAACAAAATTTTGACCAACAGTTAATAAATAATAATTGAAATATTCAATACTCGACATACTTATACTTATATAGACCCGCGCAAACATGCAAGACATATATTAATTAAATAATTAATTAATTATTGAATAACTATTTATTTTTTTTGTTTTGAAATGTTATGCGCTTGGTTATTCGATTATATTCGATTATATTAGATTATTCGATTATATTCGAATATTAATCGAATAATCGGTTAATCGGTTATTCGATTATTCATCCTTCATTAAAAATAATCGATTAATCGAATAATCGATTAAAATAATCGATTAATAAAAATAATCGCACAGCCCTAATCCTGACACGGGACACGGTGATAGTGAGTTAGTGCCTTAAACCAGTGTTTCTCAACGGGAGTTACGCAAGAAGAAATAAGGGGATACGCGAAAAAAATTGATTGTGGCGGAACAAGTAAAGTATGCGATGTATTTGAAATGGCTTTTTTATTATGAAACAATTGTTGATTACATAAATAATTGCTGTCGCTCAAATACTAGTTTTCGTAATAACGTTTTACAAGTGGGTGCTACTATTATAGTAAAATTACGTAAATAATGACAATTTTGAGTAGAAATGGGAAAATCAACGGTTCGGGGGTACGTGGTTAGTGGTGAAGGGGTACGTGAATAAAAAAAGGTCGAGTAACGTTAACGGGACGTGCGCACACGATGGGCTGTGTAAATAGAAAAGAACCGTTGTCGTGGACGTACCTGAATTGCCTATACGGAGCGCCGTCCGTCCAACGGCGCCTATACGTACGGGTCCATTGTGTGTTGGGTTTTTTTTTATCCCACTATTTCCTTTGTAACTACTCGTACGCCCGGTAACTTGAATCCTCACGTCATCTGATTTCCGATTTTCTGTGGAAAATGGGCAATCATGGTTTTGTATTTTTTTTTTGCCGACGACACATTTAAACGCACTCCACGGTCGTTTTCCTTCAAGCGTTACAACGTTGCGGACACAGGTCGTCCGAGAACATTATAACTCCTAAACAGCGATCCTTGATCTTCCGTGAAGCCTGGATCTGTTAAACGATCATTGAAGCAACGGGTCGCCGAGCTTATGAGCAATAAAAATATCGATCACAGTTTTTCGCTTATATTCTCGTATATAGGATCCACGCATATCGTTTGTGAGTCGTGTGCGCTACCGGGAACACGAGCACAACCCGATAGCGTTGCGGAGCCCTTATGCACAAAGGTCATTCAGAGGGCTACTCCGAGGGTGGTCCGTGAGGTATACCGAGCGATTCGTGTTTTGGTTGCACTAAGCTGAAAAACTGAGGAACTTTTTTCGGTCGGTGACGCATGCCGCCGTGCGCACATAGGGGTGGGCACCGCCACGGCGTTGTGAAATCGATCTTGTCCGGGATCGGAAAGTTCGGACGGCACGCTTTTTTGCAACATGATATTGCAGCACGTCCGGCCGGTCGGCGAAAAGCTTTGTGCGGGGACGACAGCACCGTGCGTACACACGATACCACTCGTTTGCTCGGCGTGATCGCGATACCGTTCGTACAAACACGGATAACAATGTGACCGAATCGTATTACAATATTTTCATATTCCGATCGTGTCGCTATTAATTAAATGTACACGGTTCAGGGACGGGTAACGTATATACCGGGTTTTCGTCCGGCACTCGCGCTCCATTTTGACGTTCAACGCTCCCCGCGCGGGCCGCGTTATTGTACCTAGGACACGCGTAGGTACACGCTTGGCGAAATCCGCTTGATGCACTTTCGAAAAATACTACACTATATGACTACCCGTGTTCGTTTCATGCACTCGCATAGACCGTACGGTCGATTTATATGCTCTAGCCAAGAACTCGTTGGTGTAATATTATTATCACGTTTATTCTGAAAACAATTAACAATATTTTCAATGCATTACGAACGGTTTACGATCACGTGGGAGGGATAAGCTGGAAACGGTCGATCATACATTTCAAAACCGATCACCATACGGTAGTTAATTTATGTATTTTATTTCATTAAGCCACAACAACAAAGATTATAACCTATCAGAATTAAACATTTACGATGTATACTTAGTAGTGATGTGAGGAAGAAATTTCTTACCAAAATAAATAAATATATATATTTTTTACGTCCAACTATTTTGTTTTTATAAATTAGCAACACTGTTATTGTGATATCTCTAAACACTTACTCATAATCGTATATTAGCGGAAAAATGTTAAATGTTTGTGATGATTGATTAGATAATTCATTAAATAATCAATCATTATAGTGTTAGTGTTTAGTGTACAGCGTCATAACTGTGAGTATTGACATTTAACACTTCGTAATATATGACAATTTTAGTATATTTTACTCTTAAAGTTTTAAATTTAAGTTAATTAACAAAAAATGTATGTTGAATAAGTTAAATTAAAAATAAATTTTTAAAAAACATATATCTTAGAAATTTCTGGAAATTTCATATAGGAAATTTCTTCAGAATTAAATTTTTTTGCGTTCAAAGTTTATAAAATTATATCTGACGCTCTATATGCACGGAAAAATTATAATTGGACATACTTCCTGATCAATATTCAAAAATAATGAACTTATTGGTTATTTATGAATTGGTAGTTTAAATTCGTATCCTGTTTATCCACGTCTGTGAATTTTTGTATATTTGGGGTTCTATGATTAATATTTTAAGAATAACAACCTAATAAGAAACTAATATCGTATAATCAAAATTCGTTGAAATACACAATTTCATTAAAATTTAATTTCCTGACCCTTATAAAATTTGATTGCGACTTTTCGGTAAACATTGTGTTTATTGTCCATAAAGAAAATATGTTATGATAAATCTTGTATCCATGAAGGAACATAAACAATAGGAGATTGTACGTTATGAAATACACTAGATGGTGCAGGATACGGATTCTCCATCTACGTTGAAGTTTTTTATTCAATTTTCCCTTTGTTTTTTTTCTCAAAATTGTTGAGGAATTTAAAAAACGACTTCCTTACCAAGTACAAAGTACCATCAAGACACAATTTCCAATCGATCACCACTGATGATCGTGATGATCGGAGCACTTCTTCTTGTCGAAATCGTGTACATAGACACAGAGAAAAAAAATAAAAAACACACATCATGTCAAAACCAATTCATTTCTGGGTACTCTCAGAATCCAGAAATACGAACTTCCTGGTACAGTCCCTGTCTCGGTCCTGCCCCGGTGATTTTTCGGCTATTTCCAATAGGAAAACGATTTGGGAACCGTAACAATAATATTGTGAAACTGTGCGAGGATTCTATTTGAAATAATAAATACCCTGGTGCGGTACGCGATGTACACAATATACCGATTTCATTTACGGCGAAACGCTTACGATCACTGATAGAAATCGTCGAACCACTACTCGGGTATTTGTTTTAAAACTACGACCGTTCGATGCCGTCTTATTGCGTCACCCCCCCCCCCCTCTTCGTCGCTCCACGTGGTCTCGTACAGTGTTTGAGTTGCCCGCGTTTTGCAAAAACTAACCGCAGTCCGACTGTCGCGGTTTGATTTTCTGCTCAATTACCAGCAAGAACACGCTGAACACTAACAGCGCGAGTTTGAATCTAACGCTGCCGAGTTTCGCGGAAATCCCGTTCTCAACGTCGACGAAGAGTGTACAAGTTTGGAATTTTTTTACCGTTCTACAAAGTATTTTAGATCAGCTCACAGGGACAGCACGCGTCGTGCTCATGCTGGTAAACGTCGACAAAGTGCTCGCAAAATCTACGAATCGTCACCGACTATTCGAGGAAATAACGACGAGACGACCTAAAAACCTTAAAAAAGTAAGAACCTGAGTCGAGAGTTTGCGATCTTAAAACGGAATCTTTAAACAATTTTTTTCTCAACGATTCAAGGACAATCTCTTCCATGGAACTGTCGTATCGTTTAAAGCGTAAGTACTGAATGCTGTCAGACCCGCCTCACGTGCATATTATCCCACGTCACCAGAACGCACGAAGCAAAACGTCTTCCGACTCCAGAATCCGTTTTTTTTTTCTCTTACTCTAACTCTTTTTTCCAGACGGGCATGGCGTCAAATTGTCCTAATCACACATCCGTCGTAATACTCATTTTCCTTTGACCATGTCATAGTCGTCTCTCGTCCTCTTCAAATGTTCCATTATCTTAAGCGCGTTGACCTCATACGTAATTATGAATCTATTATATATTTTTCAAACCGTAAAGTGGTCAATCGATGGACTAACGTCCTCTACTATTATATTTTTACGCAAACCGTCTTCCTTCAAATCGTTTGAAAATCCGTTTCCTATATCAAACATAAAATGTTTTAAATAAAACTGCCTAGCTGTTTCAAGCTCTCCTTCGTCTTCTGATCAGTTACATTCGTTATCCATGTTCTATTTCAGAGTATTTCCTATGAGATCTCTTTTCCACTTAATCATTCTTCACTCGACGAATATGTCACACGTATTAAATGTTGCTTCTTTTATCCTCGTTTGTCATTTTTATTGTTCTAGGAATTGTAAATACTCTTAGCCACGTGTCCGCTTCCATTATTCATATTAATCATAGGTAAAGGTTTTTAAATAAAGTATCCATCTTAATGGTTCAGTAGAATATACTCCTGCTTATTGTTTATGTTTCACGCATAATTGCAATTCGGCAATCTAAAATTATTATTATACGTTATGTTTCCATGCTCAACACGATGTAACTATAACGATATCGGCGCGGGTTGGGTAAAAACTATTTGCATTCGACATGACGTCTATATAATATCTGTCAGTTTTCACAATTCTTCCCTTTGAAACCCATCGTAAGTAATTATTTTCATGGAGATCAGTAAAAAAAAAGTCGGATCATCCGACGCGTCTTTTTCCAAATTATCATTACTCTTTACTGGTGAACAATTGATAGAGGCAGCGGTTCCCAGTGATTTTCGATATCTTTTCTATCGATTTTATTCAAATCATAAATTAATATTTATAATTTATTAGTATATTTTCAAATACAAAATGTATTGCGTTATTTAACCTGTAGGTATTATGCATATTTAAATCTCTTAATACTAAGGTAGCTTCATAATAGTTAAATTCGTACCACGTTTGTCGTGTCTTGACTTGAGTTTAATTTGATCCATATATACTTTTATATATATAGTGTTATTGTAATAATATTATTATGAAATTTGTAAAAATTCTCAAAACGGTCAAACCCGTTTGTAATCAAAAATGATAAATGCATTGCATACTGGTGGTCGCCCTAGTAAAGTTTGTTTTATCCGGATAAATGCACGGAGGTCATTATACGAGTACACGCATGATCAATTGAAATCAAACAGTCCGTCAATATTCGCTGACCGTTGTCCTTTATCGATGCGTCTCGCGTTTCCAACGAATTTGCTATCGTTTTTTTTTTCCGGGTATTCAAATCGAAACGAATTCGCGTTAAAGGGAATAAATATAACAATATGACGAAACCACCCCACGTGTCCTACTACACCGTATTGTGCATACCGCCATTCGTACTGCTTCCTTCCCTGAGTGGATCTCTGTAACCGTTATTTTTATTACTATTGTTATTATTATTATTTTTTTTTTACATTTTTATGACTATTATAAAACAAGTCGTGTAAGTATGCGCTACAGAGTTTCGTACATTTCGTATACATCGTTATACATACATTCGTTTCTATTGTACGTTTTTCCCTCGTAATAATTTGTACAATGTATTGTCACCGCGATTGTATGTACACACACACACACACACACACACACACACACACACACACACACACACACACACACACACACACACACACACACACACACACAACATATTTCGGTTTGTACATATTTTATATGTGCTTAAATTTTCCGAAACTCTACGTTCCGTCACAAGAAACCTACACGAGCTCGACCTAGATAATATCGTAGTCATCACGCTACTTCGTGTAAAATATAGACAATCATGTGTTGACTGTGCGTGTCTCCGATCCTAAACGTTTAGAAATTCCTTCCACGAATTTTTAAAAAACGTAACTCTATCGCCTTTTGTCGTAATACAATTTTCAAAAATCATTCACTCGAATCGTCTTTTATTGTGTTATTGAAGTGCGTTGTATTTATAGCTTATCAAGGGAATCGTATAGGTTTCATAATAATTACCTTTAAGAGTGCAATAATTTTTCGATTTTCGGTATTAAGTCTTGAACATCAGATTTCATCCGAAATCTTCTTCAATGTGGTCATAATATTAGAATTTCATAGTTTTTCCTCTTCATTTGAGAAACTAAAAACAATACAGCACCCACGACGTTAGGTTTTTACACATTAACATTCCCACAAACATATAATATAATGAAAACAAAATAATATAAAATGATAAATAATATATAAACAATATAATATAATGATGTAAAAAATGTTAACAAAACGTTAAAACCATAAAGAAAAAATTTAAATCACTTCAACCCGTATAAGAGTAATTTTTTTTCGGAAATAATTAAATTGTTGGATAATATAATGTTTTATCTGTTGGAAGAAATAGTATCATTGCGTAAATGACAATTATGTATTTGACGCAGTCACACTAATCTATTCAGTTGAAATAATTTTTAGAACGCTTATCATCGTATTCATATTTGTATTCAAACGAAAACGGCCAATACGATAATGAACCGACGCGGTTTTAGAGACCCCGCTGTCTATCCGTGTATTTAATTTTTTACCGTACCCTATTTCTTCCTCCCATGTGCGTACGCCACTGAATACATAGAGCTGAGCAATGTTTTTTCAATTCCTTTTTTATCTTCGAATTGTGCATGTGTAATACTTAATCAGAATAATGCAACAGCATGACTGAGGTCAGAAATGTAATGCCCGATAAAACCCTAAATAATACACTTATAAAAATTATTTTATGCCCTAAAAATTGTAAATAATTCACTGAAATATGCGGTTCAATTATTTTCATTTTTAATAATATTTGTACAAATTTAAACAATATTTAATAAAATTCTTAATGTTTTCTGATGATATAAAACTTTATTGACCGATATATATTATATATTTGACCAATGACAATGATAAACTACAGTCAGATTTAGATCAATTTGATGTATATATTTTTAAATAAATGATCTAAGTGTTAATGCAAACAAATTTTCTCATGTCTCTTTTTCACGCCGAAACATAAATATTTGAAACATAATATTTGTGTATTGGATTTATCAATAGTATCACAAATTTATAGATATTATTTTGTCGAGTGATTTATCTTTTAATAGCCATATAGTTACAATATGCAATAAAACGCTCCATACATATGGGTTAATTCTTCGTAAACGCTATAAGTTTAAAAACCCAATTCCTTGAAAGTATTGTACTTCCCTCTAGATCGCTTTATTTTATATTATGGCTTATTCATTTAGAACCCCACTCATCAGTCTGCTTTAATAATCAAAATAGAAAATATTTAAAATCGGCTTTCACGTGTATTTCATTATAAAACTAGCAAAATCGGTGCATCAACAAGCAATATATTTCAATACTGAATCACTGGAAAAGAGAAGGAAATATAATAACGATGCACTTTGGTTGTTTAAACCACTTTATTCTCAAATTGACTATCCTGAATCACTGTAGAAAATACCTTTACATTTCACTACAGTGTTAATAATCGTGTAACTCAAACATTCTACGCAGTAACCCTCCGCCAAGATTACAATATTATTGCCGTGATTGGTAGAACTCTAACTACGAGTAGTTCATCACTTTCGTTTTTTCAACGATAGTTCCAACCAGGTCAAAATCTCTACTTTAATCACAAATAATTTACTTTCGTTATACATATTATTAATAAATAATGTAGCATATAATTTGTCTAATAACCTAAAAGTATTTTGTTGTATTTTGTGTTTGAGCTCATACGAGGAAGATTACCATCAATAAATAAAAAAATACTTGTTTTGTATATATGAAGGTTCATCACGCCACGCGACGATATCAGTGATTTTCAATATATTATGTACCTCGTAAATTGTACTGTAGACGGCACCACTCGTTATCTATGTTTTAATATTACTTTTGTTCGATGCTAAAATACAATGAACACCTACACACTTCATACCCGGTTTTATTTTTATAAGAATCATGTGTAAGCGTGTAAAATCCTTAAATAATGTTTCAAATTTGAATTTTAGACCCTAAAACCATACAATTCTCTAAAAAATGAAGAAAAAGACTTAAGCTCAAAAATGTCAAAAACAAAAAAAACAAAATAACTCTTCTCCTCGTCCGGTTGCACGCGTAACGGACTTGTAAGCGTCGCACACCGAGCTTTGGAGAACAATGCAAAGTGAATCGAAATCCCAGCCCTGATCATAGTATAAGCTGCGTTTTACGAATAAACACACATCGCGAGACAGAAGCGAGGGCGCGAAAAAATCGCGAGTACGCCAAACGTAAGTCCGCATGTCAATCGTGTTGCAAAATTCGTCACCGAGTCCATTTCACCCACGTCTAACGACCGTTGGTTGTTCACAGTCCGCGTGTTCGACGAATTAAAAAGTCGACCACGACCACGCGCGATGTTTACCACGAGTGTACGTACCGTGGTTACGGTGACAAGGATAATTTTTTTTTTTATGGGCTCATTGCCACAACAACTATTTCCCTCCAATTCTCCCTATATTTTGCCGTTTCTTCCCCATTCCATACTTCCAGTATCTTCAGGTCTTCTATTATTCTATCTATTCATCTTTGTCTGGGTCGTCCTCTAGGTCGCTTTGCGTTAGGTTTCCGTGTAGTTGATTGTCCAATTAGGCCTTTTGAACGTCATACATGTCCGGCCCATTCTATTCGCCTGCTTTTTAGTGTCCCAGTAACAGTGCCGCGTTAAGCTATGTTGCCGCCCCGGGGCAAATTAAAATATGCCGCCCTTAAAAAAATTAGAATTCAAAATTATACTCAACACCCTATTAATTACAGTCAGTAGCGTATTGACGAGTAGGATACAAGTGTAACATGCAAGAACAATAAATTTACAAAATACTCATATCTATATTATGTGTATTTTAAATAGCACATTCTTACTTATATTTAAATTTTATAATTATTAATTATATATCACATATAAATTTAAAAAAATTACCAAATGTGACAAAATATTATCATTCATTACTTTTTTTTCCTATTTCCTTTTACTCGTATATTAATTTTCTCCTCGATTTGATGGTCGCAAACTGGTAGATAATCTCTGACCAATCAGTCTGTTTTAAAAGATCATCTTCGATGTTTAATATTGAAAGCGATGGCTTTTTCGTGGTATTTATAAACGAAATAATATGTACTTATTATAGTTATACAGTCACACAAAAAAAAATTAAAATTATAAATTTTTT
This sequence comes from Periphyllus acericola, assembly GCA_949715065.1. NCBI lineage: Eukaryota > Metazoa > Arthropoda > Insecta > Hemiptera > Aphididae > Periphyllus > Periphyllus acericola. Next base: position 17,805,859 of record OX454265.1, read on the forward strand.
ATTTTATGTTGATCCTTCCAAAATTTGCCGCCCCGTCAAACATCATAAAATTTGCCGCCCCGGGGAAATTTCCCCCCTTTGCCCCCCCCCCCCCCCCCGTTAAACGCGGCTCTGCCCAGTAATGCTAGGTTCGTTATATAGGCCTTCTAAGTTTTTATTGCTACGTGCCTCACAATCTCCTTCGTTGTTTCTGACGGCGACAACGATAATGCGGTACAATAATTATATTATCATTACTTGCTGCAGCGGTGCGTTTGATCCGCGGGAAAAGTTTACTCCGCCGTTGTCGCGGTGTACGATTAATATGTTCGCGAGTAGGCTTCAATCAAATTCCGCAGGTCGTACGAGGTGGCACCGCGTATAGGTTATGTTCTACGCCGTGGTTACTCTCCGTGCACTTTTAATATTGTTAAGCACCGTTAACTTTCGGCTCGTCGAAAACGCCCTCGTTTGTGCCGTTTGTAAACGAGTTATCGGAGGCGGCGATGTTTGCTCTTTCGTCGAGCTGTAGTGCGCGGTAACCGAGATACTATATACTATTAATTTAACACCGTTATGTTTACTTTTATATGGGCGGAATATGTTTGTCTATTCATTTGAAAATTCTTACGTTGAGCAGCGCCTCACCACCACCTACTGGGTCTTCTCGTACGGGGGACCAGGGGTGTTCATACAAAATAACATTATAAATTAACTGGAATAGGATCCTATAAAAAGTTAAAATTATGATGGTTCATAAAATTAAGTAAACTTCAATTGAACAAAAGTATACGTTACTGATCAATCGCGCACCACCATTATAAATGTTAAGCATTCCACCTTTTCATTTTGTTTTTATTTCATTTTTATATTCAAACAGACGTATTTATTATCGTTATGTTCATTGTTAAAATTAATCCCAAACCAATTACTATTTCACCTCAAAAATGTATTGTTTATAATTTGACCATGATAATTATCATGTGATAAACCCATTCGCCAGAATATCCATTTGGAAATAAGTCCTTCCGCAGAATAAGTTTCACCGAAATTACTTAAGCCGTGAAGGACGTATATCCCTAACAGACTGTATAAAAATAATATTCTTTCAAACATTCTTCTTTCCAAACGTGCCTCCACCATTAATAGTGTAGTGCGCAAGGACGATACTATAGAAGCTGTTTGGGGGAAAATGGGGTAAACACCACTCACAACTAGAATATCATGACAAGTTGGCAATTGGACCATTTGTTTAAAATAAAAGGTTGGCCACCGACAGAAGTTCTCAATTGAAAACTTTGCAAAAAAACAAGAAAAATTTGTACTTTATATTAAATCTGTATTAACCAAATTATAATTTGTATTATAGATTCCACATAGTATGTTTAAAATGCTTATTGACAAACCCGGCTTGTTCGGCTGACAACCATGTACATTTTTCGTGTAAAATATGTCTCTGACATTTCGTGTAATTGCATCACTTACATTTCTATTAAATTACATTACCTGCTGAACGTACCATGTGTTATATCAATTGTAGATAAATTGATTATTCTTGGTAGTCGCTAGTTTTTAGAAAAGCGTATTTATATTTTATGCGTTTCGTCGGTTATTGCCTCAGCATTCCTCATCCACCACATGAATATGGGCCAATAAGTCAAGTTTTGAGACTAGTTCCCCTTTCTGTAAGGCGTGATAATTTTGACATCATTTTTATTCAGCGTCTGATCGAAGGTCAAGTTGATGCCCCAAGACTTATTGGAGAACTTAGCTTTCGTATTCCTAGTAACACTAGGCTTCAATGTAATTTTTATTTACCCATCAATAAATCAAACTTCTCTAGGAATGCCCCACTTATAAGGATGATGCATAATGTAAATAATCATACAGACTATTAAGCCATAAGTAGTACGAAGGCTCACATTTTTTTTTTTTTTTTTTTTTCCTTCGCATAACTTACAGCACGTTGTTTTTTTTTGTATTATTTACCTACTAATTCTTTTTCCTCTCTCTAACATTAAGTTGATAAGTTACGCGTCTTAAATATATTGTATGTTTTTTTTTTTTTTTATTTAACTGTTATCAATTGTACTTCTTATTGTTATTTTGTAAAAGCCGTCTGGCGTTTATTATAATAAATATAAATATAAATATAAATATAACTTCGGCGTTACCGATCGCCCACTGTATTACTGGCAAGTGACTCTAGTAACTAATGACTACTAACTGCTGTCGCCTGTAACCATTATAAGTTATTTACTTACAACAAGTTCAAACATTTGAATTTATTATTCATTTCGTTTCCGCCATTTGGCACGTTCGATTTTCTATTTTGTTTTTTGTTCATTTAAATACTATATATAACTTAAAGAACAATAGGTTTGTCTATAAATCTGGATTTTCAATTTAATTTTTGATGGTGATAAATAAACTTTTAATGAAGATTATCGGTTGAATATAAAAAAAAATGCATACCTATATACGAGTACGAGTAAAAAACAAATGTGAAGAAGCATCATAATGCTTCACCGAAACTCTTCGAAGCATCTCATATAAACAATTTTTTTTTCCAATAAATTTTATGAAGTTATTGTATTAATTTGTGTATCTAGCTATTTATTTTTTTTTTTGCACTTTATTGTCTTTACCAACGACAGTACTATTTAACATAAGTTGTTAATAAAAAACGATTTTCTCACTATAAATCTTGATATTAATCTATGTATTATACAGCGGTTTTGTACGATTGTCATTCAGGTAGTTTGAAAAAATGTCACTAACTCCCCTCCAGCACATTCTTGTGGATCTAGGCTCGTCCCTGGAAGTGCGTACCACGTGTGTGTACGAACCATACATACACGTCCGTCGCGGTTATTCGTTCGAACGCTTGAAATACGCGGCACAAGTTATGGTCGTTTTTTTATTTCGGTTTTACTCGAGGCGAGTTGTCCGTTCTGCCGCCGTTTTCGAGCCGGTTTCCGCCTATATACGGTACAGTCGGATAGGGGCGAGACGGGGAACAAAAACGGGTATCCTCACGCACGGCCGCCGTTTCCGAAGGGTTTTTTTTTTCTACGACATTATGCGAACGGTCGGCCGCGGCGTGTCGCGCGTTTGACGAGAAACCAGCAACGGAACGCGTGCGTGTCAACGCCGACCGGCGGCGGCGGCGGCGGCGGCGTGAACGTGATACGAAATTACAAGTGAACATAAATTATTCATCGGGACCGCGTCTGCTCGTAAAATGATTTGCGCAAAAAATCAACCCCTAAGTGTACATGTTATGTTATACGCGTATACGGACTAAACATATTACTCTCCCCCACGTACGTACACGCGTATTATTTAAACAGAAAAAAAAAACAACCCGCATAATATAAAATAATAATACCCGAACCACAGGAGGGATGGAAGGAGCACGATGGTCGCACGTCGAGCTTGAATTACTCGCACGTGGACGTTCATACACGTGTTTCGATAGATCGACCTGAATACGTCACGCGTGCGATTATAGACATCTTCTATATCGACGGATCGGAGTACGTTCACCGGATCGGTTGACGGTCGCACGGACGGATAGGTGACCGTGTGTTCCGTGTTCATCTATTGCATGATTAAATTATTGATCAAGGGACAAGCAATCTCATTTAAAATACGATATTTTAAATAAAGATTTAAAAAATTAAATCGATTTAAATTCAACACTAAAAATCTCATTAAAATAAAATGTTCATTGAAAAAATTCAATTTAAAAACAATATTGAAAATCGAATTTAAAATGTTTTTCATTGACAAAAACATTTTTGAAATAAAGTTTTAAAAAAAAAATTCATTAAAAAAATTTAATATTGAGAATCTCCTGATTTTCATCGTAGTTCAAAAATATTTGATGGACATCGAGAAAACACTGAGTAAGTAGTTCACCTAGTCCTGTTCTTGCACATAGATACAGGCCTATACAATTTACCCTTTACAGTTAAAATATGGTGCATAATTATCCAAAATACCTACCGATAAACTAAAACGATTTAGTCTATCAGTACAGTAATTTATATTTAAATAGACTTTTATCATTATTTAATTTATAAGAGCACCTGATATGAAGAGATTTAAAATTCAAAACTAAAATAATTTCATTTGAACAGTTCTAATTATTATTATTAACACACACAATTAATTTATCACTGGAAAAATTTATCTAGCTATAAGAAATATTTATCTGAAATATGAATTTAGATAACTTTTAAATATATATCTCAGATACAATGAAGGATAAATAAATAATTATCTAGATGATTATTAAAAAAGATAAATTTATCTTGATCACACCTAACACTGATGGTGACGTGCTATTGGAGAATTTGAACGGCTTTAACTTATCTCCGGACAACGCGGACCACTTTAAAAAAACGCGTAAAAATCGGTCCAACCTTTTTTGAGTTTACTTACCGCAATACACTAACATCTATTTATAAATATATTTAGATATATTTCCTATAACCGAAAAAAATAAATGCACAGGACGTACTGACTCCGCAATGACGTAGGTACTGCAAGCACAGTCGTGTTGCGGACGTTTTGGTTTTTTTCTACACATTCCCATAGAATAGAATATAATATAGTTCCGATCAAAAACCATTTAATTTATGTATAAGCGATTTGAAATCGATTTAAACCTACGTTAGAACATAGTTTTCGTTCAAACACAATTATATTTTTTTTTTTTTTTACATAGCGAATGACTTGATACCGACCACACTTTTAAACGTACGTCGTGCCATCGATCTATTATTCCGTCTCGATGAGCTATAGTTGATCGTAAGCAGCGTTGACCGTATCGAGATTAAATTTAATAATAAAATGCATATGTTTGATGATAGATTCAAATAACTACGGATTTTCTGAATCCACCGAGATAGATATCTGACAATGTTGTTTGTTAAATTTACCCCTTAAAAGTTAATAGACAAATGCAACCAATGTAGTTCATTTAAAGATAAAGACTAGTATATCTTATGTGTGACGGTATTAAAATTCTGCTTGAACGTATTCACTTGCTAAGGATGAAGTTTTATGAATTGATAAAATGTTGTACAACAATGTTCAATGTGTTCGTCTAATTTCGTCTTTTGAAAGTTGTCAACGCATACGATTATCTAAACATTTTCTTTACAGTTATTTTGCACCGTATTACAAACGGTTCCACAGCAGTATGAAAAGCTACCAGATTTTACCAGGTGCAATACAAGCATTATGTTTTGATTAGGCGAAACGTGATTTAAACTATCGTTTTGAAAACGTCACGATTATGCGTACTGCAAACTTTTGCGATTCTAGAAAAAAATTCCATGCATATTACATTACACGTGAACACGTGAACTTATCGCTTTGGATTCTGTTACACTCTTCGAAATTTCAGACGTGTTGGTTGTTTGGTTGCACTAAAATACGTTTACTAATTATTATCATATTATTATAAAACACGCGAAGCACAAAGTGTTACGGGATTTTCAGTTTTTCTTAGTAATAAGCTTACCAAAAGTTCCAAGCATTAAACATAATCATTTCCATCACGTACTCGTATAACTCTGTCGGGTTCGTGCTTCTGAGTTTTTGAGTTTACATTTTAACGCACCTCTTCGCATTTGGTGCACCTGTTGAGCACAGCCAGTCCATACGTTCACCAAACACCCATTGATAATGTAATATTATTATGTCCATTGAAATCTATATTATCGTTTCACGTGCGTTTCAAACCGCGAGAACGCATATGGATTGAATTTGTAAGTTTTGTTAAGTTATACAGTGTAACATGGACAATTTTTTCAACGACCATCTTTTCCTATAATCTCACAAATTATTTCGAGTACAATCGTAGAATATATTTTTTTAACGGTTTCCATTTTGGCTGTTATACTAAAATATTGATATTTTTAGCCCACGTGCCACATGCACGTGTACTTATATTTATATAAGATAACTTAAGAAGTCCTAACTGACTGATTCATAATAAACGCACAGCCCTAACTACGATAGCTAGTGATTTGGAATTTTCAGGATAAATTTGTGTCAGGGTTTATTTGTGCAATAAGAAAATGTTGATTTTAGAGGGCTGAAATGGTCAAAAACAAAAAAAATTAAAAATTTTGGAAAAAAAAAATATATATACATTTATGTTGATTCGTGGGTTACTTTGATAACATAGATAATAATAGAAGGCAGTACAAACCACCACCTGTAATATAGGTAATATAATAAAATATTAAGTAACGTTTCTATAACAACAATAAATCCATTGATATTTTGGACGGAAGTCAGTTGCAAATATGTATTGTATATTTCCATATGATTCCACTGATGAGAATTTGAACGAAAACGGCAATACGAGGCGCTCGATTAAACGGAAATAGATTTATGTGAAATAACCATGAGCTCTTTGGAGGTATTTTGGTGGCTGGTGATTTTCGACGTACGCTAACAGTAATTCCACGATCAACAGTTGCTGATTAAATTAACGCTTGCTTGAAGTCCTTCGAAATTGTGGACGTACGCGAAAACTCCCAAGTTATCAACGATTATGCGAGTCGCGTTACGAAATGTCAAATAGGCGTTAGTATGTCCCAAGCAACTAATAGACATTGGCAACGGAAAAATTCCTGTTCCACTGGCCCCATTTCGTTTCCACATAATTGTTGTCTATTCACATCGTGGAAAGAAGAATTATTATTTATTGATGACGAAAGTGTTCCCGAACATTGATGCAAATCACAAAAACCATACAATTATCATTACTCTCACAATAGTGACAACATACCGTTTTATTTTTATTTATTTATATTGTATAAAAGGATTTAGTGTGGCGTTGAAAATACTCTTTACTGAAATTTAAATATTTTAAACGAATTAATGTAACAACAATTTATTCTATAACTGATTGCCGCATGTATTGGTAGTTCGACACTTGAGAACGGCTCGACTGAAAAAAAGTAAGTTGCAAGAGTGTTAAAGTATTCAAAGAAATTTTTTTTTTTGTTTTTCGATCTTCGGAAATTATGGCCACTAGATGTTCTGAAGATATTTATTTATTTTAATTTATACGATATACATTTTACATTTATACCTCAACCGGTAAAATAAACGTATGAAACAAAATGAAATATCGACTAGTCAACCAAAAAGTGTAAAATGTATACCAGTTTTGACCATTTAATATGAAAACATCATATAAAAAGTACATTCGCTCAAAATGTCCACTGATTCGGTGTGGTAGTAGAGGCGGGTGAGTGGCATTTAAAATTTATATTTTATATGGAAAATTTAATTTCCCTATAACTCGTAATTTATTTATTGTTATCACGCAGTTTAAAACGGTACACGTTTTTTCATGAACTTTTCACCGTCGAGTGTAGGGTACTGGGACGTGTATGCCCACTCTGTTTCGATACAACACCGTCGTAAAGTGTGTACCGTCGCTTAATGGATTTCGATTAAATATTCCAACTGCAGCGGAAAGTGACTCGGTGTATCGCGTATGCTGTCCCGGTAATTGGTCGCAATCAAATATTACGCGCCCGACTGCAAATGTCATCGCGTTGCTTAGAACTATAGTTTTAAATCATGTTTGTCACAGAAATTAATTTTCATCCTTCGGACCTAATAAGCGCGGTGATGGCGTTCGCAATCGACGGCAGCAGCACAATTTTATTGAATTTTATTCAACCGACCTGCAACAGAACCGTAACCATGTGGGTATCTATAAGTAATATCGGATCACCAAGAAACGAGTTTGATATTTATAACAAAATATTTATTAAATATTATAATATCGCGAATCAAGTCGTCGCTAAACCGTTATTGACAGCTACAGCTGTGTACGATATTTATTTGTGAGGGATTCTCATGTTTGTCCGAACACCTGATCTGAAGAATAGTAATAATAATAAATACGGTTTAAATCGATGAAACCGCTCTATAATTGCGTTCTACACCGGTATTCAATTAATATAAGGTATGTACTACGTTCAGCCGTGCTGTACATTGCCATGTATAATTACAATAAGATTTCGGAAGGCATGAAAAAAACACTTTAAATAGAGAACAAAGGACGTTTCAATTACTATACCAATTAATTTCGTGTTTGTTTTTAAAATGTTGAAGTATAAATACATTTCTTATTCTACATAGATAAATAGTTGAAGAGTGACATTTTGAAGACATTTGTTTTCATGTATATTTTTATTTATTTTTATTTTTATTGATATACGCCTGGACAGGCATTAATTTAAGTACAATATTTTAGTAGACTAATAATATAACAAACAGTTGTAACAATGGCATGAGAAAATTAAAATATATATGTTAAATATGTTAATTGAATAGTATTAAAAGTGACATAGACTAGGCTGAGTTTAGGCTGCGTAACATTGTGTGAATTGGGTGATTAAATCCATAGGATTTAATACGTATTATCGGTAACATAATATTATTTATAATTATTTTAAATGTGTATCGAAAATTACTTCGGAATACATTTAAAAAGAAAATTACATTTGGAACCCTATACTACCGGTTTTCACCGACACCCCAGTTTTAACCCTGATTTTCAAAAACCAAAACATATTTATAAATTACTTGTCTACTGGAAACGAAACCGGAACCGTAAAAACCGAAAGGTACCAGTTCCGGACACATATTTTTTAACACTTGGCAAAATCCAAACAATAATTACTGACTGTATATACGTACTTGGCATTTAAATGCGTTCTGTCCGTGAATGACGTGCACAAAAGGATGGAATTCGAGTCCAGATCTCACTCCCACCTCCCATCGTCGGAATGTATAAGGGTATATCGGAAAGTCCGCATCAATGATTTGATAGAAACTCTAAGTTCGTATTTCAAATTTGTTGTAATAATAATATTACTTGATCAACAGGAATTGATTTGACTGTAAAACGCAAGAACACTCCAGTACGTAGGTAGAATGTCCGAATCAAAATGTATGACTGTGAGAGATTTTTTTCGAATGAAAGATCCCAACGTAGCCCTTTTGCATGATTAAAACGTCAACAGAGTAAACAAAATGTCTTTTTGGGATTTATTTTCATAACCAAAAACCGAAAACGTTGATCGGAGCAATGTAATTTTTACCATTGCAACTGTGGGAAATTTGGTTTCAACATAGGAGTCTACTTACAGCACCACCACCACCGTGCTGCGACTGTTTTTTTCACCGCAAAAAGTAGGCACATACAATTATACTGACCGTTATCGGGATTTACTATTATGTAAAATGTTGATGGCAAGCCGGACGAACACACGAAAAATGACATTCGTATCGAAAAACTGACTGTTATGTTTATTGTTGAACAGACGCGTGTATTAGCCGTCCGCAGACTGTTAACAATAAGATTTAGGAGAGGACTTGATGATTTATAATAAATTCGTATACTCTTCACGAGCCATTCGACTATCGTGATAACCATAACAGCCTGCATAGCCATCACCTCCTACCAAGCAACAGCGCCGGTGAAAATTCGTAAGCTTAAAAATGCATTTTTTATCCAATTTTCGGTACACAAGTAAACCGATGAACATATTTAGTGATAAACCGTGAAAGTATTTAATTGAGCTATGATGCCGGAAACCGAGTGAAGCAAGAACAATTTTTTCGCGGCAGGTGATTTCATTTGTCTACCTCGGTTAGACGTTTCTGCCGCCTGCTCAGACTATTTGAACGGCTAAAAATGTATGAAAACGACCACACATCGACGAACGGTATTAGATTTCCAATTGAACTGTTTTCGGTCAGTGTTTTTCTTAAATTGTTTCACGACTTGGATTAAAAACTACGTAAGGTCGAAAATCAAAACGTTACCGGTCGCGGGTTTTTCCCTGCTTCGTCGAGGAAATTCTTGAGGACTTGTGATGTTTACGATAGTGCGTCGTATATTCTGCGTAATTAAGAAGAAAAATAAAACGTTTCTTATTTTCATAAAAAAGCTTTTTACAAATCCCACGTCGTGATTGTTTCAGCCCATAAATCGTACACGTAATATGTTTGTGACCGTGTTTATAGGTAATCTATTTTAAAGCTAATCCCGAAAGAACATAATTCATCGGTCCCCCCCATTCGCCTATTATGGTGGTGACCGTGTTCGGGGAAAACGTTAACGTTTCCCGATGCCGGGGAAATGACGTAAAGATCGTCCGCGGTACCTATTGCACGGTGTTTTCCGATTGAGTTTCGATCGATTCGCTGCAACTACCATTTTCACAGTTGCGCCGCGCGATCAAAGGGCGAAAAATAATTAAATATTCACGATATCGAATCGTTAGTTTAAGTCCCACGATATTATTATTATTGAAATTATAAGTATTACGCCTTCGTCGTCGACGGCCTCGGCGGCGCGTTGTACGACGTTACGGTATTTATAGCCACGAGCGGTTCCCATAACTTCGGTGCATAATATATGATGCGGCGTGTTCCCGACTTAATAACGCCTACGCGAATCTCGATCGAGTTTTGTGTGTGGTGCGGCGACATCAAACGGTTTCCTGTTATTGTTCCACGAACAACGCAGGATAATAGAACGGTGACGCGCGCCCGAGTAAACGCATGCGTGAATCCGACAGTACCGTGTCATAATAATATCGTACCGATATCGGATCATTTTTTAAGCACGTTCGCCCCCATATTTTTACCTTCAATCGTTTTATATTTAAATCGGTATTAGTCGAATAATACGGTTGAATCTGTCGTGTTCCGATACTGTGGGCGCAATCGTAATGTTAGGAACAGGATAGCGTAGGATTTTGCACGTTTTTAACGATTTACAGGATATCGTTTTTCGAGCAACACACCCATCATCAAGTTCAAATGTACGGCTTTTATTTTGCACTTTTTGGTCTTTATTGGTTCTTAGGACTTTCATTTTTCAACTTTTTTAGTTCAAGCGGCATGTTCACAGTATTTTAAGAGGTACGAATACAATATACAGTATTTTACATTAAGCATTTGACTTTTCCTAAGGTGGTTTATAATAATATCGTAATTCATTCCTTTATTGATAGTCGGTCTTAAAAAATACCAACTGCTTAAACTCGTTGGGCATATTGATCGATAACAAAATCCACAGTAGGACAATAAGATTTAATTTTCTAGAATACAAATTTAAAAAATTGTAATGTCATTTTGCAGTATTTTTATTGTACTGTTTTCAGACCTTTTAATGTTAGCCATGAAATAAACAGACTTAGCTGTATTCAAATATTATTCATACATTAAATTGTAAATTATTATTTTTAATTTGTTCCTATTTTAAGGTTTGTTTTTATATATTTGGGTCATTAAAATCCTGGTCCCAGTTATCATTTTTTTTACACTGATTAAGGTTTTTGTGGGAACATTATACTTTTAATTTTTATTAGATGGACACATTGTTCTTAGAATTATGATATAAATATGTAAAAACAAATTAATTAATGTATTTTTAAGTTTATTTATTTTCTGAAAAGTCGGCCGTACAAAAACTTCGACCACGGAGGCGTTTTGTGGGATGATCGCGGCTTACCCCACTCCCCTACTCGAAACATTTTAATACTGTTACAACAATTATTAACTGCGATTGGTGTTCGTTTTTCACTAAAGTAAACTTTCTAAAAACTACTCTTCTCCGAAAATAGATAGACATATGAACGATGAAAACTAAAATACTCTTTCGATGCTATAATGTTTAGTGTAAAACAATATCCAAATGAGTAAGGCGAGCAGGGCTCTTATGAAAATTTGAATTTGAATTTACGCACAGTTAAAGCTCAAAATCGGAAGGTGATAATAAAAAAGTCACCATTTTTGGTCGACGTTATCATAATTATTAGGGCTAGGATAGTATAGGATTTTGCATTATTTTTTCAGGACTTACAGTATATAGATTTTCAAGCACATAATATGTAATTTTGTCATCTACGAGTTTAAATATAGTTTTTATTTTGCCTTTTTTTGCATTTTTTGGACTTTTTTGGATTGGTGGTAATTTTTTAGCATTTTTTTATTAATTTTTTTCAATTTTACGGACATTTTTTGTACTTAATTAAAATCTGTGAAATATTTTTATACATTTTAATTTACACTAGATATTATCGATAGTAGTTATAAACATTTTTGTAACAGAAATAATGTCGGATTCAATATTTCGATTATAAAGATAATGTGTCAATATAAAGGCTATCGATAGTGAAACCACTTATTATTACAACAATAATCTCCGACACTGTTAGTTATCTTAATTGTTCAATTGAATGACAGTGATTTGGAGAGAACCTACGGATGGTTTTGGAAGATTTCTATTAAGTAAGTGTCTTTACTTTCGGGGTTGGGATTTATTTGTAGGGAATTTTTTAAGGTAATTTTTAGGTTATTTTAAGGTCATTTTTTTAGGTTTTTTGGGTCATCAGTCCTAGTCCTTATAATTATTCTATATTATTGACTGGGTCACTCGAATAGTATATATTTAAACAACGAGCACGGACGAATCCAATTGTTATTTTTATTATTTTTATTAGAGTCCGCGCACGACAACCGTTTTTTAACGCGGTTATAATACTAATGCAGTGCTGGGAAAAAAATTATTCCGGAGGAGTTCGTTCGGGCGTAAAATTAATCTCGTTAAAACCACCCCGGTACGCATAATATAATAATATTATGTTATTGTATTATTACGTGCAAGCGCGCAGTTCGGTTCCACTTAAACATTGATTAGCGTGGTATTTATAACCGGGTATTATAATCTAGATCCGTGTGTTGTGTACGTACGAAAACGTTTTCTGTACGGATTGAATACATTAATACATGACATTATGGTGAACGAATTTCCACAAATAAGCTGCAATGCTATACTATTATAGTTATTGTGTCGAATAAAAAATTGTTCTTGCATCACCCACCTTAAGTTCAATTTTTTTTAAAAAAAAACCAGGCCAAACGTTTGTACCGTAACGTTCAGCGATCGTTCTTACAGTCCTAAAAAGTTATGAGATTTTTACTGTGGAGTATCAGGGATACGCGAGCACCCCTATTCTCGAGCTTTAGCGAAAAAACCCTGGGCTATTGTTTGTATTGAATACCAATTTGTGCTGTGAATTTCATATTTTCTACCCATGGAATAAAAAGGTTATGTTATTTTTAAAGTGGGGGTGCCTGGGACATGCTAGTACCCCCACCTCGAGTATTTGAAAAAATCATTTTCCATTCGATTGTACTACGCAGGTACCGGTTAGGTATATTATGTATACCATAAATATCATCATTTGTACTCAATGTACCAAAAAGTTACAAGCATTTCAATATGGGGTTGTCACTTGCAAGTAACGTGTATCTGAATTATTTCATACTACGCCCAGTTGGTAGAACGTGTACGCAATAGTTTATGATACGAATCATAACACATATAAAATGTAGTAGCAGTGAGGATTTTGGTACATGTTTTGGGAAAGTCAAGAATGCCGAGTTTTAGAAGTTCCATATTATAGAATAGGAAACTTTTTCAAACATTGTGTCTTAGAATGTAAAATTTGTAGAAAGACTGTGTTTTAGAATGCAAATTCTTATTATTTTTTATAATTACTATTGTTCTAGAATCACGATAAAATTCTATATCGGGATGACAGGAAATATCAGAATACAATAGAATATTGATTATATCCTAACTATGAATTAGATGAAAATTGTATACAGCTACTATCAACAATCGTAATGATAATAATAATTTTTAAGTATGAATAATTATTTTTATTTTTCGGGTGGCTTCTTCCATCACGCTGTATCATGTATTTTTTCTGGTTTATCACAAATTTGTATTGTTCCGTAGGGCACAGATTTAGTATTTCTAATAAAAAATATAAAAATATTTTTACCTAATAAACGGTTTTTTTTTTAAATAAATTGAGCTGTACCTGCAGTGAGTGTTTAAATTTGATGTTTTTTCTTCACTAGTTTAGATCCTGATTGGTGAGAAGAGAAATCAAATATTGGCATTTTTCAAGAGCTTACTTTTTTTAGAGTAACATTTTTTTAATTTGTAGACTTTGTATCATGTAAAACTCACGTGGGAACATTTAAGTGCCGGAAGAACGACGACAGAGTTTATCTCGTTTTAGGACTTTAGGAATATGGTTTATCGAATCCTATAAATAAAGATTTCCCAAAACCAGGGGGAAAAATTGGAATTATCGAGTTTCTTACACTTGTCACATGACCGTTTGAAATTAATTTGATAAAATTAGTTATACTGCGCTTTACAGCTTTGCGATTGAATGCTCGGTCGACCTTAAGCTATTTTGTCTAGTACTCAACCTTCAAAAGATTTGAGATTTGATTCAGTATTTTTTTTTTTCTGTAAAGTTTGCAAAGTTTCATATAGACGACGAAAAGACTGTTTTCACGGACATTAACATTTTTTATTGGACTTTTTATTTTATTTATTTCCATCCCTGCGTGAGCATTTTTTTCATACGTTTTCAAAAGTACTGCATTTTATTACTTTTAGATTAAAAATGTATACTGAATTAGATACTCAATACCTTAAAATGTATATTTAAGTATATTATCTCACCTGTCTTATTTGCTCTCTCAAACAAATTTAGAATGCATTTGGTATTCAACTACTTGTTAACATCAGTGTTTTTAAAACCATACGGATAAAAAAAAATGAACGTGACAAATGCTATACACCCCCGGAATCTTTAATATCTCACTGGCTTTTGATTTATTCAAGAATGCCTTCATTAAAAATACGTGATCATCATTATTCATTATGAACGTTGTAATTATTATTTTGACTCATTGTGTGTACACTTCTAGACTCCCTAAGTCGTCTCGAAACCAATAATACTGCGTAGAAACATAAATTTACATACCAGCCAGCGATTAACATAGTTTTGGTACTTTTAATAATTTACTGTTTTTTATTAATCAACGGCCATGTATTTACAAAAAATAAAAACAAAATACTATGTAGGATTAACCAACGCAACACAAATAAAAATATTTACTTTATACGGTATCGTTTACAATTCAAAAAAGAATAAATAAGACATTATTTTGGAAATATTTTTATAATATAGAATAAATTTAGTATTTATATACGTTTAGAATGATTTATTAGAGGTATATTATTATCCATATACAACATTCTTTGTTAAGATAAGTATCAAATTTGTCATCTAAGTATATTAAAACTGAAAATAATCTTCGAATAAGTAGTTAAATAAAAGGGTGAATCTTCTTGGGCGGGTGAGACTCCATGGTTGAACTCCTCGATACAGGGATAGGTTGATTGCTATATTTGTCATTTAAAATTAAAAAAAATCTACAATTACTCTTAAAAAAAAACGATTTTAAGTGAAAGAGTTCAAATTCATTAGTTTCAATTTTTAAAGATATAGTTGATATAGTAATAGAACATAACTAAATATGTTAATAAGATATGTTTATAAGTATTGTTTTAGGAATATCTAATTAAAACCAGAAAAAACAATAAGTTATATGTGCGTTTCATGGCATCATGTATTTTCCTTATAATTTAATTTATATTATACTCTTATTTTTCGAATTTTTTAAATAAAGTTAATATATAATACATTTATAATTAGAATCATAGATTCCAATCGAGAGTATGTTATATTATATTTATATTTCTCATATACTTGAAAATGTTTAAAAAGTGTGACACTCTTAGGTCGGGTGAGATACAAAATTCTTATTGGAGTAAATTACACTTTTTTTTTAAAAATCTGTATCTAAAATGTAGTTTGATTCGAAATACAAGTTATATTATGATACTTATAAAGTCAATATTGTTTCAATAACCTTACGAATCTTATAACCTAATAAGTACTTGATTGAATATTATTTTTATTTGAGGGCATATTCAACTTGGAAAAAATCTTTGTATATCTCGTACACATCATGCACCTCGGTTAGGAATCGGATCAATCCTTCGAGTATAATTCGTGTTTACAGTTACCAAAAAATACACATACATCATGATAAAACCAATTCCCCGTTTGCCTCAAAATCTAAAATGATAATAATTATAATAACAATTTCTAACGAGTTTTCGTTAAAATTTATAGTGCCTACGAATTTTTTGCCTTAAAATTTTTTATAAAATGAATATGTTGTTATTATATTCTATCATGCGTAACTTTAGACGCTGGAAATTTCCACTGTGATATATAGTTCGAAATATAATGTTCAGTTTTATTGCGGCGTAGAAAAGTATCTTTTAACGGCCTACAAAGTTATGTTACATATTTGCAAGTACATTTTATACAAGCATGTTTTCCCATACTAAAATTGTTATTTTTAAAGCGTTTAGACCAGATTTGAAAAAAATAAAAAATATTCCATCAATTTTAGATTTATTTTGCAATCGTATATTATTATATACAGCTGATTCACCGTAGTTTCCGATATTGCAGATATCCAAGCATATTCTATTTCCTGGACCGGATGAGCACAGCAATTTATAAATATTAATTAAATATTACCCATCCCGGTATTCTAAAATCTGAGAACCGTGGTACGGACTCGCCAGAAGTAGGTAAATATTTCGAACTGCTGCTGTTCGATCGGTAGGATTATTGATCTCGAGTTTTTCATAATATTCTAAACGGACATTCGTCTACGTTCTTGCGTAAGCTCGATGAAAATGTCTTCGGAAAATGTAGACGTCAGTGCTTCACTGCCTGTTGTGTACGTAACCGCAGCTATTGGAATTTATAATCAACTCCGAGAAATGTGCGGTAACTATAATATTACGTGAGTACCTCCGCCTCGACTATAATATTATATTTACTCGTGTTTCACAACACTATTATTGCTGTAAACCATGCCGAGCGAGAATATCGTCGTCTGCGTACCGCAAGGCCCGACCTGCAGCACGACATCCCGTGAATTCTGATTGAATCGCGAGATTTCTCCAAATGACGATTACAATAATTTTCCTTCGCGCACACACCCTGCGCCGCGTCGTCCGTGCCACCGTCGACTGTGTACGTTATCTTCCGCTACACGCTATGCACCGCACGAGCAATCCATAATGGTGTACCGTGAAGAACCGAACGGGGAGAGAAAAATCGTTTTGCGCCTTTATTCCCGATTTCGACTTGTGGAAACTTTATCGTCCTGAATAAATTATACGTCGAACACGGTTTCATCGCAAAACCTATTCTATAGGATGGAACTCGATCTGAAAATTAAATTCTTTGAACGATTTTTACGTATCATACTATTATCTCTACGTCCGAGTTTTCTACGTGTACAAGTCATACACTTTTTACCGCTACACCATATAAACACAATCAGTCAATTATAATTATCACCTTCAATTGTATCCTTATACAAGTTCATCGACTGGGTCATACCTGCAGTTACCGTCGTTTATATTATTGATCATTATTTTTGCATTTTATACTATTATTAATTTTGTTTTTTATTCTTTATTCAGCATCAACAACAAGGTTATTAGCTTACATTACATTATGTACATATTAACATTTATTTAGATTATATCAGGTTAGGTTATACATTTAAATTTGTTTAATGAACATTATTGTATTTTTTGTGTTAGAATAAGGTCTTAGTGCTTCATACAAACTGTCTGGAATTTTGCAAGCTTTTCTGACCTCTGAGAAAAAAGAACCGCGGATAACTATGTGTTTTACTGTGATATTTGTGTTGCATGAAGGTCATATCGGTGGCTCGGTTTTTCTCATCAGGTATCCGTGTGTTATCCTCGTGTGACCAATAATTCTGAATCTGTTTAGTATGATTTCTTCTTTTCTGTTAAAGCTATTGGGTTTTGGCCAGGGTACGACTAGGTGTCTTATTTTTATTAATTTATTTTCAGTTACTCGAAGTCATTTAGAGTTCCATGCATTTATACTGTATTTCTCAACATTTCTGCGTAGATGAACTAGTGTTGGCACACACAAACAATTTTAATATTATTATTGTTCTTACGTTATTATCGTTTTTTATTATCAAGTCATGTATCATCATTTAAAATCATTGTAGATTTTAAATTCGGAAGAGATCGGAAGTCCAATCGTTTGGTCCCAAAATTCTAAACTATACTCCTCTTGAAATCCCGCCATCACATTGATAATTACGTATTTATTAAAAAAAACTCCGATGCCTAGAATCTTCCGACTATTCTCGTGTTACTCTTCTATCCGTTTACCCTCGAGAATCGGTTTTTGCAAGTGCAAATTTTCTACGTGACGAATAATACTATTCTATCTCGGCTCTTCTGAAAACAATGTACGAGTATGCAAAAGAACGTAAATATTTGCATTCGGCAAATATTAAACTTAATGTTAAGTATGTACGGTATACGGTAAGCTGCATAGTAGAACTGACTGTTGTTTTGTTATCTAAATGAAATAGTTATGTTACGTAATAGCCCTTTTTGTTTTTCCAGTAACCCGGTTTATACGCCTTCCCGAAAACGTTAAAAACGTACTTAACCGTGTTGTCCGTTTTTTGTTGACGGGAAAGTAACGTTTTTACGTGTACGTAATATGGAAAGTTTTTTTTGTAAATTTGTATTATTGTTTGCATTCGAGATCGTAGAATTTATTTATTTCCAGCCAAATGGTTCACCCACATACAGAACATTATGCATTATAACACTGTTTGTTTGGTTGCAACCTTCGTCTACACAAAAATTTCTTTAATATTTTTAATGATTAGGGGAGTTCACACATCTGAAATAAGTTATTTGAACAACAATTTGATTTAAAGCATTTAGTCATGCCGCTGCCTGGCCGATCTATTCCTAAAAAGAATAGAAATGCATCGGTTGGTCGTGTTCCTTATTCATCCGTACGTTAACATTTAAAATATGTTTTTCAGACTCGTACCACTAATATTATACGTCTGTTGTGCTCTAATCGATTTACCTATTACATTTCTGGTACGGAATAAGTAATCTATAAAAGTTGAACTTGAACCGCGAGCCGTGGTTAGGTTAGGTTAGCTAATCCGTGGTTCGTCTAGGTTAAAAATTCATTCGAAACACTGGTCATTAATACCCGAGATTCTATGTGTCTTATAATATTCATCAGCTTAAAATTGGTCTTTATTCGTTGACGTCGCGAACTGTTCACACTTTGCGGTTCCCTTACGGTTGATAAACTTATGACAAATTGCACAAGACCGACTAATCATAATAATAGCATCACCATTAGCACGTCATGTCATTCGTAAACGGTTTTTATGCACGTCGCCTATAATCACATGGTGAAAAAACCGTGCGTCTGAATAATTTCCTCCTAAATGATTATGGTAATTCAAGGACGTGTATTAGAGGGTGCGATTAGGACGATTGCTGCGCTCCCCCACCTGCGGTGAAAGTTTTTTTCATTTTTTTTTTTTTTTTGGATCCCGCGCGAAGGTATTGGTTTTACGGCGATGTTCTTTTTACACGCGCTTTATCTCTCGGTTAAAACTTTGCTGGGACAGTAAAAAAGTTTTATGCATCTGTTCTATAGATTGAAAACCGAACGTGTTTTTGCGATTTCTTAACCATTTTCGAATAAAACGACATTGGCAATAAGAATTGTTTTTCAAATACGATCGTTTACCATTGCTTTTAAATGTATATCGATGGGTACGAAATGAGCTTACGGCAATACGTGAATGAGGCCGTGACAAACTTTTAACCACTTTCTTCTGCAACATGTCCGCAATTTACCTGTCTATTTTTAGGCGATGAAAAACGATGAAAAAACATTTTTTGGGGGCGATTCATTCAGTGAACGAATACATGTATGCATGTTATATTAATATTATTATATATGATCAGTGTTACTGTTATTATTATACACAAAATTATATTTATGTACGGTATTTTGAACTCTACTAAAATCCAGGAGTGCATTTAATTTTCTACAGTTTTATTTTCAAAAATTATTATTATTATTATTGAAAACATCATCTGTTCAAAAAAGTTAATATTATTTCTATTTATTAATCACTGGCATTTATTAAGGAACAAATTTAACTTAACGGTACTATACAATTAATCGACTGGTTAATAGCTACGTTTCATGGGAAAAGTATTATTCGTTAAGTTGGAAGATACGTCTAAAATAAAATTGGCTTGTTAAGTAACTTAGTTAAAAGTAACTTCAACTTTAAACCTCGTTAATGTACGGCCTTAGATAACGATCATTCGTATCATGATTGTATATCATAGGTGGGAAGGCTGATCTTTTCAAGTTTATCAACTGCAACCACACAGAAGAATTCACCGATATTACGAGGACAGGCTTCCCTCATGACATGACCTCGGAAACATGAAAACACTTGCTCTCTTTCGGCATGTCGACGATGATGGAGTCTGTGGAGAAAACACAATCGGTGTTTTTTCTCTCTCAAAAAAACTTTTTAAACAGCACACAAAAACTTTGCTGACACAACCATGCCCACCCAACTCGCTCCACACTATCGACCTGTCACACTCGTGGACGTTTCGTTGTCTCCTGCAGCGAGACCCGCAGGAGCTCTAGTGTACGGCTCAGCCGTGGGATCACGAGGGTCCCGTAACGACGGAGAACCGTGAGAAGACCCTCCAATCGAGTAATCGGAACAGCGTCGCGTGACGTTGGGCTACAGATATACAGGGATGCGGAGGATTGACACAGATAGACAGATAGAGAGGGTGAGAGATACGGACGTGGGCCTGACGTACGGACGATGATTCGCTCCCTTCGGGGCTTTTATCGATTGCCGGGTACAGTTCTCCCGTACGACGTGCTCGCCGCCGCGTGGTTTATCGGCGTCGTAAATCGGATACCTCGCGCAAACGTTTATATACACGACTTCCCGCCGCCGCCGCTGCCACCCCCATCCGACCGCCCCGTGTCCCCGAGATTCACGAGCCAGTCCCCCGCCGACATTGTGTTCCATACGTGTTCGGCAACAACACCACTTCAAAGTTTTGCCGGTGGAAGTTTCTTAATTAGTCGTAACTAACAGCCGCCGCCACCGCTCCTGCTGCCCGCCGCCGCCGGTCGACGACGACGCGCGCCCGCAGCACTATTCCGCCGGCTCGCGATTCGCGACTCGTCTTTCCACCGCCGCCACGTAAGTACTCCGCTCACGGTTTCGCGATAATTGATTATCATATTATATATACAGGGCGGTCGGTGGAAAACGGATGTTTTTGAAATTTGGATAACTGGGAAGGGCATGGTCTCCCAAGGTTGCTGGCACTGTTATCTTGTAACTCGGGAATGTAATTTTAGTAGCCACGACTCACACCGCGAGAGTTTCCATTGCTTTTTTGCAAACAATATTCCCCGGGCGCGTTATTTCCCTGGCCTACGCGCTCCCCCGATATCACTCCCTGTGACTTTTTCCTTTGGGGCTACGTAAAGTCAAAAGTGTATGTGGACAAACCAAGAAACATTCAGGAGTTGAAGGAGTCAATTAGACGTGAAGTTGTCGAAATTCCGGACGATATGGTGAAGAAAGTGATGGGCAACTTCAGCCGTCTTGAGCAGTGCATCGCCGAAGAGGGTCGTCATTTAAATGAAATAATTTTTCACACTTAAACATTTTTTATTTTTTTCATTTTGTAAATAAAAATTACCATGTTCTTCTACACATTCTTTTTACTTTCAACCCAATATGACCAAATTTAACAATTTCACAGAGTTTTTAAATGTATCCGCCTTTTCTTGACCACCCTGTATAATATATACGACACACACGCTGTAACCCACGCGCGTGACAAACTTGCGTGTCCTCCCGGCGCCCCTCGGCTCCTCTGCCCGTTCCCCGCCGCCCTTACGGTAGGTGGTTAAAAACCGTATACACGCGAGACGAAAGCGCCCGTCCGTCATCCGAGGGGTGATAAACACTGGGTCGTCTCCCAAGCGTCGCGGACGAAACGAAGATGAAATCCCGACGGGAACGATTGACTGACACAGACAGTGATTTGATTTATAGACGATTTCTCATTTATAATAATCACATGTGCCGCGTGTGTACACGGCACATAAGCTAAAAGATAAAATGACGAAATTCTTAGGCCGGATGAGACTCCGCGGTGTTAAGTAGGTATGGCCTATTTAACTGGAGACCATCGTTAGATCTGCTCTTGAAAAAATGGTTCTGAGTTAAAGTAGTTAGGTGGACCGGCTTTTTATTATAATATCGTCTAATTACATTTTTTTTTAAATATCCAATTTCATCAACATTTCATTTTTAGCGCATATTATAGTTGGTTACAAACAAAATCTGTTAAAAAATGTATGTATATAATATAAACAAGTTGATTCTCGATCTTGGTAGAAATTAATTGCAATTTTTTTTTGTGTTTCTGAATTATTTCGTAAACTTTTTACAAATTTAAAAATACCTCTCTAAAGTATCAATTATACAAAATTCCCTATCAGAAAAGTGCCAGGCTGTATACATATGAGCGATTCCTCAGGTCTAAATTATTTACACAGACACAAAAAAAACTAAGCAAACATCGCGATAAGACCACTCATTTCACTCAGAATCTGAAATCATAAGTGACAACTCAAAAAAACAAACTGTCTGGCATAATTCGTAGGCATTGATCGAGCCACCGACAAAACAAAGCGCAGACAACGATCACATCCTAATCTTCTAGTCACGCAAAATATAAATACTTAATCCATTATTTGCGAGGAAACGGAAGACCATGGGGTCACATGCAGAATGCAGTGCCGTATTTCGGGTGATTTTTCAGAGAATGTACAACATTTTAAGAAACTCATGATAGTTTTAGAATTGTTTACTGAAAAGAAAGACAACTTACCTTTTGAAAGGTAACTTTTTTTCAAAATAGGTACTTTGTTAGCACATGAAAAGAAATTTTTAATTTCGTCATATTGCTGTATAACTTACGGGACCACGGTTGTAATGTAGTCTATCACAACAGCATACACAACGAAAATGTTTTATCTCCTAATCTTACGATAAACTTTTGCGGCTTGGTGGTGTATGAGTCCGATTTAGGATTATTGCTCGACGGGCTATGAAATTGTTGTCCTCGCGAAGTTGCTCTCATGATAGACAAATAAAATAATTCTGCAGCGCTTATAGAATGCAGTGTGGACTATTTGTGTGGTACATTGCTTACACAAATCACAACTTAATTTGGTATTTACTATTTATAGTATGACATTAAATTCACTTCAGAGAGCGCTCTAAGTTAGTTAAGCAGCTGCTCTCGTGTGCACTTCCAAGTGTAATGTGATAAGGATTTTTACATAGCCCGCTGGGAAACCATTATATCCTAAATCGTGTGTATGGATCATCGTATATCTTCCGTCAACTAAAGACCACGTCTGTCAGATGTAAATTAGACAAGATTTTTGAAGGTACTTGATCCTGATTATTAATATTTATTTTAAAGACTCCTTAAATAAAAAATAATGATATCCTTTTAAACCAGACGCATTATTCGCGGTTATTTGATATAAATGCTACTCCGTATCGACACGTTATTCATAATTTAAAACAGCTTGATCCGGTGTTTTTGCATTTCCCGGTCGTATCGATTCGCTCCAAATGCTTAGGTAATAGCTTACGTAGTTATGCGATATAATTTCATATTGTCGTGTACGTACTTAGGTTAAACAATGGTAAATATTTCAAAACAAAACACACAGATAAAAACCGAAAAAAGTTAAATGAACTTTCTCGTGAACACTGTCAGACGGCCGTTAATCACGTTGTTTACCAAGATACCTAACGAGCCTTTTTTTCTTTTATACCGTCTTGTACATCAAAATAGTACTATGAATCGCGTTCTGTCAACGCGCATTTTCATTAATTATCGTATCAATATGACCGTCATATAGTTTTTGTAATAGAAGTTTATATAATAAAACTTGTGATATTTTTTATTGATATAATCTAATAAGTAAAAATGTGTAGCTCTCGTCTCTCTATATCTGCTCCGTCACAAGTTCAGCTCAAAGGAGAACGTTTCATTCTTGTAAATTTACATATAATTTATTTGGATCAATAAAAAAATAAAAAATATACATATTTCCAATTTTCTTACTTCCAAGCATCTGCGCATCTATTTACATTGCGCGACTGCGATGCCTCAACTCATTTGCATCGCAAACCTATAGTTTACTTAAAACGGTACTTTGTACCATAAATTCCAACGCCTTCCGCGGTACGCGTAATGTGCGCTCACGGCCGTACAAGACTTAATCGAGCGGTACACGACACGACACGACAACGTATATAGTGTGGTACGCATTCGATTAAAGCCCGGAGCCGTTTTCACCGGGCCCACACCTCTTAATTGAATATTTTACAATATTATGCGAGACGAAAGTTTTCTAATATCGTCCGCGTCGTTTGATCTTTTTACCATGGTCTCGTCGCCGTCAAGGCGTGTTGTGTAATCGGCCGCCACGTGTGTGCCGACGGGGGTTTAGGAAATCGATTAAGCCTCCGAGAGCGTTTCGCCGTAACACGCACTAATTGCTATTCGCATTGTTATGACATGTGCCGCACACGAGCTCTCTCTTTCTCTCCTCGTCTCCCTCCCCTCGTCTCTCTCGGCTCGAGTGAAAACTTTGGTCGCCGTCGCGTGGTAATTGCGTTCGAACAAATATTATAACCGCCGCGTGCGCTATAGTGTATACAATAGACACGTCGCGTCGTCGGCCTTTGAGAAAAAGCGCATACGCGTTATGCGAACTCCCGTTCGAGTATTCTTTACTAATCAGCGGTGGAACGAGAAACGAGTCGAGGGGTTATCACCTCCTCCTTCTCCGCCCTTCCACTGAATCGGGTGCAGTTTTATCCGGGTTTTCCCCCGATACAATCCTGCACACTGGTCTTACGATTTTTTAAAACAACCCGACGGGCACGTGATAATATACTTACACGTGGAGGTGACTTGACATTGTTCGGTGGAAACACCAATATATTATTTGCTGCACTTTACTTGCTCGCATCTTATTTGTAGCCAACAGGTAATGCGAAAATGGTAATTTGATTGCCGAGATATTGTACGTAAAACAAATAGATACTTGGTAAATAAGTGTAGGTGCAACAATTAAACAGTATTTACAATTATTACAACGACTTCATAACGATAAACCGTGTAGTAACGGGAATGTAAGTTTAGAAATATTATATTGTATAGCTTGGAAGGTATTATTATTACCTATTGTAGGACCACCAAATAAAACGTTATTAACCGTTTCCACTAACACGCGCATCGTTGTTCACCAACAAATTCGTGGTACGAACGCGTTGTTTTAAGGTCCTCCGCGACACTCGGCCGGTCCCTCCCTCCCAAGCAACAATATTTCCAAGAGCAATGATTATTTTATACATGCCGAGAACGTACGAGTTCACGCTTTGTACACATAACTCAATCTTACACAACCACAAACGCTTTTCGGTAAAAAATGATTTCAGAAACGCGACGGGACTCTAAAAATAATTCAACGTGGACATATTGTTCCTTATATTTCCTCTGTTTCATTATTATCTGTAACGCCGCGCGGTGCACATAATACGCACACATATATACAGGGGTGCAAAAAAAAAAAAATGTTTTATGACGTGTACCTATATATATATATTTTATACGCAAGTGCAAAGCAAATACTATTTCAACGTTACATTAATGACGTTATATATTGCATCGGCCGCGTAAAGTAATAATGATAATAATAATAATAAATAATCTACATAGTTGCGCATCAGCTATAATGCACGCGTCTATACTTTAGGCATCCGCCGTGCGGTTTCTCTTCGTAATAATAATTCCTATACCGTCGTCGACGTCGTCGCGCAGTGGGATGAAATCAATTCTAGCACGTCAAAATTATTATTTCGGTAAATTAATTTTTATTTATAAAATTTACCTGGTATATTATTATCGTCCATGTTGACGAAACAATAAATTATTATGAAACAAAATAACTAAAATAAAAAAAAACTTTAAAAATAATAGTTGTTACCTTTACACGGTGAATATCAAACGATAAATAAGCATATTTTACAATTCTTTATTTTACTATTCGATATCGGTTGCGCGTCATGTGTCAATTAAAATGTCATTGGTACGATAAGATAAACATGTTGGGACCATAGTAATATATAATATTTATTATATCAATAATATGTATAAAAAAAAAATAATATATAAAAACTATTACAATATCTCGTATTTTACACAATTTTTATTTTTGAATTTTGGGCGTACTAGAAAATTCTAGCCTAGAATTGATTTCATCCCACTGTTCGTCGTCGTCGGCATGGCGTGTAATAATCACCCGTTGCCTGTGAAATGTGCCTTATCCCTTTGCTCGTTCATCGATGCCAACGTACTTTTCTCGCACGCTCAATACCGAATATTATGCACCTACGGTTGTGATATGTTTCTATGCACGCCTAACACTGTAGTACGATACTGTAGGGCCGACTGCATTACCGCGTGGTGCAACGTACCCAGTCCGGTAGCTTGTTAACCGGCACGAGTATCGTAAGCCTAAGGCACTGAACACTACTACATACGCGATTAGTGCATTTACTGTTCACAGACGATGGTCAACATAAGTCTATGACTGTATAGATGAATGTTCAACACTGTGCGTTTATCTCAGATGGTTAAACATCAACTCTCTAACAACCCATATGCTTTCCATGATTTCCATAAGTAATTCGGTCAAAACTATAATCAGGAAAACCCGATTGAAAAATAGTTTTACTTACGAGTTATATTACTACCCCACACTGTGCGCACGTCATTCATTAAGCTTTATACATTTTAAATTAAATGTTACGCGATTAATTATTCGAACAATTATTCTTCGACCATCACTGCACTACGAACGCCTGCTCGATTTCATCAAAGCAGACACCTTAATCGGCCAACTATGAGGCTTTTTAACTAACTTTGATTTTATGCTAGATAAACAAAAAACTTTTCCATCATCTCTGCGATCAATGCCTTCATGGCGAATTCCTTTGATATGCTATATCAGAGGTCTCCAACTTCTTGGGAAGACTGGGCCACATGCAGCGAGTAAAAGTTGTGGGCCGCATGAATTTTAAAAATTATAAAATATTCGATGAACTTGTAGTGAACATATGCATTTTTATTAATTCTAACAAGAAGAAATATACATTTTTGCTAAGAGAAAGAAAAAAATGTTTGCAACACAAACCAAAAATATTAAAATCGCGTTTTCTTCAAAAACATTGAATGTATGAAATTGACGTGATGGCCACATTAGAATATACCGTGGGCTACTTGTAGCATTCGGCCCTGGGCTATAGTATAGCGAAACTTCGACCTGTGAAGTCCTCATCGGTGCGGTATTCTGCGACTGAACGAAACTTTGTCTTTATTGGAATTGAAATATCTTATAAAATGTTATCATGATACCGATCGACAC
The DNA here is from genome assembly GCA_949715065.1 of Periphyllus acericola. Taxonomy (NCBI): domain Eukaryota; kingdom Metazoa; phylum Arthropoda; class Insecta; order Hemiptera; family Aphididae; genus Periphyllus; species Periphyllus acericola. Next base: position 17,833,323 of record OX454265.1, read on the forward strand.
ACAGTTTGCCGTTTTTACCGTGAATAAATATTGTCGTGTCTTATTCCGTTCATTCCTCGTATCCAACAATTAGGTACGTTACTAATAAGATGGTAGCGTTATTTTTCAGTTAATACCCGTACCAATGACTCTAAATGTATTATTATCTCATTTGGAAAGAGGCATACTTATTATGAATTTGTCGTTTTCAATATTATTAAACAGCTCTAAATGCATTTTTATTTCCATTTAAAATGTGTGTATAAACATAAATATTTATTTGCACGTATCACAATTAACACAGTGGGAAACTTTTGTGTAAGTACAGCAAAGTGGCATAGAAAAAAATGTTACACAGGAAAAAAGATCTTAAATGTAGGATGTAATTTTATTTTTATTTTACACTTTCATTAAATGTTTACCCTAAAACGTAATTAAAATTTTCCCCTTGTTCAATACTTAAATGGTAAATGCAAAAAAAAAAAACATCGACTTACTCGGACTGTTGCAAACGACAGCTACAAAACTATAACACATATATTCCGAACCAAGAAAATTTATTAATCTCGATTGCATATTATTTCTACGAATTCGAAGTATATTTTTCATAATTACTTTCTATATCCATAAGTTCGAAGAATTGTTCTTAAGAGTGTATCTTCACTTGTTGTCTCGGAACGTTCATTATTTAAAAAAAGCTTTTCTGATCTGTCCTTCTACCAATATTTAGGTGATTATATTTATTCGCATTGTTTATTGTCTTCGTCTTTTTTTTTCACTTTTCGTTGAACCAATTCCGAAACTGTCATCGCACTGCGGGTGATACGTTCACTGTGTATGCGGATACACTTTCTGGTTTTTCAGAGCGTATATTTTCGTCGGTACAGAAGTTACGTCTTTGACGTGAGTGTTTCCAGCACGTAGACACCTGTAGCCTCGACTTCCTCAGGACATTGTTATAACATATACAGAAAAATCTTTCAGAAGAATTAAACATAAAATCTCGCTATATTAATTATATCACTGTAAACCTTTTATTAATTAAATATCAATTTAAAAAGTTATGAGTTTTTGGGTGTTGTAACAAAATATTTATTTTGTAATAGCACGTCTGATGATCGCGTACGATCTCTATAATTTTTTTCTACGCGATCCCTACGAACCCCTACGTGACCGTACATTGACAAACGTGTGTCGCCTTTAGTTTTGGTACCACAAACTAAGCCCGAAGGAAGGGAGTGAGCTAAAATAGCATATTTCTCCATTACTGCTTCTATTATTTCCCTGGAATCGCTTGCACGAGGGCGATTTTTTCCATCCCATCATTAAGTGCCGATTAAGAAATTCGTATGCATTTTTATGCTCAGTATTGTTTTAGGAATTTCGTGATATTTGAATTGTTTGTTCTATTGTGGGCTGGAGCCGGGTGGAGGGTTCTTACATCATTCATCGGTAAACAAACGATTTTTACCTATCGGGTGTTATTCGTTGAAAAGAAAAGTTTTGTCATGCAAAAATAAACGCGGAAAAAAAATGTTGATACGCAGGTGGGTGTAAGTATTGCATTTTCACCTTTAACATAGTCATTATTAGATCGGTGACATCGCGTGCACTAATTATTAAAGCCTCACAAATAGTAGTACCTACGAATTTTTAAGATATATGTTCCTCAAGAACGGATTTAATTCAAAACATCTTAAAACATATAGTAAAATCTGGTTTTCTTATTTTTTGTCTTTTGAAAATTCGTCTATTCGTAATTTTCATTGAATAAATAATGTCTGTACAAAACAAAAGTATAAGGGAACTTTGAATATTTTTTTTTTACTCTAATTCTGTCGGCACATATACTTGAAACACTAATAGTTCAATAAAGATAAAACTAAACTTATCTTATGTTATCGTACGCGGTATAAGCATTGGCTACGGAACGATATAATGGAGTTTCTACAAAACGAAAACGAACCTAATTTTTCTTAACCTTCGAAAAGGAATCTTTCTATGATAATATAATATAATATAAAACCATAACCGACCGTATTGTTTTTTACCGATTTCAGAAGTTATTACATTTTTTGAGAATCTTGTAGTAGATCGATGTATACACGTCTCACTAAATTTTGTCAATTTTGACCGCTTCTAAAATTTAGTAAATCGATTATAGTTGTATTCTGTTCGTATATCGTTACCGCAAACAATTTAGTCTTCAATACTAACTTCTTTTTTTTACGAACTATTACAAGCGAAGTTCATTCGTTGCCTATTAATCAGCTTATGTTTACCAGTATAATGGGTATAATCTGTGTTATAAACAATACGTGTTTGCGTCTTGCCTCTGTGCTTTGTTGGTGTTTTAATTAAAAAATTAGTGTTATGGTGCATTATTACAACGTCGGCCCAACGGCGTACACCCAATTCCAATCCTGGCGTGACGATGATGATGATGATAATAATAATAATAATTGTCATTCCATCTGGTTTACCATTTTTCAAATTCGTTACTTAGTTATCTCCGAATTACATTGTGTCGTTTGCGATTATTATCTACAGACTCGCGTCTGCTTTGACGTGGATAGTGACAAATCAGCTGTTTCATTAGCAAACGTTGGGTTCATTAGAAATAGTATCTTTCGGGCGGAAATTGCATTTGTTGTTTGGACCAAAACATAAAAACATTGTTTTTTTTTTTTTTACTATCAAGATTTACGCATAACAATATACTTTTGTCTGATACGTGGGTTTCGCATAAATGCAACTGTGATGACGCGAGCTACTCTCGTTTAGCTGTGACAATATTAAATATAATATGTTTTCCCGTGCCGTTTTCAATATACTGCGGTTTTATCGATTCGGCGATATTTTCTTCCGTCCAATCGTCTCTCTCGGATGTTAATCACGATTAATGCAACGACGACGACGACGACTGCTGCAATGACTGCAAAATGGCCGAAACGGTAAACGCTCGATTCGAGACTGCAGTGTTTTCAGCGTCCGCTTGTCGTCCGTTTTTTCGACATTTTCAGCTCGTACCTTTCAATAGCGGTTACTTCAGACTTCAGGGTGCAATTGTGTCCACACGATTTTTCGTAACGAGGATGTGGCTTTTATTGTACTTTTTGGTGATCACTTTACGTCGTGAATAAACTGTCGAATACGTTCTGAGGTTGTTCAAGTAAATGAGGGCTTTTCATAATTTGTTAGTCCAAATGGGTTACGCCCAGTTCGCTGACACCCAGTTTTCCGTCAAAAATCAAGGATTTCTCTAACGATTCCTAACTCTCCAACCTATAATCGCACTATTTTATGGTACTTGTAAATTAAGACTGTTAAGAATTTAAGATTATTTTCGACTCAACGTAATATAATATAAGAGTTATCGTGGGATTACTACACTGATTGTTGACAAGAAAACTTAAATTGTAACCTAAAAATATATCGCAGGGTTAAAGGAAATCAAAAGCCTCTAATTGAGTGCATTGACATCGTGAAAAATCTCCTTGATTTGAAGTCGAACGGATGAGCGGGAATGCTTGTAAATAAAAATAACCATCGGCAAACACAAAACGAATTCCGAAAGAAAAAAAAACAAGTGTCCCTATGCTTATATCACATATATATTTATATAACATGATGCATACGCTATTGCTATTCGTGTTGAGCACGTTAATGCGGTGAAAAATGTTCTTCGTTTGGAGTAAATATCGACGTGCTCGACGTATTTATTTATTTATTTTTTTTTGTATTACACTTTTTCTTATACTTGGTGTTAAATAATGGGTACCGACGAACGGGTGAATCACCTGCACAAGTATCCCGGTGTACGCAGAGCTACATTCCATCGAGCTGTTCCGATGAACCGTTACGGGTTCCCGAGGAATTCACCGCCTCTTCGCCGGGGTTATACGGGGGCATTACAGCTCGGTGTTTCGTTCGGTAACGTGACAATTTCATAAAATATTATCCGTTTACGCCGAGTGCCGCGGTTTCGCGCGGGTCGTTGGTATTGAATAGAGTATTATAATAAAAACCGTGTTCCGCGGTGTACGGTACACTACCGCGTGGTTTTCATCGCATTATTTGCGTTCGCAGCCGTCGAGTGCGTATAATAACGCGTGAGGTGCGGCCGACGTATGAAATATTTATTGCGATACCTACGGGATTCACACATATTGTACACCTACGTTATAACTAGGGCTAGGATTTTGTAGCATTTGCATTTTCTTTCTTAGTACTCCAGGACATAGCTAATCAAAAACAGAATTCGATTCATACATCACAGAGTTCAAATTTACAATTTTGATTTTGCTTTTTTTTTGCATTTTCTTATGATATTCGTAAATAAATGCTTTTTTGGTACTTTAGTGTCAGTTTATTAGCTTTTTATTTAGTTTTTGTTAATTATAAGCATATTTGACATATTTAGAACATTTACGTACTTAGTTATCTAAATTATTCTTTACCAATTTATCTTCATTACTATATATTTCGTGGCTTCACCTTATAGGAAAATATTTCTGAAAATAAATTCTTTTTTTATTCTTTTTTTACATTTTGTCAAAGTGATTACCGAGTGGAGAGTTGTGGTTACGTTGATTATCTGGACTTCAGACGCAATGAGAACGATATTTATTGACTTGTTTACTATGTCTAAAATTACAATAATATTATTTAGCATTCACTAATTATAGGAATTTTCATGGGGGTTTATATTCGCGTGCTAACGTACGGAGTATTGTTATTTATCGTGGAGCTATGGCCCATGAGTCACATTAGTTGTCGTTAATACGTTATGCCGACAAGTATTTAATTGTTTGTTGCATCTAACTGGTTAAAATGCTTTTTTTGGAGCATTATTGGCAATTTTTTAATGTCTTTATTGTAGGCTTTTAGTGCATCATTTTCCTAGCCCTAGTTATAACGATAATGTTCCTCGACGAGAACCAATATAGTGTCTTGCGAGGGAACACGTGCCGCGCCTATTCAATCTGCTCCTATCGATTATAAACACTATTATTATTATTATTACTACATCACCGCATTACCGTGAAACACACCGAACCTTTACGACAATATGTTTTCGTACAATACTTATCGCTGTATTCAAATGATTACAGCACACCGCTCGAACCGTAAAATATAATACACGCGCGTGTATTGTTAACACTTGGACGAAAACGTACGTTTTACAAGTTTCGCTCAAACACGTGCTATCATTATTACGATTATTACTATTATTATTATTGTAATTATCATTATTATTATCATTATTATTACGATGCCATGGCACTTTTGTAATGAATCTTTATGGGCGCAGACATTAATTATACGGAATGTGAGATGGCGCGTATGGTTATAATGGATTGTAATATACCCAGTATATTACTATTATTCTTAAAAGTAACATTAATTCTTAGAAGTAATATTAATACTTGTTTAAAATGTACTGCGTGACATTTCATGGGATTAAAAATATAAAACCATACAAGTGTAAACTCATACCTGTCAAACAAAAGGTTAACCGGGTTTTTATGTAGATCTTTAAAATACACAAAGGAACAACATAGTTGTAATAAAAATTAGAATGCGAAAACGTTGAACCCTCAAGCCGAGGCCAACAAGACAACTTCTCAATACGTACACTTGCCGAAACAAACAGCGAAGGGCGGGCGGCAACCCGGATGCAACCGTGTATAAAAGAGGACCAAATGGACACCTAGAGTCAGACGTATCCAGCCATCCAGTACAGAAGCTCTGCCTGATATCATCGTTTAGAAGTTTAACTTATGTTCTTATGTTGTTTGATTTAAATTACAAGTGTTAATAAACGTATATAGTACAACTTCGCGTTAGCTTATTCTTGGAGTAGTTAACGTATTAACATTTGAATATTGTTACTGCTGGCTTCAAACCCGGCACGCAACAGGATAATAACGCCGCAGTACGACAGTTGAGGTTATAGAGAACGGCCGGTGTTTTTTTTTTCTCTTTGCCATATTGGATTTCTTTAAAAGAAAAAACTGTTTTATACTTTTATAACATTAAAAACGAAAATCGGTAAGGTCCTGCCGCCGCGGCCGGGTAGCTCGACGTTCTTTCTTGCACACTATTCGCGGATAATGTACGGTTGCATTTCAAAGCGTAATTATGAATCATAAAAACACCACCGCGGTTCAAAGTGAAATTCGCTGTGTGCAGGTTATTGTTGGTATCGAACATTATGGATGAAAAAATGCATAATACAAACTTTAACGTCCATAAAATCATAAAAAAAAAACTATTTGCCGTTTAAAATCTTTCGATATTAAAACACCATGACATATCGTCGTTTTCAAAGACATGCAACTCCGAGAATCGATATTTGTATCAAAATAATAAATATAACCGATTCCGAGACAAAATCCAACATTATTCGAAGATTCTGATATCAGGGGCTTTGTTCACGTTTGAGACGTTTTACTGAGAAATTTAAAAAGTTTTCTGTACTAAAAATACATTTTCTGAGTTCGATTTCCAATCTGAGAATTTGTTGCTGCATTAAACTCTTAGTGAATATTTTCTACTAAAAAGTTGATAAAAATAAACACATCTATACATAATACCGGTAAGTTCCTCGTTTGTCTCAGAGTTTAAATTTAAAACTATTCTTTAGTTTTTAATTATTGATAACACTGAGGCCTTAAGCCTCCAATTAAACACATTGCACAAGCTTGACGTATTCCGTTCTAGTAGTATATCTTTATACTATAGATATTTATAGTTTATTTAATGTGTTAAAAAATATGTTTTCGGTAACAGTTGATTAATTCGAACTGTCCAGTTTAGCAACGATTGAACATGAATTATTTACGTTGACATTTGCATAGTATGACATTAATTCATCCTGTAGTTATGGTACCTTGGTATGTGCAAAAAAAAAAAACAATTAATTAAGATTCGTATGTCGTTCGTTTCATTTATACATTTTTCATCTACTAATTTAATAATCGCATTTTTGCGTTACATAAAAATTAAAAAAAAAAAAAAAACCTACATGTTTTACGGCGAGAAATAAAATATTATGTTTTTCCGGGTGCGCATATTATATCTGCATGTACACATGTACACAATATAATATATATGTCGAAAGGGTGTTGTAATAAAAAAGGATAATTGGATCTGTGTACTATATATAAATGTAAAAATTCTAAAATAAAAAAAAAAACGAATTAATTAATATATTATGTACTTTGCGCGGATGAAAAATGTTTCTTTTAAACGTAATAAAAAAGCTGTTATCCACCCTTCGTTATTCGATGATTTTTATTTATACTCGAATTAATTAACCTCGGACGGCCGGATCGTCGTTATTTCATAACGTAGTCATTCATAAATAAAAACCGCGTGTTCGCGTGCGTCCGAGACGTACATCATTTTTTTGTCATGTAAACTTCTGGAGATTCGGTACACGTGTATTCGAAATAAAATAAAAACGCGGAAGAACACTTGTCAGAATTATCGTACGAGAGTTTCTCGCTCGTGCGAGTCCAAACGAATACGAAACAGACCACGGCTAGGCACGTGTGAATGTAACAATGAAACGGAGGAAAGTCGTGTGCATTATGACGTAGAACACTTTTTTTTTCTTTTTTACAACTGAAGCCGGTCGTGGTGGTCGGCAGACGTGAAAATGCGTTACACGGCACAGTGCCCACGATTTATTTATTTTTTAAATCGTTTATTTAAATGAATATTTACAGTCTGTATTAGGGGGCACAATAAGTAAAATGTTTGACATAATGAAAAAAAGACAATGAATGACATGTAGGAGCTTCACATTAGTAGCACCTGAGAGGTATGCATCAGATATTGAGTAGGTCTCTAGGCCAGTTGCGTTTGAGGCGTCTTGGTGGGTTTGGTGGAAGATAAGGTTACGATTTATTCGTTAATCGCAACACATTGGGGATGTGTTGCGTTCGAGTGTGTACGGAACGACTATTATAACTTCCAGTGCGTACGCGACGCGATGGCGAACGACACGGGTGGTGCGGAAAGACGTTTGTCATTAAAAAATACGTGTGCCTTCCTCGAACATAATCGCGAACGTACCACGGAGTTTTTCTCGTTTTTCCGGGGGAGGCGTCACGTGGCCGGCGAAGTCCTGCTGCGTGTTATTACATAAGACTCGTGACTCGTACCCGGACTCGGACGGCGACTGCGGGGGCGCGTGGTAATACCATACGGTACGCGAACGATAGGGGTGGGCAAAACAAATACATGAACGCGTGTATTCACCGAACCCTCGACGAGCTTTCGCGACATTCGCTCGTGTACTGCTATCCGTCTGCGGTGTGGTCGGCATGGCATTAGTATGACACCTGCGGCTCTCACATTTGTTCCATAGCGGTTAGGTTAGGTTACACAAGTCGCGGTCGCACTTCGGACCAACACACTATATCGTCTGTTTGCAAAAAATACCTATAGGCTTTAGGACTTTTGAAATAAAATGTTCCAGTCTTCGCGGCGCAACGTGTTAAAACCCGAGAACCTGTTGAAACGGGATATCGTTGTTTCATCATTCCTTATAGATAGTGTTACCCTTTCGTTTGATTTTCGATATCATAACGTTCCCCGTGATCGACCAACTACGTCAACTTCGTTACGGACAAAATATTACCTCCAAATTTAACGATAATATTATGTGAACATTGTAAACACTATGTCAAAATGTAATTATGTCAACGTTTTGAACATTAATTTATCCAGAGACCAAACTATAATCATATTATTTATTCGAGCGAACATTTCTAAAGAGCAACTGCAACAATGGATTGGGTCATGTGCGCTTGTCCACTAAAATTATATTATACTTGTAATTGGGCATTATCACTACTTTAAACGGGGCACATGAGTTATATCACAAGTTATAACATTAAAATACGAGTATATGAAATACTTAGTTCTACGAGTAGTACATTATCATAAGAGAAACGGACTTTTGCTACCGTGGAAATTGTATTTTGTGGATTGTTTCAAACAGAATAGTTTGATCTTAAGCGCGTTGGTAAATTGCTGCAGCACACACTATGGGGCTACTTCGAGCAGTATAAGGTGTACGGGCCGGGAGCATAAAATATTATTACGCGTTCCCGGTCACCATCAATATGCGTGCTTATGCTTACTCTAACACCACCGATCGACCAAATGTAAAGTGTAGTGGTGTATAGCTCAACTAGCAGTGGTTAGGTTCGCCGCGCAAGTGCTAGCGAGCTATGTGGTGGTGTGAGTGTGTTAAAAGTGTGTATATGTGTGAATGTGTATGATGTCTAGTGTGTACTTAAAGGCTAAGAAAAAATAGGAACTAATAATGTAAATAAAAATAATTGATCGTAAAAATGTGTTATAAATAATATATAAATAATAATACCTTGCCTGGTTGGCTCAACAATTCAATAAATAAATAATAATAATAAATAATATATAAAACTCACAATTTGTGGAGCGCAGACTGGCCAGCCGCTACCTATACCTAAAAATTACACAAAAATAATTCACAGTGGCGACTCGCGCACACTCAATATAAATAATACAATAACTGTTTTACGGCGATTAGCGCACGTAAATAAATAAAATAATTGTTTTGGCGATTAGCGCCTACAAAATATAAATGAATAACAAAATAATAGCAATAAAAAAAGTATAAGATTTGATGTACAGTAAGATATTGGCGATTAGCGCACAATAATTTGAGAGAAAAATGGACGGCGATCACTACACCACGATGGTTCACGTACGACAAAAGAAAAATATAAATCACACACGAATAATACACACGAATAATTACAATAATACACACACGAATAATTACCGTATTACATAACTCACGAACATATAAGGAATAATTAACAAAATAATACTATCTTAATCTACATGTGCGTGAGTGTGTGTGTGTGTGTGTAATTGGACGACCGGTGGTAGATTGCTCAAAGGCCGTTGACCGTGAGATACGGTCTCGAGCACTTGCCTCCTAATCATTGTTCGGCGCGAACATAAGGTAAGAGATAATGACATAACAATTTATAAGTTATAATTATTTATAGAAAAATTTACATTTTTTTTTTTATAGACTTGCAGTACACTAGAATAATGGTGGAAACAAGCTGGCAAATCCCTCGGTGAATAACTTGTTCGTATGCAAACTATATCCATATGGTACGTTTTCTCAGAACGGAATTTATACTTGCCATGAGTTCAAAATCAGTGCAAGCGTTTTATTTAATCCATCTGGTTGACGAACGAAATCAATTTTAAGAACGGCTTTCAAGCAATATTGAATAACTCGATTATTATCTTATTAAAAAGCAGACTGATCCTATGTTGTTCTGAAGGATCCATGGCTAATTATGTTCAGAGATAAAAGCAACGCGGCAACGTAAACGAACACATTGAGATCCTGCAGGATAATATCACAATATACATATAGTTTTGATAAAGAAATGTAGGAGACGACCAAGAAAATCGCGTTTATCGAACGCCATAACGAATAGGACATCCGAAAGGAGATAATAAAGGCGTAGAGACGCAAGGAGTGTGGAAGACCACAAGACCTACCTCGGGGCGTAATTCGAAAAAAAAAAGCTGTCATTATCGACTACAGCCTAGATAGGTGATTATTCGTTTTTCGATTTCGATGCAGTTCGGGTCTTCTATACACCTGATTTCTAACCAAATTAATTCGAAATTATTTTATGGAATCCTCTAAGACGCGGTGGTGAATAAACAGAAATATCACGGTTTTCAAGGGACCGAAAGTGAAAACCCCACCACTTGCATGCCATACGTCTTTTGTTACGAACGCATCACAACCCTTAGTTCAGGTATATGAATATTCGGTGAACGATGTAAACAACAGAATTCCTTCACTGGTGTACGCGTTTTGCATGTTCACCGTGTTGTGTACAGTTCTTGAAATCGCAGAAATCACCAATACAAGGCAGTGGGCACGGATGCGGTTCCCGTGCTATGTTTACCTTAAACAGGGGATATCCCTTGAAAGACATTATAATTCCATTTCGGTACCTCCTGAGATAACGATGATAATCAAATCCTATTTTTTCTTTCGTTCTATGATTCACAGGGATGAGGGCTACAAAATATACTAATGTTTCAATTACATTTTAATGTTTTGGTAAATAACACATTGCAATTTTACAGAATTTATTCTTCTTAAAACGTTGACATTTCAACTAATCAACCAATTGCCTTAGCTTACAGAAAAATAATTTATTAAACGTATTATTGTGGTTTTGAATTTCCGGTATCTCATGTTCCTTTGATCTCAAAATATGTCTATATACCATAAAATGTTAATAGTGACGAGGTTCATGAAACAGTTGTTACACATAGTTCATAGAAAGTAAAAACTTTGAAATCAAATAAATCAATTGAAATATGGGTATCCCATTGATTAAATACATACATTTTTTTTTAGTAAAATATTTTACACAGTTAGAGCTTGATCACAGCAAATATCCACGGTACTGTAAACCATGTTCATTAAGGTCCTTTTGATTGTTAAATGTTAAGTGTATATTTTATTATTGAATACTATTACTTAATCAAAATCTCAGGAGAACAAATAGTTAAAACCATAAACATTTCCATTTTGATGGACGCAATTTATTATAAAACGTTTGGAATCTTCGTTGGACACACAGTTGTATATGTAAAATTATTGCAAACTGTTCAGGTGTTTAGGACTGTAGACCGTTTTTTATTTGAAATAGGTAAACGGCTCCCTCCCATACCATGTACGCCACTTACTCCTCGTCTGATCGTCGACTGGTCCACGTGTTAAATTACCTTTGCGCGGGGATAAAACTAATATTGAGCACCACCACCGCCCTTCCGATCATGCCGGATCGCGTCCGTTTGTTATCGCCATCGGCACAATGATAATCGCGTATATTCGGTGTAATAACGGCGTGAGAGTACCGTCATCTAATAATTTATATTCGAAACGTAAAACACAAAACAGTCAATAAAACACACATGATAGTATATGCGTGTGATTTTTGCTGTGGATTTCGAAACGCGAAACAAATCGCCGATATTTTCGTCATTTAATTTCATGAATAAACCACTAATGCCGTCGAATACGTGTTTAACAAAGTTACGAGATATGCCGCGAGATTTACGATTGCACGTATTATAAAGTTATAATATTATTTTAATAGCCAAATGTGGAGACCGATGTGACGGAACTTAACATCAATACGATGTACAGGGTGTCCTACCGAGGATTTATCTATTGCGATATCTTCTGAGATAATGAAGGGAGGTATTCCGATCTCCTTTTTTTATATAAAACTCACAGGGGCCGTAAGACTACAAATATTTCATATTTAAGATTAGTTTAATGTGAAAAAATTGTGTTATACCATATAATAGCCTACCATTTGATGGTTTGATTATTATATCGACTTGTTTTCTGATTACCTTCAATAAGTTTCTAGAAACTAAAAAAAATTTATTAAAAACCACAAGATTAATGAAAATAAAATGTTGAAACATCAAATTTCCCAAAAAATTTGATTCAATTTGATTACGATGTATCTGTAGTCTTAGTCCTTATATTCCTCTCAGGAGATATCGCGATGGGTATATCCTCGATGGAACACTCTGCTGTACAGTGATATTTTATTGTACGCGTAGTAGCTGCGAGAAAATTATAAAGGTGTACACCCCGATGCTTGGCGCTGCTTAAAATCGAAATATATGCATTTTGTATCCAAAACAAAATTTGAAAAAAAAAAAACACCCCAGCAACTTTGGTGGATACTTAACATTACAAAATACTTTTGAAAATCGATTTAGCGTAAAATGCAAAAAAAAAAACACAACACGCACTATTAATGCTTTTCCCGTTTTCGTTCGCCGTATAACATATTATAATAGGTCTCCGCAGCGCGTCGGCCCTCTCGCGGGCTCGTGAATGACAGTCATGTTGACTATACGTCTCGCGTACGAAGTCGTTCGGGCGAAATTTACATACGTTTGTGCGCCCGCGTTAGCGTTGTTGTTATGTTATTATTACTATTATTATCATGACGTTAAAATCATCACAGCTGCGAGCACATTATAATACCGTCTTGAGACCGCGTTACACGAGTATTAATATAATATCGCGTATATATACACGTAAGAACCTCTCGTGACCTATTGTCGAATACAAACCAAATTGAAGGGTTCGCGCGCGCACTGTACGCCCCGCCGCCGGCACCACCACCGCCACCATCACGTCCCCGTCGTCATCGTCCTCGTCGTCGACCTCTACCCTGTTACCGCCCGCCCGTCATGTTTCACTGGGATTTAGGGCACGTTAATTGTTTTTAATATTTTTAAGACCTTTGCGCCGAGGTAGCGGACCAGGCGTAAGGGTGACCCGAAGAGGTGGAATTTCAATGGCTTACACCGCCGCCGCCGCCGCCACCACCGTCAACCGTGTGCGGGGGATTAGATCGAAAACGTAGATTTCCGTGTACGCACGAGTAATTGTTATTATTATTATTGTTACATTTACGTATTTACATGTATGTATATTAAGCGTACTCGTTTTATTGTTATCATTACTGTTTTTTTTCCGTCCGTCGGAATCTACTATGTACACGGTTATTTTTCTATACGCTTAGTTGTTTATCTCATCCGAGACTATACAATTGATACTGTCGGTTGGACTCTGTTGATGTGAGTACCCAATATTAGCGTAGTACTTTTGATGAACCGACAAATGCAATGATTTGCCGAAAAAAAGTTGGTTAGAAAATATACAACTGATGAGTCAAATAAATACGATGACGTGTAGCATGATTCGATAAAAATCTCTCGATTAAAATCACGTTCATACACAATAATGTGTTCAAACTCGTCGTTACATGTGCTCACTGCAAATCGTCACTAACATTTTATTTTGTAGAAGTACACGGTAGTAAGTTTACAAAAATATATTTTCTATAGTCGAAACCCTGTATAAATTGTGTTCGTATCTTGCGACGTGTTACTCGAATCTTATCGTAATTTTTAATCAATCAAAAATTCAAAAAAGTAAAAAAAAGCAAATTAAAAAATACCAAAATTTATGAATAAATAGAAAACAAAATTTAAAAATATCGAATTTCGACCAGCGGTGATATAATAATGCACAGAATAATACCCGTCTTCTACAAGTAAAGAAAACAAATTCAAATGTGCTTGCTAGAAAAAGTTACGCAGGCCTCTTTATCATACTTTGGTCAAAATACCATTTATGATAAATACGGAATGGATTTCGTAGGCGTTTACTTTTTTTTATTGGTCTTAAACTAAGCGATAAATTTGATTTATACAACGCGTATAAGAGAATAAACGAAACATTTACTTTTTCCTGCATTTGTTATCTATTTCCTTTTATAAAGCTTCTTTTGTTTATAAATAATTGGTGTAGAAAGCCAACAGCTTGTAAATGTAATTTTAGAATAAGAAATAATATAAAAATAATAACTTAAGTAATTTAACCCATTTAATCAAACATTAGAAGATGAAAACCGATTGTGGCACGACCGTCGAACATATTATAAAAATAAATATCGACCTCTCAAATACTTCAAATAAGTACGTATCTATATCTAGAACACGTTCTGTAAAAACGACGTTTTTAGAATATTTTTCCATTTTGTTGAATTGGCTTGTAAAGCTATACCATTTGAAATCAACTTTAACTTGGTTTAATGTTGTCACATATCAATCGCCACCTGTATCGTTTACACGAAACGGTAAAATCATTTTTTTCGCTTTGCTTTTAGTTTTGAGGGCTACTCCAAGAGTATTACAGGATTCCAAGATCCTTGCTCTACTCATTAGTTTCACGTGTCGCAGCACTACGCTGCGCCGCGTTACCGTGAAAACATTTGCATAGATGCCGTGTCTGTGGAAAACGCGTATTCGTAGTATAGTGTACAGCGGCGCGCCGTTCGAGGGCGATAAATCGTTGCCGTGTTTCCGCTGCGCCGTGCACGCGTCTGTTTCGCGGAGTTCCCGTGCACCCCCGCCGCCCGCCGCGACGGCAATTTATCGTCGGAGAATCCCTTTGGCGGGCAGAAGACTCGAACGCGCCCCCGGAGCAGATCTAATTGAAAACTAACTTAACCGCGTACGATCAATCAGCTAATTAAAACACGCCGGAGTGCCATCGCGGCTTCTGTGTATTGTTATTACGCTCCCGTGCCAACAGCTATCCCGACGGCAGTATCCCCGGTGCGAATAAATCACGTCATCGCGTGCGCGTGCTTATCGCGCTAAAATATTGAAAATATTGTACGAGTGACCGTGACCGTAGACTGCGTCCACTCAGTCCAGTCGTAGAGATCATGACCGGCCCGCAGAAATCGTACGGACTCGAACGGACGCGAAACCGATTTCGCATCTAGGTCGAGTTTACGATCGATATTGATCGCGGACTTTGGCCAACATCATAGGCAGGAGTTTATCATTTTTTATTCTAGAATTCGCAGTCGTGGAAAAAACCGCGAGTCCGATTTCCTCGTACCTTTCATCGTCCTTTGCATTCCTAGAAAGTGTGCTGTATGCATCGCACCTATCAGAAAAAACCAAACGCTTGTTGTCAAAACACTTTTCACTTGGACCCTGGGTGTCTATGCTTAAGATATGATTTGTTGTTTTTTACCCTTAAATGATAAATTACTCAAGATAGATCTCCTAACACGACCGTTCGATCGTCTAAACTCTACATAAAATAGAAACAAACACCGGGGGTTAACCGTAATACGTAAGTACAAAAAGTACAATCGTGCAACTTGTCACGGTTTTGTACATATACATACTTGTTTGATTTAATAGTTTTACAAGCCGACCAACATGAGGTATTATGCTGTACGCAGAACAAGCCGTAGTGTTTCCGTTACTGCTACCAATGTATAGTGTCATTGACCGTATGCCGTAAAAACACGCAATACTATTGTTCAAGTTGGCAGTCCAGTGGGCGCAGCCACCAGACGTCGCTGTAGTCGTTTGCATTGAATTTGCTAGAAACAGATTTACAACTGTAGACACACGCCAGGCATTACTTTATGAACTGTATGAGAAACTGTACAAACAGCTGATATTTATAATTTGTTCTTTGTATGTATTCAATTAAAAAATGGATGAGACATCGGAAAACTAAATTTTCAGTCCGAAGCAATGGATAGGTAATTTTATGCTTAACTAAAATTATCTCCATAAAATATATAAGATAATCATTGTAATTTATCCAGATAAAAAGCAGATTAATATAAAAAATACAATGATTTTATATTATTTGTACCCGGCCATACGTAATCAAAGGATTGATTTTCAAACGATTATAAAAGTTTTTACCAACAAACTGTAGATGACGATGATGTTAATTTTTATCCATATTATAACTTATGAAACTATTATTTCCGTGATTGTACATGGTTGTTGTTAGTGAAGAAAACATATATAAAATATCTAATATCAACTCTGGATAATAGCTTGATTTGATCAATACTCATTAGGACCGTATAAACGTTCGAAGAAATTTACAAAAACTTATACGGGTTCGGTCAGCATAATGTTTCAAAATAAAATCCAAATATTTACACAAATCACACAGCAGCGTGAGGAGTGACGACATGCTTTCGAACAGGTACAAGTGGAATCCAATACCGAACAAAATAAGTTCTAGGCAATAGGCACAATGGCGTATTGAAAATCTGTTTTGATCAAGTTAAGTGCAAACGATTACAACGACGTCTACTGAGTGCGTACACGTAAAGCTGGTATCGATTTGAACGATTGTATGGCGTGTCCGTGAATTATAAAATCAACGATGATATTATAGTATGTATTGGTATCTGCCATGTTGTGGTAAGATGTGTACATGTGGAGAGAAATAGGTATTTTTGCCTTCCGTCACCAACTATAGGCTTTCGACACTGGACGCTATTATAATAAATAATAACGAATAAAATAGTTTTTTTTATTTTTTTTCCCTAAAATAGAATATTTACAATCTGTAGCTTGTGTACAACAAGCAAATGAGATGATTACAGATAACGAAACCAAAAGTTGTTTTTTTTTCATTACGTCACTTGTGTAATTATGAGGAGGGAGGCTGTCCAACGATCGAACTTTTATATGTAAGTAATTTACATTTTTAGATTTGGTTGATTTATTTATTTATTATACCGTTGACATTTAGTTCACTAGCGTTGTATTTTAATCATCGGAGGAAATTGCCCGATATATTTACACCGCCTTGAATGGCAATCAGAATAGCAAATTTGAAGTGGAATTTTCTGCAATGGATGGAACCAATTTTTTTTTTTTTTTGATGGACGTACCAAGGGGAGGAATATTAAATAGTTACACGTCGATCCCCGGATGTTTATGAAACATAATGATAATATGTAACGTCTTTATCTAGCCGCCACTACTGGAGCCGAACTCGTGTCTAATAAGCACGTGCTACATTCCATATCAATTTTTTACCGCAACCTTGCCGAATAATCGCACATGTAACACGCGTGTATTCGAACCACGTCCCGAGTGTTATCCAAAAGATCGATATGTATACGACGCGTACAACAGCGGATCCTTCCAGGAATTAGCTAGTCCCAAGTGCAAACATTTTTTTTTTTTTTCGTAAAATAATACGCACAACGAGGGATCACGTATTTCGTGAAAAATAAATTGAGTTTGCGCTGTGCTGCGGAAACTATAGCCGCCAGTTACGAACGAGATTTAACTACATTTTTAATGACCTACTACAACTTATATACCATGTACACTGTTGTTATATACCGTGCACTATACCGTACGACTGCTGGCTGCCGCTTAACGTTGCGTTTTTAAGTACCACGCGCGTACAACGGAAGTATAACATATATAACAATATGTTTTCAAATGTTATTTTTCCGGAGACCCGATGTCCAAACGTACATTATTTCACATCACGACAATCGACGATTTAAAAGCTTTCAACTATTTAGTAAGTGTTGCTTATTTTTTATTTCTCTATTCTTATCCTCGAAAACGAACGTTTCCGCATCCTAGGACGCAATCGGCAAAACGGACACTTTGTACATGCTGTACGTTATTGTTTCCGCGGTCGATTTTTACGGTTACAATAATATGGTGATCATTTATTGATATGATTATACAGCGATTGACACTATTTCGATCACCATTTTTGACCAACTGATCGGTATGAATTTGATGAACATTTAGGAGAAGGGTCATGAACCTTTTGAAAACAACAAACCATAAACAAAAACCCATCTAAAATTGTTTATTTCTACACGGATAACACACGTATTTGTTGGAAGTTTTCAATAGTTACATGTTCCGGTAGAGTATCAACGAACATTAATGAACCGGTAAGCTTAATTGAAGATAGTTATATACGATAACATAGCCCGATACTTTTGCATACAATATAAATTGTAATGTTTATAACGTTGTAATATGAAAGTGCTCTTACTTTACATGCGGTATTACAAATTGTCCGTTGTTTTTAACTTTTTGAATGACGCATAACCAAGGGTCTTATAGGCTATAACCGATACTATTAATTTAACTCATACATTTTATAATTCGACTTCTATTTACACACACTGAGATACGTATAGATAACATTTAGTTGGTAACTAAATTTATTCGACATTTTTCACAACCAGTGTAAGGTATTGTAGTGAAATATTTTCAAAGTTCAACTGTTTTAAGTTCAATATCAGATAATACCGAATTAAATCGACAAACAATTAAATGCTGAGCACTTCATAAGAAATTAGTAGGTTTTATAAAAAAAGTATTACATTGATATAAAAACAAGTATTGTATTCATCAGTTTGAATAAAAATAAAATAAAATTTACATCGATATTGTTATGTAGATATCAGATAAACCTGATTGGCACTTTTCTGATTTATTTCATAGAAATTTTACTAACTATATTTCCCCTTAAGTATTAATAAATTACCATTAAATTCATAGAAATTCGAATGAGAATTGTAGCTGTTCAATTCTCTATAAAATGGAAACAATTAAATGAAAATAATTTTTCTTCGAAATATAAAGTTTATAGTAACGTAAATAAAACGTTTCAGTGTGTTTTTTCATTCTCTTCGAGATGCAATCTTTCGATTTATTTGTTAATTTTTCAGTAGTACAATTATTGTACGACTATTGTTCGTAATAAATTGTTTCTCATTAGGTAATATAATTGACAATTGTATTGAATTTTTCCCATAGTAACTTCACTCAAGCTGCAGTTTCTGCATATTGCCCTTGTCTTATACACGTATCAATAGGGTTTCGTGAAAATATGTGTTTTCCCTCTTTTTACAATAAAACGGGGGGGGGGGGCAACGTTTTCAAACCGTGTTCTTTTTCCTCTCGCGTGCTATCGATAAAACGGAATTCGATGATTTTTAATTGAAAGCTTACGATAACGGATTGCCCACGCTACAGGTTAGTAGCTATAGTAGTAATTAATCGAAAGATATTGGAAATTAGGTTTCATCATTCGTGCCGAAGTCCATTTGTACTCCGAGGTAAAATGAATTTCCTATAGAATCAACGTCAAACTACGAGACGGTCACGTTCGACGAATACTTTTATTCCGTTTTTTTTTTTTTTTCATTTTTCAACCCACCTTTACTTACGGCGATTGGGAGAAGTCCGCGCAATATATTATAATAACACGTACGCTGTGCTCGCGTGTGGGTTTTAATTGGAAATAAAATAGAACGTTGTGCTTCAGCACCAGATCTTTAGAATCGCCTGGAAAAGGGACAGGTATATAACGTACACGGCCGTTCGCAAGTAGTGTTGAATTCAGACATTTTTTTCTAGGGGGGGGGCTTCCGTTTTTTTGTCGATGGTCATACTTTTTGGTATTATTAATTAAACTAGCTTGAGTGCAACTCCTTGTGAGTATAACTTTTTTTTCAGTGGGATACTTTGGATGTGGCATACTTGGTTGTATGTGCTATCTTTTTTTAAGGTACTGGTAGGTTGTTTTATATCGTAATCTAGTTATCATAAATCTTATTTACTATCATTATCTCGTTATATTATATTATCTCAGTATTTCATATAATTTCGGCAAAATATACGATTAGATAGATATTTATTAGGTGTTTAAATGTAAAATGGATAAATTGTATGATATGCATTATTGAAGATAATAAAATCGTAACGAGTATTAAATATTTAATAAATATATTTTTTTCACATTAAAATTATCAGGGGAGGGGCAAATAAAACTCCAGGGGGGGGGGGGCATATGCCCCCCCTGAAATATACCTGGATTCAACACTGTTCGCAAGGATATTACTACCAAGCCGACGCTAATTATTGCACCGACAATATCGTATTGATTTGCACATGTGCGTTTGTACGAGTGATGTGTGAGCGCTATATAGCGTAAAATATCATAGCTATCCTGTCGACACGTGTCCGTAAATTAAAACGTGATCGAAGAAAAAACTACAACACCGAATGCCGCCCGCGTTTTATAACAGTACGATTCGTCCGTTTTCGATTGCGCTGGATTCGTGCTGTAACGTGGTCGGCGATGACCCGATAAATATAAGATATTCAGGGAAGAAGTTCTTTTGAACATAATTAACCTTAGCTCGAGAGCATAAATGGTATATAGGATCTTAATATTACAAATAAATGCGTATCGGTAAAGATAATTATTAATCTATTATGGTTTATTAAGACTTACTGACATACTTAACAATCATATGGCCGTTTCGTAATTACACGGAGTTCAAGTTAGCGTGATGGTAATCGCGGAGAACTGGCGTTCTCTTACATACCGATTGTCGACCGTAGGCCTTACAATATAAACTGAGAGTGGGGGGGGAACTTAATGTATAGTCAGCTTATATTATGTTTCTATAATAGTAATACTAAAAGTAATATATATATATATATAGTAGCAGTGGCGTATATAGGATTTAATTTCGGAGGGGGCCAATTATGTATTTAGAGTTTAGGGGAAATGACGGAGGAGGCTCAATGACAAATATTGCTTAAACGCTAAAAGACCTTTGGACTATTTGGACTATCATCATTACTTCACCAGAGAAAAAAATAAACTCATTTTTTTATTTTTTATGAAATGTAATGTAAAAAATATATAAAAACTCTTCATTGCAGTAAACAATTTTTTTACTACAGTAACTCAAAATTAATTACATATTTTCTTTTTTTTTTTTTTTATTTTACAATTTGAAATACACAATCTGTACAACGTAGCACAATAAGTATATATGATATTATAATAGTAACATGAATATTTTGAATTAAGAAATCACCCATTAGTGACACTTGGCTGGGAATTAACGCTGTCTAGAGTCTAGAACTTCGTTGTTTTTTTTTTTTTTATTATTATTTATAACAAGTCACGGCACCAGTTCCTTTTTAGACGACGCTCGGGGTTACCCGGTATGGTTTGAGTGTAGAGGTTCTTTATCAATGGATTTTGGTGGGTTTGTAGGCGGTTATGAAAGCGTTTGTAGAAATCAACAGCTACTTCTGTAACAGTTTTCATTGTGAGGTCTTTATGTAAGGTATAATTGGATACAAAAGGTGGAGCATTTGTTATTTTTCTAAGAGCAATATTCTGAAACTGTTGAATTTTATTGGTATTAGATACTTTAGCAGTACCCCACAATTGAAGACCGTATGTCCACATTGGTTTTAATAGTGTTTTATACATAAGTACTTTAACTTTTAGTTTAGAGTGTTTATTATTTGTAAGCAAGGGACGTAGACTGCGGAGTCGGGCATTTAAGGCAAGTCTTTTTATACGGATGTGGGCGTTCCAAGTAAGGCGTGGACAAGAATAAACGAATATTATACATTTTAAATACGAGGTTTTTAATCGATATTTTTCTCTTCATTATGACGAAGCTGTCGTACTTTAAAGCATATGGCTAAACGACAAACTGTGATACGATATAAATACTCGGAAACACGAAAATACACGTGTCTAAAGCACGAAAGCCTCGAACTTGAGTCTCGGAGATACCGCACACAACTGATGTCTGATCAACGATAATAAATAACAAAATGTTACGGTCACAGAATATATTAATGTTATGGTATAGCAGTGATGGAATGGCCCCGGTGCAGAGTGGGACAAATCAAATATTAATAGAATATACTATCTAAGTTATAAGCTAAAATTACAAATACCGATAATTCCTATCTATCGACTACACAGACTACAGGCTATACAATTTTTATTATCTTATCGCATAAGCGATTTTTCATTTCGGAGGGGGCCCGGGCCATATAATATACGCCCCTGTATAGTAGTAACGATTGTTACAATGCACGGTATTCATAATTGGACGTCATTAATAAAAAAAATAGTCACGACCGTAGTAAAAACAATTACCATAGTAATAATGTCAATAATTCATAATTATCGTTGGCTGAGTTTTAAAATAAAAAATAAAAAAACACTCCGACGTATTTATTAATTATTAATAACAGACCCTGCAACGCTATGCTATTGCAATATTTCATCGTATTACATTATAATGTTTTCCGTGTACATTCATCGTTTATCGCTGTTAATGAAACAAAAAAAAAAAAAAACAAGGAATCATCCACGTGGTAACCATGAAACTATGATAAAGGTTTGTAGAAAAATGTGGAATAATGAAATATCGCGTTCATACTGATCGGATTCCATCATTTTTATTCGCACAAACTGACGACGAACTCAATATTTTTCACTACATTGTTGTATAAACAATATGTGTGACTTTTCCGTCCGTTACATAATTGAACCGACTTAAAATTACACAAGCTTTTTCTAACGTCTGGCGTACCGCAAATGAACAATATTTTTGGTTTTCTCATACGGAGTTTAAATGTACAAATGTACAAGCTCCTACTCTGTACCGACCGACATAATATAGTTGACTGTGTGCAAATTAATAAAATATCAATTGATAATGCAAAAAGTTAAAAAAAAAAATAAGTGTTGGCTAAGAAAATACAAACCAACCAAATTTGACAAATGCCAACAGAATAACTGTAGCCAGAATTTATAACAGTTTTTTTCCATTCTTGTTATCAATAATACTTAAGAACTGTTTTTTTTCCGGAAGGGTTTAAGTGATTCTATCGAAGGATTTCATTAACTTTATATACTCTTCCGGACAGCACGAACTATTTTGCAAAAAATACTTTAAAATCGGTGTAGTCATTTTTGAATTTTATTAACCTCCAAAAGATCAAAAATCGTTTTTAATATATTAATTATGCATTGTAGAGGTTTTGCATTCTGGTCTACGGGTAAAATAGTAATTAATGTACTGAAATAATATTATATAAAATGGTTGAATCGCACTTTGCACAGTAGTATGACGTCATTGTTTTGTATATACTTTTTATTTTTATTTCTTAATTCGAAAACGATTTATCGTCACATTACGGGAAAATAAAAAAATAAATAAAAAAGAAACGAGAGAGTACTACGACGGCTCTAAGTGGAACTCATTTATTGGCGAATAAATCACGTCCCGGTGTATAAACTTTTAACAACTTGTAAATTTACGAGATCCGGTTTTTCGTTTTAATAATGATTTTAACTCGAATATCCCGCGTAGTGGAAATTTGAAGTCAGTGAATTTCGAAAATATTACGAGGCAAAAGTAAAATTTTTAAAATAATTCATTCATAAATCGTTGCTTTCACAACAACTGTAAATTAAGTAAATATACGGCTCAACATCATCTCGCGATTCAAGCAACTTTTTTCGCCGGTTTTTTTAACGAAATATAATGGACCTTTCCGGGCGTCGTCGTCCTAGTCGTAAGTATGCTACGTAATAAATATTTTAAACATATCCCGGAACAACCAAATTTATAATAATTTCATCACGTTATACATAATTTTTGTATTCGTACGACGCGTGGAGTATACACTCGTGGTTCTAAAACTTTTGCTGAGACCCGCTGACCTGGGGCTATTGATTTATGGTATAAATATTTAACATAATTCATGTAAACTGATTCTTAGTATTTCAGTATATTGGTATGCAATTTGGACTTTTTGATATTAAAGGACTTGAGACTACGATAATTATGGACGTGTGTTCACGATTTCTAGTTTATTGAACACCGATGGTATATAATTACGTAATTAACTCAAAACAAACGTAAAATCAAGTGTAAAATATAATTTTTTACTCAATGGCAGATCTAGAATGTTTATGATTTAAAATAACTTACATTTCGTTAATATTATCAAAAAAAGAAAAAATTAGCTGGTAAAAGACAAAAAAATGTACTTGTGACATTTTGAGGCTAAACGACATGGAGTACACTAGCATAGTATAAACCAACAACGGTTAATGGTGCTTAAGCATTCGATCGCACAAGTGCTAGTGTTCCTCTGACCATTTAGTAACGAGATATTTAATTTATGCATTTCGGTACAAGCGACATTTACGAACACAATAATGCAATAAATGTAGAGACTTTGCCGCTTTTTTAGTGTAAAAGTGACAGTAATGAAAATTGTGATCACTCTGCGACAAACACGTCATGGCACTTGGTGCCTAATTTTATCGCTTATCATCTTTTATATGGTGGATAATTCAATACGATTGAAATCTGTCACATTTATTTTATTCATATTTCGTGTAGACCCAAGTATTACCCATTTGGTATGGTAACAATATTATAATAATATTATACCATTTTATTTTTAGGCTACAATTATTTTTTTAGTTCTTTCGAGACTTACCGCATTATGCATTATCACACAAGTGGACCGTTAAAAACGATAATTGATTATTAACGATTGTCGGATGCACTATGACCACTATGAATCGAGTAGTTTTCTCTTTGCGGTCAAAAATAAACGTCATTAAAATTATCCATATCTATACAATATGGAAATTATAATGACCGATAAATAATATTTGTGTACGCTTTAATAACTATTTGCAAACATAAAACCAAGTTTTACAGGAACCTTTAATCATAGGTAAATTAAATCCGGTGTGCCATATATACCCATGATGTAAACCGTTGGTCATGCTTCTCGAGGGTCAAACGTGCGCAATACGGTGTACAAAGTCATACAAATATGTATTTTTTGAAAAGTGTCGTCAAATTTAAACGTTGAATTATTTTTCTTTTCGGATAATTATTAACCGATTGGTGACCCGAAACTCGGAATTCGTAACCAACACTGTGGCCGTCTTGAGACAGTGTTTTCGTGTTCGGGGCGAAAACGACCTGTTGAGGGAAGGAAAAGCGCGTGCGATATACGCACCGCAAGTCGCAGAGTTTGCGGCGAACATCGAAGCAGATCAAGTGAGTATGAGCGCGTGTTTTTCGACGGTATCCATCGGTGAACATAACCGCGGTACACGGCGTATTAGCTTGTACTTAATAAAACGCGTTGTACTAGCAGCGTCGGACTAATTTATTTCCCCGCGGAGTCGTTACGCGACCGCGCTTTCGATATTTGTGTACGGCGTTTTTATAAGCGGCAGGTACGACTTGAAAGTTATCAACTCCCCGAAGCCCCGGCGTTAAAATTAAAATAATTGCCGAACGGAGGATTGCTCGGTAAAGTTCGCGTATAATCTAATCGCCGCCGGACGTCGTGAATTATTATTATTATCTCACTCGGGCCGTGTTTAGCGGGGTCTTCCGTCTAAATCGGATTATCGGCCGATACCCGCCCCCCGATACACGTCGTATTATATTTTTCTAACAATACCGTATTCGCCCGATAAACTTATATATATATATAATATATATATATATATATATATATGTGTGTACCTGCACGGCGACACGGTTTAATGCTCGTAAATCCCCTCCGGACCCGAATGCGAAAGACCGCGTCGCACATTCGTCCGCTGCGAAGGGCTGTCGCTCGAAAGTTTTCGGACACGCTCCAAAGTCCGAAACGCTCCTATTCGATACGATACAGTTATTTCCCTCTAGTCCACCCTCACTTCCTTTGCAGAGCCGAGAAGTATCTAGACCGATGATCAAGATCAAAATAGTTTTCATCTCATTCCCGATGACTTCATCTATCAGCTATCTTCGTCTTATTCGACTTAAATAATTTCTAGTAATGCACTCAGTACACAATACACATGCCGTACGTTAATAGAAATTGTGCTTATACATTCAATTTCTAATTTGAATTACATTATTTTTGATAAGCTTTAATAAACTTTAATTTAAATTTTTAGTCTGCTTTGAAACATCATAATAATTATAATTACAAGTTGTATATAATTTAAAATTGAATTAACCTCGATAAAATTCAAGATATTAATTTATTGTTATCTAAATATTTTTCTTATTTATTTGGTTATCAAAGTTCGATTTTTTATCCCGAAGTTTTACTTAATAAGGGTTTTGGCTCCCGAATCTTATAGGGCTCAATATCCCTTATTTTTATTTCAACATGTTTCTTTTTTCGAGGCAATATTATAGGATCCGAGGACAATGCATGTGCCCTAAAATTATTTCCTGAAATGCTGAGATCAGCTGATCATTCAAAAAAATAACATTCAACCAACCAGAAGATGTCTAGATACAGCTGATGTTAACTATCGAATTGGATTTAAAAATATTATAATGCAGTTGATAAAATAAATAAAGCTAAAAAAAAGGAAGATAATAATTAATTAATAATAACTCTTCATTAGTAAAACGTATTTGAGCTTTAAAGTTGGTATGTTTTTAGTAATATTTTATGTCATCGAAAAATAATTTGTTTGAATTAAATATTATTTGCCCTGCCTTCTTGTGATTATTATTATTACTCTGCGGCTTGCGTATTTTTAAAAGCGAGAGCAGTATAAAATATGATTACCTATTGAGTAGAAATTCAATTACATATTTTTAATTCGTTATCGAGATTAATTCTTTTAGAATGATAGATTTCCGTCTTGCCCGTATAATATAATACGAAATAATTTTATCCAGATCAGAGATTAAAATATATACATGGGTCCCAACGGAATCTGCACAGAGTGATATCTCCAGTGTTAATACAGACAATCGAATTCAGTTTTTTTATGAGCACTCCTTTACAAACACAATTTTGTTGACAATGGTTTGGTAAATATAAGTGTATTATTAAAGAAAATAAAAAATGAACTTTTTATCTAATGATTTCTTGAAATTTTATGAAATTCTTTTTCTGAAAACGTCGACGGTTCTCATTCTTTCAGTTCTCATTGGATTCATGTTTTCTATTATTCTTCAGTTTGCACAGAAATAATGTAAATTTTTATCCCCTCGTCATTTTTCCAATAACGTAATTATTATTTCAAGTTGCGTAAATTTAATAAAAATTGAAACGTCAAAACTTTCCCAAAAGTAAGCAGGCTGTTTACGAAGTCTATAAAAGCTATAAAATAAAAAGTAAATTTCATAGATATGACACTTATACTTACCAATATACTGTCAACAAAATCAGGGTTTCCCATGGATCCCAGGTAATAAACAACAGAATATGACTATCTCTATTAACACGGTATCAATATCGCCGTGTGTAAATCGCGGTAGGACCTACTGTACAATATATAAAACATATATAATATTCTAGATAAATTCACTCGAACCCGTGATAATTATTATTACTACCATGGCCACGCGGTGGAATGGGGTTTGGAAAGTTTTCCGCGACCCGGTTTCCACGATGGTCCCCACACGATTAGCAGTTCTTTTCCAAACCGCGTTCGAACACGAGACGACGGGGCGCGATGCGCGCGCGTTTTCCGGCTAAACATTTGCCGACCACTCTGTACGGACGCGGCGGGCGGGGGAGCGTTCCCGTATATTTTCACTGTTCACCTCACCGGCAACGGTGCACCCGAAAGTTTTAGGCTTCCCGAAAAGTTGTTTCACGTGACGAGACGATATTATTAGCGGCTATCGACATCGAAACGCTGCCGTAAGCCGACGGGCACGCGTATAATGTGTACAGTAAAACTCGCGTGTAACACAAACAGCGGAACGCTGATAAAATATTTGTTATTCACGCACAGCGGGTCGGCAAACACAAAAGCTGTTTATTGTCGGTACGAACGCGTGTTATTACGTTCGTATCGTTTACTTACCATACACTTTCTACGCGCGCAAGTACTCGAGCGAACGTCAAGCACCGTTTCCTCTATCCCTCCCCGACTCCGTCCATCCCACTGTGTTCATTACGTTTTTTTCTTCTTCATACCGCTCACGAAAAGGGCACAAGTCACGGCGGCGTACGAGTATGTCTTCGGTTTCAAACGAATACGCAATATTACAGTACCGGCCGTCGGTTATGGAAACGAAACGGATTATAAGCGTCGTCCGGGTCGCGAAATGGATCGCGCGGGAGCGGGCGGAAGAATGAAAATCGGAAAATATTGAACGCGTGCAAACATGCAAATACGGCAGGGTGTAAAAATGTCGAGCTCAAATATTGAACGCTGGCAAACACGCTACGCTATACGTGTGCACAACGCGACGTATGTATAATAATAATATACGGAGTGCTCGAATTCTACCCGTATTCGTAACGACGTGGCCTTTTTCGACATGTGGGTGTGCGGCTTAGCAGGGTCGTGCGGTTTATACGTCGGAAAATGCCTGAGCGCCCGATCAACAATATTCCGGGGATCGCGCAATCGTGAACGGTGCAGATGTCGGATTCGACGAAACTCTCTAGCTCAAAGTAGCGAAATATCGGTGACTTGTGACTCGTGACTTCGTCCGCCCATTACCCTCCCCCCACCACCCACACGTACCGCGTCTGTTGACTTTACGTAGAAATATGTTTATATTATAGGTAGCTTAAGTGTCGTTCGGCATCGTACGATATACCAGTAAGCCGTACCACGTATATTCAGGGTGTTTCACCGGGTCTTACGCAATGCGATATCTCCCATGTGTATAGAGATAATCAAATTATGTTGTTTTTTTTCTTTCGAGCATTCCTTTTCAATGGAAATTTTGTTGACAATAGTTTTGTAAATATAAGTGTATTATCAAAGAAGTTAAAACGTGAACATTTTTATTTTATAAATCTTATAAATTTCGGAGGTAGTCATTTTACAGGGGTTTTTTTTCTGAAAATGATGAAAAGTAAACTATTTACACAGTTTCAAATAAAAATAAAATTATCAGTATACTGTAGTGCAAAAATGAGGAGGTGATAATTTACTTGAATTTATTTAAAAATCCAAAACCATTTGAAATTTAGACCATCTCTGAAAAATAGCTATATAAATATTTTTGGTGAATATTTCAAGTCCCTAAAATCAATACTTTCAAATAACAATTCCATAAATGTTGCCGTTTTTATTTTTTGCAATTATTCGTCAGTTTTCCGCAATTATTGGGAAAACAGTTGAGAAATTAAAAAAATTACCTGTTTAGTTCACCTACTAAACAACATTCGGAACCGGAAACCTATACCACAACTTACTGTAAAAAGAATAACGTTTTCTAGGAAAAACGTGACGATATACACGAAAAATAAAAATAAATATGAAAATATAAAACATACACCACGGTAAAACCAATTCAAAAGAATAAAAAAAAATTTCAATACGCGTTTTTGTGCTTTTTTTCCGAAATATCTGCATCTGTTGACAATTTATCGGGCCGCCATATCTGTGCACATAAACGCGTATTGTTTTTTCCACCGTAAAACACAGCTATTTTCTTCGTCATCTCGTGCTCGACATTTGACTGCGTATTTCTGTTCCAGGAAGTTAAAAACAATCGCTGTTTCTCACACAGTATCGTGACCATTATATCGTAACGAATGTTTTTGCGTTCAGTTTTTCCGAATAAATCACTGCCGAGTGTTATTACACGGGAACACTGTGATTTCGTCGCGTCTGAATATCTGCCGCCGCATTGTTGTGCGTAATCTGAGTCACAATCCGAGTCCCGTAAAATATCGAGCCTAACACTAACTGCGATAAGATAGATATGAAGCCAAGCGTCCCGTGAGTGCCCGTGAAGAACGGTTTTTCGAAAGATATTATTCGAACGGATTGATACAAATACACGTCGTTGGTGATGTGTACTCATCTTTGTTTTACTTTAACCATCTGCCGGGCCTTCGCTATTCCAAGTTCGGTCGGTTGAATCGTGTCCGCTATTGAGAGGTGACATCGATCAGAGGTCTCTCCGTGTAGACGTATGCAATTCCGAACAAAATGTCTGGAACACCTGCTCGTCTTTGCTATAATACGATACGTCGTTTATTCTGACAGTTTTGCGGACAACGATAGTAATTATAACGATAATATGTTAATGTTCCCGTGTACACGTGGTCAGTTTTGTCGTGCAGGAGCACGTAAGGCTAAAAATAACAAGAGTAAAACGACGTGAAATTATTTTTTGAACATTTCAATTTACACGTTCGTATGGTAAATACCGGTCGTTTCCATGAACTTTCATCGCAACGCCACGCGATTCACCCATTATAATAATGTGTGGATTAAGTTATATTTTTCTTAACCGCTATTGCTGCATAAAATACGTCACTGGCTCAATGCAATACGCCAAAACCCCTACGGCCTACGCGTCATCGCAGTCGCATTGTCATTGACAGTTTTTAGACCATTCCAACAACGTCTGTTTTTCGGAGAACCCATGAGTTGGCGATACCGCTAAGTTCGTTGCATCTAATAAGGAAAAAAGATTTGGATTGGCATTCCTATAAACTTCAATTGACACAGGAACTCAAAGTTGGTGATCATGGGAAACGTAGGCAGTTCGTTGATTGGTTTCACAGAATGCGCGTTGATGATGCTAATCGACGGGGTGATCAGAACTGGCCTCCTAGATCATGCGACTTAACTCCACTGGACTTCAGTTTTTAGGGTTAGGTTAAAGCTCATATCAACGAAAATAAACCGCAACCCTTCGAAGAACTTTAAGATGAAATTCGTAGTGTCAATGGTGAATTGGATCAGGATATGTGACGATGAGTGGTTGGCAGTTCAGTGACCAGAACTGAAGCTTTCCAGTGAAGCAGAGATAAACATATTCCAGACATTATATTCCATACATTATGTTTTAAAAAATAATAATATGTCCCGGCGCGTGCTTATACTGTACCTACACTTATACATACAAAATACGCTGTAAAAATATTCATCCGAAGAAATACTTGAAACACAAAAATGTAAATATTTGCAAAAATATTCACTATAAGGATTAATTTTGTAATGTTGTAAGTGAATTCTTTCATATTTTGAGCAGGATGAAGAATATTTTAGTCGCATAACAATGTGTAGCTATATACGTAGGTACGTCACATGTTTTAACAAAGAAATTATAATTTCATAACGTTATACAATTTTAAGAATTAGAATTTATATTAAATATGATGTATTCAATATTAATATAATGCAGTACGGTGAAAAAATGTAAAAATTCTTCGGTCAAATGTTTTCCGAACACAGAACAATAATTCAATATCACTGACTCAAGAATGGCTGAGTTTTTTTGTGTTATGGTAAAAAGAAATATATACAAAACGAGTTACTGTTACTGATATTAAATAAGAAATATTTTTAAAGAAAGTATAATGTAAATAATATACAAAATCTACGAAAATATGCTCAAACGGAACGCGTAATACGCCTAAAAAACGAGAAGAACAAAACACAATTACGAATCAAGCTCGAGACAAATTTGTATGTTTCGCTCATTCATTTGTTTCCGATTATGCAAAACGAAAATGCAAATGTCTACTATATACAGTAAGTTATCCCTGTCTTAATCATTAGTCTCGTCCGCCCACTGTATATTTTAACACCGGAATAATATTAAGCATATTTTTTGCGATCTCGTTGGACAACATATTATAGTGTTGTGTATGTACGTCCCTTGTATACGCAACATAACCGCGTGGAATGATTGTTGAAAGGATAATAATATACACTTATTCAATCGATTGTCAACCAAACGATTCAAACAGGTTAAAACCGAGTTTATAGAGCTCAACGTTTACTACTTATATATCGATTTTTAACATTTTTTTTTTTAACGTTAGAAATAAAAAAGTAAACACACATTTAACGACTGAGATTTTGAGCGCAACGGGTTTATCATTGTTTTAGAATAACACGGTTGTACTTGTAACACATACGCACTAGTAACATGTACAAGGCAAGAACTATATTATTACACTTCGTACGTTCAACCCCACACCCACCAAGCATTCTGTCTGGCAGGCGAGACGACGGGGTGCAAACTTCCGGTCGGTGTTTCTTTTTTTTGTTTTTTTGTTTTTGTTTTTTGTTTTTTTTATTAAATTTACAATAAGTTCATGTTATCAAAAATACACAAGCTCGCATAAAATTCTATACGCACAGTTTAGTAGGGAAAAAAAGCTCGCGGACAAAGACAATATAACCATCAAAAGGACCTTAATTAAGGGCTTGTTTTAATTAATCTCTACACAATTGTCCTGTTTTAGGCATTTCACTTTCCGAGGAGACCAAGGAGGACTGTATAGTGTATACATTATTGATTTTCCAATAACGGTTTTTTTTTGTTTTTGTGTTCTTTGTAGAAACACTTTTTTGGGAAGTATATGTAGGTACCTACCTACATACCGTTTTATAATCATCTCGTATAACGATATAAAAGGAACAAGGACTATATGGTTTTCTAGTATTATGCTAATTTCACAAATCTCTCAGTCATCGTAAATTTATTTCCAGCAGTAGCCAGTATTAACGATAAACCGTAAACATAACTCCAATGTTGAATTTCGCCAAACAAGTATTAATAGTTAATATTAAAAAAAAAAAAACGGTATTTGATTTTTGCGTCTAATGGATAATATTATGTGATTTCAAACTTCACAATCAGAATATTTGATTCGGGTGCATTTTCGTTCTCTGCGATTCCTATGGGTACCTATATCATATAATATTTACGAGTAAGTATATCAATTTCCATTTTATTAATTTTTGTTTTAATGTTTTTCATACGAAATTAGTGTCGATTAGAGTGTTTAAAATGCTTATTATTTAAACATACCATGTACATTGCATTGTTTTGTAAGGTACTTTATATCGCATATTTGAGTTGAAATGTATAGTTGCACAAAATTGTAGAAAAACAGTCATTTCCAGGGTCTTAACAGATTTTGTTTTTTAAATCAATCTAAGAATTTCTTTTCCATGAATGTCGCGTGATGGCGGTCACAATTAGGTTCAGGGAAATCTTCCGAATTGGTATTACCTTTTTAGTTTTTCCAAATGATTTTGTTATTCATCAAACGTAAATGGAACAGAAGACGAATATTATTAACAATGACATGTATAACCAGTCAACGTTTTTCCGATCTGTTCAGGTGAAAGACATATGCTAATTCCAAGTCGAAACACGAGTAGTGACATCGGAACTATGTACCTCCGTTTCTGTCTTGATATTCCTAATCCATCCCGGAACACGCTTACTTTTAAGTTTTAACCTGCTCTCATAAACGACGTGGCGCGCCAAAACTATATTATTGTAATAAAAATAATAATAATAATAATAATAATAATAATAATAATAATAATAAGACACATCGAATTCTATAGGGAATAAAATAAAACATAACCTCTCCGTTATTATAATAGTGACTGACGGTGATGAAAAAAAATCAAGATTAAAATATCGCTTATATTTTATTTCGGTAAATATCTGCTCAAATTATGCTTTATCTTAACCCAGATACGTTTCTTGTCATCCAAACGGAATGTAGTTTTACCTTAATTATACGGATGTCTTATCAAACGGTATAGTGGGGTTTAAGCATAGCCATGATAATTATTTGAAAATTAAAAAGGTATATAAGTCATGGTTTGATGAAGTGAGGGGAGAAACTGGGAAAATATATAGAGAGAGATAGAGAGAAAGAGAATAAGACAAGGAAACATTAAAAGTAACAGTTACTTATATACAAACTGATTAAAAAATGTAACGCTTCACACAAAAACATCAAATCACTCGTGATTTATTTTTGCCGTTAACCAAGGTTAGCTCGGTAATCATAGTGACTTTAATTTGTATGAACTATATCATTTCTTTTGGTAGTTACGCGAAATGGATCAGGAATAATCATCGGTTGTACCCGTAGCAAAAACACGTCGACCGTAAAACAATACAACGCGTTCAATATAAACTATTCTCAAATAAAAGAAACCAAGAAACATCCCAGATAGAAATTAACAATAGACTGATCCCAAATCAAAAAAAAATAAAAATCCTCGGTATAATATTTGACTCAAAACTCACCTGGTTACCCCACTTAAAATCAACCAAAACCTCTATATTACAAAAACTCAATATAATAAAAATAATTTCACATACATCTTGGGGTGGCGACACCTCTACATTATTAAATATTTACAGAGCGTTAATAAGATCCAAAGCAGAATATGGTTCAACTATTTTCAGGACTGCTAGCCAAAAACATTTAAACATGTTTAACACACCCCTAAACACGGCCATACGTTACGCATTAGGGTGCTTCGAATCTAGCCCCATCGAGAGTTTGACAAATATAGCAAACGAACTAATGGCCTAGTTCTAGTAGCCGATGTTTTTAGTTCAATAAAAAAAAAAAAAAAAATACAACGCGTAAACAAGTAATGTTTACATTTCGAACGACCGCGACGTATCATTCGTTGTAGCCGTTCTTATACTGTCTCGAAAATCCGTTGAAACCTGACGGCGACCCCACGTCTCGTTACCGCAATTACCGTGCGCGGTACACCGGAACGTGAATACATGTGTTCCATCGTACCGCGGTTACACTTATACCGGTATCGCCACGACGACGGTCGTTGTTGCACATGCACGGGACGCTAAGCCGAGCTAGCGCGTGCATTATTCAGTAGTTAAACGTATCGCGGGTGCGTTTTTACGTAATAATATGTGCGCGCGTACACATGTATATAACAGGCACTTACGTGTGTATTAAACGTCGAGAAAATTGAATAAAAAAATATGCTCGCCGACTTGAATCACTTTACCGCGGCCCCGGTAATAAACGGAGTAGTGAGCGCACGGGAGCGTGTCGCGTGGGCGTGCGTGTGCCCTGCAGTGTGTAATGGCGATTCGCTAATACAATATCATATTTTATTTAACGTTTTATTACCGTCCGATGGCACCGATAAAAACAAACGTAAACGGTCGAGAGCGTAGTTATTACTATCCGTAAAACGCATAAATGCAACGCCATCGTAAAACCGTTAGTAAAATAAGTCCCGAATTGTGTATAGGTTCTGTTGAAAATCGAGGACCGTGTGTATACGTGGAAATAACGTTACAACTTAGCACCAACTCGGACGTACATTATTATGTATTTGTGTAGTGCAGTTCTGAGTATTTTTTTTATTTTAGATTCCGAGTGACGCGATGGTCTTATCATGATGAGTGGTTTTTTTTGTGTCCGTGTACATGATTTCGACGAAAAGGATATCACCGGTGTCTGTAAACCTGGTACTTTTCTGAAAGGTGATTTCGTCTAGTGGGTACTCTGAATTTTCACAACAGCGTACTTTGGTATTTTTCGAATTCCTCAACAGTTTTCCGAACAGTCGAGAAAAACGGAATGAAAATTGCAAAAAACTTCAACCGAAATCGAGACTCGAGCCATCATTCACCGTCTAGTATTTTCGTCACGGACCATCCACTTGCTCATTTTGCTTGAAAACAAGATTTTTTATAAGATGTTCCTTATTTGTTTGTTATTATATTAATCGTAGCGACTCGAAACATACATGCCGTATTATCATTCCATAGAAATCACTTAGTTTTTGAAACATTTTTTTTTCTTTTTGCAAAAGTTAGAACATAAATAGTTCAACCAACCTAATTAAAAATGTTAGTTCTACTATATATCGACCATTTTTAGAAATATAAGCCGATTCGACGGATTTTATCCTCGAAATGTTTTTTTTTGGAGAGCAATGCGGTACACGAGTTGATTGGATATGCGGTTTCATTATTATTACACATTTCAGTATACATTCAAAATAATAATAATAACAATACTTTAATATAACAATTATTTTTTTTCTTAATAAGTACCTATACAACAATCACAATTGGATTAGCATTTCAGTATATGATTACAGTCAATAATTCAATAAAATAAACAAATGTTATATTAAAATTTGAAATTAAAAATTGTGTGCAACTCCTAATAGTCTCTACTTCTATTATTATAATCGTCGCATTTTTTTTTTAAGTATTTTCACATGTACTTAGTATTTACAATTTTTTCCATAATATTACATACACACCACCAAACGCTTTTTTCCGTCTTTTTCGATTCAAGCTGGAACGTCATGTCGTATCTGGCAAACTGCCGCCGCAAGGGGACTTTTCAGTGGTTCTATCAAACGACCCACTTCCTGTGAAAAGTACATAGCCTGGATCGCAATAGGCAATACGTAGTATACAATGGAGTTTAACACTGCAGGGCTCGTGACTTATACATAGCACTTTTATACATTTTGTTCTGAGAACTCCTAGACGTTTCCGAGAAAGTTGTAAATTCGTTTCAGATGGACTACACAAAGTGACTTGTTACGTATTTTTGCATATTTCGTAGATTACACGCCATTTTACTCTTTATTGTGATTTCATTTTTTAACACTACTTCACTAAAATGTTGCCATCTAAAAGTATGGACACGCCAATCAGTGACGTAGGAAGACTCGTTAACGCCCCTGGCAAACCTAGGAAAATGCGTCTTTTTAGCGATTAAAAATTGACGAAAATACGGAATGATATTTTTTATGTATATAATTAGGCAATACAAAATTATTTAATTATCAGTTTTTATTACAATGTAAATTTCAAACTTTAAAAATTTTCTTTTCTTGCTTTAAGGCTAGAGAATTCATCGATAAAAATAAGTACCAATTTTGAAGCGCAAATTTGCGCCCCTTCATAATTTGCGCCCCTGGCGTAGGCACAGTTCGCCATACCCTTGCTACGCCACTGACGCCAATATGTAAATTACAGAATGTTTTAATGTTACACATCGACTACAGATGATTTTTATAACAAATTTCGGTCGGAACTGTATCGCACCAATGTTTAGGGAACTAATATCATTCGATCGTATCATTTGTGATTTCACTTGCAACAT
Source organism: Periphyllus acericola (assembly GCA_949715065.1). Taxonomy (NCBI): domain Eukaryota; kingdom Metazoa; phylum Arthropoda; class Insecta; order Hemiptera; family Aphididae; genus Periphyllus; species Periphyllus acericola. Next base: position 17,870,517 of record OX454265.1, read on the forward strand.
ACATTTTTCACATTTTTTATACCTGCAGCGTTCGTATTCAAGCGCGTATCGTGGTCGAGCTTACCTTTCTCGTAGTCACGAGAACTGCACAACCGTAGGGCGGCGCGAGAGTTTTTATTTTCCGGGCCCGCCGACCAGGAGCAATCGATTTACACTGTACCTACACGTTGTGGCCATCAATTTTTTCAGTAGTACTGTTCGGTGTGCACGATAAATTTCGTGACCGAACGGTCTGTTGTTCCCGGTTCCCGATCGTGTTTAACGACAGTCGAAAAATTTAACACGAAAAAAAAAAAAACAACTCTATGGGTGCGGACATTCGAACGGAATAGTTTTAGAGCCACGCGCCGTTTGCATTATGATATAACGTCGCATGCACTCCGTTTAGGTTATTTCACGTGTCAATAATGGTGTCAAAAAAAAAAAAAAATTAATTCGGCACCGCTATCATCACTGCTCTGCGGAATAATCCTGCTAAGAGAATTCGAGAAAGTTATAATAATGGTATGGTCCTTACAGAAATATGACTATTTTTATGCGAAATGTCGAACACTCGAAAATTCGTTATGTTCCTTTAAAGAGTATCAATCTAACGTCTATAGATGTTTTAAAACGTCCCAATAAAGAAAGACACACAATTACGTAGTTTACTTTCCTTATTTTTTTTTTCTAATTTCGATGCACCTTCGGCATGCTTATGATGAAAAACGCCGAATAACGTGGCGAAACGGACATTTTTATTTTGCTGCAGGTAAAACCGACCATTTTTTCGGACCGATTTTGCGTTACCGCAGAGCATAGTAAATAGTACATGATTAGAGTGCCTTTGAATAACCGTGAGACCCCGGAAAACATTTCCATGACTCAACGTTTTTTCTGCGAAGCGGGAAAATGTTTGTCAGTTACTTTTAGTTATACTATAAACTTAACAAGAGTATACATAGAAAAGGTTGGCATTTTTGCCGTTTCTTCGCAAATTTTAATCCGATAACTATAATTTTGGTATAATTATAGAACCGCATTGTCCATATGGAAGTTATACCATACGGATTTTTTATTTTATCATTTTCGATGCGTCAATATTAAAGATAATATTGTGTTTTCGAGTAAAATTCGATACATTTTTTTAAGAACATTAAAAGGTTTCTTTAGACCGCTTAATATTGGCATGCATATGAGCAGCGACCAATACCGTGGCTTAACCGACTTATATTTTTTCTATATTTTTTTACGAATGAAGCCACCAAGCGGAAAATTACGCTGTGTGCAATACAATATAATCATACACGCCGTTTTCTACGACCTTTACCGTAATGACTTTTACTGCATCTACTGCAGCGTGTACCTAATCTCGACCACGTGTATTACGCTTTAATAGCCAAAATTGAAAAAAAAAATCGCACTCGATCCTATATAGTAAACAATTATGACTTTGGGTAAACCATTATTTTTTTTTTTTATTACAAGGATTATATTTTACTGGGAATTGGAGTTTCACCGGTCGTCAAGCAATCAACAGTTAAGCAATGTTGAATATTTAAGTGATATTATCGTCGATGGTACATTTCACGACGATTTGGTTTTAAATTAAATTTAATAATATAGTTCATATAATAATAAAATTTCAAATTAACTTATGAAATAAAAAGTAGAATTAAACGTATGAGTGAATTTTTCTCATTTAATTTCGCTTTTTTAGCTCTTTTTTTTAATTTTCAGTAAAAAAAAAAAATATAAGTGCTACTTGAAATTTTATTTGTGATAATGGTTTTTATTTTTAAAGACGAAACGAAGACGTAACAATTTTATTAAATATTTATTTAATAAAAAGTTTTAGGGAAGTGACGAGTTGGAAGGACGGGGGATGACAAAAGGGCGGATAAGACAGTAAAAAGTAGAGTGTAAGCGGAACAATCGAATTAAGCTACTGGGCCGCACTTCTCATCGAATACGAGGCACTCGTTCCCAGTCTTTACACCTATAAGCACTATAATAGTTTTTTTTTCTCACCAAATATCATCTTTACTTGAAGAAAATTGTAAGGAGGTCCTAATGCTACAGTGCTACATAACTGAAGATTATTGTCTGCGCTTTTGTCCTCGTTATTAATCTACATTTAATGTACGAAATCATGTTATCGGTGGACACGTTGTCACGTAATTTTCAATAAACATATCATTATAGTGTTATGCTAAGCTCACAACCTAATCTGCAACCTCCAATCAAAAAATGCCATTTTGATATTATGAGAAAAATTATGATCTGTTCTAATAAAATGTGTTATGTCTTATAAACCAGTTATAATACAATTATGTTCCTTTCAATAAAAAAAAAAGAAAAAAAGAGAAATAAACAATAACATTATTATTCACAAATACCTAACAGAAATAAAAGGTGGTATTTATTCGTTGAAAATATAATAAAAATTTCATTTGAAAATATGAAAATTAACTCCATAGACATTTTTAATGTTGCCATTTGGAATCATACCTGTGAAAACTAGGATTTTCGCTAAAACTAAAAACATATAATTTTTTTTTTGTTTAAGTCCTGTTTACGATGTATAAAAAGAAAAATAATTGAATTTGCAACGATTTCACATATTGGGATGAAAAAGGTTAACAATGCACATCTAATAATATTGCTGACCGTCTACATATTTGCGTACCCGTAGCATGGCGTGAATATAACAAGGTGTGTAGATTACTAGCGTGTACAGCTGTACACTTTCAGTTTGTAAAAGGTTGTAACTTGTATGTACACTTTAAACTAGCAAATTTGAATTAAATTTGAGCCATGATCAAGTTCTATTTTGGTTAAATCATAAATCAGAATATTTTTTCGTTGGCATAATATGATAATCTTAAAATCGTTGTTTTCAGACGGGAATTGGATACTCCGTAGATCAATAAATCACAGCACATGCGCACGATCATGAGTTGTCTATGAATAAATACATAAATGGCACCTCATGTTAGCGATCCCATTCCTATTAAAGTATATATAAGATACTACTATAGGATTTTTGGAGTAAAATAACGAATAGTGTAAGAAGTTTGATGGTACTGACGTAAAAGCCACGTTCGAATGCGTGACATGACCAGTCACCAACGGCATTGTCTAAACGTTCAATCACGCTTGGTAAAATAAAATATTTATAGATATGAGCGTCGCATTTCCGAGTGGGAAAGGGCGGCCTCGAGGGGTTCGAACACGGTCTTCGGCAGCTTATGGCACCGTCTTGAGAGACCGTCATCGCATCCATCTACTATTTATTAAGCTTCTTGTTGGTAAAAAATTACTATCGAGACAAAAAAATAGCTCGGTAACACACATATCTCAACGAAAAAAGAATAAAAAAATAATGCAAGTACAAATATATTGTATCTTCCACAACACATGCACTATTATATGTCATACACCAAATGCGGTACGCAATAAAATAACATGGAGTTGCATGCGGCTGTGGGTATAACTATTTTCGGTGATTGCTTCCAACCACTGCGACTGTATCACGCCACTGATTGTGTACCAGTTATCGCGCGTGATACATGTTCGCGACCGCCTTTCCCGTGTGCAATTTCGGTGTGCGGAGCTCGTATTATCGTTGTTTACCTATCCGTAGCTATACATATATATATATATATATATATATATATATATATATATATAAAATTGTGCGTAACGTGAAGATGAGATTATTGTTACGATACGAAACCGAATTGTTACACCGCACGTACATGCCGCTCGCGTGGTGTGTTTGCTCACGCGGTTATCTCTTGTTTTGATTTCACAAATTGGCGTGCGCCGAGATTAACTCTCCAAGACAACGAAATCGCGAGCTTAAAGGATTTCGTTTTTTTTTTTGAGCAAAAAGAAAAAAAAACTACCGGTGTACGAAGTTTGCACGCGCTAGTATGTGTGCGCGTGACTCACATTTCACCGACGTCGGCAAATTCAAACTTGGGTTTATTTTCTACTCGATAAACTAATAGCCGTACCGTATATCACACACATACGATTTATACAGGATTAGTCGTACATCATGTTATGTACATTAATTCTTTTTAAACCGACGATTTCGTGTTTTATCACGGTTGCAGCTTACCAAGCAGTCGGTTTTAAATGGTAACAAAATCGTTACGAAAACCAAAATTTTGTATCCTGCTCAAAAACATATCTCTATCCAAGTTGAACAAAATAAAAACTATTGAACGAAATCCCTTTACTATAATGTGTCGATTTACGTATCTAAACGAATAACATTTCATTAAACTGCTCGTCGTTTAGCAACTATGTAGTTACTAGAGCAGTGGTGGCAAACCTTTTGAACACTACGTGCCGAAAATTATCTTTGATTTTTGCTCGAGCGTGCCATGAAATATATTTTGTTTATTTCATTATTGTAAAAATAATGTGTTGTTATTTGATTGTATAATAATGTATTAGTATAAAAAAAGGTTGGTTTAGGTACATACAATCAGAATATTATTACTTTTCTAATTTTTTTTTTTTATGTGATTTTTGTTGTTGAATAGTTGATGCCAATTCGTTGATATTTGGTTCATAATTAGTAACTTTTAATAAATTACATGCTGCACTGCATTCATCAGTTAGTCGGTTTCTTAAATCAGATTTTATAAAATTCATTTCTAAAAATAGTGACTCGCATGAATATGTTGAAGAAAAAATAGACAAAACTAAATAACAAAGCTCATACAACTATTTCTAAAGTGGAATAATCTTTTGGAATTTCATTCCACATATTCAAAATCTTGTTCCCTAAGTTTACGATCGATTTGCCTATAGCCCTATCAAACTGAATTTCTTCTAATTCATTTCGCAGAATAATGAATTTTTTTTCACAAAAATATTTTAATTTTTCGCGTGCCCTCAAAATCTTTTGGCGTGCCACCTTGGCTACATCCCTGTACTAGAGTATTGCGTGTTTGGCGATTTGTCTATACGGAATATTAATCCGCTCGCCCCTCGGAACAGCGGACATAACGACCAACCGTATTGGATCCATTTTCGTTGGATTCAAACGCAACAGTAGTCGTGTACGAGATCCATTCCGACCAATACATACGATTTTACGGTTATTTTGCATACGGATCACATTTCAAGTGGTTAATTTAGTAAATCGCTTAAAAACGCGTGCGATTTCCACCGGATCTGATCGTGAATTTTTTAAATCTACTCGCGTTGCGATCTCGCAAAAAGCGGCACATTATAACGGTATGTCGCGATGTCGCTTTCAGTTTAGACGATCTTTCATACGAGCGCACGTGTTATCCGCACCTAAAACGTTTAAAAAATAAATAGAAAAAAATCAGTGGTGCTACTCGTAGTTGTACGAACAAATAACTTTTTACTGCGCCGTGTAAAACTAACGGAAGGGGAACTTCGCGGGACGCACGACGCTCTCATAATCCCCTTTGGGAACACCCAATGTACTGCCCCGCCGTGAAAGTCTTGTTGATAATAATAATTTATACCACTGTGCAGCAAGTCGGTCACTCGTTCGTGCGCGAGTATTTTATCGATTGCACGTCGGTCTATTAATAGCCGCTATTATTGTCATCGGGATGACAGATTGTATTAAAATATTATAATAACACATAACTCGTTCGTGTCGAAAACCTGTTTTATACCTCATTTTAAATTCCTATTGATATTCAAAAATAGCTACCCCCCGGCATGCTTATTATAGCCATTATAGCCGCGCAAGTGTATGCTATTATGCACGTATATGTCTAAACGGTTTCGCTTACGTCCTTTGTTGCCTTTGGACGCATGTTTTGCAGCACCTGTACATCACATTATATCGCGTTTAATTATTTATTCATCCGTAAAATCTCATGTTTGCCTACGTTGCGTTTCTTCGTAAATGTATTTTTACAAAATAAAATAACCCACACGGTAAAACAAAACAAAAAAAAAAAAACGTCCGTTCAATCGTCTCGCTTTCGAATCGATGTCCTTTTTAATTATATTCCATTTGTTCAATAACAAATATATGCGCCACGCAAAACGTTTGATTCTCCTGTATCTATTATGAAATAGTAACCATTTTAGCAAATCGAGTAAATAATTTAGTTATTTTAAATGTTTAATCGCAATACAACAATATGAATTTGCATGTATGGCGTTTGATATTCGGTATGCCATTGGAGTAATAGTATTCAAAAAATCACAAATTATTATGCCATAAATATGGAAATGTTCAATTTACTGCGCAGTTCACCAAAAAAAATAAATAAATAAATAAATAAAAAGGAATCACTACCAACTTCTTTAAAATGTCAACCATTTCATTGATTATTATTTTGAAAAAGATAAATACGACTCTTTGAATAACAAAATGACTCGTAGGACACTTCTTGGAATTCGATGTGGTATTGGAGCCCTGCGGATTTTGTGGAATTTAATTATAATATAATAATTATAATTATAATAGTAATAATAAAATGTAAAACTCATTTAAAATTTCTAAGAATTCAAAATAACTTAAAAAGCATTATACAAGTTGGATTGGTTCACGTTAACAACTATTGAATATTGTGAGTAGTGAGAGTTAAGACTTATTTATTTTTAAATGTGACTCATGGGCTCGTAAAAAAAAACCATTCTGTGCACAAGCATTAAAAATTCTTGCTATTATATTGAACGTACAAAAAGTGACTTTCAATTTCGCTAAAAGTTTTCCTAGTATTGCAGAAACAAAAAAAAAAAGACACATTGCAAGCCATCCGTACCCTGTACCCTGTGCTGCGAAGATGATAGTGATATGTACCAATCATTGATCGGTATATTTTTTACAATATTTGTCAGAAATCCGAAATCATTTGTACTACAAAAATGTTATATATAATCGAATATAAAAAAACAGCTTGCTTGATGAAGTTGAAAATTGTTCCTAAGATTTGTTGTCTTGTTTCCATCTCGTCGGAAAATTATCTCTGGAAATATTTTCCCATCATAGTCCACTCTTCGATGGAATGAGAGCTGCACGATTATTGTGTTATCTGTTTTTTTTTTTTACAGCGAATCCCATCGGTTGAATATTATAACAGTGACCTGCTACAACTCACGTCATTATAATCCCATGCGACTCCGTCCGTCACAATAATATTGCAATCCCGAAATACGTATAACATTTTTACCGCCCTAAAACGCGTGGGCCTGCAGGCTTTTATACCTATTGGATTCTTTAAATAACGAAACAGAAAACGAAGTATCTAGATATGGTATAGTAAGATTACTGCACTTTTCGTGACATTTCGTCACATTAAATTGTCTTTGTTTTAAATTATATCAAATCGTTTGAGACCAGAACTATTTCCAATCGAGGTGTTCGTGGCAATGTATGTTACGTTGACCTCGTCCACCACTTTAAGTCGTTAAAAACGCAACTGTATTTATATAATTATACGTGTATATATGTACGTGTCGGTAATGTGTTTGCATTCAATAGACGTCCACTAAGCAGTACTATTGAAGTTTCGCTACAACGCCTACCGTTTTGCTACCGTTACGACGTTTTCTCGATGTTTTCCCGACAAGTTCACAATAATTTTCAGCGTTACCTTATCGATTGTGTCCGTAACTGCGTCGAAACGTGAACTTTGGCATTTTTTTTTTTTCTGATACCTTTTTCGAGCACCTGTCGTGTAAATAGTGGGTCAGCTCTGCATTTACTTTAGCACTCACCGTGACTGATCAACCACTTTTTTTCCGTATGATTTATTGTATTGTCATAGTTATTGGTCGATTTGTACTTCCCTATAACTACATGATAGTTATATACTTGTTTAGATGTGTAATTAAGCAAAGCTATTCGGTAACAAATGATGGACAAATGAAAAAGTGTATACATTTTGTTACGGGCACTATACGGTATAACTCATAAAATATGAAAAAAAAAATACAATGCTCGGTCGATAACAATAATATTTATTTTTTAGATGAACTATTTTATATTCAATCAGTTGGACCAATCAATTACTTATAATTTAAAATTCTAATCGATAGCGAAAAAATAAAACGTCTTATCCGATGGTATACATGACACTCGTTTCTAACTATTTTCACATAATTCACAATAAATACACTATACTTAAACGGGGAATAATTAATTTGAATGAATGAGGAATCGTCAATTTGACACTTAAATTTACGTCACAACCGTCAGCGGAACTTATTATACAATATTTATATCAAAACGATGCCATAAAAAATAAAAATAAATAATAATCACATCGAAATCAATGAATTCGTCAAATGGGCAAAGCTAAAGGGAAATATGCGAGTGTGTGTTTGATTTATATCAGCGTAACATGTCAATGAACAAATTAATAATATGTTATTGAATAAATTTAGTTTTACAAATAAATGTGATACGAACATTTACTTTTACCGGTTGAATAGCCCGGCCTCTCTTAGAACATGTTTTAACATAATATAAGATAAGCAATTATATGATTTCGACGTAAAGAAAAAAAAACAAGGTTGAATACAGGGTACCATCACACATTCTAATGATATCATTTTTCATTTATTCACACCATATTAATTTATATGTAATCGATGTACAAGACATGCCGTTTTATTTTGATTGTATAGTAAGATTTAGATGGCATTTAAAAATATTTTTTTCTGAAATTTAAATATTTTAAACCAATTTAACACCAACAAGAACAGACATGGTAGCGACGAGCAACTATAAATATATTCTTTAATTTAATATTGCCGCATATATGGAAGATCATCACTCAGAAACGGCTCGACCGCTGATTTTATTTTTTGATGCTTCCGTAATTATCTTATTCCTAAATGTTCGTAATAATTGTTCTCAGACTGTTCCGTTCGAGCCGCTAGTATTTTGGCTCGTATATCATATAAAGGTTGAATTGTACGAGTGATGAATAACTATAAATGTAATATACACGATTCGTTTGATTTTCTTCAGATTCCGTTACACGGTCGTTAAATTACAAACAAAACCGCATGAAGCCACAAGTGCACACGTGCACGGCAACTTGCATTGCAGTGCACAACATATATATATATATATATATATATATATACATATATGCAATCATTATCATTAAAATTACCGATAGATGACGTAAAATATGTGTCAGTTGTAAAAGTGCCATGATATGGAATGTCTAATTTAAAGATGTCGACTTTTCTTTGAGATTTACGAAAATTTTTTAAAATTACGTTTGCCGAGCTAAAAATCATTGTTTTTATCATCCCCGTTGTACCGTTATAAATATAGCCACAGGTTCTCGTTCGCTTCGGTGTTTTCGACGTGGATCGGTCGCCCACCTAAACGTGAGTCGCGAAAAGAAAGAATTACTCGCGAACGTACGAAGGTAGTGGCCGCGAAAATACGTACGATTCCGAGTCACCCGGTTACACGCGTCGAGCACTCTAAAGTAATTGGACGGTACGCTGTTTTGACCACGACGCGCGGTGTCAGTGAAATATCGATTTAATGCAACGACTGGCTTATTCGGAGCTTATCTCTGTACAGTATATTACGTAGTTGTAAGCCCGACACGAACAGCGGACCGCATCCCGTCCCACAGGGGTCGCTAAATCCAATGCCCGGGTCGTCCGGCGAGTGGAAAAATAAAAAATACAAAACAATAATAATTATAGTAACAATAATAAAAATTATGATAAAAAATATGATAAGCCGCGGTACAACCGGGCCGAGCGGTGGCGGGCGTACACTGGCGCGATAACTAGGGGATGTCGTTCTCACGGCCAGTGCCGCTTTATTTTTCATTTTTACATACTCAAATTGCAACAGAAACAATATTACAGATGGTGGGGTCCAAGAGAAAATCCTAAGCGATATGAGATCGAAACTGTTTCCTAATCAATTTATGTTGTACATACTTTAAAAAAGTGGATGTCGCCGGTACATTTCACATCAAGAGACTCGAGGACTACCGTACCGATTTTTATGTGATTTCTTGCTATACGCGTTTTCCGGCTAAGGTATAAAACCGTTGAAATCCTTCGACAGTCCCATTAAGCTATCCCCAATAATCGCTTATTAGGTATTTTCGACACTCTATGGTAACAGGACGAACGGGGGAAAAAAAAACCGTTATCAACTATCATTACAGTTATCCTTGTTGGCATGTGTCAAACTTCGACACGTTGTCATTTTTTTTATCTAAAAAACAAATGACTCTGTGATAACCAGTGTCGAAAAAAAAATAATGGTTACCGTGGTAGCAATGTCCACTCGCGTTACGCTAAACGATAAAGAGTTGGTTTAAATTATCATAAGACGATTCAATATTACACAGCGAATGGATTAGTCAAAAATATTTTCCTATCAAGAATGCAGTGAACACATCGACTTACAACAGTAAAAACAGTAAAATCATGAATATCAGAATTTATTTTCACATTTATCAACGAAGAATTATAGATTATATACGTATAACATATAGACCATCTATTTTTACATTTTCAGAGGTAAATTAAAATGCATTGGTACAGGACAATATTATAATATAGTAAAATCTAGCAATAGCAAAGCATTGCCGGGTAAACTGGTTTGATGAAAATAAACACGTTACAGTAAACTTGAGTAAATTATTTTTACAATTAATCCGTTTTAGAAATCAGGTAAGATGCATTAAAACTGCGCATATCGGTGGTCGAGATAACAGTTAAAAGAGTTCTTTTTTTTTTGTTATCAACTAACAGTAGTTTGACCTCATAATGCTAATTTTTCGATAAGAATAGAAACAGTTTTTATCGGGTGTATAAATTGTTTATAGCTCTAATTATAAGACTCCGATAAAAAACATCAGTGATGGCGGAAGGTGGCCGGGCCTTGATAATACCGTTTACAAGTATCACGACTACACTCAGGTCATTTGTTATAATATTCCAAAGTTTTTCAGAATAAAATCGTTTAAATACGTGTCGGTGACGAACAACGGTGGTGGCGTTTTTCGCGAACACGTGATGTAAAAACCTTTTTTTTTTTGAAAAGACGGCTGTATTGCGCAGCGCGTTGTTGTGATAAAAGTATTGAATAACTGGTAAGCGCCATTGTCTTACGGCCGGCAGTAGGTTATGTAAATCACGAGAATATTATTACCAAGTTCTCGGATTAAATTTGAATGCCAGAACCGCAGCCGTCGTCGCTGTGATATTATTTTTAACACATTTTACGCGATTCGTTTTCATACCGATGGAAATACCACAAAACACTGTTCTACGCGCACGCGTATTACTTTTGCCTATACCACACGCCGTCCTGATCAAATTATTAGTTATTAATGTTATCACTCATTGCTGCGTCACTAATATTATCGTCATCGGAACTCGGGTTCGCTATTCGTTACGTGTATGTAAATTTACGTCAAAATGTATACAGAACTAGCGCTCTCCAAATGATTTTCCTCTCCAACTTGTATTAATCAATTATTTTTTCACGGCCATAATTAACAAACAAGTATATCCAAAAACAATAATAATCATTTCAATGCTTCTAAAATCAATTGTTTGTACACCTGATCTCATTATAATTGTATAACTCATTATATACTATTGCAATTCGCGTTCTACGCTTATACATAATCTACGCTGTATTATATAGAGCTTTTATTATTATTATTATAGCGTACATCATAATATACACTACATTTTATCTTTATCTGTGATTTATTCTTGAGCTGAATCGTCTATGGTGAAAGTTCTCAAAGTTGAAATTACGAAAATACGAATTACAATGTCGAAAATGTGTGGATTATAAATAAGCATTTTTTGGATCATCAGTAACAGTACACGACAAACAAAAGTTCTACAGTATAAAATAACTATCTGCTTAGCGATTTCAAAATATTAAATATACATGTAAATTATAGAGAACGGATGATAAAAGCTGAAATTGTAGATATAAGAAAATACGTAGAAAATGTCAACAGCGACAGGATGGACGGAATAAAAAAGATATGCGTGGAGACAAAGTTGTATACGCACCAAATATAACGAACAATAAAAAAAAACAAAAATAAAAAGTAACCGCATGCCAGACGGTAACCACAACAAAAGAAGCGAGGCTAATTGTAAGTATAGATAAGAAAGAAACGGAACGCATTGAATGTATAATGATGCCTGGACGTATTATTATTATTATTATCAAAGTGAGTTAGAAACAAACAGAGGAAAAGTGCTCCTGAAAATAACAATATATGAAAAAAAGGATGGAGCTAAAGGAAAAATATAAAGTTCGTAAACGAGTTTAAACACGAGCTTTGAAAGCGCACCCTACGGTGGATTTGAAACTCAATCCGGAATTTGGATTGTGTGTCTTTAATTTTTGCAGTATTTACAAAAGGCACTGTCATTTTTTTCAGCACATCTTGAATCAAAATAATTTAGACATACCATATTTCAAATAACCAACTAACAAAACTTCATAATCAGTGTCAAAAAGCCCAAAAAATCTCGTAAACATCCTCAATGCAAGGAATACCAGTTGTAAAATATATTTGGTTGTACGACAGACCCACACAATGTTGCGTCAAATATAGTGAAATTCATCATACAGTGGATTGTAAAAATTCTCATTGACTACCCGCGATATGGTGCTTTATGATTCAACGCTCTTATAGCAAATTATAAAAGCTGCCCACCTATAAATAAAAATAAATAAAACGTTCCAAAGCATCGAAAAATAATGTTTTAAAAACGGTTCTAAAGGTTGCTCCAGTCAAGTACCTTGATCCCGGATCTCAAAACACTACCAAATCTTACAAAGAAGCGATAGAAAATCAAAAAGTAGAATTTCAACTAATTTTCTCTTTTTTCCGATAGGTTTTCGATTAATAGTTTAAGTATTATACATGTTACATAATAGCTGTTAGCATTCTGATTGCAGTATATCCCATAAAGTACTTTGCACGAGTCCTTTTTCGACTTTCCATAAAGTTGCTCGTTCGAAAAATACAAAACTGAAGCATAAATTACGTAATAATTGCAAGTCCTGCGGCCTGCGTTTATCCGTGACCTACCCGGTGCGTTCACTTTGTCGTCGTCGGCGACACTTCGAATATTTCACGGCTAAAACGGCGAGGTCGGACCGTTAATATTTCTCCATCACGACGACGCGTTTCTACATCGCGGTGTATAATATTTTATTATTTTTATTATTATCATTGTTATTCTTGTTGTTGTTGTACACTGTGTAACGCGTGCGTTATGGAATACCATAACGCGGAGCGATGAGCTAACCGTTAACCAGGTCGACACTAGGCCGAACTACCGTGTGATCGCCGCCGCGTGGTTTTGCGCCGGAGACTGCTGCAGTTATTTTTTACGGCGCTCCCCCTGGATATTAGTTAAACTACTCCGGTTCCATGTGCGTACCGAAACGAGTGGTTACGGACGGTTAGTTTTTACGACGCGCGTCATATCGCTGCGCTACTCACGACGAGTTATATTAAAACGCCGAAAAAGCAGGAAAAAAAAAACCCCCGTGCATAATCGTTTTCATAATTAAACTGTATGGCGTATTATGTTACGTTATACACTCCTGCGCGCAGGCCGCAGGACGCACTATAGATATACGCTTAACTGCGCCCCGGTGTCGACTCGGGGGGAGTTTATGGAAGGCTGGCGTGGGGTGACCTCGAGCCCCAGACTGCTCGAAACAACTGCGACGGCCGGAGTATAATACGATAAACTTTCCCCCGGGTCGTGAAGTTATCCCCGAGTGCCGCCGGTAACGTTCGGTTTGCATCCCGCAATCACCCGTCGAGAGGGAGCAAAAGTCACGAAGGCCCTAGGTCGAGACCGGCGACGTGACCGGGGCGCACGCGCGTTCCGGGTGACGTGTCGACTGCGATAAACAGCGATTACGAATCGCATGCATCGCGTTTTAAACTGGTTAGAAAACACGTGATCAGCGCGCGGTGATCTCGGCGCGCGAGGATATTTTTTTATTTTAATTTCGATAACCATGCGATCCGACGCGTGATGACGGCGTGGTGGTACAATGAGCATAGGTGAAACACAAACATCAGAATAAGTAATAAGAAACATTTACCAAGAGTTCCTTGACTTGTATAAATAATATTCAAAGTGTCAAAACACGCCGTATCAAGCGAACGTAGTTCCGGTTCAAGTTTTCTTACCGTTTTGGTGAATCGGATTATTTTTGAGCAATCAGATTTTTAAGATACACTTTTAAGGCTACATTTTACTACAATACGAACACATAAAGCACGTTTTTCTTTCAAATATCACAGGGATAAAGGTTCAAAAATGTTGTTTTTGAACGGTTGGAAAAATATTATGAATGGACTACTACAGTTTTTGCATGTAACCTTGATATTTTGAATTATAATCAAAAAAAATGTACCCTTCCAGAATAACTATAATATACGTGAATTATTATCCTTTTGACCATTACCATCAGTCAACGTCTTCGCTTGGTTTTGTGCTAGGTACACGATTTTGGCATACTCCGTGCTCATTTCCGTACGTCCGAATTTAAAATTTAAAAACGTGAACTCATGCAATGTTTTTAGAATGATGTTTTTAAATAGCTTTTTATTCGTAATTATATCACAAAATTATAAACTGTATTACACGTCATATATATTTTTTATACGCAATTTAACAGTGCAGAATGACATTTTAATAATTTTTTCAGATCCTATATTATGTAACGTGTAACACATAAAAATCAGGTAAAACGTCATGTTCGCAACACCGTGTGTAGGACAATAAAACGTAGTATAATTATATTAAGTACAGTTTTTACGGAAAATTGACTTATATATAAGTGCGGAGGGTGTGTTTTTTCATGTTTAAAAGTAAAAATTAAACCCAAATGTTGCAACACTCGAGAAAATTTCAATTATATGATATTATATTAAACTAATTGCTTATACTGCGGAAACCACCGTCCTCGAACGAAAACATAATATTTTAAATCCTTATACGGTTTTACTCTAAAACAATTTATAGCGACGTAGTAGGTATTACGTACCAACAACGTTACGATTTTAAGCGATAAGTTACTATATATATAAATACATATTATAGATAATGGTTTTTTCTTCCCCCTATCGTAGCTCATTTCCTCGTCGGATTCCTCGTGTGCAGTATCCGTGACTGCAGTATCGTCTGTGTTACGTCAGTTGTTGTTCTACGGAACGTTCGGTATATACATGGAGTCCCGCCGAGAATCAACCCATCGCGATATCTCCTTAATTTATGAAGATAATTAATCCCTTTTGATTTTATAATACTCACCTTGTAGTACGTATACATTGGATACGAAAGTCTTTGTTCGCGCGACAAGTTCTACTTCCGGCAGTCGTGCGGTGCGCCGCGAAATAAATATCTATCCAGCCCGCGTACCACCGACATCCGCCCCCACCGGCCGACTTCTTCCTGTCGCAGTATCTCGCGTTCCACCTCCGATTTCCGGAACGCCACGTGTGTTTGAACCGCGAGCCCGTCATGATATCCTGTCACGAAAATGACTCCGCGGGTGACGTAGACGTACGTATACAATAGGCGCGTACGTTTCGTCGTTTCTGTCATGTTTAATGGCGAAAATCTTACGACAACCAAATTGCATTCGCGGTTTTTCACCGGTAGGTTCGTGTCGCGCGCGTAGTTTCAAACCATGAGGGGCCGTAGAGAATACACTTTATTTATGACATTATGTATTATTATGATAACAAGATATTATTTCGCCTAGAGTTTGTGAGAAAGTTGGCTCATAAAAATTTACCAACAGTTTAAAATTAAATTAATTAACTTATAATTATTATTTGAAAAATTATTATTGATAACATTTTTATTACAATCATACGTTTTACGTTATTAACTGATATTTCTATATTATTCTATTTCAAATTACATGTATTTTTATTCATTCATTTTTTTTCTTGACCCCAATGATAAATAAGCACAACACATACGTATATTATCTTCAACAATAAAATGTATTATCTATTTATATTATTATTTATTTACGTACAATGAATATTAAGTAGGTCGTTGGCTAATTTATTATACATAAAACAATCAATAATAGTACAATAAAATATTTTAAATATAAAATCGTGCACGCAATTCGAATGCACCGTGCTATAGACGCTTGTCGAGTTTACGTAAGTCAAAATGCAGAAAGCGATAATATAAATAATATTCTTATATCGCTAGGAAGCTTTGAGAAAATAACTTTTTCTTCGTCATCTATTGGTATACGTATCCGTCTCGAAATAAAAAAACTTATTAACAAATCATTCTCGAATATCTTTCCCTGTCCTACTCGCTTATTCTCACTCTCACTCCTGGGCAGCCCCTATCCTCGTTTTAAAAGATACTTATGTCGCGAACTCTTAAACTAAATAAATAAAATTACATTTTAAATTCCGGAGGATTCTAGCAGTGGATATAGAATCCTATAGTAGCCAAATAATGTCCTTATAAGTGCAATGTAAGTTGTAAAAATTATCATTGGGTCTCATTTATTGTGTTCTATTTATACAAATTTTAAAAATGTCTTTAACAAAAACTACTCCTGTATAGGACAAGCTTATCTCGGGATACCGTGAGCCACCTCAAAACATGATTATATAATTTTAGCTTTGAAGGGTGTATGTTATTGATATCGTTGATTACAATCCGAATAGCACTGATAGGACAACAATGTTAACTTGATGGTTGTGTAGTTATATATATTTTGGAGGTCAGTGTTATTACGAAGATTACTTCGTCTCACGTTACCCATAATAGTAAACGAAAATTCAGCATTTATCTTATAAACGTTCAACCGGTTACACCGTGGTCATAAAAGTTTAATAGTATCAACATAAAAAAATAATTAATCTTATGATACGGCACTGATACGTTGTTGATAAAACGGTTCGTCACATAATAATGGTGTAACATTTATTATATTTTCATACATTTTTGAATTTTCGGAATTTTTTTTCAGACGCAGAATTGACTGAAAACATTCAATTTACTATAATTGGCCGGTTAAATTTGTTGTTTTCGGCCGATTATACGTCTGCAGTTATAGTAGAGATTATTATACATTTCACATTTTAGTAATCCGTCCTTCAAATATTTATTGTCGAACTTATTTTGGGCGTCTAAATCTGGTCATATATATATATAGAGAGAGTATCGTCCGACAAGTTAGACTCAGAACTACCGAATTGTAGCTGTGCGAGTCAAAATCAAGCTAGTTATAAATGGTTGCTGGCACGAGATTTTTTTCGGATGGGGAAAAGTGTACCTATGCGCGGTACTTAATAATAAAACGTCCATCGTCTCTGAGTAAACGTTTCGACCGGAAAGCATTCGTACGAAACATACTTTACGATTCTATCCGCAGGTATGAGCCTGGTTATTTGTTCTTTTCGGACTTTTTACGTTTTTCCGCGACAGAATTGTTATTTCACTCGAAGTAAACATAACGGACCTCCAAACAGAACTCTTAGGGACTGACGAGTTTCTATTATTTCCAACCAGTTTCTTCGTCGCATAATGTACTATACACATAATCTATGCTCTAACCTTATTCTATTGTAACTCGTAAGCAAACGCCGGCGAATAGGAGTACCATCCTTATCCTTAACCGTGACCTTACCTATAGTGGTTCATAGAAAATAATGTCGAAATAGCTTACCATGTAAATTACATTTAGTTACATTTCATCAGCTTTCTTTTAAGAGTATCGAATTACCCGACGAAATAGATATTTTCGGTGACATAATCCGATTTCCGCTGAAAGACCTTCACTCCATTCAATGTATTATCTCGATATGTTATAAAGACATAGTTATACCATTGATTTTACAATAGATTATTATTATAAAATCGACGGTTTTACTGCGCATTACGCTGTGTGCCACCGTCGAATGAACACAAAAATAATATATGACATCGTGTAGTGGTGCTTCACTTATCGTATTCATTTAGAACTAATAATCGTAGACCAATACCTGCAGCGTTCGATATATTTAGACATCAATAAAAAAAATATCACTTGCACATTTCCGTACCGTATACAAATGATAAATTCTCGTTCCATTTCTCTGTTAAGTCGTTAATTTTTCAGAAAACCGTAAGCGTCCGCATTCAAGTTCAAATCATAAGCTCATTCATTCGTTTTTTGCCTTTTGAGTCATGAGTAAAATCTGAAAATGTAGAAAAATGTAATAGTATAGAAGTTTATGGAACAACAAATTAAAAAAAAAAAAAAAACCGATAAAACAAAAGATAATATTAAGTCGTAGAAATAGTAAATTATAAAACTGATAATGCAAATACTGTATCGTATATTGAATCAACGCTGTCACTACTCATCAAAACGAACAACCAGATGAATATACGTTTTATCTTTACATTCCACCGGTGCGTAGTAAACCATAATACTGTCATGAATTCAAATCACGACTAAATAAGCGTAATACGCGTCACGGGGAGCACGTTTTCCGCGAAACCGTTGTTGTATAAAATTATTAATAATATTATTTTAATTCATTTTTCCCATAATTTTAAATCGGTTTTAAACGCCGCGCCGCGAGGATTATGCCACGAGAGAGTAGACATTTGATAATAAAACGATGACGCCCCGAACGCGACGCGTACAAACTCTATATGTACTCGGATAGAGTTATTTTTTTGTACGAATCGAAAAACCTTTATTTTTTTTTTCGTTCTCTATCATACGCATGGCCGTCTAGTTGACAGTCGCAGTTCAAAGTTTTTATACGAATCGAATTAAAAATTAAACGTATTGGACGATCATCACTACTGCACGCGCTGCTCATACGAACCGGAAATCCCAATACGAAATAACGCTATATCTCGGCGGATAAGTAATTTTTATTTTTTATTTTATTTACTACCGCGGTAGTAAAATATTAAAATATCCCGCGTGTCCAGTGCAGTGCCTGTACAGTTATTACGGAAGCAGTCGAATATTGGGTACCAAAAAGTTGATAATAAGCTGAATTGCGAAAATGAAACACTGTAACAATAATGTCTAGACGAAATATTATAAAGAAGTCGTGTAAGGTGCGCGCACGTTAATTTAGATGTGCGTTACCTTTTTGTTGCCATTATTCAAGTTAATATCGCGTTTTTTTTTTTTATTAAATTTAAGTCCGCGGCAGCTATGGCCATTGGACTGATTTACATAATTAAATTATACGATTTTACAATTTTTAAATTTTGTTAGTTAATTTTGCGTTGTTAATAAATTCTAATATCGCGTTTAAAATGTGGCCCAACTGAAAATATGCGATTTATCACAAAACGTTTTGTTAAATATTTTGAAACCTCATTAGTTGATCTATTTTCGTCGGGTTTTTTACTATACTTACTGTTTCATCTCCACCTTCATATAATTATTCGATTTTCTTTATTCTTCACTAACCCGTACTATATTTTTTTTATATGTGTCACTTTTAATTCGTCATTTTTTCATTAAAGATTTGAATTTAACAATTTATACCATGATTATTATTACAACTATTTGTGTTCATAAAAATAATTAAATGGTTAGGTATAATACGATAATTATTTTTATTATAACTATGACGATTTATAATTCAGTAAACACTTCATAGAAAATTAATTGAAGAAGAATTATAATTTTTTGAAAATTTTATATTTTTATAATATTATATTTCAATATGATACAGGTCTGAAGTCTTATTTCATGATCTAAATGAATAAAAATGTTGAACCAAAATGAAACCAACAATTTTTTTTTTTAGAATTTCTTTTATCGAACTAAATAAAATACAGTTTTAATTTATTTTTTTTGTACGAACTAGTATTATGTCGAACTTTCAAACACATTCCCTTATTACACGTTGGATCAGCATAGCAATGTCGCTTACTGTGTTCCAACGGCATGTGGAAAAGTACAGGTGTATCACTCAAGCCGAGTTTGAATGTTGAATATTTCATTCGAAGAAAATTTAAGAATATTTTTAACACGAAAAAAACAGATAGTATTTAATGTCGGTCATATAATATAAGCTGACGATCAATAAGAGCATATTTTTAAACATTATACTCTTGACAAAAATCACAGTGATAACTAAAATTTGTAAAAATTCGCTAAAAAACGTATTACTGTAAAATAATCTTAGATGGTTCATAAAAAAAAAAAAACACTACAATTTATTACAGTAAGACCTGAATATATCCCTCATAGACTAACGTATAAAATGTAATATGTAGAGCGATCTGAGAACAGATAGACATATTTTTGCGTATTTTTAAGGTTTGAATGGATGACCAAAATATTCTACTGGCCGAAATGCGAAAGGTTTATTTATTTTATGGTTTTCATCGCGCACACGGCCTACGACGCGACGGCCAGGTTTTCGGCGCAAATCGGTCCCAGAGAATTAAACGCCGCAGCTGTTCTTACCGCACGACCCGCGCACCGTTTCCCGTAAAGGCCGCGACCGCATCGAGACGAAAATATCAGCAACATATTATTATTATATATAATTTATAATGCAACAGGCTGCGGGACAGTCGCGACATTTTGATAATAATTTTTATTATCAGTGTTATAAATTATAAACGTTATTACCTTTTTTTTTTTACATATTTACGGTGTAAATAAGCAGCGTTTCGAAGCAAAATATCAATAAATATGGGAAAAATTCAAACAGAAAAATAACATCGTTATTACAGAGTACTTATTATACACTTGACTCTCTTAGCATACTTGAAAAGTTCACAACATGTGTTTCACCGATCCTTTTTTTTTTATCTTTTTCCCGTGTGTCGATTAGTTGTAGATATGTTTCAAACCAAACATGTTACATCGATTTCGCACGTCTTATTCAATGCTATTCCAACTCCACAGTTGTACAGTGCACTTTGACAGCACTCAACGACACAATAAATGTTTTACAACGAAATATTCGATACAATTGATAATATAGACCAACAAGTTTAGAACAGGTATTTCGCATTAACGTACATGGCGCACAGTCGCATGTACAAATATAATTTCTACTTCCATTCCCAAGGTACGTTGCCGTGGCATTATTTTGTTTTCCGTTGATTATACCATAGTTTGCACCAATTTGTACCAAAAAATTTCAGGATTCGCACCCAAATATTTATTGCGGTTGCTACGGTACGGATTTTGTGTACAAGTTCTGTAATTGTTGGTAAAAAGCTGTTATAATTATGGTAAACTATACACCAGCACTACCCGGAAAACCAACCAGACGACTCAAGCGAAACTGGTGCCTTGACTTAATAATTGTATTGATTGTAAATTGTAAATGTTAATGTAAGGCCACTAGGTGTCTCTATTGTGGGATTTCCTACCATGTTATCATGGTATAAGATCTAAGTACAATATCTAATGACACCGCACTTTGCAATAGTAAACATTGGATACAAAGGAATATATACAACATTTATATCGGCCTACTTCCAATTTCGACACCCTACAGCAAGGTTCACAACAGAACTCACCAACATCATAGAGAGAATAACCAATACAGAAATCATAATTGGTGCAGATTGATGCATTCTCTATAACATGGGGAAGCTAAACAACCGACCATAGAGGAGTACTTGTAGAAGACTTCTTAGAAAAAGAAATTCTGAAACTTATTAACAAAACTCCACATACGAGAGCCACATACTCAGGACCAAGAGGCAAAACTCGGATAGATATAAGGCTAACAAGTCAAAACGCCCCTATCGTAAACAAATGGGAAATAATTGAGAGCACTACATCAAGCGACCATAACATTAAGCTTCTCCATAGAATAAACTACTACAGAACAAGTCACAAAGATAAAGCCACTAAGATATAATACAAAAAAAGCTTATATATTTTTTTCCAAACAATTTTTTTCCTATTTTCATTCTACTCTTCTCCGGCGTGTTATGCCCGTCGCGATTCACGGCGGACACGGACGAGGGGACGATCCACCCTTCGCCCATCCCCACGAGTGGTTGACACACCGATGTACCTATAGATTCCTCACGCCGCCCGGACGCGAACAAACGCGTCATCTTCGCGTACGACGGGTCGGTGTGCACGAGGGATAACAACGGCGGATTAACGTGGAATAATTACTCATTCGGTCGGTTCAGCCGAATCGGTTAATGCGTCTAATTAACATGATCGAAATCGGTCGTACCTACTGTTCGCGGCGTCGCTTGTGCGAGATGTACCGCCGTCTCGTGAATATGATTTAAGGGCGGGTCGCGTGAGATGTGCACGCTTACACCGTGGTTTTTCGAGGGCTCGGCTGCGAGGGGCGCGGCGCGGTTCCATTAAAACGGGTTTCCGCTAACACCCGCTCAATCGATCACGATCGTTCCCGCGGGATTATGTATTGTAATTTATAAAAGAAAAAAAAAAATCGTGCACGAACTGTGTGTACAGCTTGGCCGAGATTCGTACTCGCACACTCTAGGTTCCGTTTGCAACGTTTATGCCGCGCCATATTGGCATTTGTCTTTTAACGGGGATAATAAGTACAAAAATTTAAAAATACTGAAAATGTTTGATAGTCTTACCTGCAGCAACTATAGCTGAATAAAGTCTTTAAATTATTTATTATTAGCCAATATGTGTAACTATAGAAAATCAGGACTAGTGTTATTGTTAGTAATATTACTCTTGCTACTATATTCAAATATAGAGAAACAGTCTTGGCTGCTGCCAACATTTTTCGAAAAATCTTCTTATTGCCATCTTCAGTATGGAAGAACCACTATGTTTAGTTTCAAGTGCATACGCCCTGAAGAGTTTAGACTAGAGAAATAACTAATTCAAAGTCTTACCTGCAAAGGTTTAAAAAATATCATACCAATAGTTTGACGAACTGGACAATATCTTTCACTAGATGATCTGCCCAAGAGACTCGTTTAAAGTCATTGCAAAATAGAACTTGAGCATTTCTCTCACCAAAAAAGATAGGAGCATATCATTTAATACATTTTGAAAAATCCTTTTTTAATGGGTCATCATTAAACGAAACTAATGGCCAAATTTCATACTCTTAGCTTCTGCGGTACCAAGAAAGTGTGCTACTGTTTTAAATAGGAACAATTTATACTTCGATGTAAAAAAAGATAAGGTTGAAAAAAGCACTCAATAGTTATATGACCAATGAAATTTGTTTTCACGTTATATATTATAAACTACACTAATTTATATACCTTGTTATTCCACAATCGGTAATAATAAAAGTCGACATATTAAACAAAATACAATTTTTACTAGGTAAACAAAAGGTGGAAAAAATCCAATAAATTGAGCCAAGCTTTTACCTAGATCGGTAGTTATTACAATCAATAACATAAAAAAAATATAACATTTCCATATGGATTTATTATAATACCATGGCCATTTAAAACTGATTTTGCAGAGTCCTCAAGAAAACTTTATGTACGGCTTGTATTTATAACTTTACTTGGCTATTACAAAATGAGTTATCAAATTAAATTTAACTATCCATTACAATACTAATAACGACTAAATTCTACTGAACTGCATATTATGATAAATATAAATTGAAAGGTGTAGTCAATGTTGAAACCCTAAGAGAACTATATACATATAGATTAATATTTTTACATTACACTTTCAATTGAAATGTGTCTACCGAGGGAAATATTTGTTGAGATATGATTTAAGTAGTATCTATGGGACGGCTAGTAGACCTACAACAGCTAGGGAGGTCGCATTTTCTAATAAAACAGAATATTACATATTTGTTTAATTTACACCATTGCACACCGGTTCAGGTCTATTTGTACGTGGAGTAGCATGTTTATTTTTTCGAGACCAAGTGCACAATAGATGTCCCAAGTAATAAGTGAATGAATGTTTGCAATAAACGTTAAACGGTTTCCGTTTGAACATATTTTTTTATGATGCTAAATTATTGTGTTAAGAGTTATGGAGAAATACAAGATTCTCCTCTATTTATGTCGTAATATATTCTTATTCTAAGGTCCAAAAATTAATAATTTCAATAAAATATTCTAATGATTGTTCGATTTCTATTGTTTTCACATTTTCATCAAGTCTCTCATAATATTATGTTCTATAATTTCCATTGAAATGTTGGTGCATTGTTTCAGAACATAAAAATTATTTTAGAAAGCATATGATCAGTCGGACGCCACTCAGGGTTGTGTATCGGAAACAACCGTCAGCTGCACACGTAATTATCACACTTGCACTTACGGTATGTATCAGTTGAACGTTGATGGTAATGACGCGATATCAAAACACGACCGGGCAGTTCATCACCGTTCAATAAGGGTACGACACCTTTCACCCCGAACGAGGATAGATCGTCACGTCAATACAATGCAGGTCTTCCAATTATGACACAACTCCAAAGGCCTTACAGACGACTCAAACATATTATAAGGAAACCATAATATTCTGACTGTTTCTGACTGTTTCATATTCTGGGTGAAACGAGGAATATTGACTAGTTTTGAGTGAATACAAATCTGGTACTTTTCTGAAAGGAAATGTTGTCTTGGCTCTATTGTATAATGTGAGCAGATAATTTCAAAAACAGAGAAAAAATTGCAAAAAACTTCATCAGTGATCGAGTTTAGAACCTTGCAGCAGCTAGTATTTTCGTCAGTATACTCTTGTTTATTTTTCATAGATACCATATTTTTAATAAGATTTTATTTATTTGGTTCTTATTGTATAACTGTTAATCGTTTTGACTCGAAACATACGTATATTACCGATACTTATATCGATATTATCATTTAATAGAAATCTCATAGTTTTTGAAACATATATAATCAATATATCTATATTTCTCATAATTTTTGGAACTCTTTTTTTTTTGGAAAATGTAAAACATTGAAATTTCAACCTAAATTATCGAGAAATTCGGCTCCACTATTATATCGATCATATTTACAAATCAAAGCTGACCTTTTTCACTCAGAATCGTTTTTTTGAGAGGAATGTGGTACCTTGGTTTCAAGTAAGACCGGTCATCCTTATTTCTCACCCGATTGTGGATTTTCACTCGGCCTAGGAGTTTCGTCCGTTTTAAAGTTTAAGAACTTTGTTCGAGGACAACTGAGTCATATACCTTTGCGACCGTATATACGTTCAAAGTATACCATACAATAATTTTTCCATATTTAATGTGAATCTCTTTCAAACGTTACATTTATTTATAATACCTATAACCCGTACCTAGTTAGTAATGCTCTCAGGGGAATTGAAAAAAAATTGACATTTGATCATTATTTAGTATAAGTACACGCATTATATCCGTGCACTCGTCACGTTATTCCCTTATGTCTGTCTAGGTAACACGATGATGGAGAAAAGTTAAAACACGCTTCTGGCATGATCCACGGTTAACGATCAATCTAGTGCGGAATACGAACGCAGATTGAATTACAAAGTTTCAACGTGAGCCTAAAATAATTGGGCCAAGTATTGAAATTAGTACGAGTACTACCGTTACTCGCTAGTCTTGGATGACGTATAAAAAATGTACAAGGAAAGTTTAATATACATGCTCTATAATTTTAAATGTTTTATAATATAACGTACGGAGTAAAGAGTTCTTCAAATTATATTTAAATTATTTTCAAAACATAGATAATCGAGTGCACTTGAATGTACTTACTGGAAGTGACATGTTCGGTGTTGATACACAATATATTGAGCATATTGATTTTATTAAAAAGTGTCCCGTACCAGTGTGAGTACACCCCGACCAAACACCGACCGAGAGAACTAAATAATCATTTTTATATATTATCTCTGTCCTATATCAAGGGTACCAAAGGTGGCTCGATGGAAAAATAGCAATAACATGTGAAATAAATCGAATTTATAAAAATGTATTAAAAAATGGATTTAGTAAAATTTACTAACTACAAGTCGCTAAGAAACAGCTACAAAAATAATAATAAAAATGTTGTCATGATATTTGAATGCATACATTTGAATTAACAGCACCTGATTTAAGGGTATTATTTATTGCTAAACTTAGAAAAGAAAAACAAACATGTTGGTATTCGATAAAATATTTATTGTATATAAGAGGGTATGCATATAATTTTTTTTCATTTTCGGGGGGATACCTGAACAATTTTTCAAAACCTTGATTGGAAAAATTTGGCTCATCTTAGAGGAATCAGTTGTATATCAGCTTTCCGAGGGATCAGATTTTTAAAACCATATCGGTACATATCTACCAATATCTGAACAGCTGCCGATAGCGGTTCATCTAAGTCAACTCGGCACGACGAGAGCCGCGGGCTTTTCGATTGTACTCGGTGCGCACGAATAGAATACGGCGCCATTTCCAGTAACGCCGTACGCGAATTATCACGCATTATACATAAGGATGCACCCATTAATTAATTATTATTGTTACGCGCGCGCGGTCGTGTAAGATATAAGATATGGACGCAGGACGCATACTGGTTTCGGACGAAATTATTCAGGTCAATATTGTAACATAACAATTGCGTTTTTCGTTATCATAATAATGGTTGCGTACAGAGTTTTTTTTTAATAAGAATCACGTGAGTTGCGGACACAAATATTTCCCTTCACCACTTTCTCAGGACTTAGGACAAGCTATTACATAACTTCTGTCGCACAAGTGATCGTTTCTCATCGGCCACGTGGTTATTATGTTCTGTTCAAGATTATTTTATATTTCAACACCATGTGTATTAAATTTTAAAAATTCATTACACCTTTTATTTGTACACGCCCACCGTTGGATTTCATTTTTCATTACGCGAAGAAAACGGAACTTAAAACCGTCAATCACACGTAACTCTTTAAGTTTTCACATTTTTATACAGAAAGACGACAGATATTAAGCAAGCACGAGTCGCTAAACTGATTAAACATATTTTTTGACAGCCGTCTCAAAAACACCGACACAATCTTAATGCTGATAAATAATTATTTATTATAATATGATATTGATTATAATCAGTCCAATAAAGTTTATATATATCTATTGTCAATATTGAACAGTAATTTCCCAACGTTTGGAAATTAGTACGCAATTCGTACGTTACCTTTTTAGATTTCGTCCGCAACTCGCATGGTTTTTGTCACTTTGTCCGCAACTAGGAAACACCGTATCGTGTTATATTAAACGTGACCGGCTAAACTATATTATACATACTAGGATTCAAAAAAAAAATGTTAACTTACAAGCAATTATTACGCTCACCAATTACCTACGCTTGCCCTATCTGGGGTAACTGTTCAGCGACACACCTAAAAAAATACAAATTTTCCAAAACAAAATACTAAGAGTAAATAACAAACGCACCATGGTTCATACGTTACAAAAATCTACATAAAGACCTAGGAATCATTAAAATTCAAGATCATATAAGTGCCCTCGCTGCAAATTTCCATAATTCAATCCACAAATCAACTGGATCACTACACTTCAACCTGCACATACGTCCTCCACCTCAAAGACGTCTAAAACGCGGTCGTCCGCATGATCTTATTCGTTAGTTATTACTGAGTAAATATTATAAACTATATGTAATTTAAATTCTTCATCTACACTATTATTATTGTCTATATGTCCGATCAACCTAACTTATACTATTAATGTATTATTATTATTATTATTATATAACTATTATTATGATTATCATGTTAAAAAAGTCAAAAATGTATGTTTAATTATCCGTAGATGTAGATAGCATCATAGGCTAGGAATATCTTATTATAAAAAAAAAAAAAAGTACATACTAGGTACAACGGGCTTGGTCGTATTCGCCTGCTTCAAATGACGTGCTGCGAGAACGCGCGTATGTTATTATTGTATATTCGCTTTGATATTACGAAAACCACTCAATCAAAAGGAGATTGCACGTTGAAAACGACGAGAGCACGTATGTACAGTGTAATAATAATAGTAATAATAGTAATAATAATAGTTATTATAGTAGTAATAATTATAATAATAATAGTGTGCACGCACCGCCGCCGTGTCCGCGTCTAAAACAATATTGTCGCGAAACTGTACACACGCGCGTTTCAATAGAATCGCGATTCGTTCCGCCGCACACCACTCGCCACAGCTGCGCATTGTACGTACGTAAACACGGGTAATTCATTATCACGCAGCCACAGGTATGCAACGTGCCCGTGGGGTCGTACGTCGCGTTTGCAACATTTAGGTCGCGGCCGCGTGTACGCGATATCACGTGGAAATAATATTGAAAACACAGTGAAGTACCTATATACTGCAGCCAGCCGCGGTCGGGGTGGACGGGCACGATATTGCGTGTCGTAACAAAAGGGGGATGAAGAAATCAGAGGAATTGGATCGATGCGGATGCCGGGCGGTCTTGAGCGATTTTAGATCCTGAGTGAACCGAGAAACGTGTTGGTTTTACTTTATCTTATATCGGGATGTACGTGCTTGGTTACCCCCCCCCCCTCCATTGTGTCTGTGTACACGATTTCGACCAGGAGGATTTCTCCAATATAATATATTGTTCTCAAATATACGAACCTGCAGGTACTTTTCTGAATTTTTCGAAATTTCTTTTTGAAATTTCTTAAACACGGATTTCCGAATGATTGAAGAAGAAGAGAGGAACAGAGAAAAATTGCAAACGATTTCAACCGATATCAACAATGGACTTGTGAATAATTCACGATATATTTTTCATAGCATTTTCTTTGAAGTCAAAATAAAAATGTTTATCGGAAAGTTACAAATCACTTCTTTTACAAGCGTGGATACTGAAATGGTGACGAAACTCGGTATTTAACTAATATTTTGATTATACGATAAAGTGGTCCACCCGACCGATTTCACGCATTATTGTTGATTCGAGAGAAATATGGTACATTGGTCTAAAGTATAAAGGACCCATTCCTGTATTCTACTCGACAATAAGAATTTCGTTCGATTTTTCAGCATCATTTCCCTATTTTATCTCTTATCTCTGGGCCGTCGTCACGCCAAGAAAGCGCGAAACCGTCATTGGTTGATCGCGTTCGAACCGGTGACTGTACGTTTAGGCCCTTATCCCGCTCGTGGCGCCTACTATTGTGCATTTTTCTAAATGTCGGTACATTATAGTGGTGAAAGAATTCATATGGGTGTAATGATGTAAGACCATGATATGATTTGCATTCACGAATCATGGGGAAAAAACGAATAGGTTCAATGGCGTCTAGCTGAAGTTCCCTCCTTCCGGAAAGCATAAGGTATGCACAAAGCCGTTTGGACGTTGCGATCGAGGTGGACTGGTGATTATTGTCAAGAGAACAAATAATGTAGTGGGAGCTTTTTTAAAACGTATTTTATTTAAATGTGAAAGCGTTTATTGTTACATACTCGTACAAGTTGAATATTAAATAATTACAAAATGTTTATGTGCGGTTGAACAATATTATGGTAATTAGAAAATAGTGAATGATTTTCTAGAATGAGTTTCAAGAAAATAAATTAAGAAAGAAATTAATTCAAGAAAATTGTTTTAAAATTTGCAATGCTGTTAAGGTTAACATCATATAACTGTTGAAATTAGCTAAACATAATCATTTCTAATTAAAGTTGCAGTGTTGAACTATCACTCTTCGACAGGAGTTTTAACCACGGACGTCGCATGGATCTACGCATGTGTGTTTATTAACATAATTCATAATATTCGCACGTTTGTTGTGGCCGAAGGAGCTTCAAGTCACTTTTCGTCTAAGACACATATCATACGTCGGAATAGCACGTGTACGTCGACAAGCCAATCGAATACACGTTTCGAGCGGGTTAGCTTAACTATATGGTTGGTCTGGTAATAGTTTTTCAAATTTTCGACTAACTTTTAAACAATAAACCGTACATCCACCACGATGTATTTCACAATTTTTCCCGATCACGGTTATTATAGACCAATAAAACGACGCGTCATGTTTTCGAAATCAAATATGATATATTGATTCAACTCGGTCGAAAACGATAGCCTTTCAAAGGGACTAGGGTATGTTAACATTTGTCCTATGCATATTGTACACGTAAGTCACGTAATAACACACGAATATCATACATTAATTGTTAGGATGACCCGATGACATTTCTTGGACTAAAGTGCATTATTCCATGAATAGTATTCGTGTTACTTATGTAAGATTTTACGTAAGTATACACGTGTATATCCATGTGCATTTAGTGTTTATTATTTTATATCATAAATAAACGGTATGTCACTATGGTAATCGTGATGATAATTCTATGGTTTTTGTAACTTTCACCAATATTCGGGAACACTTTCGTGATTAATTCATCTTTCGACGATGTGAATTGACAAAAATTACGTGGAAACGGAATGAGGCCATTAGAAGCGTCAACTGGAACTTTTCCGTTGCCAATGTATACTAATTGATTGGAAAGTACTTCCGCCAATTCGTCGATAACTTGATATTTTTCACGTACTGGACTTCAAGTAAGCGTTAATTTCATCAGCAACTGTTGATCATAGAATTAATGACAGCGTTTGGCGAAAATCACCAGCCAGCAGAATACCTCTAAAGAGTTCATAATTACTTCGCAATTATATTAACGATCTATTGATTGCCTCGTATTCTCGTATTGCTGTTCTCGTTCAAATCCTCTTCAAATATATGGAAATATAGAATGTTTGCAACTAACTCCTGTATATAATATCAATAAAATTGCTGTCGTTATGGAAACGTCAAATTTTATTTTTACACGACAGGTTGTGGTTGCCTTTAGAGTTTAGATCATTGCATTCTCTTTTTTTTATCCATGTAACTTAATGATACTTAGGTTACACACTTACACCCGAATCAAAAAATACATTTTTTTTTGGTTATTTTTCCTTTTTCAACCCCTCAAATTGAAATTTTTCAAAATCCGTTCTTATTGTTCGCCTTGGCCATGATACAAATATATACTGAAATGTCAAGTCGCAAGCTATCATAGTCAAGGCAGTTCGTTGATTAAGAATCAGTCAATCAGTCAGGACTTCTTTTTTTATATAAATAGATATAGATAGTATGGATCGTTTACAAAATAAATAGGTTGTACATAAGAAAAACGTACATATACAACAAAATATGTGTGAATATTATTATGCGCATCCTAAACGAAAAATATGCATATATCCTTAGACAAAAGTCGGCAAAACTTCTATTTACCAATAATGTACGACGTACAATAAATGTACATACGAGTATATAACGATAGATATACGAATTTAACCATACGTATCCTGCGCGAAAAAATAAATCAAACTAAACATTTAATCAACCGATCGTATACGAATAATAACTACGTTTATGAATACACAAAGTTATCCTGATTTTAAACGTAGATTATTTACGTACTATACTGTAATTATTATGAATGTCACCACTCCGAAGCAGTTACATCCCGCAAGCGGTGAACAGGCCGATTTCGTGATTCGTTTACGTAGATCTATGGTTCAACATAATCTTTACATTTTACTAATCAATTATAACTCATAAATTCGAGTTTTGTCCTGATTTCAAACGAGATCGTTGCAAGTGTCCGTAGCATCGTGTACCGAAATATACGATTACAATAAGACACTCATATGTATACGTTATTAAAAGCGTGATATATTCGTATTATCAGATGATTTGTGCAATATCGGTTTTATTGCTGGACGTTACCCCACGAGACTCGCAGTGAGATGAAAAAACGGCGCAGTTAATATCAGAGTACCAACCTACACTACCAGTCGAAATCCAGCGCGTCGGTTTTTTGTAATGAACCGTTGACCCACAATTCGTTACGATTCCATGCCGAATCGATACAAATAGTTTCGATTTATCTGCGATTTGCGTTGCACATTAGACTTCTGTATACGTTAAAATCGTTTATGATAAAATTTCCAAGAGTAATATTACTGCACGTATTACAAAATACTGCGTGTGATGCCAAAATTAATGATTTTTTAAGACGTTAAAGTATAATAACGGAAATCTGACTATTACCGCAACGTTTCGAGAGAGACTCATTCGTATATCCGTATATCATTCTTGTATGTTCTTCTTTTTCAACAGTAACTTATCGAAGTATTACGCGTATGACACGTGTCTTTGTGTACACTTACGTTTCTTCCAATACTTTAAAGAGCGATTTTGCGAAAAACTACCATGACACGGCTTGTCCTACCTGAATTTCGATCAAAGTACCGAAGACGACCACGACATAAATATAAGTGTACATTTGAACACAACTAATCGTAAAAAAACGGCGTACCTCAGCAAACATAACATATTATACGATCTCCGATCACAATATACAGGCACGCCGTCCCGTCAAAATATTTACGCGACAAAGAAACTTTGCCCCAATAACACGTCACTCAGACAACGTCTAAAGAGCCAGAAAAGTAATCACTTAAATGATATTAATGTGTATAGGTAGTAGAACTGTACGTCATAGCAATTGTTTTGTCGTCAGAATAAAATTTGTTCGAAAACCATATGATACGAATCGATTTTGAAATATTGTTCACTTATCATCGTACGCGTTTTTGTTATTTTAATATATATGTTTAATAGTATTATTGTATACAGTGTTGGGAAGGAACGCGTTCCTTTTATAGGAACGAAGCTCGTAACGCGTTCTATTTAAAATATAGGTTTTGGAAGAAAATTTCCGTTCCTGAAATAATGAAAAAAAAAAAAATAGTTATTTTTAACACGTTGAGTGCCACAGTATTTATGAAGGGCATATAGTGTTTCCGCTCCAAAACTGAGCCGCGACGCCGTCGGTCGACTACGTGTCGACACCGGTTCCGTGCGCCATGGACCAATAAACGAAATACGTTCTCGAAATATTGATGTGTTTTACAAATAATCTGTAATACCAAATAATAATAATTTTGTCGTAGACAAATGGAATCAAATTAAATATATAATAAACGGTATGTAAAAATATGAATATTGGGTATACCATAGTCTGCGAACATAAATATACACTTATTGTTATTAATGTTATTATACATCCGATCAAAATACACCTGTAGATTATTAAAATAAACTAATTCTATTTCGTCAGAATATTATAGTAACAACGAAAATAATATGATATTAATATATTATTATCGGAAATAGCACAGCCGCGTAATCGGCATCGCCGTCGCCGTCGTCGTCATTCGGGGAAAATTAATTAAAACTTATATCTGATATCATAATCATACGTTTAGCAAATTAGTTCTTCTCAAATAAAACAAAATGTCAGTATAAAAATAATTTTTCATCATTATTATAAATAAAAATAATATATAAATATTTTGACTAAGTAAATTGATGAATTGTTTTTTTCATTCTTCATTTCCATTTTGTAGAATAGTTCATACTTCACATTATATATTTATATTTTATATTGATTATTAAATAATAAACAATTCTAAGTGAAGGAGTGAATTTTTAGTCAAAATAATAAACTTTTTACTGGGGAAAGTTTCAAGTCTACGCTATACAACTTTTGAATTATAACAAATAAACCTAAGACAAATCATTTTTGTTAAAAATCAATGCTCCTAGGAAGGAGTGATTTAACCAATTTCAGTGGTGGTCAATGGTGTTTTTCGTGAAAAATTTTTAAGTCAGAAATAATCGGTTAACTCTCTCGGTCCGATTATTTCTGACTTAAAAATTATTCGCAAAAAACACCATTGACCACCATTCAAATTGTAAAAACTATGTAAAGGAACGGGAACGCGTTCCTTTTTAAGAAGGAACGGGAACGCGTTCTTTTTTAAAAGGAACTTTCCCAACACTGATTGTATATTACACAGTGGCGAAACTTCTTAGGAGACAATGAGACAACGTCTACCCACTTAAAAAATAAGAACAAATGGTTTGGTTTTCTTATGTTAAAATAATTACTTAACATTATATTTGAACAGTATAACATGTAATGTATACGAGTATATAAGCATAAAAAATCTTTTTTTTTTTGTTATACAGGGTGTCCTGCTGAGTGTAATTTTTTTTCAGCATCTCCCTCGTACTGATTCAACGATAAACCGTAAAATAATACATTTTACTGACTTTCTCTATAATAATTATTTTATTTTGTTTTGTCAATCGAGGAACACGTAATTTACGGATGCTTTCGACGACATCGATTTGAATGCGCACAAAAAGTTTTACACTTCCATAATCATTTTCACAGTTCGAACTAAACAGAAAGCACGTACTGCTCAATCCACACAGGTACGTCCCATGAAACTATATAACCTTCATAAGACTATATAACAGTGTTAGTAGTTTAAAAATCAGCAAGACCGGGCATTTAACGAGTTCACATCAATATTGAGTTTAAACGTCGGGCTAATAATGTTACTCGGCGAGTTAGTTCTTTTAATTGGATTACTCACTACATTTGCTAACTTTTTCCGTATCCCCGACGTGTTGATTACAAATTCGTTATATCTATACAGAGCAAAACCGATCAAAGGGCACTTTTTTTTTACCAAATATGTAAATATAGGTACATAATCCGTGGATATCGTATTTAAAAACAATCCGCATGCAACGAGTATGAATCGAAAAAACGAATCTAAATTAATAGCTGAGATAATTTAGACAACTATATAGTAGCACGACCGTGTTCCCGGAAACAGGTAAGCAAAATGTACGCACATTTATTACCGTTTTGGAGCGTTAATTTTGGATGGAGAAAGGGGTGGTTAGACAAATGGACAGGGCAAAAAAGAGTTGAATCACAACAAGAACGGTAGGAATATAATTAAAATCCGTCTCGGGGAACGCTCACAAAGCGAAACCTCGTTTACACGAGGACGATCGAAACGGAATTTAAAAGTCGGTCCACGCGTAAGTACACGTAAAATATGTGTAATGTGTTGCATATTGTGGCGCGCGTGATGGGGCTAATAGTACGACATCCTTTTCAGACGTTCAAATCTAATCAGGGACGTGTATAGTTTTAAGGTATGTGATTAATAATGTGTGTTCACGTACGTGAAGAATATGGATGGACCAAATATACGAGTATTTGATTCTGCGCAAAACGATAAATTTATAGTTATATCTAGAGATATTATCATTGTTTACGACCTAAATAAGTACTAAAAAATACCATAAAAACCAAACGCTTTAACGATCTAAAATCAGTAATAATGACTTTAATATGTTCATAGGTATTAAAGTAACTCAAAATACTGTTGTATCAGGGATTGAAACTATCACTAACAATATCAAAGTGTTCAGGAATTAAGTTATTTTTAAACAAATACGTCACACTTGTATAGTATTACGCGTTATATAAGGTCCATTTCCTTAGCACCCCCACCTCAACATTTCGAATTAAAACCAATGCCAATCGTTTGTACCTTGTTTGTACCCGAGTGTACCACTGTTCCTTCGTTTGTACCTCAACAATTCTTAAGTGAATCCTGTTTTTCTTGAGATTGTGCCGGGAAATCACCCTTCTACCCTAAAAAATGTACAACACGGCGTGGAGAGTTAAATTTTATATATGAAACGTATGTCAACGGTTTTTAAGTTATCCCTGTGCTACTTTATCGTGTACATTTTCAACATTTTAAAATTCCATGGACTTGTAATATTTTTGGAATTTTGCGGAATTCCGCATTTTTTGCACAAGATACATTTCCTTGGCTAGTGTGACCGTACCTAAGGCATATTCAGACTTACTATGCATTTTTAATAAAGTCGAATAACATGCAAACGGTTGGATATAAAAATATGTATTAATAAATTATTACAAAATCAATAAATTATATACGTTTATTCTTTTAAATAAATGATGCAGTTAATAGGTATCCATATTTCAATAGAAATTCAATATACGTAGTCGAATAATCACACCATTTTACTGTGAAGCCATATGTTTAATTTTATTTATTCGTGTGACAGCTGATACTTAAAAATTAAACCGCTTATTATTCGGATTCATCGGTAGTGAAACAAGCACTGCCTCGTACAGGGTGTGCCACAGATCTATGAATATTGTGAGTACAACATAACCAAACCATGTTCGTATCATCCTAGTGCATCCTCGGCGTGTATAATTAACTTGCAACACGATCTCCCAATTTTCCGGTTAATGCGCACTGCCAACCACAACTATTATTTTACATGAATATTATCATCTCCTCCGCCATCCAGTTGGGTTTCGGTTTAGTTGTAGCTAATGGTTTACCATTTACATATGAATACATCGTTTCTTATGTTGTTTGAGCCCGTCCCGTACAATATGCATATATTTATTCATATAAATATACTAGATTATACACTCGGTTTCGCCAAATAAGTCGCCTTACAACTGTATGTTAAGACATAAATGAATAGAATTCGTTTTCGTTTTCACTCGAAGCTAGAAAACAATGTCAACGCAGGTACTGTGACAGTAGTTTTCGAAACTTTTTGGTACTCGTTATATAACATAAATCGTCGATACTTCGTGGAACAGTATATTGCTATATATTGTTCGTTTTAGTCGCATAGATATATAAATTATTTCCCGAGGTGACTCGAGATCATGTGACGTAAAATTTAACGTATTATAAATTATAATTTAATTAACTTGAATAATTGAAATAAGTTTAAAACTTTCCCCGCAATATACTGTTTATGATTTGAAAAAACCACATGATTGGATTAGAACTTCCAGGGATAACCCGTGACCAAAAAAATACCGTTTCACGTGTATGCGTATAAATAAATAAAATGCAATAATATTATATTTACTTAGATTTATACCGTCAGCATAGTTTTTCGATACGAACGGAGGGTAGCAGTAATGGACGGCAAGTGTTTGATACTTGGGCGAACTCTCGTCCGCCACAGTGATTTATTGTATTCGAAATGCAGCTAAAAAGTTTTATTTCACGTATATGTAAATAAAAAACGTAACGGACGACTATATATTATATCGTTCTAATTATTATGTCCCTTGCTTGTCACTCGGAATTTCGGGTTGAAAAAAACTAATCATTGTAATATTATCGAAAACTTGTGGACGCCGCCGCTTAGATAGAGTTGTCGTGAAGACATTTTCAATTCGTTCAGGTTATAAAGCGGGTGATACCCCCAAGTCGGGTGAGATACAAAGATGGGACTTTTAAACTTGAAATCAACGTACCATTGCGCTCAAAAAAATAAAAAAACGATTATGGGCGATAGAGGTGGATCAGTATTTCTAAAGTCTGTCAATACAGTAGAAGAACATATTCCCTTAGTAAAATATAGGTTGAACTTTTAACGTTCTAACTTTAAAAAAAAAAAAAACGATATTTCGAAAAATATGTAATGACAATTATATGTTCGTTGTACTCTTTTCAAGTCGCTACGATTAATATTAATTATAGAATATCAACCGAATAACTAAAATCGTGTAATTAAAATTAGTTGAAATACGCAACTTCGTTAAAATTTCGTTCTTTATCGATTATAATATTTGTTAAACACTAACCCTTAAAACAATTTTTCAGACTACAAAGAAAGTCATGTGAAAATTCTCTTGTATCCATAAAACAAAAACAAGTGGTTAGTGCGTGATGAAATATACTTGACGGTGCAGGATTCTCGATCCGGGTTGAAGTTTTTTACAATTTTAACAAGGTTTTTTTCAGTTATTCTGAAAAATCATGAGAAATTAAAAAAATAATATCCTTAAAAAAGCGATTTCCAACCCCCGGGGGGAGGGGTTAAAATTTATTGGGTTGGTGCGAGCAGTCATCACGAAGTAACATTTTTTCACGCACGAAAATTGATTTAAACAGTAGCAGCTCCCGGGAAGAGTTTCGGATAAAATTCCTACCCATTTATCTTGAAATTTCAGGATGTTTATTCAGACTTGAAGTGCATCATCTCTATCAAACATCGAGCCAAACATAAAAAATGTATCTAAAGAAATGTATTGTCAACCTTCACATTAATTGTTGGTTTCATTGTATATTATATTATTTACCATTATGTATTGCTCTAATTATTCAAATTGATCATTCCATTTTACTATTACCAATAATTTATATTTTATAATTTTTTTCAACGAAAAAAAAGTACCTAGTCATTCCAAATATTTCATAGAATATTTGTAAAGAATATAAAAAAAGATGATGTGATCATTTTTTTCAATTCATAGGAGTAGGCAGCGAGATATTTAAAAATCTATAAAAGGGGCGGACAACAGAAGTGGTTGGGAACCACTGCATTAAAGTACTAACTAGACGAGAATGCTCATCTGACAAGTCATCAGTATTGCTGAAACGCAAAAAACATAGGGATTTATTACGTAAAAAAGTGGTCTTCCGACCATCGCAATATTGTCATATTGTACACTGTGCTGTTTGCTTGTTGATCGGTCATGAGTACCATGTAAATTTTGCAGAATATTTTCGGTATTTTTAATTTTTAAATATAATTCTAAACGACTCATAATAAAACGTCCTTGCTGTCGGGTTCCATTTTGCTTCCGCACATCATAATTTTTTCAAAACGTTGGAATCACAATATTGCAAGTTTCTGATCGAGGTGTGAACGATCTCACGTTGGCTACATGGACCACCCAGCGAA
Source organism: Periphyllus acericola (assembly GCA_949715065.1). Lineage (NCBI taxonomy): Eukaryota > Metazoa > Arthropoda > Insecta > Hemiptera > Aphididae > Periphyllus > Periphyllus acericola. The sequence continues at coordinate 17,909,161 of OX454265.1, forward strand.
CAGTGGATTATATTGACGTGTATTCCAAAGTAACATGTGATTATGTGACAACGTGTATACTTCGAATTACTTCTCTTGTCAACTTCACGGTTCGCGACACGGATTCCTCGGCGCGTGCACGTAGGTGCTAAAATTTCACCGCCAATGGAATTTGACGGGTTGGTGAAAACTTTTTAACGCGTTTATACAGATAACGCCGTGCAGACACTTTGTCGGAGTTTATCGAATTGTATTTTAATGTTATTCAAAATCTTAATCGTCAAAGTCCTGGGACTCGCGCGCGCCTCGACGATCACATTAAACACGATCGTATTAAATAGTGTACTACCGGCAGTGAAGTTTTACAAGTGTTCCCGGAAACGTGCGGTTAAACAATGATAGCGTTTCTATTGTGCCGTTCGATCCAAACGAGGTGTTCGACGACGGGCCGCGGGATTCGACATCAAAATAAGAAAAGTTCATCTTCCGTCCGGAATTCGGATATTGCAGTAGTCTACCGAGGAACTAACCTAACCGGACCAGAATGCTCAAATCAAGTGGAACACGCGCGTTCCACGTTGTCGGTTGTACTCATATTACACCACCGATGCGGTAGACAAAGAGAGACGGACTTTGGACATTGTAAAGAAACTGCAGTGTATAACCGTTGATTAAAATATGTACATGGACGGCTGACGTCAATGGGCATAATGGAAACCGGTAAATGTATAGCGCATTGTGTCGACGGGGAGCGATGTAGTGTCACGGTTGCACAATTAATAATATCACGATGATCGAAATAAAACAGACAGTGGATTACATCATCAATCGACAACAGTCCGGACTCCCGGGTTCACCAGCTGATCGTTCGTGGAAATCCGGTTTGCGTAAATTGCGATTAGAAATCATACGAAATCGTTAAACACATTATGACATTATATGATTTAATATTTTATATTTCACACAAATAATTAATACCGTGTGCATTGGTGATTTTAATTAAATGTATTGCTGTAATCGTTTATAAGTAATCATCAGTGCCGGATCTATGGGGGGGCAAGTGGGTATCATTGCCCCGGGCGCCGTCGGTATGAGGGCGCTCTTGAATTTATGAAAAATCAAAAAGCCCTAGTATGGGTATATTAAAAATGTACATAATATGTTTAAATTTTTTTTCATTTAAAATTTTTAAACTTGAAAATTAATATAATATTACATATTATTTAGGAATTTATATAACTATTTTTGTCTGATGTAGATATCTTTTAAAATTCATTCGTCAAACATAGATATTTTCTAATTTTTGATTTCGGAGAAAAATCGACTGATGGGATTTGGAAATTCTACGATAATGATATGACTATAATACTATATTGTATAAGTTTTATAATATAACCATATATATATTAAATCATACTTGCGATCTACTACAAAGCAAGCAAGACTTAATAACTTATCATAAAATTGCAAGAAAGATTAATTATGATGAAATTATAAAAGATTTCGCTGCAAAATAGGCTAGAAAAGTAAACTTTCAGATATTAAAATGTTATTTGTTAAATTAAAACAACCAAGTAATATATTAATTATGTTTGTTTTTATACGTGTAACATTTTAAAATATGATATTTTATATACATATGTACAATGTACATTATATAAATATAGCAAAGTTTCCATATTTAAGTTTATAAAATGTTTATATTTTTTAATATGCAAAATTAATTATTATTATTATAATATAAAAATAATTAATATTATAGAAAAAAGGTTTATATTAAAATACCCCCTCTTTCCCTCACTAAGGGGCCCTCGTAGCTCCACATAAGGCGTGCACAGTTAAGGGCGCTGCATTTTTACTAGCCCCGGGCGTCGAATGTCCTAGATCCGGCACTGGTAATCATCGTAATGACTAATGAGTAATCATCGTACTTAAAGTAATGAGTAATCATCGGACTTTCAGTGATAAGGTATCTCGAATTTGTATCATTTAAATTTTTATTTGAAAGAATTAAACTGAATCGTATTATATGATATAATAATTGTAAGATCACAGTTAGATATGTAATACACCATCCAAACCCACTCATAGCACACCTATCCTCACGCTCACTACCCGAAAACCCTCATCGCCGTCTGAAAAGACGATGGTGTCGTGACCACCTTTAATTACCTAAAATGATCATGCTACGAAGGGTTCTATCAATGGATAACCTCCATCATCAAAATAAACCTGTTATGTTATATTATTGTACAAATTTTCCTTTTTACTTATTGTGTTTTTTTTTAATACAGATTGTAAATTTTCTAATAAAAAAAATAAAAAAAAAAGATATGTAATACGGTACGTCACGAGAGCCAACAACATAAATAGGTACAACGAAAAGGTATAACTAATTATATTTATATTTATATCACGACTAGAGACCGTATATGCGTATTTTAACCAGTACTTACTCGCTGTTCAAACTTTACAAACATTTTTAAATTTTTAAAAATATGTTAATAATCATCGGAACTTTATGCATAGAATCAATATTCGTAATTAAATATATACAAAAAAAATAACACAAAGGTTTTCAGTATAATATTTATATTTATATTTTATGTTATGATCACATTAAATGTGACAGTCGTAATACATTTTAATATCAAGTACCTAAAATTAAAATATTTATGTATTTACATACTATTGATTGAGTATACCCAATTTCATAACAGAGCTTGTAAGTTGCAGAACAAAATAATGCAAATTATGCAAAAATAAATTTTAAAATGTGCTTGCAATAAATGTTAAAATGCACAACAATTTTAAAATTACAAAATAATATCAAATATTGTCATTGTTTATTAAAATGCTGAAAAACAAAATATTAAATATAGCAAAACAAATGTATGATATTTGAAGTATAAAATGTTAACAATTTTCTCAGTTATGTTTAACGTTATCGTTAGATTGATAATCATTAATCAACTTCTATGACAACAATAAATACGTTAAATAATATTGAGTTCAATGGTCAATACTATTTGAAATTCATAGGACAAGAAAAAAAAAATCCATATTTTTAACAAATATTAAATATGTGTATCCAGCTGCAAAAGTGCATGTTTAGACTTTAGAGAGATGTTTTGTAATTTTAAAACAGTACGCGTACTCTCGTGTGGAACGATGTTGATCTTAGAATACACGGGAAAAACCTAAATTATCCAAAAATATGTGTCAGCATATTGTTATACTTAGTATTTTTTTATTATGATTTTTTTTGTTGATATTGCATGTCTTTTTTTCCAGAAAATTCACTAAATCGAATACTATCGGTGTTTAATTTTGATTTCACGAAATAAGTGAATTTTTTATTATTTTTTGCACGCCTCGAAAATGATTTTGAGCTTAAACATAAAAACACTGAAAACAAACACCATTGTTTAAAGCTAAATGGATGTACGACACACATAATACATGTGTGACATACAGTGAAACTCGTACATTATTATTTACTTAGCGATTATTAAATAACATTGACAGTTGAACAAACAATTTGAACGGTCGTCAAATATAATAGTGTAAACGGATTTAATTGTCGGGCCAGATTATTGCGAAAAAACGCAAAACAAAAAGTATCCCCCTCTACATTTTGTTTCCATTAAATGATTTACTCCGACGAACCCGCCGTCAGTGGAATCGGTAATAATAAAAATACACGGCATTACGTACACGTTAAACTATGCGTAAATTCCCCGCTCGAATCGTAATGATCGTCAACTTCTGAAAAACCATATTCGAATGTAAATACTATACCATTATGTTATATGACTGCATAACATAATACTAACAATAAACGAGTGCGCTAAATTTGAATTAATTTTCATTGAACCCTGCAGTATTTCGCTCTGTAAGCAATCAATTTAACCGAATAACTAAGTTGGTCGTATTACATTCTCGCCGGAACATAAGTAACAACCACGGTCGCCGATGTCATGCGCTTGAGTTATTATTTTATATTCCGTGGCAAACGTATAGGTAATATAGATAGTTACACTACTAGGGTGTTTTTTTCGACGAAAAACTCGCCTGGAATATCCACGTAAACAAAAAAAAACTCATACAATTTATAATAATAATAATAATAATAATAATAATAATTGAAGGGGTAAGTGGATAAAGGTGTTAAATAACATTTTTTTGATTAAATGCATTTCATTGAATGAATACAATTTGTTTTTGTGTAACACACATCATATTATCATAGTCTAAAAACGTTTTGATTCATGGACACCGTGATATTCAACAGTTAACAGGTGTTATTAAAAGAATTTACCATTGAAGTTGAAGTGGATAAATATGATAGTGCATGTAAACATTCCATATAACATTGCGATAATGAACTTTAACACCTTTATCCATGTAATTTTTGACATTTAATATTTAGTTACAACAGTCAACAATTTCATAAACGTCGGTTAACACATTTAGCCGTTGATCCCTTATCAATTCTAGAGTGTTTTATAGAGAATACGCTTTAGTCAACTTCAAATCAACACTTCAAATTAAATCATCCATTCTGCTGTACAATGCAATTTGACTCCCTACTCTGGCTACATGTCTTACGTACAATATTTTTAGGTTACAGAATATTATAAATAGTGCAATCGATATTTTAGATTCTAAGTGAAACGAGGAATGTACTGGTTTTATCATGATTTTTTTTTCATTTTTTTTTGTGTCCATGTCCACGATTTGGACCGGAAAAAATTCTCCGACCAACACGATAAAGAAAACACAGATCATATTGCAATAATATCATTAATCCACATCTGTATTACAGCCATTTTTTTTCTTCTAATCGTACCCGATTTTCATAAAAAATACCTTAAATCTAAATGTTTAACGAATACATAGAGATTATATTTTTACGAAACTACGAGTAAAAAAAAAAAACCAAACACGCGGCAATTTATAGTCAATGACTTAGTGGGAAGTTTCTTTTACGCATATTTCAACTACAGTATACGAATCTAAACAAATATTTTTCGTTTTGAATTTTTTTTCTTTTGCAAGTTCCGACATCGTTAAGTAATTTAAAGTGGTGTAATAATAGAAAGGAAAATTCCACTTTAAAAGCCGCGGTTCACCCGTGATTCCGAGCATGTATAGGTACTGGCTGTAAGGACGGTTATTTTTAATTAAAATACCTATAGTTAATTAAAATCGGTCTTCAAAATTGCCTTTCATTTTCATTATAATTATTGTTCACAACCAAACATTTTTGTTGTTTACTTACCATTTGGTGTGGACGGAATAGCACGTTATTTCATGTTCACGCACGAATACGCGTAACACAATTCAATTATTGTAGTTCTTTCTGTTTCGCGTCGGACATCGTATTTAAAAAAAAAAAAAAAAGAAAAAAATAGCACAAAATAACCGTGTACAATAATAATACAATTTTTCAGCGTTCGGCTGCCGCGGCCGTGGCCGTCTCGGGCACGTCCCGGATGGTTACTAAAATAATACAATTTCGTCAACCCCAACGACGACGTCCCGCGTACAAAAATGGAAATAATTTAATTGTTTATTACTCGAAAGATAAAAACGTAAGAACGTGAAACGATTTTTAAAAAAAAAAAACATAAGTTTCCGTTGTGCAGGATAATGTCGCATTTAAATTATTCATTCGCACTTTTCAGCGCAATGTGAACGTTTCAGCGAAAAAAAGAAACACGTAAACCCGATGCAAATGTTTTAATAAAAAATTGAAAACGCTGGCGAAATAATTTTATGTAACATGGTTACAACTCACAAGTTCATCAAATGCCGATAAATTTTCATTTCCATTCTCAGAACGCTCGGTAAGAATGAAATTAATAATCAAATATTTTTCATTGAAATTTATTGTTTTCGTGACATAACACGTGCGTACGCCGTAATGAGATAATTTATGAGATAACATCGAATGATGTATTCCGTTTACGTAGGCATACCAAATTACCAACGGTTACGTCCACCATAAATATTACTGCGGACGGTATTTATATTTGGAAGCGGCTCTATGTCAACACGTGCGCTCGCGAGTACGACACGAAAGCTTTCAATTTTGCAGTGACTGTATTTATAAGCGATTCGGAAAACCATTGGAAATGTTTTCAAAACGTTTCACCACTGATACGGTGCACACAACACGTGCTGGTTTGTCGTATTCTTTCGCGTTTAGAACATCGATCACAACAAACATTATGTTTCACACGTGATGCGCGCATTACTCATAAAGTTACACGATTAATACGATAATTTTTTATTTTTTTCTCGTATTTGTATTTCATTAAAACGACCGTTAAGTCTTTGTCCATGACTTGGCACTTGGGAGGGGTATAGTGCAATGTGGCACTTGTACCCCCTTCTCTAAGAAGAGAATTTTCACATGTGTGGACTTCACTCCCGGTGGAGTGGGTCCGGTGGGTAGCAATGGAGAGCAAACAGAACGATGGCAGGGGGAAGAGACTACAGACAATTCTGCAGAATGTTTTTTGCACTGTGCCGGTGTCTTAGGATTCTATTACCCTCAACAATTGTTACCCCCCCCCCCCCCCGGTAAAAATATCCTAGGATATTTTTACCGGGGGTAATTATATCTTAGGATATTTTGATATCGCCGGGGGGGGGTAAATATAACCTAGGATATATTTACCCCCCAGCAAACATATATCCTAGTTTATTTTGACCGGCGGTAAAAATATCCGGAGGTAAAAATCGCCTGCTACACCGGTTTCGAACTGATGACAGCGCGCGTCGTAGCCGTAGCTGTAATTAACGCGATAAATGCACATTTTTCCATTCGTTCGCGTAACAATACCGCCAATCGACTAAACGTATGAAATACATAATATATTATTATAATTTAAATTCATGATGATTATTATGATTCAGCTAATTTGTATAATAATTCCATTGACCTATAAACTCCATATTTGCGTACAAAACGCGTACCAATAATACGCAGACAGTACGACGGTCGCTCATTTGAATATCACGCACACACACACATACACAACATAAACACTGGCGATGCTCATAATTCACAAACAATAGTCGTGTGTATTTTCGGACCGTACGTACATAATTATAATACATCAGCGATGATGTATTGTGATGTTCTGAGCGAGCAGTCGGTATACACACATCAAAGATTTTTTCAGGACCGCGGGACCGAGGAACAATGATCGTTATTAGATTTTAGAGTACAACGTTCGGTATGGCGTTACGTATAGTAGTACCGTTGACTCGTTTCCCATTGATCGTTGGGTGACGCGCACCGTCAAGACGAAATAACAATGTCAACCTATAGATAAGATGTGTTCAAAATTAAAATCAGTGTTTGTCGACCCAGTTGGTGGTGCGAGAACGCATTTATAGGGGCCCGGGGAGGCAAGCAGTCCACAGGAAGTGTACAAATCATAAAATTGTCAGTAAAAAAAAGAACAATTAATAATCATCACGTATATTAGATCGTGGTCATTTATTATAATGTTAATACTATTAAAACAATTAGTTTGTTTGCAAAGTATATAGGAAAATAAAATGTTATTAAATTGTTAAGTTTATGAGTGAGCCGTGAGATTTTCAAAAATTCTACAAGGGTGGCGTGGAGTAAAAAAAAAAAATTGAGAATCACCGTTTTAAATCAAAAGCGAAATACGATTTTTCGGTCTACCGGGTTCACTTGAGTTTTAACAACGTGGAGTTGTTTACGATGATGTTAACGGGTTGTTTGTATTTTTCCCAAACGTGTTATTTCGAGCGCGCTTCAAGTGTAGGTATAATGTTATTCTTACCGGACTTAACCGAAAATTAACATAAAATCAATAACCTGAAATGATACTGAAGAGTGAGCCGCTCCGCTCACACCCGTCAGCAGCAATAATGTTCGCAACCGTTGCTTTCTAGTTAAAACCCTACCCGCCCGAAATCTATATCAACATTATCCCAATAATACTTAATACGTCTAGCTATTAACCGTGACGTATGCGATGTCTTGACTTATATCCATTATATGGTAATGTGTCATTCGGGAACAGAATAAAACATGCAGTACACGCGTACCTATTTATTTGTATCTATTCCATCCACGCGATAATCATATTTAATAACAATAATACAATGGCCGTATAGGCGGATGTTCTGTGAATTATTAGGGGGCTTAGGTATTTGGTGTAGCAGACTTACTCGTGGGTCCTTTTTTCATTCATCCCCCAAATTCTTACCGCAACACGCGATATTTTTACTCGTTATATTCTTTATCTCTTACCGTATATTTAGGTATCAAATTTATTGATATCATGCAATATGGGAATAAAATAAAATACGAATTATTATTGTGATGTCTCTCGTGAAAAAATTGTCAACTAAACGGTAATGTGGAATAATGATTTCTTATTTGTCGTATACGGGGTGAACTATATGTAGGTATATATTCTATATTTTGAAAATTAGCATGGACTTAGGATTGTTTCAAATGTGTCGAAGATGTTCATTGACTTGAAGAACAATTATTTTTTTGTAGGGTCGGTGGTGAAGCCAAAAGGGGTGAGCACCTAAATCTCGGTTCATGGTTATAACTCGTCACCACCAACGTACACGTGGTACGCATCGTTTAGATTATATTATTACGATTCCGTTTTGTTCAAATTTAAATTACGATTGGTCTGCTTATAGTGCAGCTACATAGCGGCCGTGCGTGCGTTTCTAATTAAATATCCAAGAGTGTGCTATACGCGCATAAAACTTCGCACTGCGCAGAGTGAAATAATGATATCATATTAAAAAAAGGATACGTCACGTCGTCGAGAACGAAAGAGCGTAATGCGATTAGGAGTAAAACGATTGTTATTTCCCCCGCGTATGTGTATGTGTTCTAAGTGCGCTGAAACAATGATGAAGTTACGCGTTAAACCCTGCGCAACAGCAGTGCTACTGCACGTCTGCGAACTGATAAATGATTGCGATCGATTAGTAAATTAAAACGCAAGCGAAAAAGTCCGTTTAAACTCGGGGTGCTTACAGACCGTAGCTGCACGCTCGCACGGTCTATCCGCTCTACGAATCCGAGGACGCGCGATCGTCGAACTCTTTTCCCGTGTTCACGCTAGACCAGGATGCGACCCACGGAACTTTTTACTGCGGCCCTCCAAATATAATTCATGGTGTTTAAAATTTTAATTTTGTAGGTTAAATTGTTATAAAATATATAAATAATATTTAATCATGAGTATTGTATAACAATGCGAGATAAGCTATGATCGAGAACGTAATGTAATCGTATATAACGTATATATCGTCGATTACGATGAACACTTGAATGCTGCTAAAAGTGGATATAAACGAATTGGCGGGAAAAATTCAACCTCAAAAATCACACTAGTAACTTAATATTTGTATACTAAAATGCATTCAAGAATTAACTAATAATTATTTTTAAACTTATAAGTGTTCTCTACTAATGTATTTAATTAAAAATTAGTTAATAAGGACAACCCCAATGTTATACTCATAATATGTTTGTTGCTATCTGTAAATATATTAGTATTATATGTTAAAATTATATTTTTTAATATTTTAATTTTGTATGCGGCCCTCCATAAAAAACTGAAACAAATTATGGCCCGCGTAGGTAAAAAGGTTGCCGACCCCTGCGCTAGACAATCGGCCGGCGACTATTGGTCACACGCGGAACCGGTGGCCGCGTACGGTAACGGCTCACGTGCTCGCGCGAAATATATTCTAGAAAACGAAGAAAACGCGCGTGGTCGGTGAAAATAGTACACGAACTCGAGGCGCGTCGGTATGGTGGGACGGTCTCGGACAACGTAAATAGCTCGTTGTTGGAACGCCGATTTTTTATCGATCGATAATTAAGAAAATTGTTCAAAAATAATATAATTAAAAATTGTATAACACAAAACCTCAAATTAAATTAAAGTATGAAATATGTGTAGCCCTTGTGACTGTTAGCCATATAAAAATAAACCAGAATTTGAATATTTTCACTATCTCAACAGGTGTCGTAATAGGTATAATTCATGGGTGCGACACCCTGTAGAACAAGATAATATCACACTTTTTAATAGTATCGCGTAACGGTTATCACCACGACGTGTTGCATTGTTCTCTTCGAGTGGGACGCGGTTGACAACGAGTACGTAGAATAGGCAGGCAGGACTCGTTCGATTGCAAGCGCTAAGTCTAAGACTCGGGTGTTCGATGCAGACGAATGATCGTAAACGAGGAGAAAGCCTTCCAGGAAAAACAAAAGTGAGCCGAGGCCCGCACCACTACCTCGCACGACTCACCACGACCTCGGTATATGCGTTATAATATATTAATACCCGTTATATATTCATGTAATTGTGAAACTAATTATCAACATAACATTATAATATATTTGTATGTATAAAATATTGCTATCACATATTCCAACTAAGATACCACAGCACCGAGACCGGGTCTCCGAGGACTCGTTAAAATAAATGGAACTTGCGCGTGCAGTGTACGCGAGAGGTGGAAGTTAAGGTGTGTAACGTGTAATTTCAAATTTACTCCCATCAGAAGTTCTTGAAACACGTCCTAGTTCTTCAAATTAAGCCCCGAGCGAACCTAACGGATGATTCCAAAATGTATTCTCCCGGAACCCTATCAAAACACGATTAATACCACCCCAATACGGTCCGACTCTCCGGGATGGTATAACAAATATTTCATATATCAGTCAATTACTGTGATATTAGTCAAAGTCCAGAATATTATTTTTTTTTTTTTATAGTAGTATTCCGGTGTATTGAACAATACTACAGTCTTGGTAGGTATTATTTATAGCGACTGTATTGTAAAGAATATATACAACAAATAATGAATTAAAACGAAAATAAGACCAGAACCAGATTGTTGTTGTCAACGTTACGGTTAAATGCGGTTAGATTTCAACAAAACGATCTACACGTTTCTATTTAGACGTAATTACAAGGGAACGAAACAAATTTTTTTTTTTTTATTAACAAAATCCCGGTGTCAGCGGTCATTGGACAAGCATTACGATTAGTTATGTACAGGGATTGTAATTTACACGTTATATACAATTAGTATAAATTAAAATATTATGTAGAGTTATTAACTTTACATAAAATTTACTAAAGTTTAATTAGTGATTTACACTACATATAAACCGTACACGTTACACGCAATTTTACTGTGTTTCTTGTGAAAACTTCTAAATGTTTCGTCTTACACTCAAATGGTTTCGGAGTATGGCTTTAAAACTTATATTTTAATCGTGGAAAAACTATAGATTGCCTCTATCATCGTCGTCGTAATATACCAAGTAGACCATCGTTTTTAAATCATTGTAGTTAGTTTAATATTACAAAAGTTTTTCGTAATTTCAATATTTCCCCTCCAAAAAATATATACTACTTTCAGTACTTCTTTTTCCCCGTATCGAAATCACTTTTCGAATATTATAACTTCAATTCAAGTTCCAAAGATTATTAGACTACTTTTTCCCGTATAATGGTCCGTGATTGTATCAACTATAATATAATATATTGTATAAACTCCATAACGAAGAGTGCACTTGAAAAGTTCACGGTGCATTCTAGTCGCATCGTTATCGAAGATATTATACTTCGAAGTCGTTATGACTGCAGCGGTCGAACTGGATTTTATAGTCATCCTTTATCTTTTGTATGCATGTTTTTTAAATATAAGTACTATCTAGAATGAAGTATATACTATCACTACTATACGTATAATTTATAGTAGGCATGCACAGCGATACGAATCCTGCACTTAATTTTATATTAAAATTAAAATGGTATATTAAATTATTTACACTCATAAGTTGCACGCGATTCTCATTATTAATTAATGACGACGAAATCGGAGATGAAAGTTCGCGTTATGACGGATTCCATATGCGGTTGATTTTGGCCGGTATGCATTCGTGCTGGAAACCTGGGAAAGCCAGGGTTTTTACCACATCATAGAAGTTTTGCCTATCTGCAATGCAAAATGCACGATCTATTTTTGCGCATGAATTTGTGATACAGTTTACAACAGGAACCAACAAACTTTTTACACCTACGCGGGTCATGTTTTGGGGCCATTTTTATTGAGTGTTGCATTTAATATTGATAAACGTATTGAATATAAAATTGTAATAGGTATTTGATATTTCTATAGTTATTGACATCAGAAACGTATTAAAAGATTCATTGGTTGGTTGTCTTTAACTGTAATTATTAAGTAATTACGAATATATATGCGATGAACATTTAAAATTTTTTTAAAATAACTAGTTGAGTGAGATGAGCTTGTAGATAATAATCGTAAAAATATGATAGCCACGCATCAAAAACAAAAAATTACCACTTGATGTTAATTACGATGTGAGATATAACATTTTTTAATTTTAAATATGTATAAATGATATAGTGCGTTCATACAATTGGCTGACATATTATTATTTCCAGGACAATATTTTCATCGTGAGTGAAAACGTGTGTGTTTATGTGCGTGTTTGTGTGTGTGTGACAGAGAGCTTACGTACGGCTTACCTACATCCAACGAAATTTTTATTAAACCTCATTCCGTTATTTACTTGTAAATTACTATCTCTGCAGTACGACGGAACCACCTCTGCCAAAGTTTAACGAAAAATATTCGATGACATGTATTAGCGTGTCAGTTGTATCCTTGCAGAACGACTGTAAACGGTTTAAGGTGAATTTCGAATACACAAGACGACCAAAAATCTATAATCAAAATGTGAACAGATGACTCATTTGCAGATCTGTAGTTTGTCGTCGTGCAGATTGAAAAGTATCGAAAAATAGATTTTATGAGCTTTTCTATGTGTTACAAGAAAATTGCGAAGACGAAAAATAGTATACATTTTTTGAAAGTTTATTTTCTAAAAAACTACCGCGAATTTGAAAATAATATAATTTTAATTATTGTTTACTATACAAGTAAATATATTGTGCACACCTTTATAGTAAAACAAAGTTTTTTTTCAGTTATTTACTTCACATTTACCAGAAGGATATTGGTAAGAAATATACGAGAAAATGTATTTCTTATTGTTCTCGATTGTGATAATATCGTTTTTGTAATAGTCTCATTATAGTAATGAAATTCGTGCATTAATTAAATCCAAATACCTAGTTGTATTTTTCATACGCTTCTCGTTTCCATCCCTCCACCCATCATCGCTGAATTTAAAATTGAATTCGAATCGGTATGTTTGTTTGCGACCGTTGAATCACACGCGCGAAATGATGCGTACTACACAATACTTGCAACTGTGCTCGGTATCGCCAATGCTATGCAATTTTGACAAATACAAATAAGATAATGTTTTGCCGTTATTAATTGTATAGTATTTAACCGGGGAAAAATTATTCTGTTCGCCTAAAACATTATTTCCGATCGGCGAAACGAGAGAAACGGCATTGTTTCTCTCCCCCTATCCATCTCCATTTACCCTCCTACCATCCCGTGATGGCATGACAACCGTTTATTTATGTGTTCTCGCCGTCTCGTAGCTATATTATCAGCTGTACCGCAGTATTTCAATGGTTTTTTTTTCATTTTAGCGAATTCACGAGCGGCACATTTTCCGGACATTATAATATTACAATAACGCGCAATAATACACCTCGGCGATCCACCGCCGACGGAAACATGAATATTTTATCGTTCGAACACAAAGTGTAAACCGTTCGGTTTATCGAAGTGTTTCGACCGGTCAATAGGAGATGTAGCGAGGAACGAGCCGTTTGCCGCGTAAGACGTTAGAATCTCCGCTCGAAAAAATAAAAAATAAAAAATGAAACGGATAAACGACAAACGAAAAAAAAACCGTGATAATTTAAAAGCGGATTAAATACATGATATTCCGGCGATAAGACGTCGAATTTTGTGTTCCGTCGTGGTGGAGTACTCGTATAGTACGGCGCAAACAAATCCGATGATAATTTCATCACGGACCGCCGCGCAACGCCGTATAATATAATACGTAATTAGTGATTAATTATGTACCACCTGTTTTGTGGGGGGATGGTGAGGGGGTTGGCGCGGTGACGAGATAAGTATTTTACGGCGGGTATCCCGGCACGGAATTAATAATAAACTTCTTTGATATAATTAAATTACGGCGGACGGAACGACAGGATGAGCGGAAAAAATAAGAACCACCCGTATTCTAACTATAATTAGCGGCGACCGCGACGTCGAGACACAATCAAACGTAATATCATATAAAAATATGCGCAACATTTCGTGTTGTTCTGCTCGATCGGCTCTTTGCTGTCACATTTTAGATATAACGTTGAGCCCATCGATCGTTGGTACCGCGTATATACGAACATTCAACCGGTTTACACCATGCTGGTATACACGATACGCATGGTATGTTTAACATTGAAATTTGTCGGAAAATCATGTCCAAATAAACACTGAATATTCGAAACACTGTTCGACGGAACTATATGCGAAATAATTTTATTTTTTATGGAACCATGAAGTTTTCATTAGAAAACTTTTCCGCTGAACGAACTGATTTTATATGTTTGTTTTATAATTATTAAATAATATATTCAACTGAGAGCTTTCTAAAGTCCTGCAAAATTGAGTTTCAAAAAAAAAAGCTGCTTTCGACCCTATTTGTTATAGATTTCAGCATACCTGAAATGTGACAAATCAGATATTTTATTCTTTAAATAGTAGCGAACATTTATATAGTCCGAATGGTATGAAAGTAGTTCAACATGATATAAGATGGATTTTCAACAAAAAAAAAAATATACGATGAGAGTTTTTTAAGTAAAAACAAATTAATTTATTTTAAACAAATTATCTATGGCTGATAATTATATTTCAAAGAGCCATTATGTTCGTTAAGTAGAAGTTTATCTGTATCTGCAAAAGACGAGAGCGGGAATGATATTTTTCACGAGCAGCATTTGGTACCGAAAATTGAAGTGTCTTAAGACTTTATGTTCAAGGGAGCGGCCTCATGCTACTGGGCACCACGGTGTTTTCAACCCGATTATGTCATAAAAACATAAAGTTTACTAAAAGTTTAACACCAAGGGTTCTTTGACCAACACTCGCGATGCCTTAAGAACCGGGTTTGAATATTCTACGGTAAATGTTTGTAAGGTTAGGTTGGAACGTATTCCAGTAAGTTGATTTGAAGCGTAGTTTCAAATTTTCCAGCAGATAAAACTTTGCGAAATCGTGATAGTGTGCCAGGAAGCGGGGTGACTTGGCCGCGCAATAGCTCACCCTCTGCGGTTTAATCATGGGTGGTCGAGTCGAACAATATTATGAGGAGTTCTTATACGTAATTAATTTTTCCTTTTTTATTTATATTTTGTATTTGCCTTTGGTTCTTAAATACATTTTAGTTTTGAGACATTCTCAAAGAAAATTTTAAGGTACAAAATATACAAACTCAAATCACATTAATGTTGGATAAGAAAAGAGGTTATATTTATTTGTTTTCTCAATGGATACAATGAATTTGGATATCGGGTCGCCACTATAAGGTCATACGGGTTAGGTTAGGCTAGGACTCGTGACGAAATCAGATATTGACCAAACGACGATCATGTTATATTTATACGTGCAGTAGGCGTACACTGGTTACGCCGTATAAACGTGTATAGACGAATAATGTGGGCTGAGCGTTAAAAAGCGAACCGGAAATTCGCGGAGGGGAAAAAAAACATCATTTCCGGAATGCGATGATGACTAGCGACCGAAGAGTGGTGGTACCGAGCGGCAAATCGTTACACGCATTGGCGGTCGCGGCTCGTTGCGAGAAATCGTCGCGTAGGTATACAATGCGGCTCGGTGAAGAGGAGTGGGCACGCAGACGTCGTGCCTACACTGTTGTGCTCTATGTTATTATTAAACGGTGGAACGTCGAAGAAGCGAGAAACGGCGGCCGCGGCATAAAAGAACAATGCGTTACGCGTGCAGAAAGTGGGCAAGTGAGAGAGAAACAGACGAAGTGAGAGAGACAGACAGACGGACAGAGAATGAGAGAGATAGAAGATAGATTCAAACGTCGGCAATCGTATACAATGGGTCTAACGAACCAAGATTATAATGACTCGGAAACGGGATTACGCGCTTCGGAGAAAACCGTTCGTATTACGAGAGATTTTTTTTTTTTTCCTCGAACGGGGATTCTATTTGACGGGTAGTACGACTTCCGCACCTCGCGTACAACGCCACCGCCGCGGGCCGGTGGGCTCAGAAATAATATTGTTATATTACCCCACGACGTCATCGTCTCGGTGTGTTTTGTGTTTTTCACGAATATATTTATATATTCGCTCGTCTCGGCCGGTCATTATACACGTGTCGAATATTTATATAAATACGAGTCCCCCGCGTGATTGCTTACATTGCGGCGACGAGTATTAAGAGTATAACCGGACCGATTGAAGTGGCTCCCAAACTCGGGTGGTAATCTACGTAGTTATTTCGCCCAAAAACCTTGCTCCCTCTACATCGCTCTCACAAGACGTAAATGTCTAAAAAAAAAAAAGAAAAATCAAAAGTTCTAAAATTACTTGAATACAACTCACACGACGTGATGTAACTTAATGATTATACATTTTGTTCTTCAATTTGGCAGTGACAACACGACACAGGAAACGTCGGTAGGCCAGGTAAATTGATGTACACAATATATGCGTTATACTCCGATGACGCATGAAGATAAGCCCATTGTTGAATAGCTACCGTAAAAGTAGTACTGGAAAAGAGAGGATACCTCTTGGAAAAATTGTGTGTTAAGCCATTTTACGTACAAGCCACAACTTTAAGCTTACATACTTTTATCAGTGATACTGTCTCTGATTTAATAACCGAACCCGTGATTTGAAAGTACACATTTGCGTTCTTCAAATTTGGGTTACTTTTACCGACAAGGGAAAGCTCTTCTGCCAACAACGGTGGAAATGAAATCCAAGAAATTATATACTTATACTGAATTTCCTTACTTTCAGATTGAATGCCTGTCCATGACCTTTATACTTTTATAGTATTATAATTACCACTTTTTAAGCGCATATCGCCGTTCCTGCGTTCCTAAAAGTAAATACCAACGGATCACTGAACACTATATTTTTCGAAACAAGTCTACTGATTGTTTACCCGAATTGTAATAATCTACGTGCGGACATTAAAGCTCAAATACCGAATACGCTCAATACTACGATTGGCCAACATAAGGAAGTAGAAAGGGACTTATTCGACTAACAACGGCATAATTATAGCGTTGAAGTGGTGTTTTTTTGTAGAAACGGTTTTAGAAACGATCGGTTTTCCCAACAACGTCGTCTACGGTTTTCGGCAAGATTATGGACCTCAAACGAACTTCACTTGATGCGCCCGCTCGCCGTATCGTTGTGTACTTTACTACTCGTAGTTACGTACACGGTTTAAATTAATTGCGCGAATGACGTAGATATGATATTTTGACGTTTCCCTCATCCGCAGCCTTCAGACCTTATCTCGCCGCTGCTTTTGGCCGGGAAAGCCGCGGACGTAGGCCGACCGCCGAAAAGCTTTCGCGTGGGACGCGACAGTGAGGTGACCGATGGAGACTATTGTGTACGACACGAGATTTACTGAAAAGTTATAAGAGACTATGCAATCACGAGTTTTAAATAAGTGAAAAGATATTTTTCCGGACAAATTATCGTCAGACGCGACGGTGAGCCGGTATAATCGAAGTACGAGTATACACGTTCGATGCACGTTAGTATGTTATCGCGATATCAGCTTTTCACCATGTACATAGCGAAGTTGGCAGGGAAAACGTATCGTCGGTAACTTAAGGGCTTGGACCTTAACACGCACTGGATACATGAGCGTATACGACGCGCTGTATTCGGTACGTGAAGCTTACGAACGTTGGTCCAAATACATACTGGGGAGAACAAGGTGAGGCACTTCCATCACCGGGAAACCAAAATGAACTTGAAATTAATTGATAAATATCATCATATTGTTATTCATGTTAGTGTACGTAAATGAAACAAATAGCATTTACGGTTCTATTATTTACCGATTCCGTATAATAAATTTGATTTTATTTCATTTTCTATCCTATTTTTTCGGTACACATTAAAATTCAATGACATTAAACTTTTATTTAGTTTATAACCAGAGATTATTTTATTTATTTATTTTTTTGTACCTACCCCAAAAAGTTTTTCTACGTGCATGCATGAACCCCCAAAAGCATGTATCGCGTATGCGTCAAAGGTAGCGTGGGACTGTGCGGCAGCATCTTTAAACAATAAACGCGCGTGCGCAGTGGTCACATCGAGGCCGGTCGCTACGACAATACTATTGTGCACCTCGAATATACGTCATGGGGTATAGCTCTATCGCGCAGTGCACTAAAATATTATATGATGTGAGGTCGCACGGATGCGATACGGCGAACGAAAGTGTAATATGCTCGAACTACACACATAATGTCGGAGTGAAGCTACAAAAAAAAAAAAAAAACCTTACCATAACCTATAACACGTGTGGGAAGGGTGCGTGAGCGGTACCGGTTATGCTGACTGGTGATTTTGAACTTCCGTTTTTACGACGTTTCGGCAACGCCATAAAGTTTGCGGTTTCATTTCACGTGACTCGGTGGCGGCTTCGTCGGTCGTGTATATACATAATGTAATATGATTTTTTTTTCCTTTCCCCTCGCAAAAGATCCTTCCGAGAACCATGGCAGTCGTCGTCGTCGTCGTCGTATACTATATTTTGATCTGCTGTCGCAAAACCCGTCCACCGTTCCGCACCCGCACACTCCGCGCGTCGCGAACGCTCGCCATCGCGAACTCCGCGCGTTTATTGTTCTTTCTGGTGTTTATTCTGCCGATTCCGGAGACTTCCGCGCGTTCCCGGAGGACTTATTGTTTCCCCTTGGTTTGCATTTTATATCGTTGCCCGCCCGGCCCGCGATGGGTATAAAATATATAAAAATATATTACGATATATATATATATATACGTACAACAGATATATTATGTACGCAGCGCGTATAGTATACGTATATATACTTGTAACGTGTGGTGGGGGGAAAAAACACCCTTAAAAAAAATCTCTTTTCCGTCGCCCCCAAGCGGGGTGAGGAGTGGTAAGTCATAAAAACAACCCGAGAAGTCTTGACGGTGTTTACTATTTCGTGTAATCGATTTCACGGCTGTGCACCGCGTGCCGTTTTTTTTTTTCTCCCTCCGCGTATTCATGAGCGCATAGTATAAATAGCAACGGTCGGCGGCGGCGGCCGCGATATCGCGCCACTGGTCAGGCGGTTTACGCACAGCATTATTATTTACACACAAACTGCATCGCGCACCGAAGGCCGATTAAATGCAAAACATACATTATACGTTTTCAATTGCGCCTACACTATAATATATGCACACGCGCCGTCGACCGATTCAAATATAAACCATCGATTATCAGTGTACCGCAGTCGTGTATATATAATATACGTGTGCGCGTACCGGCTACATCCTTTTTTCCATTAATATTTCCGCGCGTATATATTATAGTAGTATGTGGACGCGCGTATATACACGTGTGTGTTTATTTAATGTTCGTAATATATACCGATATCAGCACTTATTTTTATTTTCCTTTTTTTTTCCACCCGAACCCGCCCGTCAAACGTATGTAATTTAAAGCACGGCGTTATTTAAAATTCAAAGTGATAACTCATGACCAATCGAATGAGTATAAAACTTATACCTTTCCCCTTCCCCCGCTTCGATCAAACGGGAGGGGGAAAAAAACTGAACTCAACGTGGAAGTAATACCGTACGAAATTACACTACGAAAAACGTTATATCACAATAAATGTGTGTGGGTGCACGTGCGCGGCCGTCGAAGCATATTAAATCAAACGCAAAATTCGACGGAAATCGATAATATCGATTAATATGTATAAGTACACCGTGAAACTCCGACCGTGCGCGAAACTTATATCACATAATAGGTACAACTTAATTCAACAATTATTGTACATACAGAGTGATTTTTTAGACGCGCCCACAACCCCTTGTGAATCCGTTTGAAAAACAAAACTTTGTATCGCTACCAAGCATTCTTGAGGTGGTATGAATAAAACATAAATTGTGTAAAACATAGCTTGTATGGTAATTTGAATATTAAAAAAAAAATTCAAATTAAAGCATTTTGAAGGTCAATAAAGGGGGTGAGCACGTCTAAATAATCACCCTGTATATATATACTGTTTAATAGTATATTGATATACAACTCATTTATATTATACGAATAAATATGTAAACAAACGCGCCCTTAATAATTTATTCGTTTTATCCAAATACTTATCGGGTTGAAAAAATACGTTTACAACAACTATGGGACTTATGCGTGAACGGTTCTAAATTGAACTAACTTTTATTTCAATAAAATTTATCAAAGCGATTGACAAGTCTGTCATACTGGGAGTTACGATTCGACACTTGCTGTTGGTTTACGGTGTGTAGGTGATTAGAACAGAGACGGCAGCGGGTAGGAATCGAGCGGTCTGTATCAATACAGCTGACAGTGCAGGTGATGGAAAAGCTTTCGACTTTCCGCATTCAGCACTGTCGTCACGCTCTTCAGCCGAAGAGGTGTCGGCAGAGTTATTCGCTTCAATAGGTACCCAATCGATACTTCCTGTGGTTCGTGAAATACTAAATTCTCGTTTCCCATTCCTCTACTAAAACCCAAGCGTATAAAACTATATGCGAACGAATATAAATAAACACGATAAAAAAATGACAACACAAATTTTATACTTTTTTATGTTTACTAACATTTACCATAAGGGCTGATTATGCCAGACTTGACCGAGAAATCACATAGTACAAGACTTGACAAAAATTACAATAAATTATAATCATAATTGTTAAATGTTAATATACACAATTCAATGTACAACACCTAATTTTGGGATAATATATGATAATACATAATGTAAAAAATAAAAACAATCTCGCTCTTAATTAAATACTTATAAGAATCTATAATAATTTAGATCAGTAACTTAAATTGCAACCGAAAAGTTTGCTCTGAAATAAAAACAAAACGATTTGTATTGAACAATAACGTTAATATTGATGAAATTGAAATATTTCACTCTGATATTAAATTAGTTACATCTTTAGCAGTTTTGAAATAATTCGAGATTCACCAAATATAATTAGGAGATGTACATAACTGCACTTGGAAAGTACTCAACTCAAATTAACGTTCCGGCATTCAGATAACTTAGAAACTATATTGTTGTAACTTGTAGATGTAAATTCTAATTACAATAGTTATAGTGCTTTGTGTAGGTATGCGGTCTTGTTTTCTAAATTTACGAAACTATTTATAACAGGCGTTTAATTTACACAAAAAAACAATATTCCCGCAACGAGTCGTTTATGCTATGCTATTATTTAGTTTTGATCGCGTCGGGTTCCAATTGCGAATGTCGATCTTATCACGAAGTTTAAAAATTAAAAAAAAAACCTTATACACTACCACGTGGCAGTATTTTTATTATTATTTTTTGTGATAGGTCTGGACGTCTTCGGCTACACGGGCCATAAGCGATTGGGTCCGTGCCCGCACGTCTGGCTGTTGCGCAACACCGTAGCCGGACGACTTAGCGAACTCTGACACTTTTTGACCCATCGCTCCGTCTTGAGTTCTTTCAATTGACATTACTAAACCGTTCGACACGACCGCCTATTAATCGCCTGTAATACACGGACCAATATTGCTAGTCGAAATGTGAAACCTGCACTTGTACCTATATATCATGTCCTTGAGTAAAAACACTACGCGTCCACTGAAAGTTTAATATTCGATGCGAGTAGACGCGATGGAAACAGTGCAGCGGGTGGAAAATACTAGTTTTCGGCCCGCCGTACACTCGGGGAAAAAAATCGAGGAATAATCGACGAGGACAAATATACCTACATTTGACCGATTTACGTTTTATCTAATATGCCGATAGCCCTGGCAGTTTAAGTTCTCCTGTGCTGATGTTTGCCGCGGAAGTACTGCAGGTATCTGGGCCCTCGTAATTACCATTGTCGCAGCAATAAACGAATACGAGGCGCAAAAAAAATGGTACGTTCGTGGCTCGTGCGGTTAGGCATTTTTAGTCCTTGCCACACGATACACCATTAAACGTATTTCATTTGAACACTATAAACTGTACATTATCCTACAGTTCAATGAAATTTTATCTTACTCTTTAATAAAACTATCATAATATCTTGCTCACAGACAACGCGTATATTTTTACTGTAAACTTTAGCTAGGTATCGATCCATATTATCGACATTAATCGTGTTATCATATTATACTGTTATACCTATCTTAATCGTACTGTATATACCAGTGGTTCCCAACTGGTTGTCTGTGGACTCGTCTCAAGTGGTCCGCGAATCAAAAAATTTAAATTTAAAAAAATAAGAGAAACTATACTTTATATTATTTGTTATTAACGGCTTAGCACCTAACGGCCAGATAATACACTTTCACGATCGATGGTACTTCGGTACCTAGAAATTATAAACTATAAAACTTGAAAACTAAAAAAGTATAAAAAATAAGTGATTTATGAGGGGTGGGGGGAATTGAAATCAGGTAGTGGTCCGTGACGGTGAAAAATTTATAAAAATGGTCCGTGCCTATTGTTGAGTTGGGAACCACTGGTATATACAATGACAATGTATTAAATTTATGCTAAAAGCTGTTTAAAGATTTAATTGGAAAATGTATTTTGAAACAAATGTTAGTATATCCACAAAAAAAAAACAATCCTCAAGCCGTTTAGGTATATATATTTTTTTTATTTTGGTAAATAATAGTTGGCCAATAAATAATTGGGTCTATAATTGGCCTCGTTTAACGTCTATACCTCCCCCTCCCCTCTCGTATGCGAAAAGCTGAAAATGATACCCCTGCGGCATAGTGACAACGTTGAAAAACGTCGTTTCGAAGAAATCTATAATATGTTCGATGACAATACGACCGCGACCCATCGAAGACTTGATCGTTTACACCGCGCGAACACGTCATGTGCTCACGTAGGGTTTATGTATGCGGTGCTTATTATTTTGTTTTTCACGACGGACCCGTGTAATTGGCCGCACGTATATGTTGTACAGGGTTGTTGTTGCTACGTTACAACTCTGCAGCCCCACGGAGGCTATGTGTGTATCATAAAATATTATCTCGCACTCATAAATCATTAGTGAAGTGGATAGTATACAGCGTATATAATAATACACTCCGCACTAGTATCGCAGTGTACATGGATATGGATTTATATATATATATATAATATATAACGTAACTCATTTTTCATGAAATGGCGGCCGACACAACGCACACGCACTACACACTGCGGCGTGTCCGACATAAAAGGTCGATTAATACGCATACATATATTACACGGCGTATACATGTAGAATCACGTATTCGATACGATCCCGACATTGTACGGGCTTACAGGGTGGTGTTTCGGCATCATTTGACGAATGCAATGACATACATTCGTTCGTAATATTTTGTTTTTACATAAAACTCTGCGCTACGTTTACAATAATATTATTTACCTACAACAGTCTTAATAGAGGTTGATGAATTTTTCTACGATTGTTTAATTGTTATGAAAAATTAATCATTTGCCATGCATTCATTGACAGTCTATATATATATAAATATTATGAATAGGGATCGGATTTATATGAAAATACATAGTTTCGGTGAGTGATAAATTTGCTTCAGGGGATTTACGATTACACAAGCTATATTTGATTTCATATATTTTTACATATTTCTTTATTTTTTAATTTTTCTTACATATTTAGTCCATTTATCAATTTTTTTCTTTACACAATTTTTACGGCCGAAATACCAGATATCTTATCGTAATACCATTGTAACTAATATTAAAATATCAATATAAATGCGGTAACAAACACTGCGTTTAGCAGTAATACCGTAGTGCGTAATGCGTGCATATAATCTGTGTTTATTTAACGTATACGCGTACTCTGTTGTAGAATGTTAAATAAATAATTTATTGACTTATTTCAATAATTTAGTATAATCATGCCTAAAGTACGACCGTTTAACACATAGAAAGCTGCAAAATATGTTTTTGAATTTCCGGATGAACATTTACAAAGTGACGGTAAAATGTTATACTGTTCTGTTTGTGAAAAATCCATAGCGATTAAACAACGTTTTCAGGTAACACAACATTTACAAAATAATAAACACAAAGAAAATAAAAATAAAAATATGAAATCCAAACAAAATCTTTTTTCATCCTCGTCTTCCTGAATTTCTAATACATTCAACAGTGATTTACGTCGAGCTTTTATTTATGTTGATATACCTCCAGCAAAACTTCAACATTCTAATTTAAAATCGTTTTTGGAAAATATACATCACAGAATATGGTTCCTGGTGAAAACACATTAAGAAAAAATGATATTCAACCAATTTACCATG
Source organism: Periphyllus acericola (assembly GCA_949715065.1). Lineage (NCBI taxonomy): Eukaryota > Metazoa > Arthropoda > Insecta > Hemiptera > Aphididae > Periphyllus > Periphyllus acericola. The sequence goes on from OX454265.1 coordinate 17,933,758, forward strand.
AAATTCTGGTGTCTACTCAATCGGTGATGGACCCATATGGGTATCGATTGATAAAATAATCGATGTAGATGGTAGATTTATTGCAAACATCATTATTGGGAAATTAGATAACAATAAATCTAATATTTGTTTGTTCAGTTGTAAACAATTAGATAAATAAAACCACTTAACTATCGCATGGTTTTTACTTTTTGAATAATTCCATGAATATACTATGGCCTAAAGTAGTTTTGCATGATAATGTATTACTATTTGTATCTGCTGCCGCACCTTACGTACATGGTAAAAGCAGGTTAAGCATTAAATGCTTTTTTTTCCCAAAATGATAAATTTAATGCGTTTACTACAAGCATTTCACTGAATAGCAGAAATCTTCCGATCAAAATTTACAAAAATAGACATATTAACATCTACAGTCAAAAAGATATTTTTAAGAGCTCGTAGATGAATTAAAATATTTAAAAAAAAATGTACCTGGTTTTAAGCCTTCCTCCACAATTAATTGTAACCAGAGCGGGAACTTGGTTAACTGCCGCTTATTATTATTGCCAAAACTTCCAAGATATCAAAAGTGTTGTTGCCAAACTCTATCCGACTACTTCAATGTTTATGGAAAAAGCCAAAATCCTTTTAAAAAATAATGGTTTGATCAATTAATTTATATACATTTCTGTTAATTATATGTTTTGGTAGATGTCATTCCATAATAATAAACTTAATTTTAGTTGAAAGTTGGAATATTTTACAGGAAACAGTAAAAAAAATTGAAAAAGTACGAGGAAAAATTGGCAAAATTATAAATACCTAAGTCAAAAATAGTCTACAAAAATATTCTGGTCTTGCACAAATTATAGCTTTGAAAAGTATTCTCAATGGTCTTTTTTCTGAAGGTTCATTGGACGTAGAACTTACTCTCTCACACATATTTAAAATGCAATACCGTCCAATAACATCAGTCGAAATTAAAAGATCATTTATTCGGCATAAGGCACTTTCATGACCAAATAGACGATCCTTTGAATTTGAAAATTTAAAAATACATGTAATCATAAATTGCCATCAAGATAATAAACAATTCATATTAGTAAAATACATATTTTGAGTTTTTTTAGCATATATTTATGTACATAATTTGGTTTAATTATGACCAATAACGGCCAATCAAATTTATAAACATTTTTATAAACTTAAAAAACGTAGAAGGTCAACGGACATTCGGACCTCTATATTATGATTGCAACCATCGAATATTTTCGACAAAACAGCTCCCCACCAAGTGGCTCTATTGACTTTTTTTAAAACAATAGCGTAAAAAATAATTTTTTTTTTTTAATTTAAGGGAAAAAAATATTAAACTTCCATGATTAATATAGCGCAATGTCAACATAAAATAAGAGAAGGAAAAAAAATATTGAGTAGAATATAAGAGTTTTTTTAATATTTTGCCAAATCGTGCTGAAACACTGTGTACATGGGTTAGTTTTACCGAGTATGCGTGCGTGCGTGTGTGTGTGTGTGTGTGTGCGTGCACGAACACGAACCGATGATTGTTTTCAATCGTAAACCAATGCCGTCAGCGTTAACGTTCCGTCACGTTCGCGCATAATACCCGTGCACAGCACACAGCATTTTATAACAATCGTCCGAAAAATAACTGCAGAAAAGCCGAAAATTCGACCGCGAACGCAATATGTACACTTCAATACGACGTTAAACTCGTATTATTATAATATTGCCGACAATATGCGTCGTGCTCGCCCGTCCGCCCCGTGCATTGTATATTATTGCTACGCATTGTTATTAAATAGTTTATCCCCGAGCCAACGATTTATGGGTTCAAATTAAAATATTTACGGCGAAATAATTTCACGCGCGTACATACAGGCTCGTCCACCTATCCCGCGACGTCCGTGCGCGCGTATATTATATAATAACGTCATGTAATATCGTATTGTTATCGGCTCATCGTCCGAGCAGTTGCGGTGTTCGGCAACCTCCTTTTTGGGGTCTAGAGCCACGATCAAAAGTTTAAAAATGTTCAACGGATCGGGCAGCGATGAAAGTTTGAAAGATTTGCAAATTTATGCAATTTATAAAAAAATAAACGTAAGAATGTAATTTATAACAAGGAATAAACTATTTTTCACTCAAGTATGGAAATTACAATCGTCTGGTAAAAATAGGTTTACCGTGATTTTGTTGTTGAACATTGTTCGCGGTTTATCCGATTTCCACGTCAACGTTGGTTAATGAACACGTTCTAAACACACGGTGGAAATGGTCATCTATCGACCGCTGTGACTGGTATGATTTTACAACTTTTTCACACAAGTAAAGTCTTGTTCACGCACGAAAGTAGATACTTTAAACATACTTACAATTACCGGGCAAATGGATCGGCATCAACATCGATTGTTCGACATTGAGAAAATTATTTTATGGTACCCATTTGTACTAATATTTGTCTTGTCGATCACTTCTTATTATACAACACTGATAGGTGTTTGAAGCTTGTTTATTAACGGTTTGAAATTAAAAAAACGGAATTTAATTTTGTAATTTTAGGTCTTAAAGTGCCCCTAATATTGAAAAACTTTAAAACTTGAACGGTCTTTTAATCACTAGAACATCCCGTATCCAATTTTGAACTTGGATCCTCTTACATATTTTATTTATCTCAAGTTGTAATGATTTCAGCGAAGTACGTTTGTTAATTTTCCATTATTTCCCCGAATTTTAACGCGTTACACTTCGTAGTGAATAATATACACATATCGTTTATTCATTAACAGCACAGATCTCCTGCAAAATAATTTATGACGAAAAACTTTAAAAATACTTTTTTTTTTTTTAAAAAGCATTCCGGTACCGTTTTAAAAACGGATAAACGTGTGGGCGATCCGTCGCGTAAAATAAAATATAGGTGTCGCCTCCTAACTCACTGGGTGTTGCACGATAATAAACACACGTAACGTTATGATATTTTATACGACTGTATCGTGGCGTACCCAGCCGGTGCGTGCATTGTTCTAGGTACTTATACCGCTACGGTGATCAGATAATACTGCGAAGCGCCGTTCGAGAGAAATTACGATTGTCGATCCTCGTGAAACGTGTACAAAGGTTTGGACACACTACGGATATCGTTTCGGTCACACGCATACCGTTTTAGTCCATACGAGTGGCGAACAAAACGTGCGAGACGGATCCGAGTTGAATTAGATTTCATCAAAACGATAAAAAAGTTAGCACTGAGCGCGTTAGCCGGGTGCACAAGATAGGGGGCCAATTGGCCGTCGGGCCACGTTATTATTATGTAGACCAGTGTTTCTCGACTGGGGGTATACGGGAAGATATGAGGGGAAACTCGATAATCGACGGGTGACGGCGGAATAAGTAAAATGTGATGCATTTAAAACGGTAAGATAATTATGAAATATTTAATAACTTAATAATTTTTGTCACTCGAGTAATAATACTATTACGGTAACATGAAGTGTAACGTTGGCCCGCACTCTTCGTCCTATCGGTTCAAAACTAAATTCAAATAATTGTAAGTGCAATAAATTCCAAGATTGCACTCACGATTATTTGTATATTCCCAAGACACTCCGGAACATCAAATTATTTTTACGACTATTATCGTTAAAAATGTAATTATTATTTTAGATTCTGAATGATACGAGGAATGTATTAGTTTCATTATTTGCGTGATATGTTTTTTGTTTTTTTTTTTGTCTATGTTTACGATTTTGACCAGAAGAATTTCTCCAATATGTACAAAAATGCAACTTCAACCGAGATCGATAATCTTCACCGATGTATCCACTTGCTTACCTTTCATGGATACAAGATATTTGGTTATTATGTTTTAAAAATCAACATTAGCCACCCAAAACACACATGTATTATCCGTGTATCTAAATTATATCGATATTATAGAATTATTATTAGAAATCTCTTAATTATCGATGCATTTATGTACATGACTGATATGATTTTTCTCGGGTTGAATATATTCACATATATTAATAATACTAAATGCTTACATACATTTTAAGGCAATACAATCGTTCGGTAACTGTGAAGACATTGCATTAAGAAATTATGTTCTACTACTATATCAACTATCTTTAAACATTGAAACTGATGGACTTTGAAATTAGTTCAAACTATTTAATCGGCTTTTCGTCGATCTATCGTTGTGTGATGTATTATATTTGGGTTCGCGTGGTCAGCCGATGAACACTTAAGGACACCACACCCGCATACGTATTGTCTACAATTCAGGGGTCACCAATTAATATTTTTGGAGGGCCAAATCGGGAATTTTGAAAATTTTCGGGGGCCGTCAAAATAGCCAAATAAAATATTTTTAACATATTATGTAATGAAGCAAAAGTATAACTCAAATAAAAAATAATAAATTGAAAAAATAAAATAAAATAAAATACAAATTAACAGCAATATTATAATATAAATAGAAAGTCTGGGTAAAATTATTGGGAAAAATGGCAAGTATGTTTGCTATCGAAGTTTATTCGTATTTTATTATCGATTTTTACTTTTTTTTCTTGTCTGCGGGCCGGATAAAGTGTGTTCGCGGGCCTGACGTGGCCCGCGGGCCGCCATTTGGTGACCACTGGTCTACATCTTACAAACACACGACATACCAAATCTGTGTTCGGCAAAACCAATTTTGTGTAGCTTTTACATTCGAGTTGGTCTTAAGCTGGTTATGATTGTGTAAAATATTACAAATTTAAAATGCTTCTCGCCCGCTCATAAATTAAAATATTGTTACAAGCCTACGAGAAAGCACTGATAATGGTTTTGAGTTCGATATTTTGTCGGTTTACTCGGATATTAAATGTAACTACTCGCAATTGGTTCAATCGAATGCAGATTTGCTATGCTGTACCTTGTATATAATTCACTGTCGTATACCGCACTTTCGTGGGTATCGCTCTATCCTCTCTTAAGCAATCAAAAATAATTGATATTAGTTCAATATTATTAAGAGTTGATGGGATTTTAAAATAAAACAATAATTCACACCAAAAGCCTATATTAATAAAACATAAAATAAAGCGTGGCGTCGTAGTCTCTACACATATGTGCTTCAACCGAAACACACACACTCTGCTCCGGTCTCGTCCGACCGGCTGTCTTAAATATTAATTCACAATACGCTACCTCAGCTCATTTGCTTCACTGGCTAATAAACTTTGTCTATTTGACCATTTTTATAATAATTAAATTTTGGCCTAGTTGGCACACACAACAGTTTATAAGACGAAGACAATGCATGCGGGTGTGGCGCGTACTCTTGAGATAGTAATATCGTTTTACAAAGTTGCGTCAAAACTCCACGAAAAAAAATTAAAATAAAAAATATGAAAATATGAACGAATTTATCGCGGCGTAAGACTGTAAGAGCTTTAATTTAACGTCAACGCGACGGTCCCCTACCTATAATAAATACGTTGTCCGAGATAGCGATGTCACATAATATTAACTGCCAAGGACAGAGGACTTTCAAAGGGAAGGTGTGCGTATACGCAGTATATTGCCGGCCGTTACAGTTGTACACCCAAAGGATATAAATATATATGTTTGCGAGTAATACGTTGCATGTTCACGTCTCGTGGCGGTGGTGAACAACAATCCACGCCTTTTTACAACAGTAGTGTGTTATCGTCATCTATGCGGCTGTGCTACGTTATGTACGAGTGGGAACGTAATGGTTTGCGAGGAACAAAAAATCGCTGTATACTTTTGCGCACGCCATTCCGGCTCGTATAATTATTTAACGAGTCGCGCAGCGGTCGTGTTGAAAGAAATGTTAGTAGAAATATAACACTTCGTTACCAGAAATCGAATGAAGCAGATTTTGATAATTATAATATTATGTGATTTTAAGTGGCGCAGTGATGTGTGTTTTATCTAAACGAGAATATTTTTTTCTTTTATCTCATACGCCAAGACGAATTGGTTACATTTTCAACGTGCCGGAAATATGTTTTATCCGTCGGGTATCTTGCGACAAAAAAAGGCTGCTCATCATTTGATAGAAAATTAGAAAATACTAATAGTCATGCTAACATGCGATATGATAAATTAGGTAGTTTCATTTGAAAACTAATTTAAAAAATAATTATTATACTTGTGCACGTCCGACTGCGGGGACCTTTCAATTCAAGTTTTCTAATTCAAGCATAAACCAACCTATCCAGACCTCACGTGTACACGTCGTAGCCATATTGTTGAAATACGATACAAGTTAGGTCAGTAACCTGCTCAATGATTTAGAAACACCAACATCAACACGAATAACAAAATGCCATCATCTTTATTCTCATCGAATGATAACTCCCCATCAAAACGTATTAATAAATCGCCTATCCTTGCGCACCTTACCTGATAATCCTCTGCGTAGACTTAAGTGAACATGGCCTACAGACTTATTTTGATATAACTGAAAATACTCTGTTGAGAGCTTTTCCAAAACGTCACCCTCATTCACCAAAGCATCGTGTCACCGAAATTACTTGTTAAATAACTGAGATGTTCTTTTTTTTAGGTAAAAAAAGTGTCTGTACAAAGCTGCAACAAGAGTGAATTTATTTTACAATATAATTGTTTTTGAAAGGAAACGGTATCGTGATGTTTCGATCTAAATATACTGATTGCAAGCTTACCGTAACTGTAACGAGTGACTTCTAATTCGCGTACCATAATATTTATGTTACCCTCTTATCATCACACGTACTTGTGTGTATTTTTCAGTTATAGAAAAATTGCTTCCACACTTGACGTGACGTGACAGGCCGTAGGTAATCCACGCCATTAGACCTGGTGCAAAAATCTGAACAATTTTCCTTTGTGTAATTTTACTTTTTCCTTTAGTCCCATCAAGTCCCTATAAACATGTATATATCGTGTATGTTCCTCGTACCGATCTCGTGTGTTTTACGACTTGTAATTTTTTCGCGGCATCGGAAGTGCATAAATATACGAATTGATCACGCGTTCGGGCGCGAGAGAAGTGATGTATTATTATAATTCATAAGCCGCCACGGCACGTGGTTACAGAAACGCTGCGATAAACGAAAGTCGCGTAGGTACGTGAAGAACGCTTAGAATTATATTATACAGCACGTCAAGCGAAGCGAAATTTACTCTAAACGCGTTGATAAATCACGCGCACGTTCACGGTGCTGTAGACGGTCTCGACGAAATGTCGAAATTTGGGTGGCCAGCGTTGCCGTATCGCGAGTCTCAATCATGGTATATTATATACGCACGTGTTCATCATGCTTTCCAGTCGTAACCGGTCGACTTTTGAAGAATTCGTCGCCCACTCGTGATAACGTGATATTTGAGGAATGCTTCATCCACTTTTATGCTCAATATTCATGCGTTCTGTCCAGTTTAAATTTTTACAAAAGAAAAAAAAAACTAATAACATGAAGTAACACTTCATTTTGCCCTGACCAGTTTTATTTTTACCTCGGTTTCCATGTGTCATTTTATTGTCCGAAGCATGTTCATTTTCTGAAAAAAACCGAATACATTTGATTCGCGTTACTCATCAGTCATCACCTGTACTTAAAATAGCACTCAACTATAAAAACTACACTCATTCGGTATTTGCATTGACACTTTCGGAAACTAAATTTTCTTATATCAAAAAATGTATTGTCATTAAAAATATGTAATAAACGTGCGTATGTAACTTCAAAACGGATATGAATGAAAATATAATTCATTTTGAGAAAAATATCATAAAATATCATTTAACGCGTGATTTAAATACAACGCGTTGGGATGATCTTGCCAGTTAGTCCTGCGTGCATTGTTTTGATGTATAAGTTCATATTCATTTGACTTTCAAAAACGTACGGTAATTAAAAATGTTATGGGATGGTTTAGGTGTGGCATTAAGGGGAAATATTATGACCCCTCTCCTTAAGGCTTGATAGATTAATAATGTTGATGAATGGTGTGACCATGATCCATGTTTATGACACATTATTCATAAACAGTAAGACGAACCTGAGCCTAGTTCGTGTGGTTGTGTGTGTGTGATATGGCAAAATAAATGTCTACATATGAAATGGAAAATGTTACAATAATTTAAAATAAAACTACCCAAGTAAAAGAAAAAAATTAACATTTATATTTTGAGGTGTAAAACTTATTTATTTTAAATTTTCTTTCTTTTTTTAATGTTCTTTAAAATCGACTTTAAACAAGAAAGCCAGTATTCCAAGCGATAACAAAAAGCGCGATTTTCGAAAAGATAAATATATTTTTCAAATCGTTTATCGTATCGAACAGTAGTATATAGACACAGTTGGTATGATATTTGTACCAAAATTAAAACGTAACATAACACCCAGCTGACATTGTCGTTACGTATTTGATTCGATAACGAAAAAATTTGACTCTCGTCAAACGTATTGCCGACTGGTAATTAAGTGGCGTCGCGCACGTAAAGTATACCAATATGTGTGGGCGGAAAAGAGAGAGACAGATAGAGACAGAGAGAGAGTCTAAAATATCGAAGAGGTCTTATATTATTTATTATTATTTTTTTTTCCTACCCCGTATTATATGATGATATGCGAGACGCGCCATAAAATTCACATGAACCGTAAATTTAATAACAACGATGATAATACAATGGCGCTATTTTAAGTGCCGAGACGTTACGCGCGTCTGCACGTCACCTGAGGGAACGGCGAAACATTTATCGCGGAACCTAATATACATTTATGAGTTTTCATAATTCAGACGCTTAAGTAATCGTGACAACTTCAAAAGTAGGCGTATCTAGTTTACAATAGTATCAAATATTAACGGGGCGACGGAAGGGATGTATGAGCGCGAGCGGCGAATAAATGAGAGCTACGTACTTTAACGTACACATATTTGTATAGTCACGGGTGCGAATCGTTTTTTTTTTTGGCCGGTGCCGGAGCCCTCAAACCGAAGTACACGTGTCAGCCGCCGCTGCTCGAGGTTCGTGATTGTTACGTCGCCGGTTACCGTTATGTCGAAAACATTACATCCTCAGACACGTTGCGGTCGCGTGAAGTTGACTTCGAGAAAACACCCAAGCCGTCTGCGAGAGGGTGAAATATCGACGACGGGCACGGCTCAGGTCCTAAGATTTACGATTTTTCGTGCTACACGCCGCGTTTTTATTTAAATAAACGCCCGCAGCCCGTGACGTAGGTACTGTGTGCAGTAAAAGATGAGCCCGGGCTTATAGTCGTGCAATGGTTCCGTACCGTAGTGTAAAATGATCGTATACCAGATACACAAAATAAGACTGCAATAGCTCGAAATATATAGTTTTGAGAATAATAAATATGGAAGTTTAAAAACTAAGATAATATGAAAGGGTTTTCACCTACGTTATTGGAACAAAAATTTTAAATACTTACGTACATTTGTTTACAATATGGTTATTTCAAAATATGTTATGAAACACCTTTGCGGTATAGCTAAATAACTTAGACTCGTAGCGCCTTCTACAATTTTTCAAGCAGATGCAAGTTTTTCACTGACTTTTTTCAACATTTGGCCGCTATAGCGTACTTATATTATTTTTGATAATGCCATACATTGAATTACTGAAATGTGGAAGTGTTGAATTCAAATTATGAAAATGTGCAATAGATGCCACTACAACTATAGATGTTACCGTTTTTCACTCAACAAATAACAAGCAAGTCAGTCTTATTCGACGTAAAAACGTCACAATTCGAAATAAAGAGGTCTTGTATTTTTATTAGTGATTCTTTGTATGAATAAAAAACGTAATATTACGACAAAATTAAATATACTTCTGTAGCTTTAATAGTTGGCTAAATATATAAAAATGCATTACCAACACATATTTTGGTGGCCAAATGAAAAACGTTATTTAAATGGAGTTCTCGAGCTGTATAAAGCTCATAATTAACCTCACGAAATTGCAGATATATAAATGGTTATTCTTATTACAGTCTTGTTCTAAGTGTTTATATTCGTACAAAGATCTAACTGCCAGTAGGTGTTGTGATTCGACATCTCATACATGTGCCATGATGACGTCGAATGAATCCAACTGCATGAAGACTATAATAATAAAAGTCGCTCCACCGGAAATGACCGATCCCACGAACAGCTCAATAATATCAATATGCGCATTGGTTAAGAATATCGCTTATTTCCAAAAAACATCGTCAATATTTCACTGCATTATAAGACCTCATTTTACAAGACTGTATTAAGCACATGGCCTTTTATATGTCTTCTGGAAATCGACTTGAGTTTGTTGTAGAAATGTTTGTTTTTCTGTATTCGGTACAAAAAAATTCCTCGACATTTTTTTATCGAAACCGGATTATTCAGCTAGTTAACACATACGGTTGTAAGGTCGTTTTAAAGTATAACTATTATCATATTTTTTACTATATTTAAAAATGTACAAATCCAAGGGTAAATATTATGGATAATTGATTTTTTTGTTTTCATTTTTCCAGGCGAATCCTTGACAATTTTTTTTTTCAAATTGATCCCCAACCTAGGATATTACTAGAATGAGGGTGGGGGAGGTTTGCGATTGATTTATAACGCTATTGCATTTTAGGGCGCCAACGAAACGAAAACGAAGAAAATACTACGCACGCTGGTTATAACTAAATATTTTGTTTTATTTTCTATCGCGAAATGTGTGACAACAGTCTACTATACTTCATATAGCTTCTGCGGGATGAGCTAGGTACATATATACGCGTGATTTTTTTTATTTAATAGAAAAGTAATGGACGATAATAGAACGAGTCGGTTTTATATGACATAATATACGCTATACTGTATATATATATATATATATATATATATATATATATATATATAAGGTTAGGTGTGTCTATTATATTAGATATACTCGTACCATCGCGTATCAGTGGTGAAATCCCGGATCAATTTCTTCCGAGTCGGTGACCACGGCGGGGGATATTCTCGAGCAATGTGCGGAAAAACGTATTTATGATGAGTGGATTTTCTCTCTCTCTCACGCGCGAGGGGTGGTTTTGTTTCGCGTGAAACCTTTCGCCGCCGGTAGAATTTATGCGGTTCCCGCCGTGGATTGGGTTGGATCAATTGCACGGCGCATATAAGATCGTTTACGTGTAAGTCGTCAAGGCTGCACCCGACAGTTTGGTACCGAAATCATAAACGCCTACACCGTAGTTGGGTTTGCGAACGCAACGTAAAACAAAATATTTCCTTTCCCTCGCTAAACGGCGCAAATGCCAAAAGACCGTCTACCACGCGCCGATCAAACGATCAACGGTGCGTGCGGTAATTTCAATACGACTATATCGTACTTCACTGTATGTGCCCTGAACTCGATTTGTTTTCAATTGTTTTTCTTTTTTAATCGCCTACGCTTGGACCGAACCGAAAAGTCGGATTTTATGCGTTTCGCGAAGCGAGGCCGAAATTTGTTATACATCGCGACAGGGCCGTATTTGAGGGGGGGGGGCAAGTGTCCCTTGTTGCCCGGGGTGGCAAGTTCTTTAGCTTATTAGGGGGGCGGCAATTTTATATTGAAAATAAATATTATGGTGTATCTTATAACAAAAAAAATGTTTTTATTTATACTTCAGTCTTCAATACATTTATTGGAAAAACTATTTTGATAATTATTTTTTTCAGGGGGGTACGGAAGGGAGGCTAAAATTTGTTGCCACGGGGCGTAAAATGTCCAAATACGAGTGTCCGTATATGAACACCACGATTACTTGATGGGAGATTATACAATAGGTCGTGTATCGCCGTAACCGTGGTTGTACATTATTGTCCGCGGCGCTACGGCGACCAACGTCCGGAAACAAGATAATATGATCAGCGCGGTAATATGTTGTGCGTCCTATCCAGCGGGTCTCATCGGCTAATCGCGCGTGCGTGGGAAATCCAATTAGCACCGGGTCTGCGATACATTATAAGAGCCGTTTCGCGGCGGCATTGACAATTAAAGTGCGCGGGAGAGGCAAGGAGTAGAAGGTCGTGAGGGGACTAACTTGAAACGAGGGGAAACTAGTCGTAAAAACTATCGGCGTACCTCTCTGAAACGGGCTCGGGTCGACGTTCAATGTACATAATAAACATATTACTTACATAGATGTATATATTTATAAAGGTGTAGGCGCGTACGTCGTAACATCGTCTGTACACACACGCACAATTTTAAGCATGGGAAAAAGGTAATGACGAAGAATCGGTGACGGGCTGTATATGAGGGCTAAGGGTTGGTTTTATTTTTACGCGAATCGCACGACCGAATTCACGACCACCTGACGACGTTCGAGAGAATCCCGTTTTTGCCTCGGTCGAGTTAAACGGGCCTGCCGTTTTACGACGGATTTCCCCTCGAGCGCACGCATTCGGCAAACGAACCCTTCTTCTGTATATATAGACAAGTATATATGTACGTGGCCTTCATTAGAACGATATAACAATGTACGACGGGAGTATTTTTACGATGCGACGGGGTTAGGAAATTCGACCGGTCCCCTTTTACTGGTATTATTATTATTATTATTACTATTATTATCATTTTTATTGTTATTGTTATTATTGTTATTATCTCGCCGTGACGATTGTGGCCATAATATCATAGCGACGATGTCGGTAGACATTGGATCACATTTTAAACGAAGCGGGAATTTAATTTTAATTTTTTTTTCAGTACAGTTTATACAAAAGTAAACGAACAAGGAAATCGTGGCGTTGCACGTGCTTACTCCGTATTTACGAAATTTTTCGGGTGGTAGGAAGTCATTCGGTGTGGATATATTATGGTCCCACAAATTTTTTCCCGATTTTCGTCGGTACGATCTACGTGGGTCCTTAATAATACAGATGTACCAGCATAGAACTATATTTAATCTCAAGCGCGATATATTTCAATGATATCATTACTTTATCACATAGGGCATCCGGGTGTGTAATGTATAAAACAATGATAGATTGATTACTGTAAGAACCCGTAAAGGCAAAATGTTCTTCAAACTATACCATTGCCTTTGATCTGTTATAAAATTGCTCCCACCCAAATTGTAATCAAATCCTAACCTACGCTAATCGAAAAAACAAGCATCGATCGTATCCAAAGGAGAAGTTCGATAGTGTAACTTGAGACAAGTGCGACTTGAGAACTTTAGTATTTTATAATATTCCGAGGTTTTCCTAATGAGTGATCTTCTCCTCACGTGTTTTTATTTCATGTGAATTGTCTTGAAAAAATGACTCGGGGTTTCGCGTCTTCAATGGTTATTTTATTTTAACCGAGGTATGCGCGCCCCAGAACGTGATGAACCGTTTCCTCGAACAATGGTATTCAATCGGGATGTATCAAAATTGTATCACGCGCTCCGGCATATTGTTTTTATCCCTCCCGTTTCGGCTTTTTGTACAATATTACGCACCGCGCGGCTTTGTGCGCACTATATATTATGCGCATTAAAATAATATCATAACCGTCCTCATCGTACAAAAGCGCCCCGTATCGTTGCAGAGCATTGTCCGCGCGCAGGCTGCAGGGACCGTGCGCGTGATATATTTATACTGGTTTTAATTCGTATCGATCAATCGCCCCTGGCCGTCGAGCAGGCGACGTCTCGGCCAAATGGTTTTTACGCCGCCGCAGATTCGGTCAATTACGCGGGTCCAAAACTCGTTTAATTACCACTTAAGTGCGGGTGTATACGGCTCCCACCCGGTCTGCCCACACGCACACACGCACACACGCACACGCGAAAACGCGCTTACACACTGTCAAAACCATCGGTATGGACGAATTATAATATTATCGTTATTACCATCATCATTACTGTTATCATTACTGTTATTATGCCTCGATGGTGGAAGTTTGCGGTCGCGGGACAAAACGATACGTAACGCGTGCAAACGGTAGAGACGGGTAGGTGACGTGACGCACGACACACGCGCACACACACGCACATACACAAAAGACCTATATGAGTCCGGGGGGGGGGGACGCGAGGAGGAGGAGTAGGAGGAGAAAAAACGGGAGGACGATATTTTTCGCGCCCAGAAGACGACAAAGACACCGGGGGTGAATGATACGGACCATTCGTGCTCGGCGGGCCCTGCTAATCTCGCCCCGCAGCCCCGGCGTGATATACGACGTCATTAATTCACCCCGCCCGGCATTATAATACCCGCGTACACAGGACCGCCGCCGCCGAGGCCGCAGGAAAACCGTATATATACATATAGTAATGTACCACGCGGTCGAGGTGGTGGGGCACGCGCGGCAGGACCGCCGGAGCCGGCCGGCGGGTGGGGCGCGCGGTGTGTCCGAAAGGATGCACGCACTCAATCTAATCTAACGGCCAGGTCGTTTCATACGCGCACGCACGCACTAGCTCTTACACATATACACCCGAAGGTTTTGAGCACGAGAATGGGGATCGGGATAGGGGGTGTCACACTCGGCATTCCGGCGGATCTCACCTGTCTCCTTTTCGGTCCCACACAACAGTTCTCTCCTCGCGTCTCGTGTAACGTGTGTTCGCCAGAAGAATTATTACCAACTGATTTATTATATTAGCACTCGGACGACATTCCATCTCATCTCATCTCGCCCACTCGTAATACGCCCGTCCTGTGTCCCAGCATCCGCGGTTCTATTAATATCTGTCCGGTATCTCTCCCTCTATCATCCCCCACTTTTCCTCTGCTATCCCCCTCTGCCTATCAACATCTCTGCCGTCGTCGTCGCATTGGAGTTCAATACTGATGATAAACATCGCACTCTAGGCAAAAATAATAATATTATATCCATCAGCCTACCCCCTTCCCAATACAGTCGTTTGTTTCAGACAATATCTCGATATAGTTATACAATACGATTCAACATATTACGAAGTTGCATAGTATAAGTCAACGCCGTCACAGTATAGACATTGCAGAAACGTTTCGATATACACGACTGCACTTGAAATATTACAATATTATACAATATTGAATTATTAACCCGACGACGTGACAAATTCTAGTCGAAAATATTCCTTTTTTTTTGTTTTTATAAAATTAATTGTTTCAACAAATTAATGTTTTTACATTTTTACATATAAATTAATTTTTTTTCGTGGTTTATATGAAGATAAAATATATTATGGCATGAGGATGGCAGGTAAAAAAAAAACGTAAGCAATAATGTATTGAGAGTGCTGAGTGGTTACGAAGAATCAGATTCAGATGACGATGATATAATAATTGTGGAGATAAAAAAATATCCTGTGGAAGGCATGGTTTCTGTTAGTAGTTTCTGGTTTTTCCCCCAATTTTATTATAGAAGGCTCCTTCAATTATGATTGAGTCTTGAGTGGACATTTTTAAATTGGTCTTGCAAATTATTCTTTAACACTCCCGCTGCCGCGACGTCAACGGTGTATTATTAACACATATTTGTACTATCGATTTTCAATTACCTGGGATTAAATGTGAATTAATTATATTTTAGTTTTATACGTGTTTTCAAATTTATTATTTTTTTCAACACAAATCGGTGACAATATAAGTATATAAGTATACAATATTAATTTTGTATTTATTATTTATTTATATATTTTTATCTAGATAAATCAGAGCACATAGATTGAGTGTTCTCAAACATCTCTGTACTGAGGCCATGACTGACGTAACTAATATCTATAAAGGTCCGTGGTTTATAAAGCTATAACGACTTATTCTCAATAAATGATAACCTGACAATAGGAAACATCAATTTTTTTTTCGCAACCGTCGCAATGTGTTGACTGTAAATGTGTATTTCAATGATTGTGGGCTCGTCACGGCACCCTTAAACACACGCTACCGCTGGCCCTGCCCGAGGCCATTAAATTGTTAGTCACTAAGATAATCGATATGATGCACCTCCCCTACTCCACTGATTAAAATTCCTGGATCCACAACTGCCTTCGTCGAGCCGAGCGAGCAAGACGTAACAAACCCATGAATAAAATCACTAAAAATGTATTCGCGACTATCTACTTTTTCTTTTGTGATGATTCCATAGAAATCTTCATAATTTGGCCGATAAAATATTTGGGTAAAATATAATGAAATAATCATAAAATTAAATTTTTATTTTTTATTCGGGTTTTATTCAAAATGTTCAAGTTTATTGTATTTCATAATAATAACATATGCTGTAAAAACTTAAAAACTAAGCTAATTAATAGTCGTACAGAAATTATATTTAGTTAATATATATTTTAACAATGTGGCAGTTATGTTGAAAATAATAAAAGTGATATTTTGTATACTTTATTATGTAAATTTATCTTAAAAAAAAAAATATTGATCAAATTTTCGGGATGGAAACGAAAAAAAATTATTAGAATCTAATTTGTAACTACTCGAATTGTTGCTATAGAAGTTTACTATAAAAAAGAAACTTAAGAAATAAAAAGTTATGTTGCAAAATGTTTAAGTACACGTTTGAATGGAAAATTTACAAAAAAACATTCTTGGTATTTTTTGATACATATTAGAAAGCATTCGGTTGGATCAGCCAAATTGAAAATTGTATGAAAAATGAAAAACAATATTATAGTTATAATTTTAAATTTAATACAATCATTATATTATAACAATGACATATTTTATCGCATTATTTTTTAAATAGTTAATTGTACCAATGCATTGCACCATCATTATCATTCAAATTATTACTATCAATGGACCATATTATAATTATACAAACTTCAAATTATGATCAAAATCGTGTTGAATGTAAATAAGTCCAAATGGGTTGAATTAATTGTAAAGGTATGTTTTGAGTTTTCTCTTGCTCATCATCTTAGATAGATTAATATAAATATAATAATACATACTAAATCCTTTGTAGTATTTAATCGGAATGAAAAAAAAAAAAGCTAATTATTTAGGTACTGCTTTTTGAGCGTAAGAGTAATTTGAAAAAAATAAACACAACGGTTTTTTATCTGGAATCATATGAGCCATGATAGGATTAAAATTAATTGTATTTATACTTTTCCTTCTACTTCAACTTTACAAAACAAAAATTGCCTAAACAGTATACAACAATCGTATATACATAATAATACCAAATATATATGGCTAGAATTAGTGCTTGAATAATGTCGTAAAAAATTTAGTTGCAAGCATCTGTTGATGATTGTTCTCTGAAATTAAACAATTGTAATTTGTTTTAATATTCATAACTCTAATGAGTCCAAAAAGTTTATTTATACTCGAGAAATTTACCAAATCATTAGACTTGTCTAAAGTCATAATTTAAATAAGATTTCCTTTGTTTTATTTTCTCTTCGACGATAATTTTTATTTCACTTAAACGTAATGTTACACTCAAATTAGTTATGTTTTAATTACAATCTTAAACCGTTACACCCATATTAAGCCTAGGTCGTATGGGGTTTTCGTGCTGCGTATGGTGTCATTTCACGAATCGACTAAAATATGATTATTTTCTCTTTGGGAATAAATAAACAATTGCTATTTCACGTATATACGTGAATGATACTTATTTTCACATAAACGAATGATTTGTATATAATATGTTCTAATACTCGAAAATAACTGCAGCTAGTCATATCAGATTCCTAAAAAGTAAAAATTAAAATTTATTTGGAACAATACTTATAACGTGGAATACATTCAAATGTTCATTCCGAACCTATTTATTATTTTTTTTTTATCTTACGTTGCGGCCGACGGCCATAGCCGTTGTAACAAATCATTGAATAAAAAAAAAATAAAAAGGTATACACGCAGTGGCAGTTGAATCGGACACTTTCATATTATTATATTATAATATGACTATGCTTTCAACACGTATTTGCGATCACGAAACTTCCACAAGATCCGAAAAAAAGATTTCAGTTGTGATCACTCCGAATTACTATTTTTCTTCGTGTTAAATATCTTCGGGGTTAGGTTCTAAATGTAACCGAAGCATCTGCAGTGGAAGCGCCTATAATATTGATTCAGGGTGTAATGTTTAATTTTTTCGACACAACCGAAATATTTTAAGAAACCGTGAAACTCGATATAAATCATAATATACAAGCCATAAAAAATGGACCATTGTCGGATCTTTTGAAAATTGTTTAGATTTTTTTATTTTTTTATTTACGATGTCGTTTATTAAAAAAAAAAAGACAAAGCGTACCCGCACTATATATCATGTGAACAATATTCGGTAATACTTAAATATAATACGTGTAAAATATATATTCTATATTTTTCACTTCATAAATCAAAGAAAAAAAATAACACCAATGATAGTCATTGAATTATTTTCGTGTATTTCATCGATTCGGAATATCAATAATTAATACATAAATGTAATATGTGTAACAGCAATAACGTTATTTATCTATTGCGTTCAAGTTTACAAGGGCGATTATATGACATATACGTATTATACGTAAAACACATTACAATATATTCATTACAATAATTGTGCAATCATTATTTATGTTTTACTCGCGACAAGTGTTCCAAGAATATTATGTTACGAATTCTTAATACGGTGCGTACACATAACATTCCGTTTCGTTAGAAATAGTCTAAAAACGTTTACGCAGTGGGCTTTTTTTTTTTTATATTCTATACGTTTTTTTTTTCAACGTGGAATCGAAAAATGTTCACGGTGAACGTCGTTGCGAAACGTCGTACCTGCGTGTACCCGTACTATCATGTTTTTAAGTTTTGACGGGTGTTACAACTGCGCATAGCTTGAAACCGCAAAAGTGATCACGAAAGATCAGCTGTACAACCGATCGACTCGACCGAGAATGTAACATTTTCGTACGAAA